>OU342743.1:514021278-515221278 GCA_910589775.1 Avena eriantha | reverse complement strand
CCGTCGACTGGGCCGAGACCCAATATCTCCCATCGGTTCTGGATTCGGACCATTGGCGGATGCACTTCGACGGGTCGAAGATGCTCGGGGGCTTGGGAGCCAGCATCGTGCTCACCTCGCCCAAGGGAGACCGCTGGAGTACGTGCTGCAGATCCACTTCAAGGCCTCCAACAACGTAGCCGAATACGAGGCACTGGCGCACGGGCTCGGGCTGGCCAAGGAGATCGGTGTCAACCGGATCCTGTGCTTCGGTGATTCGGACTTGGTGGTGCAGCAGGTATCCGGAGAATGGGACACCAGAGACGCAAACATGGCTCTCTACCGGTTCCACATCCAGAAGCTCAGCGCCTCCTTCGATGGGTGCGAATTTCACCACATCCCCCGCGTCAACAACGAGGCAGACGATGGGCTCTCCAAGATCGGATCCACCAGGCAGGCCATCCCACCAGGGGTCTCCTTGGAGCACCTGCGCAAGCCATCCATCAACCCGTCACTAGAATCAGACTCCATTGTCTGGGCAGGAAGCATTCCGGCTGACGATACGGCGGAAGCGGAGCCGGCAGAACCACCGAAGAAGAAGACCCGCACCAATTCCGGCCAGGCAATGCCTTCCGGCTCGCAAGACCCGGGGGCTGCCGGCTCGCCTAGTGGCTCAGGGGCTACCGGCCCGGGTAAGCCACCCGGACGACCCCCCGACACCCGTCAACCGGAGGACAAGAGCGTCCTCGTCATCCGGGAAGTGCCATCCTGGGCACAACCCTTCATGAGCTACATCGCCGATGGAGAACTTCCGGACGACGAGGTAGAGGCCAGGCAAACCCGGCGCCGCGAGCACACATACACCATCATAAATGGTGAGCTGTACAAGCGAAGTGTATCCGGTATCTTCCAAAGATGTGTTGATGTGGACACGGGCTACCGGCTACTCAAAGATATCCACCAGGGCGAGTGCGGGCACCACGCTTCGTTAAGGGCGATAGTCGCCAAGGCGTTCCGCCATGGTTTCTATTGGCCCACTGCCCTCGAGGACACTGAGCAGCTGGTCCGTGCATGCAACGGGTGCCAGCGCTTCGGGAGCTCAGGCACATGCCAACTTTGGTACTCAAGACCATACCGATCACCTGGCCCTTCGCGGTTTGGGGCCTCGACATGGTCGGTCCCTTCAAGCGAGCACGCGCGAGCATGACCCACCTGCTGGTGGCGGTGGACAAGTTCACGAAGTGGATCGAGGCCAAGCCTATCCGAAAGCTGGACGGGGCGACGGTTGTCACCTTCTTCACCGACATCATCAACCGTTTCAGCTACCCCAACTGCATCATCACCGACAACGGCACGAACTTCGCCAAGGGAGCCTTCGCCCGGTTCTGTAGCAACATGGGCATCTGACTAGACCTCGCCTCCGTCGCGCACCCGCAATCCAATGGGCAAGTCGAAAGAGCAAACGGCTTGGTGCTAGCCGGCATCAAGCCACGTCTCATCGAGCCATTGTAGCGTTCACCCGGATGCTGGATCGAAGAACTGCCGGCTGTGCTGCGGAGCCTCCGCACTACGCCAAATAGGTCAACCGGCTACACGCCATTCTTCCTGGTCTACGGATCGGAAGCCGTCCTCTCCGCTAACATCAAGTTCGTCCCCCCTCGCGAGCTCCTCTACAACGAAAAAGCCAACCAGGAGGCGCGGGAGGACGGAGTGGACCTCCTAGAGGAGGCCCGCGAGCTAGCCTTGTCCAGATCAGCCCTGTACCAGCAGCGACTACGTCGCTACCATTCAAGCCGGATCCGCCCAGTCACATTCCGCGAGGGCGACCTGGTTCTCCGGCTGGTGCAAGACACGAAGGGCATGCACAAGCTATCACCACCCTGGGAGGGCCCCTTCATCATCAGCCGGTCGCTGCCCAATGACTCCTACTACCTCATCGACGCGCAGCAGCCGCGCAAGAACAAGATGGACAAATCGGATGAGGAAACCGAGCGTCCCTGGAACGCGGCCCTGCTGCGCCCGTTTTACACCTAGTCGCCAGGCAGTGTATGTATCCCGAAAACCCTATGAATGAAAATGCGGACCCCCACGAGAATCTCGGGGGCTCCTTGCTAGAAATATGTATGCATATGTTTTCCGGTTCTGATTTTCCGGCTCCGGCAACCCCTACCCGAGGGCTCGCCGGCTGGCCCGGCCTGCTAAGTCAACAAACCGACTGAGTACTGTGTGATGATGTCAGAGGCCCACTCTTCGTCTCAGCTACAGACCGCAACCTGGCTATCCGGCTAGCAAGAGCAAAAGCCCGAGGCATCCCACACGAAAAACGGGGAGGAGACGCGACAGATTGGGTGTCCCGGCCCTGCAACTAGCTCGAACCAATCCAGCTACTAAGCCATTAGTACCGTGTGCAATGTACTGTCAGCTCCCTTCGATTCCGGCTGCAGACCGCAACCCGGCAGCCCGGCAAGGACGCAGCGAAAACAGCAGAGCGCACGGGAAAGCGACTAAGTGTCTAGAAAGAGACAAACCAGTTTTCGAATAAAACAAGCCGTTTTCCGGCTACAATTTGGCAGACTAACCTACTAACCTGTGTGGGCATGTGTGTATGCGTATGTACATTTTGTCCGACTACTCGAGTCGGAAATCAGGAGAAGAAAAGAAGATTCGAAGTCCTTGCCTTCATCAAGCGCTTCGAATCTTGGGGGCTACACCCACTGGCTGCGCTCGCGCGCCCCTAGTGGAATCTTGTGGTTCCCGACCGGCTAAAGGCGTTTCAGCCGGCCGATCAGAGCCCAGGTGAGGGCAAGGGCTGGAGCAAGAGAAGACAAGGAAGATTCGAAGCACCTAGCTATGCCAGCTACTCCGAATCTCGGGGGCTACACCCAGTGGGTGCGCTCGCGCGCCCCCACTGGAATGTTAGTTCCCCCGGCTGAAGGTGTTCAGCCAGCAAAAGCAACCGACTGAGATGAGTCTAGTCGGATAAAGATAGAAGAATTGGGAAAGAAGGAAGATTCGAAGCACCTGGCTGCGCCAGCTACTGCGAATCTCGGGGGCTACACCCAGTGGGTGCGCTCGCGCGCCCCCACTGGAGGTGCAGTTCCCCCGGCTAAAAGTGTGTAGCCAGGCAAAGTAAGCCGGATAAAGTTAACCGGCAAAGTATTGAAAGAAAATTGGAAGCACACAAGTTGAAGGAAATCCAAGCAAGGTGAATATTAACAAACAAAAGAGAGACGAAGCTCCCATAAGTTACCCGGCATCAAAGACGGCCGGCACAAACAGACAAGGTTCATAAGTATGTAACACAAGACAAATACACCCGGCATCCCGGGGCAATAACTAAACGGCAGGACCCTTGCCGCGGGGGAGTTCTTGGCCGGCAGAAGCTTCGGGCGGCGGAGGAGGCGCGGAGCTTGATCCGGTTCCGGCGCTGGCAGGCGGCGGCATCCGGACCTCCACATCAGGAATACCGACGCACTCTGAGTCGGTGAGCACCTCGTCGGGATCCACGTAATCGGCGATCTTGATGGCGGATCCGCGGAGCTCCGGATGGGCCTGGCGGATGGCGGCAAGATCGGCTCCGGCACGGAAGCCACCGTCGATCTTCTCGACGCGGGCATCCTTGTACCAGGAGAGCATGAGGGCCAGGGCCATCTCCGCTCCGGCCCGCGCAGCCAAGTCTCGTAGCCGGTCCACCACAGTCGGCACCTCCCCCACCTTCACAGCTAGCTGCGCCATCGTCTCCGGAACCGGAGCCTCTGGCCACACGAAGGAGAAGACGTCCCGCGCCGCCTGGTGAAGCTTGGCAGCTTCCTCGCCAAGGAGAACGACGAGATCCTGGGCCATCGGCTGCGCTCCCGGCCAGTTCTCCTGTAGCCGGTTGTAGGCCAGCAGGTCTATGCCGAGGTAAAAGGCTATCAGAAAAGAGAAGTCAGATCCGGCTACCAGATCCAGAAAGAAAGGAAGACAGGAAAAGGACTCACCCTTGGCAATGTGGCCGACCTGCATCAGCTCCTCCACCAGCGCCTTCTCCTTGGTCGCTAGCCGTTTGATCTCCTTCTCTTGGTCCTTGTTCTGGGCCTCGAGAAGGGAGAAGGCTTCGATCCGGCTAGCGAGCGAGGCATCGTGCTCCTTGATGGTGGCCTCCAGACCGTCCACCCTCGCGTGCCAATCCTTGTTCTGCTGCCGCAGAGTAGAATTGGACTTGCTCAGCCAGTCGTTCGCTTTCTTCAAGCGATCGATCTCACGCTGAGCGCACACGAGGATGGCTGCAACAAAACCGGCTATCAGTACCAAAAAAAAGGCAAGCCGGGTGAAGAGAACTTACTCTGGGAAGTCCGGTTGGCAGCAGCAAGCTTCTGCTCCAACGTCCGATTCCCGTCGGCTGCGGCCTCCAGCAGCCGGATCTCCTTCACCGCTAGCTCAAGCGTGGCGGCGAGGTCCGACAGCGAGGCGGCGGAGGAAGCTTCGTCATCCACGGCGTTGACGGCCAAGGACTCCTTCGCCGCAACCACCGTCGTCTGCCACTCCTCCCCAGGCTCCTCGTTGGAGTTGTCGTCGCCAACGATGACGAGCTCCTTGTCGGCAGCCCCCCGCGCGCCCGCGGAGGAGCCTTCCGGCTGGGAGGACCCCGCTTCCGGCTGGGGGACTTCTGGCTGGGTGGAGGCGGTCGGCTCGGCCCAAGGGAGAGGCGAAGGCTGCGCCTCAGAAGAAGGGGGGCGCTGGTCGGCGCGGTCGGGGCACGGGGCGGCGACCCGGCTGGCGCGCGTGCCGGGATCGCGGCTCCGAAGGAAACCAGCGTACTAAAGAGAAAAAGGAGAAGGCAAAGGCAAAAGAAAACAAAGTCAGAAAAAGAAGAAAAAGGGCAAATAGGCAAAAAGCGCCGAAAGGAAAAGTGGAGGGGGGAAGAAGCATACCCCGGCACAACTGGGGGCGGCCCTTTCTTCTGGCCGAGACGGCTTGGCGGCAAGGCGCCGGACCGGCTCCTCTTGGGAGCCGGCTCCTCCGTCGCAGGGCGGCGGGAGCCGGAACGGCTGGAGCCGCTCCCACCCGCCTCCCCGTCCGTCGCCGAGCGCGTCGCCGGCTCCGTGGTCGGCGCGGCCTCCTCCTCGTGCACCTCCGCGTGCGGGTCGGCGGCCGGCTCGTCATTCCAGCTGGGGAAGGCGTCGCCGTCCCCATCCGATTCATCGCCGGACCGCCGAGCGCGCGGCTCGGGCAAGTCGGGCGTGAATTCCTCGAGGGGAGCCGCGCCCTCCTCGCGGATGATGCAAGGGAACATCTGCTGAATACAAGAGATCAGCCAAACGAAAACAAAGAACAAGTACAAGAAACACCAAAAGAGCATCCGGTTAGAAGAGCTTACCTGGGGCACGCGGTTCACCAAAAGAGCATCCTTAGTGATCGTCCACACCCACTCCTTCAGGTTGTGGTAGCAGGGATCGTGGCACGACAGCCGGGTCGGGTCTAGCCGGCCGGAGTAGTAGCACATCTTGTGTGCTCGCTGCTGCAACGGCATCATCAGCCGAGACATCCAGCTGAGAGTGACGTCCAGGCCGGTCAGCCGGCAATGGACGAGCGAGCGCATGCGCTTCAACAACTCATCCGTCTCCGCCTTGTCGCCGTGGAACTTCAAGTCCCAGTTCTGCCGGCTGGACTCGACGTCCTGGAAGGCCGGCAGATTGATCTAGTCGACGTTGGTGAGGTTCTTCACGTAGAAGTATGACTGCTGCCACAGTCGTACCGTATCGTGAATAAGGAATTTGGGGTAGCCGGTCTGCGAGCGGGAGTAGATGGAGGTGCCGCCGTAGACGAGTAGTGGCCCCTGGGTGAATTGCACCTACGGCCGGACTCCGAAGAGCCGGCAGAAGAGCCCGAGATCCGGCTGGATCCCGAGGTAACTCTCGCAGAAAGCCACGAAGTGCGCCAACGTCCCGATTGCGTTGGCGCCAAGGTGGTGGAGGCGAAGATCAAAGAAAGCAAGGAAGGTCAAGAGGAACGGGTTCACCGGAAGGGCGAACCCGCGTGCCAAGTGGGAGAGGAAGATGACGCGCTCTCCCTCCACCGGATGCGGCGACACCTCCCCCACCGGCGCCAACCGCACCGCCACCTCCTCCGCCGACGGGAGGACGCGGGTGGCGCGGTACTTCGCGATTTGGTCTTCGGTGACGGTGGAGCCGCACCAGGCCCCGCAGTCGGCGGCCATTTCTGGCTGAAGGAGGGGAGTGGCGACGGAATATTGGCGATGGCCCGTAGCGTCGACGACGGCGAGCGGGTGGCGCAAAGGGCTAGGGCGCAGGAGCAGAAGTAGCAAGAGAGAAGGAAACTGCAGCGGGGGAGCGAAGGAAAGAAACTGCCTCCCCCGCGGCGTCCCTTTAAAGGACCGAAAGGGCAACCATCGACGGGGCACGTGGCACGCATCCGGGCAACCCACACCCCAACCGCCGCCTAGATCCCGTGTGCCAGAGCAGGATGCGCAGAAGATCCTGGAGCGAGAACCGAAGCGCCGGACAGCAGTTTCCCGAGGCGACGTGCGATGAGACGTTACGCTGCCCGCCGCAGAGTAATGATGGCACGTGCACGCGTGGCCGGCGTCAGCACTAACGTCACGGGTAGCGCAACCACCAAGCTCAGCCAGACACAAATTCAAAAGCAAGAGGAAGCGCGCGCACATTTCGCCTAAGGGCAGAATCCACACGCGCTCAGGGGCTAGTGTCAGGGGGATGATCCCCAGGTACCCCCAACCGAATAAGAAACAAGGCAGTCGGATCGTGTCCGGCTGACCAGATGCAGCCGGACAGGGCAAGACAGGCCGGCTATCCCCCGGTAGCCGGATACGGCGACGTAGCCGGACTCAATCAATAGGACAGGACGACGTGTGTATCAGTGCACGGTACGCCCTATATGGTGACAAGACTGGCAACCACCCGGCCATACGGAAGACTTCACGTGGATGACGCAGGAACAGTGGCCTGTGCTGACGACAGGCTCACACGGCGTCCACTATGCCTACGACAGCCATACGGCTCATACTCCGATGAGACAAGCCATACTAGACACTTTAGATGACTAGTCGGCTGGGACCGCCTGTGGGGCCCGCCAGTCGGACTAGCCAGTGAGACCTTTTCCTCTCTGCCTATATAAGCAGAGGTAAGGCCTCAGTAGAAAGGGTTGGTCTTACAGCATTTAAGGCAGTAGCTAGCGTATACAGCTCAAGGAGCACTTGTAGCTCGAGTATTCCACATAGTCAGATCCGGCAGGAGTAGGGGCTTTACCTCACCACGAGGGCCCCGAACCTGGGTACTTCTTGCGTCCCGCTACGCTCGCTTGTATTCAATCCCGCCTGTGGACGCCGTCGATAGCTTCCCTGCTAGTCCCCATACCTCTATCTAACCTCCTCAGGTACTACCGTTCCCAATACAACGACAGTGAGCTTTGACGCCCAGTCCCTTCGCCACACAAATGAGTTGGCTGGTGCTGTGGCCGCAGTCAAGGACCGTAGTGTTTCCCTTCAGGAGACTATGATGAAGGCCAAGGGTGTGCTCAGTCGCATCCGTGAGGATTTAACTCCCAAGGCTGAACTGATTGACAACCTTGAGGACCTGGTGGAATCCCTTGCTGAGGGTATTCCCATGGACTTCAAGAACTCCCAGCGGTCTGTCGGTGCTACCATGGCACTCGCAATGGCGCAGGCCCATGGCATGGAGTTGGATCCCTCCACGATCTCCAAGGCGATGCCCGTCAACGCAGATGGCCAACATGTAGTGTTTGCTCCTTTCGCTACTGGTTGTGGTAAGTATGGGCCACAACTCATCGATACAGTCGCGAGATATTCCGCGGGGCTGTAACGGGCGAAGAAGGCGGCAAAGAGGCTGCCACGGATTCGATGAGGCCTCCGAAGTCAAAGACCAAGTCGAAGAAGCAGATTGCTCCTTAGTCACCAATCTATAATAGTTGTAGTTGCCTTTTGTTAAAACTATGCTTTTGTGGGAGTGTCCCTATCGAGACTTTTGGTGTGCTTGAATGCATTCATGCTTTTATCAATGTATTCTTGGTCCCTTATTTGCTTCTTGCTTGATTGTGATAGGGTATGTCGAGTGGTCCTCATGACTCTCCTCCCACCGATGAAACCACGGCGCAGGCGCGTTCAAAGGTGGAGGAACTATCGTTGCTTTCACGATTCCGCGACCGCATTAAGCAGTTGGAGAGCGAGTTACCCATCGTCCGCGGTAGCGCATAAGTGTGGAAGTCGAAGTAGGAGAAGGCCATCGCCCATGAGAAGTATCTCTTGGAGGAAGTGGCGCAGTTGAATGAACAGTTCGAATGTTAGCTTTCTGCCTTCTCATCTTTTCTTTTAGTCAGTCGTGGCGATGCCTTGTCTTCATACTTTTCCATGTGCTTGGTGTAGTTTTCAGCGCTCGTCATCCGCAGGATGAGAAGGACCGGGTTGCTATTCGAATGAATAACCTGACCCAGGAGCAACTGCATGTGAGTGGGTACTTTTGGGTGGACCACGATCGTGCGATCGCGCTTGCGACCCTACAGGATTGTTCTTCTCGAGTACTTCATTATTTGAAGAAGGCGCAGTCGTGCCTTAGGCATATTTATCAAACAATGTTTCCGATGGACGTCGTCCCTTCAAGCCTGTTGGCTCTTCTGGCAAGGTTTCAAGATTTAAGTGCGGTCCACAAGTGCGTGCGGCAACAGTTAGTAGCTGGTGCTAAGGCTGCGTTGTCGCTGGTGCGACTGCATAAGCTGGATGTAGATGTTGAGTCTGTTGCCACTGGGCCGCCGCCTCCGCCAGAAGGTATGACCTGGAACATGGTTCTGCACTATCAAGAGGTTGACCGGACAGCAGAAGACATTGTCAATTTCTTCGAGGAGCAAACGAACATTCTTCTTTTGCAGCAGTAACATGATTTGTATCCTGCATAGAATTGTATGAGTGTTGCAAAGTTCGTATGATTATGTTGGGTGTAATTAATACCCATTGATATGTGAAGAGCTTGCTAGCTTTTATATTTTGCGAGTGTAGTGTACTCTGCGGTTCCTTTTCATTTGCATGACTTGTTTTATCTTAGCACCTTGCCAACCTGTCAGGTGCGTTGCAACTGGGTTGGTGTTTATCAAGCGTTCGATTGATGTTGTGTCAGCTACTCAAGAAACTGCGACTTGTTCGTAGGACAGAAGTATAAAGGGTGACGCAGCCCCCGAGTGACAAAAAGTGCAAGAAAATAAGGAAAACACAGAGTTTTGGGGCACTTAACTTTATTTATTTGCGGAATAGTACGAGGTACAATGTGTGGCTAAGTAGCTTAGCTGAATAGCCTTATTTGTAATGAAAAAAACGACTAGGGGTAGAAGCGACGCAGCTGCACGACGTTCCAGGGATTGGAGTATGCAACTCCTGTCTCGAGATCTTTAAGTTTATAGGCGCCACCTAGGATTACTTCTGTAATCACGTAAGGTCCTTCCCAAGGGGACTCGAGCTTGAGATGCCCTTGTTGCTTCAGTCGCAGGACCAGATCTCCCTCGACGAAGGATCTGGGGCGTAGCCGTCTGCTGTGGTAGTTGCGGAGGCTTTGCTGGTAGATTGTTGATCTCTCCGTTGCGATATCCCGTGCTTCATCAAGGAGGTCGACAGAGACTTCGAGTGCAAGAGTTGACTCATGTTCGCTGTAAGAGACCACCCGTGGGGCTTTGTAGCGCACTTCTACGGGTAGCACCGCTTCCGCACCGTCTACCATGAAGAACAGAGTATATTCCGTGGCGCTGTTTAGAGTTGTACGCAGGCTCCAAAGGACTGATTGCAGTTCATATGGCCAGCACATAGCGGCTTGTTCGAGTGGTCGAATGATTCGCTTCTTGATTCCACCGCAGACGAGGCTGTTAGCCTTTTCGACTTGAACGTTGGTCTACGGGTGAGCCACCGAGGCGTAGCTTATGTTGATTCCCAGGTTTTCGCAGAATTCCTGGAAATCCTTAGAGGTGAAGTTTGTCCCATTGTCCGGGATGATGCTATGTGGCACTCCAAATCGGTAGACGATGGACTCGAAGAATTTGACAGCGCTGGCCCTGATTGATTTGTCACCGACATGGCCTCGATCCACTTGGTGAATTTGTCGACTCCAACCAAGAGGTAGATGTAACCTCCTGGTGAGGATTTTGGGAGCTTGCCGACCATGTCGAGTCCCCATTGTGCGAAGGGCCAAGCCAATGGTATTTGCCGGAGTTCTGTGCCAGGTGCGTGAGGTTTGTCTGCGAATCCCTGGCAAGCGTTGCAGCGCTAGATGATGTCCTTGGCATCACGCATGGCCGTGGGCCAGTAGAATCCAGCTCGTAGAGCTTTGGCAATGAGGGCGTGACTGCCAGCAAGGAGGACGGCCCTTCCGTCCCCATTGGAGACGCACTGTTGAAGTATTCCCGTGATGTTGCGCTTGTACAGTTCGTGGTTGATGAGGGCGAATGCCTTGGATCGTCGCGCGATGTGTCGCGCATCAGTCGGGTCATCTGGCAGTCTCTTGCTGAGTAGATATGTGATGTAGGGTTGTGTCCAAGATGGCTCGATTATCATGACGCCCATTGGTCCTTCGAGTCCTGTATCAAGCTCCAGGTTGTCGAGTGCCATTGGCTCGTTGGGTGGCATAACCCCCGAGTCCGTTGACGTGCTTTCTTTCTTCTCTGGGGCCATGGGCTTGATGGAGCGCTCGTAGATGCGCTCGATAAATACCCTAGGTGGTATGGGAGCGCAGGTGGAGCCAATATTGGCGAGTAGATCCGCCTCTTCATTTCTTTTGCGGCCCACGTGTCACAGCTCATAGCCATCGAAGTCTCCTTCGAGTGTGTCGTAGAGGTCACGTTAGGCGATCATGTTGTTGCTCAGTGCGTCACACTCATGCATCGTTTGGTTGACCACTAGTTTGGAGTCGCCGTAGATTATGAGCCTTTTGGCGCCGCAGGCTTTTGCCATCCGCATCCCATGGATTAGGGCTTCGTACTCAGCTTCATTATTGGAGGCGGTGAACTGCATTCGCAAAATGTATTTCATCTTGTCTCCTTGGGGCGATGTCAGTATGACGCCTACGCCAGCTCCGTCCTTTCGCTTGGACCCGTCGAAGTGCATTGTCCAGAGGTAGGACATGTCTGGCTTGTCGGGGAGCTGGTTCTCCATCCAGTGCACGAGGAAGTCCGGGAGAACTTGTGACTTGATTGCGTTGCGCTTTTCATATGTGATGTCTCGTGGAGACAATTCGATTCCCCAGAGCACGACTCGTCCTATTGCGTCAGTGTTATTGAGTAAATGCCCGAGTGGGACGTCGTTTACCACAACGATTGGGTGCTCCTGAAAGTAGTGGCGCAGTCGCCTGGCTGTCATGAAGACGCCATATGCCAGCTTCTGGTAGTGCGGGTACCGCTGTTTTGTTGGTGTGAGCACCTCGCTGAGGTAGTATACTGGGTGCTGGACCCCGTGGACTTTATTTTCTCCCGCTCGTTCCACCACGAGCATCGTGTTGACCACCTGGTTGGTGGCAGATATGTAGAGCAGTAGTGGTTCCTTTTCGCGAGGAGTCACCAGTACTGGCGAGGTGGATCATAGGCGCTTGAGATCTTCGATGCTTCCTGTGCTTCGTCTGTCCACTCGAACTTGTCAGTTTTGCGGAGAAGTTGGTAGAAGGGCAGTGCCTTTTAGCCCATTCGACTGATGAATCGACTGAGCACCGTGATTCGCCCAGCTAGCTGCTGGATGCCTTTTACGTTCTTCGGCTTCTCCATGGCCAGTATGGCATTTATTTTCTTCGGGTTTGCTTCGATCCCTCTCGTAGAGATGAGATACCCGAGTAACTGCCTAGATGGCACGCAGAAGGTGCATTTGTCTGGATTGAGCTTGATCCGGTAGCGGTCGAGGTTGGCGAAGGTCTCGCGTAGATCGCCGATTAGTGAGGCTTCCTCTTTGGTTTTGATGACGATGTCGTCAACGTAGACTTGGATGTTGCAACCAAGTTGGTTCTTGAGGCAAGCCTGCATGCACCGCTGATAGGTGGCTCCTTCATTTGTTAGCCCGAAGGGCATCGTATTGTAGCAGAACACATCGAAGGGCATGGTGAACGCTGTTTTTTCTTGATCCTCCTCCTTCATTCGAATATGATTGTAGCATGAGTAGGCATCGAGGAAGCAGAGGCGCTCACATCTGGTGGTGGAGTCGATGATTTGGTTCATTCGTGGCAGTGGGAAGTGATCCTTTGGACAGTGCTTATTCAAGTAGGTGAAGTCCATGCACATCCGCAAGATATCCGTGTCTTTTTAGGCACAAGCACTGTGTTAGCGAGCAAGGTTCTTTCCTTGTTATCACGTATGAATTTTGTGTTGAGGAGTCTGTTGATCTCCGTTCCGACTGCCTTTGCTCTTGGTTCGGACAGTCAACGTACTGTCTGCTTGACTGGCCTTGTGTCTAGATTCACGTTGAGTGAGTGCTCGGCGAATTCCCTGGGAACTCTTGGCATGTCCGCTAGATACCAGGAGAATATCTCCTAGTGCTCATGGAGGAATTCGACGAGCACGAGTTCCTATGCGGAACTCAAGTTGTTGGTGATGAGGGTCGTCTTGGTCGGGTCTGTTGGGTGGACCTGGACTTTCTTCGTGTGCACCGACGAGTCGAAGGACAGGTCAGGTGAACTTGGCCTGCTCAGGGGAGGCAGACTGTTGTCTGTCGACTCCTTCAATCTTGCGAGTTCCTCCTGCATGCTGAAGGACTGGGAGATTCTGTTGAATTCCCTGTCGCTGCTATCGGACCTCTCGAAGTTGCCATTGATTGTGATTACGCTGTTTGGACCTGGCATTTTCATCTGCAGGTAGGCATAGTGCGGCACTGCCATGAACCTTCCGAATGCGACATGTCCGAGGATGCAGTGGTATTGCGAGGGCCAGTCGATGATCTCAAAGTCGATGCGCTCTCGCCAAAAGTTTTGCGGCGTGCCGAAGATGACGTCGAGGTTGATTTTGCCTAGGGGATATATGCCCTTCCCTGGGACGATGCCATGGAACGTCGTGTCGGAAACTTCGAGAAAAGTCAGAGGGATCCTCATCACACGCAAGGTACTCGCGAACATGAGGTTAATGCCGTTGCCGCCGTCCATGAAGACGCGACTCATATTGAAGCCCCCGATCTGCACCTCGAGTATGAGGGGACAGTGGCCTAGACGAGGGACTTGGAGCGGGTGGTCGCGCCTGTCGAAGGTGATGCAGGAGTCGCTTCCGCTGAGGTACTCAGTGGTGGAGGGTGGAGAATTTATCGCCAGATTGACTTGGCGAGTGATGGCCTTCTGCACTCGATTTGAGGGACGCCCTTTTTGGATCATCCCCATGTTGCCCACGGCTCGTGGGTATGGCTCGCCTCCGTGATGCTGGACCGGTGCGGCCACGGGTGGTGGTGGTCCGGGCGGTGGTGGAGGAGCTCCATGTGCCAGAGTGCCTGTGGCGGCTCCATAGCCCCTGTTGACCATGTCGCGATTCATCTGAGCCAGGCCTTCGTGGAGTTTGAGGAACTCGCGACAGTCCTTGAGAAGGTGGCTGGATTTCTTCTTGCCGTTGTGCTTGTCGATGTAGAAGTGCACGTTGCATGGGCCGGACAGTTTGTCCTCGATAGATGTTGCGGGTGCCTCCTCGCGAGTGCGGCGCTAGCACACCTACGTGCTTTTTCTGCCATTGCGGTATCCACCACTTTGATATCCGTTGTTGCGGTTGTCGTCGTGTTTGTCGGCGTAGCCAGCTGCGACCATATTGACCTCGTCGCAGTCATCATAGATGCACATCTATTTTTTTCCTCGCAGTCGCGTCTACGCCCGAGGTCATCGTCGTCATCGGAGTAGGTACAGTTTTTCACCGAGTCTTCTCCGTCAGCCCACCAATTTGCGATTTCCATCAGGTGGTCGATCGTTTTGGGCTTCGAGTGGCCCAGCTCCTCCCTGAGCTCTATACGGTGGATGCCGCCGTTGAATGCATCGATTGGGCGATCCTCCAAGATGGTTTCTACAGAGTTCTTGATTATGGACCACCTCTGGATGTACGAGTGCAGCGATTCACCAGATCTTTGCTGGCAGCTTCGCAGTTCTTTGATCGATGCGGGCCTTTTAAGTGCCCTTGAAGTTGCGCACAAAGCTGTAGACCAGCTCTTCCCAGCTATGAATGGATCCACGCGGGAGGTTGTTGAGCCATGCACGATCGGCGCCCTACAGCTGTAGCTGTAGGCATTGCATGGCCGTGCTTCGAATCCCTCCATGTAGCCTAATGGAGGAGATGTGGTCCTCCAACCAGATTTTCGGGTCCTGGAGGCCGTCAAATTTTGGGTTCTCCGACGGGAGCTTGAACCCCTTAGGCATTCGCTTCTGCCTGATGGCTCTGCTGAAGCATCTAGCCACAGAGTTCAGTCTCGTCTTTTTCCGAGTCAGTCGAACGAGCATGTCTTGCCCGCATCTTATCGACTTTGCGCTGCTTGAGGTCATCGCGCGCGTCATAGTCGCGGTCATGCCGCCGTGAGCGATGTCGTCCTGACAGATCGTGACTGTCGTCACTAGAGGAGTACGAGTAGTACTTTTCCAAAGCCTTGCTTTTCTTCAGCTCTGGTGTTGGTTCTTTGTTGAGGGCGGCCTCGATTAGCCCCAGGCCCACAATCGTAGATCGGTGCATGGCAGCTCGCGGATCTCCAGCCGGTGGCTGGTTGTTGAGGAGGTACATGGTAGCTGTCGTCACCGCGGCTTGCGGTGTTTTTGGGAGCATGTTGCCCCGCGTATCCACCATCATAGAGCTGAAGTCGAGGACTTTTGCAGCTTCTACGCGTTCTTGCTCGGTGAGGTGGGCTAGTCGAGATCGCCTCTTGTTGGCCACATACTCGTTGCCCTTGGAGGAGGATCCTCCGTGTGAGGAGATCCCATCTCGTTGAAGACTTGACTCATCCGCCGCCTTTCTGCGTGCTTTGAGTTGCACGATCACATGTTGCTGGCGCTTGAATTCCTCCTTTAGCTGCCAATGGTAGCCCATCAGCATGTCCTGCAGTGTGTTGGGGGGGTAGAGGATGGCCCCGTAGAGCTTCGCGACAGCGGGCCAACTCGTTGTCGTTGAGCTTGATCAGCATGCGGTCGCCGGTGTTCTCATTTGTCGTGAACGCCGATTCTTCCCTCGTCCCATTGTTGACGGGCGTGCCATTACCACCATTGGTGGGGCCGCCATTTGCGACTGGTATACCACCATTGGGCGTTCTGCCGTTGGGCGGTCCGGTGCCAGATCCAGTGCCAGTGTTTCCGCGATTGACGCCGGTGTCACCCGCGTTGATGACGGCGCACATGAAGTGGTTGGGGAAGCTGTTGCTCCCGCAACTTTCATATCTGCAGCCGTAGGCTCCATATTCTGTGGCTAGGTCGCCTAGATCAGATCCGCGACTGCTGTCCCAGTCTGTACTCCCAGCTGCTGTTGAGCTTGCTGAGGGTGCCGATTAGTGGTAGGAACCACGATGCTAGAGCAATCGCGGGTGCCGTTGGCTGGTCAGGCATGCGAAGCGTGCCTAGTTGGCCAACCTGGAAGCAGAAGCTCTCAATCGTGAGACTAATTCCATCGCCCACGGACTCGAAAGCCGAGCGAGTGGCCGGCGTGTGGACGGTGAAGCCGAACACGACGAAGAGTTGGCAAATCTCTGCTGTTGCAGAGTTGCAGATCACGGTTGACAAGGCCGAAGAAGCCAAGACATCAGCACTCCCAATTCCCACAGACGGCGCCAATTGATGAGGGTTTAACTCGTCAGTGCCCATCGTTATGGACTTGGGTTTTGGAGAAGGAGGGAGCGCTGGAGGCATCAATCGGCTAGCAAACAAGCACACAGGGACGCAAGATTTACCTAGGTTCAGGCCTCGTAGAGGTCCCTACTCATGCATGTCTGCTCTTGGAACTAACGGAGGAATCGAAGATTACAGGGGCGCGCAGATGCAATCTGGCGAGAATTGTTGAAACTAGGGTTGTGATTGTCCTTCTCTGCGCCCCCTCCTAGCCTTTATATAGATAGGCTAGGTCTCGAGTAGCAAGTCGAGTCGGTTACATATTAGGGTTCGCCCTTTGAACTTTCTATCTTAAGCTTCTTCTTATCTCGCAAGCAATCGAAGAGTCTGTGGGTCACCCGAATTCTGCATTGGGCCTTGGCAACACCGTGGGCATCCTCCGCATCTGGACCGTATATACCAAACTCGAGTACCTGTAGGGCATACCCATGTCAGGCATAAATGAATATAATGGGCCATACTAGTGTGTGTGTGCCACAAGATGATGATTTGGTCCCATTTATATTTAGACATGCCCATTCATTTATAACAACACATATAAAAGATATAGAAGCATCCCCACATGTGGCTCCACATCATTTATATTGTGACAACAATAATAAACATATATGAGAGCATGTGGTATATAAGTGGATCCATCTTTATATATGTGAGCTAGACAAATGCCAAATTAAAAGCAAGTGCCCACATATAATTTGGATGATGGACTTATAAGGTGATGACAAAGGAAGGTTGGTGGAGTCAAGAAAACATATGCCCCCAACTCAACTTGGGCATTCAACAATTTATAAAGAAGCAAATACAATATATCAAGAGGCAAATACCATTAATAAGACAAATGCATATTAGAGAAGAACCAAATGAAAAAGGGTTTTAAATGATGCTCAAATGCAAGGTGGCATGGTGACATGAGCATGATATAATGATGATGCAATGGAAGGCTACTATGTAGGAAGTAGCAATATATAGACTAGGTAAGCAGCATTGCAATTGTTAGGAAATTGGGATGCTACACCTCGGCTGATGAACCTAAGTTAACCTTTTTCATTCTTTGGAAATGGTTAAATTCCCACCCTCAATGAAAGAATGCTTCCACTTGTTCGACGTTAAGGGTGGGAAAGGCATCACCAAAATGGTAGCGGACATTTCCCCCTCCCCGTGTTGTGAAGTGGAGAGGGTGTAGGGAGATGACTCGTGCGTAGAGGATGGGATCCCTAGCAAAAAGTGTGCCCTCTTTGGGAATGACACTAGTCACCCCGGGGAGCACGACGCATCAGCTGGCTAAACCTAGGGCACCACGACCGAGGGCTCCATCTCGATGTAGGCACTTTCCCACTTGAGAGCTCTAGAAAACTAGAGCATCGTGTCCCAGGCTAACCCAAGGCACACATGCATGACTGGACTCATCCTGCCGACACACGCTCAGTGTGGCAATCTCGATCGCTACGTGGGTTGCCTATCCAGGCTTGCCTGTAGTTAGACTCACGTGCTGGGTAACACCGCTCATGAGATGACAACTTGGGGATATCCCCTTGTATTGAAAAGCCTTGCACGACGCCTGGGACTCATAGCGCAAGCAGTGTATCCAAAGCCAATCCCAATGGATGAATACAGATGAGTGGTTCTATCGCATGATCATCTTGGTTATCGTTCATCTGGGCTGCCCCATTAATGGAGAGTCACGTTTTGATTGGTCACGTGTCCCTCTCGGTTTCGCTTTCTCAGGGATATCCCCATGGTAGAGCATGCATTAAGAATCTTGAAGCTCTTGTCGCCTGCATACCTTTGGATGCCCCGAGGGCGTCCTAGATCGGTACCTCCCCCGTCCTGCAGATGGAGAGAGGTCGTGAGTAGGCTTCAAGTTTAGGGCAGCAACCATTGTCTATGTTTCGCTGGTCACCCGAAAGATGACTAGGAATGGCACCTCCCAGCGGAGCGGTCGGAGAGAGGTGACGGTTGGCCCCAAAGAAAAGAAGCATGTCCCAAACATTGCCTACCCCTTCTAGATTACCCGAGGGCTAATCTGGGTTGGCACCTCCATTGGCTGGAGAGAGGCAGTGGTTGAACTTCTGGCAAGAAACATCAGCTCTGACCATCGCCTACCTATAGGCACCTCCCCTCAACGCGGATGGAGAGAGGCGACAGACGGGCCAAAATAGGGAGTTACGATCGTGTCCTACCTTTTCTATGTAGCTAGAGGGCTAGCCGGAATTGGAACATTCCTGCTATGCAACCGAGATAGAGGTAATGACCCCAACACAACAAGAAAGTAGTATTGACCTATGCCTACCTCTCCCCGGGAAGCCTGGAGGCTACCCGGGGTCAGCACCTCCCCGTTAAGCAGCTGGAGAGAGCCAATGGTCAGACTCATAACTAGAAGGGAAACGATCATTGTCTACCTTACCTCGGTCACCGAAGGCGGATGAGGCCGGAACCTTCCCTCCACAAGGGTGAGAGAGGCAGCGATCTAACCCTAGATGGAGAAAGAACTGCCTAATTCTTGCCTACTTTTCTGGCTGCCCTATGTCTGCCTAGTACTAGTACCTCCTCGCAATGCGACCAGACAGAGGTAGCGATTAGGTCAGGCTCAAGACAAAGGGGATGTGATCGACACATACATGTCCTCGGACACCTTACGGTCGCCCGGGTTCAGCACCGCCTGCATAGCGGCTGAATAAATGTGATGACTAAAGCCCAGAAAAGAAGTTCAGTGGCAGTTTACAAGAAGGATAGCCTAGGAATACTCCCTAACACGATGGTGTGTTCCCTCTAGTACATATGACAAGAAACAAAAAATTACGCCAATCACTCCTAAGACTGGCGGCCTATCGTCTTCACAACCTGGGTTATGGTAGGATCCACGGCCATCTCGGAAGCCTCAGTACCCTTCCCGAGGATGAGGGGCTTGAATACAATCTCAACATCATACTTTGGAAGGTGGTGGTGAATCCTAGAAAGGAGCATTCGGGCCACCGTAGCCACCACATCATTCCCTTCTTCCTCTAGCATTGCATCGACTATCGTGCGCAGGCTGCTCACACGACCTAGCAACATAATGAAGAAGTGGGAGCGCATGTTGACATCATCTTCCCTGGGCAGGCCAATCACTCCTAAGACTGGCGGCCCATCGTCTTCACAACCCGGGCTATGGTAGGATCCACGGCCATCTCAGAAACCTCGGTACCCTTCCCGAGGATGAGGGGCTTGAATACGATCTCAATATCATACTTTGGAAGGTGGTTGTGAAGCCTAGAAAGGAGCGTTCGGGCCACCGTAGCCACCACATCATTCCCTTCTTCCTCTAGCATTGCATCGACTGCTGTGCGCAGGCTGCTCACGCGGCCCGGCAACATAGTGAAGAAGTGGGAGCGTATATTGACATCATCTTCCCCGGGTAGGCCTATCGGGAGTAGGCGAAAGGCGGGAGGATCTCATCCAAGCGAGAGACTGCCTTCAACAAGGTGGATGTTTATGTGTCGCTCAGCTCCTTCTCGAGCCGAATGAACCCGCACACACTTGCTACCTCCTGCCTAGTTTCTTCTAGCTGGACGGATGTGCAGAGAGCCTCGTCCTCCAATCGAGGCACTTCCATATGGAGGTCAGAGAGATGTTACTATAGTTCTTGTTTGAGACAAGCTGACTCGGCAGCCTCCCCTGCACACAAGAGTGGTCGTCCTGGAGGGCCGCAAGCTCATCAGGGCTGCCAGTTCTTTGTCTGTGGGGGTGTTTGGTTGCGGATATTCTCCACAACTAGGCAGACAATCAAGGGCCACACATCTCATCACATGCCTCGGAGACCCTCTTGGCAAGAGCGTGAGACTCCTTGGCCTAGGCCTGGGCAATGTCCTAGCCAAAGGAAGTGCTCGCTCCACCAAGTCGAAGAGTAGGGATGGCCATGACATGGTTGCACGAGGCCTCTTCGGCCACGCAGGACGGGGCTTCCATAGCGGGTGGGATCATGTCAACCCAAGCAAAGTCCAAGATATCCCACTCCAATGAGGCATCTTCCTGCCCGGTCATCAAGGCCTGAAGGTTGGTGTCCTCGGCCCCCAAGACCCCTACCTCCTCCAGGGATAGCCCGAAGATAGGCGTGCTCTCTCCCGGGATGTTTGAACATGAAGTTGGCAAGGGAGTTTTAAAAGTGATCGACTGATAAAGAAAGTCAGTCAGAGTTTTTGCAAGGAACAATAAAAGCAAAGAATCCACCCACTGACAACCTCGGTAACTAGAAGCATTACCCCAGTCCAAAGAAACCTCAGGAGCCGGCACTTGAGCATCAACGCCTAGGGATCCAAGTGTGCCCCTAAGAACCAGGCAATTGATCAAACATTTTTTGAAGTAAAGGTCAGAAGAAAGGTTGTAAAAAAGAAAGAGCATTCACAAGGGCCCCCCATGAAATTCCACCTCCCTTTCTTCATTGGGGGGTTGGTCCTTGGTCAAGGTCGGTGAGTCGCCACGATAACCCAAGAACGTTTTCGCGGCGGGTCGGGTAGTCTGCCCTTCCGCACAGAAGCCTAGGAATGCCTAGTGGGGGCAATGAAGGAAGGTTCGAGGAAGATGGTCCCTCGGCGGTTTATTTACCGCGGGCATTCTCTGCGTAGGGACCCTAGAAATTGAAGCCCGAGGATGTTTGTACGAACCCAATCGGCAAGTCTTCGGCTTCCTCCTCGGTAGCCCTCCATGGAGCAGGATGCTCCCGAGAAGACTCTTCCTTCAACACTAGTGGATCGGGCAGCGGATGACTCGGGAGCCAGCAACTCTCTTCTAGCACTCGTCACAGCTCCCCGACTCCTCTGGGTCAGATTCGGAATCCTCCATATTCACAACACCCTTTGCGTTACAGGACGGAAGAGATCCTAGGACTTTGGCATGCCGAGCGTTGGGGTAAAGCGGGCTAAGTCCCGCCGGCTTCTTCCCTGATGCCGTTGGATTAGTAATTTCCTCATTAGGTCATAGTGGGAACCTTGGGATAGATCTTTGCTCTTCCCGGGATGGAGGTGCGTGGGGTCCTCGGGACCAGCGTACTCCCAGGTTGGGTGGGATCTCCTCTGCAAAGGGACCAGACGCTAGTGGAGGTAGTCAGAGATCACGACATGTATCGGTAGACCTTGGTCCACTGACACCTGGATCCACTCCGTGATGGGACGCAAAGCCACATCCTTGGAGCTCAGCTGACCCCATGCATGAAGAGGTTGCGCGACATCGTCGGGAATGAACATGGAGGGGTGATGCTCCCCAATGCACACGAGGCAAAATTCGCCATGCCTCTCCTCCCACTTGAAGTTAAACTTGCCTCGATACTTCTTGGAGTGGTTGTTGCGGAGGTTAAAGGTGATGCCCCAGCAAGCCTCGGCTTCTTATCCACTCTGGGTGCGAAAAAGAGGCAGAATGGTGCCACGGAGGGCATCACCCCGATGAACGTCTCACAAAGGTATGCAAAGGACGCCATGCCATGGAATGCGTTGGGGTCAATCTGCATAAGTCGGAAGCCATACGCCTTTATCAGATGGAGGAAGAAATCCAAAAGTGGGGGACCAAGCCCTATCCGGAGGAAGCAAGCATAGATTGGCATCTCCCCTCCATGAACCCACCGCTGGCGCAGCGGAGCTCGGTGGCCTTGTTCTTATGGTGTTTGGTCGCAACATGGGTAGATAGGGCCTAAATCTTATCTTCATCCATGGATGACCGAAGGAGGGCACATGAGGGATTATATGGTCTCATCGTGCCAGAGAGGGTCCTGGACGAGGAAGCCCCTCTCCCAACTCTCGCTGCCCCTTCGCTCGTCATCTCACTGGCCAGGTCCAGATGAGTTTCGCAGAGGGAAGCAGTGGAAGAAAGCAAGTGGGGGAGTGTGCCACAGTTGGGCCCCTTAAAAAGGCATCAATACGACGGGCGCCCAACCGCTTTATCGTCAACCATAATTGGCACGTGTTCCTGAGGCGCATAAATGGGTGACTGTTCAAGCCACTCATGAGGCCTTAAGTCGAGAGGCCCCCTCGTGTGCCTCAAGTCACGCGATATGTCTGTGTAAGAGGGATCAGTTGGCGGCCCACTTGAGTTGGGTCATAGCTGGGCTACGGTAGGAATCCAAGGCAGACCCATGCCCGAGGGTTGTTGTCATATCCATGGACCTAGGGTCCGCGGGATCCATTCTACTGAGCCACAATTGAAGTTGCCTTCACGGGAATACCCTCCCCCAGGATGATCGCCCGAGGGCTTAAACAATGGCGGCCCGTGAACAACAAGGCCTCGGCTAGCCACAAGCTCTAACAGGAGCCTCAATTGATAGGACAAGACCATCCCCTATAGCTGAGCCCTGCCTTTGTGGCCTAGACCACTAGACCCTAGAGCCAGACGGCCACGTTGTAACCATGCACGCGACACTTCGCCGCATGGTGACCAACACTTGTGATATCCCCTTGTCACTATAAAAGGAGGCCCAGGTCAGTCGAGAAAGGCAGACTGGGAAGGAGAAGAACAAGCTCAGTTCTTCCCCAGGAATAGATCATGTAATTGTGTGATCATCCACTATATAGTTGGTAGTTGAAGGACATAGGGATATGCACATCGCGACATGAACTTGGGTAAAAAACCTATGTCTCTGTGTTATTGTGTGTTCGTCTAGCACGCCAATTGAGATCGCCGGACGTTGCACCCCTGGACGAACTAAAAAGGGTATGTCCCATCCCTAGTGTCAAAATCCAAGACATGACAGTACTGCATGACCGTACCATGTGTTGGCGTATTTGACTCATCAAATACATCCAACCCGTGTAGACGCATCTAAGATCTGAAACTCAGAGACACCAGAGTTCATAGAAACACCACCTCCAGAAGGTATCTGGAGGGGAAACTCGGAGAAGGCTTTCATCCTAAGACTATGAAGATCAGTGGAGGCCTAGGCATCATCCTTATCATCAACCTCTATAACCCCACCATCATTATTATCCCCTACATCTCATTTACATGCATCATGTTGTATTTCCCAAACCTATTGTGGATTTGCGAGAGTATTCATCTATTCATATGTTTTCCATTCATACTATTAGGATTATGTTGATTGCTTCCATGTGTGAGTATTTCTCTTTATTCTTGGAGAGATGGAGAAACCCTAACATTATTATGAATTGAAATAAAGATGATCCATAACCTTGTTTATGAATATATATTAGTTCTCTCTCTTAATGTTATGTGAATGTCGACCATATAACATTTTCCTTCGGGACAAGAGAGGGAACTACTGTTGGACATGTGATGGTGTGAAGGTGGTAAGTGACATATTGCATTGAATCATTATTCATGTGTCCAAGGGGACTCACAAAGTCTATTCCATAACCATAGGTAAGCCCTTAATATCAAGGGATCATGGGTGGCTGGCCTATGATTATTGTTGTGGTTATATGACATAGGTATGCCCAACAGGCACCTACCTCTAGCCTACCTAGCTTGGCCCAATAGGAGGCCTACACGATGATCTGCTAAGGGTCCATGAAGCCCACTACAACTTGGTGAATATGAAGCCCATGAAGTTACCAACTATAGGCGTGTCGAACAAGAAGAATCTCCTAAACTAGGAAAACATAGAGATAGAATTCAACCTGTAACCGACTCGGTGTGGTACCCTGAGACGTATTATCCTCATATAAAGGCTAGGAGGGACCACCGAGGAGGACACCTTACACACAATACATATCATACGCTAGTTCCAATCTACACATCCATAGCCATCTCGATGATTTGTAATTTTCAACATAAATCAATAGCAGACAAGCAGGAGTAGGGTTTTCCCTTCGAGGCCTAAAACTGGGTAAATTATGTCCCCTAGTTTGTCTATCAACCGTCAAAGTCACCAGCGCATATCACCTTCTTGAAAACACAAGTCCATCAAGTATGATCATTGCCGTGGAGACCCCATGTAAATTGGCATCGTTTGTGGGAAGCACGTGCACTGATGTTGTGACTTTGGTGGTTCCATCATCGAAGATCTACAAATTGTCAGCTTTCAGGAAGCGGATCCACTTAGGCTCCGCTAGCCTTCGAATCCCTCAACGATGGGGCCGATCTGATGATCAGCAACCTACGCTTCCATGTTGGAAAGGTGAGTACACTCTGCCTCCCGGATCCTATCTACCTGGTTCCGGTGGAACCGACATCACCGCCGATTGCCCCTGCTTCATGGATGCCATCTCCCCTTGGCTCCTCATCAAGCCTGACTCCACCGCGCCGTCAAACTACACCACGAGCTATGAAATCTACCACGACAACAACGATTTGTTTGCGAATCGTGACTATATCAACTCTGATCGCGAGAGCTGTGGAAGAAATGCCACTTGATGCGCTACTTGTCCACAATCATAAACCCTGATACCAGGGTTAGCGACAGAACTGCCCGGGCAGAACGGGATGAGTCGGCAATGGTTGCGAGAGAACCAACAACAGAGGGTATGGTGGCGACCGAGCCAACAACAGCAGCAACAAAGGTGGTCGAGAAACTATCAACCTCATGCTTGAACAATGGGAGAGGGCAAGGTAAGCCCTAAGGGGCGTGCCCCTTGGACCCGACGTAACACATAAGGAGCTAATGGGCTATCATCATCTCCTACAACAACAACAAAATGTCCCGTGAGAGCAATAGATTCGACTCGACAAGTGCATGCGACTGGCCTACGAGTCGAGCATATGGCGGGCGCATTTTTCCTCCATCAGTAGATCCTCATCAAGGCAGAACTATAATCACGGGGCACACAAGCGACACTCTCGAACATAGCACATGAACAAGAATGAAAGGCACGAGTTATCTAGAACCCTCGAATCCTCCTTCATGGCTGTGGAGTCATTGGGAAACATGATTTCCAAGACACCACAAGTTGTCTTCATTGCGGCCACCACGTACCTGCTCTCTATCAAGCCCCCAGCGGGTGATCTGTGAGCTTCCATCATTGGACTCGGCTTGGTGGGATCTGTGCTCATGGTGGATCTGAAGCGGAGTGCGGAAATGTAAGTTACACCAAGAAAGACGAATTGCTCGCCACCGGGAGACAATGATTCGTTGCGACATCGACATAGCCCATGGAGAGATGCTCAAAGGACGCGCGAGTAGGACGACCATGACGAGATAACTCAATGCAAGGTCGACAAATCTCGTGCAAAACACGCTAATTATGACTCCACTGAGTCCGACGAGGAAGACATCGAGTTGTGTGGGGCTGGATGTTTCAGCCACTATATCCGATGATCAAGGATGCCAAAGGGTTTCAAGATGCCCCCTGAAACCCGAATACGATGGGCTCCAGGAGCTAAAAACTTAGCTAGAGGAGCACTTGCAATCAGTAAAGTGCCATGCCAGGTCAAAAAATACTGCCATACAGTGCCTAATACAACATGTGAAGGGATCCACACGGGTTTGGCTTGAAAGCCTCCCCGAGGGTTCGATCAGCAGCTAGGAGGACCTAGTCCACAACTTCGTCCGAAATTTTAATGCCACGTACAAGCAACCTGCATCAATCGAGGAGGTTCGGGCATGTACTCAGAGGGCTAGCGAGTCAATTATATCATACACCCAACAATGGTCAACCATCAAGAACTCTGCGGAGGACATATCTGAGGAGCGAGCAATCGACGCATTCAACATCGACCTACACAGGAGAGACCTCATGGAGGAGCTAGGACGCATCAAGCTGAAGACCGTCGACCACATGATGGACATTGCCAACCGATGGGCGGATGGCGAGGATGCCATGTATAACAGCTATGCGCTCTCCGTGGATGGTGATGATGTAGATGGGAGATACCCAACTAACGAAGGACACAAACATGATCACTGGGGGAAGCGGAAGATGCGCGGCTACGAGGACAACGATGGAGCTGGCATGGCCGCGGCTGGTTTTGATGATAAACGTGATGATGACAATCGCAGTGGTGTTTATCACAGCGGTGGCTACCACGATAGAGGAAACACCCGCAGGTCAGTCGCGAGTGGCAGTGACACCACTGCGAGGATGGACCCTCTCTCGTATAGCTCATGTCAGGTCCCTACAACGTTCATTTCTACATCAACGAAAAAGATGGCAAAAGAAAATCAAGCCACCTCTTGAAGGACTGCTACTAGTTCTAGAGGCTCCAGGATGCTTACGCCAGGATGTAGAAAATTGCAACCGATCAAGGCTACCCAACAGTCCTAGGACCCATAGCACATGGAGCTCGAACACCTCCCCATCTACTAGCACATGTAATGCCACCACCCATGGTTGAGGTTGCTCATAACAACATAATTGAACCATACCCATGTCCACTGGGAAAAATGAGCATGATCCAAAAAGGGTGCCCATCGAATAGGAGCCAAAAAGATGATCTCCTGGGCAGTGAACCTGGCCATAGCATCACCCCTAGCTATATGTGAGTACATCAGTGGGTCCAAGTCATGCATCACCTTTGACATATCTAATCATCCATGTCAGGTCCCGCAACTAGGCCACGCCGCTCTAGTGCTCGAAGCTAAGATTGGCGGGTATGAGATAAGAAAAGTCTTCATGGATGATGGCAGCGGCATCAACCTCATCTTCGCTAGCACCTTGCATACCATGAACCTGTCCCTAATAAACCTCGAACAATCTGACACCAATTTCCACGAGATCATCCCAGGGAAACTAGTCCCCCCCCCCCCCCGAGTAAGATCTCCCTAGACATGATCTTTGGCAAACCTGGTAACTTAAGGCATGAGAAACTTGACTTTGAAGTGATCGACTGGCCATCATAGTACCACATCATACTCGGACGAGTCGCGTTCGCATTTGCATGGTTCCTGTGGTGACTCACTATGCCTACCTCCCGATGCAGATGTCAGGACCCAACGGTGTCATTACCGTCCACGAAAGTTTCACACGTACTGATAGTTGCGACATGGATTTCAATAGAATCTCTCAGTCATTTGGGATGCAGGAGGAGCTGGTGCAGCTCAAGGAGACAAAAAATCATAACCTCCCCCCATGACGCAATGATGCGCACCCAAACTGGAATTCGACTGCAGTAGTGACATAATGGAGGTCCCGGTCCACCTGACGGACCCAAGAAGACCTCCCTCATATCAACCAACTTGAGTTCCTCATAGGAACGCGCGCTTGTCTAATTCCTATGTGAACGCTGGGAGATCTTGGCCTGGTGTCCAGTCGACATGACAGGTGTTCCTAGGGAATTCGCCAAGCACACACTCAACGTGTATCCATACGCTAGACCAATAAAGCAATCACTTTGTCGATTCTCGGAGCCGAGACACAAAGCCATATGCGAGGAAGTTAATAGGCTACTCGAAGCATTCTTCATCCGGGAGATCAAGCAAGGCACCTGGATAGATAACCCCATGTTGGTCCTAAAGAAAGAGACTGATATACTCCGCATGTGCGTCGACTAAACATCCTTTAACAAGCACTTCCCAAAGTACCACTTCCCGTTGCCACGATAGACCAGATTATCGACTCCACTACAGGTTGTGAGAACCTCTCCTTCCTCGATGCCTACTTAGGCTACAACCAGATCAAGATGAATGTTGAATATGAGGAAAAGAGTGCATTCATCAGACCCTATGGTGTATTCTGCTACACCACTATGCCCGTCGGGCTCAAAAACATAGGTTCCTCCTACCAAAGGTGCATGCAAGGCTGCCTCAAAGATCATATCAGCAAGTACATCCAATTTTACATCGACGACATGGTCGTAAAGTCCAAGGGGGAGCCACACTCATTGATCATCCTTGAGAGACCTTTGACAACCTCGAACGCTATCGGATCAAGCTGAACCTGCAAAGTGCACATTAGAGTACCAACATCTCAACTAGAGGAATTGTTGTGAATCCAAAGAAGATAAAGGTGATCCTGACAATGAAGCAGCCTACAAACCTTAGAGGTGTCCAACAGCTGGCAAGAAGCATAGCAGCACTCAGTCGATTCATCGGAAGGCCCGGCGAGAAGGCACTTCCATTCTATCAGTTCTTCAGCAAATCTGACAAAATCGAATGCACCACTGAAGCATAGGTAGGTTCGAGGATCTCAAGCACCTGCTGGTAACTTTTCCCATCCTCGTAACTCCTCACAAAGGGGAAACCATGCTGCTATACATCACCGCCACCAACCAGCTGGTCAGCACCATGCTCGTCATTGAACACGTGGAAGAAGGAAAACTCACGAGGAACAATGACCCGTGTACTACCTCAACGAGGTCCTCAGCCCCACCAAGCAGCGATACCCGCATTATTAGAAACTGGCCTATGACGTTGCTGACTCGTGTACTAACGAGCTCGTTGGGGAACCCCAAGAGGAAGGTATGATGAGCACAGCAGTAAGTTTTCCCTCAGTTATGAAACCAATGTTATCAATCCAGTAGGAGCAAGGAAACACCCAAAATGTGTAGCTGGCTGAACTTTGGCAGGGCGCACTACTGGTGCCAGCAGCAACGTGCAGACCTGCACAACACAACCATAGAACTCTGTCCCCAACTTGCAATGAGGTTGTCAATCTCACCGGTTTTGCTGAAAACAAAGGATTAAACGTATCGAGTGGAAGAAAGTAATAGTTTGCAGAAAGTAAACACAAAACAGTAAATAGTTGATTGTAGATTGATAGTAAAAGAAAGGACCGGGGTCCATAGTTCACTAGAGGTGGCTCTCCTTAAGATAGATGACATGTTAGGTGAACAAATTACAGCGAGGCAATTGACAAACATTGCAAAAGGATACAAGCATATACTAAACATCTTGACTCCTTTGAGATTCGATTGGCCATTACAACATTATACATAAACCGCCATCCAACTGCATGTATGACTAATAATCCACCTTCAGGTTATCATCCGAACCCCCTCCAGTATTAAGTTACAAGCAACGGATAATTGCATTACGAATTGCATGTAAAGTAAACAATACGATTGTTCTATGAACAAAGGATTATTGTTTTCTCCCTAGTAGCAACAACACATCTAGTACCTTAGAGATTTCTGTCACTTCCCCAAATTACCAGAGGCATGAACCCACTATCGAGCATAAACACTAACTCTTGGAGTTGCTAGCATCTACTTGGCCAAGATAGCTACTAACAACGGAAAGCATGCAAGATCACAAATAACAAAGACATGATAGAATCAATATTCAATCTGAAACAGCATCTCAAGATCCATCGGATCCCCGCAAACACAACATGCAAAATTACAAATAAATGATCTTGATCATGAACGGAGCTCACAAGATCTAAACATGATAGCACAAAGGAGAAGAACCAACCATCTAGGTACTACATGGACCCGTAGTCCAGAGATGAACTACTCACGCATCACACCGGAGGCTTGCATGATGTTGAAGAAGGCCTCCAGGGTGAATTCCCCTCTCCGGCAGGGTGCCGGGAAGAGCTTCATATCCCTCCAGATCTAGGGATGGAGATACGGCGGCTATAGACTCTTTCGTGGAATTTTAATCTGGTACTTAGGGTTTCTGTATCGGAGGCAACTTATAGGCGGAAGGGGAGGTCGAGGGGGTGCCTGGGGTGGCTAGACCACCCCCTGGCACGGGCCAGGCCTGGCCGCGCAGCCAGGTGGTGTGGCCGGGCCCTGGCCCCTCTCCGTCTCGTATTCTGGCTCCGGGTGTCCCTCGGTGAAAAACTGACTTTGTCTTTTGTCCCGTCCAATTCCGAGAATATTCATTTTCTGACTTTCCTGGAACCAAAAACAGCAGAAAACAGGCAGCCGGCACTTTGGCATAGTTTAGTCCAAGAAATCATATGAAAAGTACTCCAAAGTGTGGACAAAACACAAGAAATTAGATAAAACCAAGCATGGAACATCAAAAATTATGGATAGTTAGCAACGTATCAACATCCCCAGGCTTAACTCCTGCTCATCCTTGAGTAGGTAATTGATAAAAAGAAAGAATAATTTTTGAGGTGACATGCACCATCATAAACTTGATCAAAGTATTTGTAAAAAATTCAAAGCTGGGATCATAGTACTTCAATCATAACATGAAATACAAAGTTCTAGCAATAACACAAAGAAACTATGTTGCAACATGAAAAGGCACAAACAAAATATTCATGAATAACAATGCTTCGCAAGACGTCATGCAGAGCGACAAAACATCATTAATCAAAGCATAAAGTGATACTACAAGTTGAAAACTAAAGGATCATAAAGGCTATGGTGACTTGGGATAGTCATAACATGGTGTGAACATGTGCCAAGTCAACCCAAATAAAGCATCAAAGGAGAATACCACAATACTATGCTTTAATATGCTAAAACAACGCATGATTCTTCAAAGGCACATTAAGCAATCTCAATTGTTTATAACATGTCATGCTACAGCAAATAATGTTAAGAATAAAGCCAAAACAATATCGAGCATGGCATGACAAAGCATAGGCCACAGTCAAAAACAAGCTCTCTTTACCACTTAAGCATGAACTTTCCTACTCTTTTTCCAATCCAGACCAAACTATTTGAAAACCAATGTATGAAAGAGGGGGTCCAACCAATTTATTCAGCAAACTAAGCAAACAAAGCAAACAAAAAACCAAAACGAAAACGAAAAAGAAGACGCTCCAAGAACAACACAACTATGCATGAAACAATAAAAATGAAGTGTTTGGAAGAAACCTAGGATTTTTATTGATGAAGACGGGGATACCTTGGGCATCCCCGAGCTTTGACGCTTGTACTTCTTGGATATTTCTTGGGGTGACACGCGTGGCATCCCCAAGCTTGAGCTTTAGTCCATTCTTCATCTCATTACTCATTCCTTCCATACACCTGAAATTTTTCCTTCATACAAAACTTCACACAATCTTTATTAGCAACATTAGTGCACTCAAAGATAATAGGTCTTTAGGTTCAGTTCCAATACCAACAAAACTTCCATTAAAACACTAGCTATTGTAGCACTTCCCTCAAAAAGCTTGATGTCTACGTACTTCTATTCTTGTAGCAGTTGTTGGGCCTCCAAGTGCAGAGGTTTATAGAACAACAGCAAGTTTTCCCTTAAGTGGATCACCCAAGGTTTATGGAACTCAAGGAGGAAGTGGTCGAAGGTATTCCCTCTCAAGCAACCCTACAATCGAGATATAAGAAGTCTCTTGTGTCCCCAACACACCCAATACACTTGTTAGGTGTATAGGTTCACTAGTTCAGCGAAGAGATGGTGAAATACAAGTGGTATGGATAATTATAAGTGGTAATGGTGATATAAAATAGCTTGATGGCGTGGAAAATACTAAAGTAAAACTGAAATAAAGATGGAAGCAAGCAAACATGTAACAGATCTAATAGCAACGGTGTTTAAGTGCTTAGAAACAAGGCCTAGGGATCATACTTTCACTAGTGAACACTCTCATATAAATATATTCTTCTTTATGATACTACTCTTAACTACTCTCCGGTTGAACACTCTAATCGATGGTAGGGCTATAACAGCACACCTCAAAGTAAGCCTTTCCCATCTAGATAACCCCACACTGTCACCTTGAGAACTAGATGGTTCAAACAAACATCACAATTTCATAGAGACATCCAACTCCAAATATAACTCATAACAAGTATTTGTAATCTCTAGCCTAAGTGCCACCATGGTGTGCACACTCTCAACTTCACACACATGGGGAGAGCAGAGATCTATTAAAGCACTTGAGAAGCAAGGTAGATCTATAGATTACAAGCTCATGATCTCAATAAGATCATGCATAGAGAAAGAGATGAACACATAGCTACCGGTAGAACCCTTAACCTCGAGGAATAACTACTCCATCCTCATCATAGGAATCAGCAATGGTGATGGAGATGGCGGTGGAGATCGATGGAGATGGCTCCGGGGGCACTTCCCCGTCCCAGCAGGGTGCCGGAACAGAGACTTTATGTCCCCCAAATCTCTCCTTCGGTGGCGGCGGCGCTGCAGAACTTTTCGTGGATTTCTGATTGACGATTTAAGGTTTATGCATTGGGAGGCTCTTATAGGCGAGAGGGGAGACCGAGGGGGTGCCGGAGGGGCCCACATCACCCCCTGGCGCGGCCTGGCCTGGACCGTGCCACCAGGTGGTGTGGCCACCCTCTGGCCCTTCTCCGTCTCGTATTCTGGCTCCAAGTGTACCCCGGTAAAATAATATCTTTGGCTTTTGTCCTGTCCAATTTCGAGAATATTCATTTTCTGAATTCCGGGAATCAAAAACATCAGAAAACAAGCAGCTGGCACTTTGGCTCTTGTTAATAGGTTAGTCCAAGAAATCATATGAAAAGTACTCCAAAGTGTGGACAAAACACAAGAAAGTAGATAAAACCAAGCATGGAACATCAAAAATTATAGATACATTTGCAATGTATCAACATCCCCAAGCTTAACTCATGCTCGTCCTCGAGTAGGTAAGTGATAAAAAGAAAGAATAATTTTTGAGGTGACATGCACCATCGTAAACTTGATCAAAGTATTTGTAAAACATTCAAAGCTGGGATCATAGTACTTCAATCATAACATGAAATATAAAGTTCTAGCAATAAGACAAAGAAACTATGTTGCAACATGAAAAGGCACAAACAAAAGATTCTTGAATAACAATGCTTTGTAAGACGTTTGTTTGTTTCACATAAAGAAAACATAGCATAATAGTATTCAGCTTGTCCCTCATAGAGTAGCAAGTATAAATGCATAGGACACCTTCAAAGTTTATAAGAGTGACTAGATACAAATAGTTTAAAACAAGCAATATCAAGTTATGCATCAATCAACTAGTCTTGGGACAATGCACATAGAACTAAGAATGGCCACTATGCTCTCAAAGTAGGTGCATAAAGATAGAAGGTGGAGACTCAATATAATGGTGGAAGAAAGGCCTTTTTATAAAAGGAAGTAGGGATTCAAGTCTCATAAAGAGCTTCCAAAAATTATTGTACTTATAGCTTTAATCTCTCATTGCCCCTATCATAAGCATCTTGAAGTGATTAAGGTTAAAGTGAACAAACTATGGTGTACATGCTTGACGAAGTATAAGTTAGAAATCTCATGTCCCTTGTATACGAGGGCCGCTCCTCATGCTACTCAAGTTTAGTCACCGGTAAGTTCTTGTCATTGTAAGTACATGTGTATCATAGAGAACCGCCAACGGGGTACCCCTTGCCCGATGATACAAAAGAATCCCCATATCAAAATGACAAGGCAAGCAGACAACGAGCATCTCAGCAATCTTCTTATTTACCATGGGAATATGGTGCTTTTTTCTCCCTTTCCTCTTTTCATAATCTCTTTTTTTATTTTTCTCTTTTTTTCTCAATATAGGACTCTTTTTTTATAGGACGAATGCTTCATAGACAGCTCATTATGGTTACGCTGTAGGTTTTCACCATGTCAGCATGGATTAGACCAGCGGCCCAGGCGTTTCTCTAACACATATACATAAATCCATGTACTTACAATCTCCCCTTTCATTTCACACCGATGACATCCATATACAAAAGAGCATGATATCAACTAGGTACAAGTACCAAGTGCAATGTTGAAAGCGTTCCCCATGACAGCATGGTTCTGCTAATTCCCAACAAATAAGTGCAAGTATATACAACATAGACGACACAATGGTTCAAGTTTATTAAGGGCAAGAAAAGTAAAGTGTGCCATCAAGTTCGTGAGAGCTTTAATCACTAGTTTTCTCATAACAAGTTTAATTTGGAAGGTAAACAAAAGCATGAATATACTTGGAATAACATAAGCTAGTAAGTAGGTATGGTGGACTCTTTGGAATAACTAGGTTTAGGGAGTTGGATGCATGAGTGCAACTCATACTTTGTTGTGGAGGCTAGCAAAAGACTGGGAGCGACAAACTAAGAGAGAAATAATGGCCATAATCATGCAGAGCGACAAAACATCATTGATCAAAGCATAAAGTGATACTACAAGTTGAAAACTAAAGGTCATAAAGGCTATGGTGACTTGAGATAGTCATAGCATGGTGTGAGCATGTGCCAAGTCAACCCAAATAAAGCATCGAAGGAAATACCACTATAATATGCTTTAATATGCTAAAACAACGCATGATTCATCCAAGGCACATTAAGAAATCTCAATTGTTTATAACAAGTCATGCTACAGCAAAGAATACTAAGCATAAATCCAAAACAATATCAAGCATGGCATGACAAAGCATAGGCCAGTCAAAAACAAGCTCTCTTTAACACTTAAGCATGAACTTTCCTACTCTTTTCCAAACCAAACCAAACTATTTGAAAACCAATGTATGAAAGAGGGGGTCCAACCAATTTTTTCAGAAAACTAAGCAAACAAACCAAACAAAAACCAAAACAAAAAATAAGACGCTCTAAGAACAACACAACTGTGTATGAAACAATAAAAATGAAACGTTTGGAAGAAACCTGGGATTTTTATTGATGAAGAGGGGGGTGCCTTGGGCATCCCCAAGCTTTGATGCTTGTACTTCTTGGATATTTATTGGGGTGACACGCATGGCGTCCCCAAGCTTGAGCTTTAGTCCATCCTTCATCTCATTACTCATTCCTTCCATACACTTGAAATTTTTCCTTCATACAAAACTTCACACAATCTTTATTAGCAACATTAGTGCACACAAGATAATAAGTCTTTGGTTCAGTTCTAACACCAAATAAACTTCCATTAAAACACAATATACTGTAGCACTTCCCTCAAAAATCTCAATTCCCCAAAAGAACTCGAAAAGGAACCAACAAGAAACAAATGCAAATAATAGCAGAAATCTGTCAAAACAGACCAGCAGGTAAAGACTAATTTTTGCGAACATCTTCTGTTGCTCAAATCGAAAAGTGTTGCACTAACGAAAGTTAGATAACAACCTGGGGCAGAAGCACAAAAATTCACGCCTCAAAAAGACGTACAGAGATTTCACACGAATTTTTACGGTGAAGCACAGAAATCTGTTTCGGGACATCAACTTTTCCAATCATTACTTCCCTCTCATTAGAGGTTACTCTAGGCACAAAAAGCAAATAAAAATGATAAGGAGAGGTTATTACTGAAGTAATAACTTCCAAGACTCATCTAAAACTTTTGGGTTATCTCCAAATATGTACTTTTCTTTAACGCCTTTAAGTTAGGCTTGATAGTTTGAGAAGATGCTCACATAAGAAATATGAATTGAAGTAAAAGAGAGCATCAAGAAGCAAATTCAAAGAACATTTAAGTCTAACCCACTTCCTATGCATAGGAATCTTTTAAAGAAACAAGTAATGAAAGCACAAAGCAACAAGCATAGTAAAGCAAAACAAGTGCAACTTCAAAACTTTCAATATAAAGAGGGGAAACTTAATATTATTGAGATACATAAAACCAAGTTTCCCTCTCTCATAATAACTTTCAGTAGCATCATGAATAAAATTAACAATATAACTATCACATAAAACATTCTTATCATGAGCCACATGCTTAAAAGAATTTATCCTCTCCACATAAATATAGTCATTCTTATTAATCGTAGTGGGAGCAAATTCAAAAAAATAGCTATCATTATTATTCTCATCACCATAATCATCAAATATAGGAGGCATATTGTAATCATAGTTAATTTTCTCCTCAATGGTAGGTGGACTGAAAATATCATATTCATCATTGTAATCATCATATATTGGAGGTTTGGTATCATCATAAGCAATAGAATAGCTATCTTCCAAAGTGTGTTCATTTGTAAACATATCATCATTGGAAGGAACATGGATAGCACTAATAGTACAACAATTGTGATCCGTTTTAGAATTGGTACCGAAGAGATTTTCAATATCAAAAGTAGTGTGCTTTTCCCCATCATGATCACTACTATAGGTAATAGGCATAGGAACATCATCGAGTTCAGACTCATCAAAAACTATAATAGGAGCAACATGCTTAGGGGAAAATACCGTTTCCTCTCTCCTTTTACTCCTCATCTTCTTCTTTCTCTTCTTCTCTTTAGGAAAGGCTTGAAAGGAAGCTTCTCCATATACCCTGGTTCATTGTTAGATACAATAGAAGAAACTTTGGAGGATTCCTTCTTTTCATTAATAAGATCAAAACACATATTAGTCCTATCATATTTTGGTAAAATCGCATCTTCTATAATATTTCGTATGTAAGTATTTGTGTGGCAATTATCAACACAATAAAGATGACAACCATGCAGGACACTATTCATATCAAAAGCACCCATATCTACCAAAGAGTTTTTTCTTGATAACTCTTCACACCCCAAAAATAATGTAAGTTCATCATGCTGATTAGGAGTGATCATGTCATCACAATACAAACTTGCAGTACTCATTGGATTAGAAGGGCTATTATTATGGCATGAGCATTGAAAATTGAAGTGACCCACTTCGAAGCAAAGTTCACAAATAAAAGGATAAAGGGCACAAACTTTTTTACCAAGATCACTTAAAGCCCTATACCACATTCTAATTTTTTCATTCCTGTGGGTGATACAATATTCTTCTTCAATTTAATTATTTTCACAAGGTCTATGTATTCCACAAAAATTAACATGCTCATAAGAAATAGTACTTTCAGAGGTTTGAGCATGTTTATTGCTAGCATTAATAACAATTTCATTTTCCAAGCAAGTGTCTTTAAAAGGCTCATGATACATGTCCCATTTTTCTTTAGGAGCATTAATATGAGAAGCAAAGGTTCTATAACAATCAACAAGAATTTGAGGATCAAGACCATATTTAGCATTAAGATCTTGAAAATCAGCAGTTTCAGCGAAAGACTTAATGCAATCATACTCATATTTTATACCTTGTTATTTACCTTTGTTGTCATCCCAATCTTCAGTATTGCTTTGAATTGTTTCAAGAAGATCCCACTTAGCTTTGACCTCCTTACTTGTGAATGATCCCTCTAAACAAGTATCTAGATAGTCCTTGTAATGTCCTGAAAGCCTTGCATAGAAATTATTAATAACAATATTACGGGGGACCTCATGAATGGGACATTTGAGAATTAGTGACTTCAATCTCCCCCATGCTTGGGCAACACTTTCTCCATCAGGAGGATGAAAATTATAAATGTAATTCCTATCTTTATGAACTTCATGTGGAGGATAAAATTTAGAGTAAAAGAGAGATTCAAGTTCCTTCCACTCCAAATGATGAGGATCATCCAGTAGCTCATACCACTCCCTTGCTTTGCCCTTAAGTGATAAAGAGAATAACTTCTTCTTGACGTGATCTGTTGTAATACCTGCACACTTGAACAACCCGCATAATTCATGTGTAAAGAGCAAATGATCACCGGGATGGACAGTTCCATCTCCAAAATAGTAGTTATCCATAACACGGTCAATAATTCTTGTAGGCATATTAAAATTATCATTAGAATTACCACATATGGGAGATAAAGTATCATCAGAGCAAATTTTCTTCTTTTAAACTGGGAAGTAAAAAGATCATTTTCATAAAAACTAACTTCCCTAAGCTTAGACGTTTCCATAGCATTAGCAATAATGGTGTCCAAAGAATTCATACTAACAACATTGCTATTAGCATGCAAATAAAGTTCCATAGGTTTTTTAATTTTCTCTTCAAACACTTCATGTCCTAACTCAAGATAAATACTATAAAGCTCCCTAATTTTTTTGTTGTTTTCCATTAAGCCTAACTAGTGAAAATAAAAACAAGAAAAAAAGACAAAATTGCAGAATCTAAAGGAAATAACTTTGAGCCTTACCTCCCCGGCAACGGCGCCAGAAAATAGGCGTTTGCCATGGGAGGTTCTTCTTCTTTAATCCTCCGGTGTGAATACCTTTTACCTTACATCCCCGGCAACGGCGCCAGAAAATAGCTTGATGTCTACGCACTTATATTCTTGTAGACAGTTGTTGGGCCTCCAAGTGCAGAGGTTTGTAGAACAACAGCAAGTTTTCCCTTAAGTGGATCACCCAAGGTTTATCGAACTCAGGGAGGAAGTGGTCAAAGGTATTCCCTCTCATAACATGAAAGACAAAGTTCTAGCAATAAGACAAAGAAACAATGTTGCAACATGAAAAGGCACAAACAAAAGATTCATGAATAACAATGCTTCGCAAGACGTTTGTTTGTTTCACATAAAGAAAACATAGCATAGTGGTATTCAACTTGTCCCTCATAGAGTAGCAAACATAAATGCATAGGACACCTTCAAAGTTCATAAGAGTGACTAGATACATATAATTTAAAACAAGCAATATCAAAGTTATGCATCAATCAACAAGTCTTGGGACAATGCACATAGAACTAAGAATGGCCACTATGCTCTCAAAGTAGGTGCATAAAGGTAGAAGGTGGAGATTCAACAAAAAAGTAAAAGAAAGGCCTTCATAGAAGGAAGCAGGGATTCAAGTTTCATAAAGAGCTTCCAAAAATTATGGTACTTAATAGCGTTCAGCTCTCATTGCCCTTATCATAAGCATCTTGAAGTGATTAAGGTTGAAGTGAACAAACTATGGTGTATATGCTTGACGAAGTATAAGTTGGAAATCTCATGTCCCTTGAATACAAGGGCCACTCCTCATGCTACTCAAGTTTAGTCACCGGTAAGTTCTTGTCATCGTAAGTACATGTGTATCATAGAGAACCGCCAACGGGGTACCCTTGCCCAATGATACGGAAGAATCCCCATATCCAAATGACAAGGCAAGCAGACAACGAGCATCTTAGCAATCTTCTTATTTACCATGGGAATATGGTGCTTTTTTCTCTCTTTTCTCATATTTTTTCTTTGTTCTCTTTTTTCTCAATATCTGACTCTTTTTTTATAAGAAGAATGCTTTATAGACAGCTCATTACGGTTACGCTGCAGGTTTCCACCATGACAGCATGGATTAGACCAGCGGCCCAGGCGTTTCTCTAACACATATACATAACTCCATGGACTTACAAGCTCCCCTTTCATTTCACACCGACGACATCCATAGACAAAAGAGCATGACATCAACTAGGTACAAAGTACAAGTGCAATGTTGAAAGCGTTCCCCATGACAGCAAATGCAGAAAATGGCAGAAATCTGTCAAAACAGACCAGCAGGTAAAGACGATTTTTTTCGAAGACCTTCTGTTGCTCAAATCGAAAAGTGTTGAACTAACGAAAGTTAGATAACCACCTGGGGCAGAAGCACAAAATGCACACCTCAAAAGGACGTACATAGATTTTATACGAATTTTTACGGTGAAGCACAGAAATCTGTTTCGAGATAGCAACTTTCCCAATCATTATTTCTCTCTCATTAGAGGTTACTCTTGGCACAAAAGAAAATAAAAAGGATAAGGAGTAGTTATTATGGAAGTAATAACTTCCAAGACTCATCTAAAACTTTTGGGTTATCTCCCAATAAGTACTTTTCTTTAACGCCTTTAAGTTGGGCATAAGAAGTAAGAAAAAGGATCAAGTGTTCTCAAATGAAGAAGCATTAAGATTAATACCAGAAATATCTTCAACAAGGCAAGGTATCTCATCCAAATAAGTTCTAGAGGATCCTCTCTCAACGCTCTTGGGTTCACTATTTTCATCAAACGGGTTTTCGGGAACAATCCAATCAAGATTCTTTTCTATGGCTTCATGCATTGCTACAAGTTTGAAAGGTATTGGTATCTTAATTTCCTTCCCATTAGGTTCGGTTTTATTCATCTTTTCTCGCATACCAACAACATCTTCACATGAGCCTAGCATATTAAAACATTCAAAGACTTTTCTAGCATCCCTGGCAACATCATAGAATTCCTTACGCAAAGTTCCCAGAATAAAATCTCTCTTTTCAGGGTCATCAATTTCTTTAAGTTTAAGAAACATTACTTGCATCAAGGGGCTAAGGTTAACAAACCTAGCTTCCAACATGTAAACTAAAGAAACTGTAGCAATTTCATAGTTTGGAGCAAGTTCTGCAAGGGATCTATCCTCAATGTCCTCATGCTTACTAACATGATTAAAGAATTCTTCAATATTTTCTTTTCCAATTATAGAGCCACAACCTATTGAAAGGTCTTTCAGGGTGAATTTAGGGATCAACATGGTGAGCTAAGAAAGAGGTAACAACTATACAAAGATTTAATTTTTTTGTGTTTTTAATAAAGAAAGCAAACTTGTAAAACTATTTTTTTGTGTTTTTTGATAAAGAAACAAACAAACAAACAAAGCAAAAAAAATAACAAAGTAAAGAGATTGGTTATGAGGGACTCCCCTTGTGAAGATGTCCTTGACTCCCCGGCAACGACGCCAGAAAATATACTTGCTGACTCATGTACTAACGGGCTCGTTGGGGAACCCCAAGAGGAAGGTATGATGAGCATAGCAGTAAGTTTTTCCTCAGTTATGAAACCAATGTTATCAATCCAGTAGGAGCAAGGAAACACCCCAAAGGTGTAGCTGGCTGAACTTTGGCAGAGCGCACTACCGGTGCCAGCAGCAACGTGGAGACCTGCACAACACAACCACAGAACTCTGTCCCCAACTTGCGATGAGGTTGTCAATCTCACCGGTTTTGCTGAAAATAAAGGATTAAACATATCGAGTGGAAGAAAGTAATAGTTTGCAGAAAGTAAACAGAAAACAGTAAATAGTAGATTGTAGATTGATAGTAAAAGAAAGGACCGGGGTCCATAAAGCATACAAGCATATACTAAACATCTTGACTCCTTTGAGATTCGATTGGGCATTACAACATTATACATAGACCGCCATCCAACTGCATCTATGACTAATAATCCACCTTCAGGTTATCATCCGAACCCGCTCCAGTATTAAGTTGCAAGCAACAGATAATTGCATTACGAATTGCGTTTGAAGTAAACAATAAGATTGTTCTATGAACAAAGGATTGTTGTTTTCTCCCTAGTAGCAACAACACATCTAGTGCCTTAGAGATTTATGTCACTTCCCTAGATTTACCAGAGGCATGAACCCACTATCGAGCATAAATACTAACTCTTGGAGTTGCTAGCATCTACTTGGCCAAGATAGCTACTAACAACGGAAAGCTTTCAAGATCACAAATAACAAAGACATGATAGAATCAATAATCAATCTGAAATAGCATCTCAAGATCCATCGGATCCCCGCAAACACAACATGCAGAATTACAAATAAATTATCTTGATCATGAACAGAGCTCACAAGATCTAAACATGATAGCACAAAGGAGGAGACCCAGCCATCTAGCTACTACATGGACCCGTAGTCCAGAGATGAACTACTCACGCATCACACAGGAGGCTTGCATGATGATGAAGAAGGCCTCCAGGGTGAATTCCCCTCTCCGGCAGGGTGCCGGGAAGAGCTTCAGATCCCTCCCGATCTAGGGATGGAGATGACGGTGGCTACAGACTCTTTCATGAAATTTTGATCAGGTACTTAGGGTTTCTGTATCAGAGGCAACTTATAGGCGGTAGGGGAGGCCGAGGGGGTGCTTGGGGCGGCCAGACCACCCCCTAGCACGGACCAGGCCTGGCCACGCGGCCAAGTGGTGTGGACGGGCCCCAGCCCCTCTCCATCTCGTATTCTGGCTTCGGGTGTCCCTTAGTGAAAAACTGACTTTGGCTTTTGTCCCGTCCAATTCCGAGCATATTCATTTTCTGACTTTCCTAGAACCAAAAACAGCAGAAAACAGGCAGATGGCACTGTGTCTCTTGTTAATAGGTTAGTCCAAGAAATCATATGAAAAGTACTCCAAAGTGTGGACAAAACACAAGAAAGTAGATAAAACCAAGCATGGAACATCAAAAATTATGGATCAGACGTCGTCATGATAGCACGTAGACTGCGCCACTACTTTCAGGAGCACTCGATAATGGTGGTCAAAGACGCCCCACTATTCACCATCCTTCAAGAACGCCGAAGCAATTGGATGAGTCTCCTCTAGGGAAATGAACTGTCTCCATGAGACACTACCTACGAGATGGGCACGGTGATAAAATCACAAGTGCTCCTGGACTTCATAGTTCACTGAGTGGATCTAGAAACACCGGGTCCTCTAGATCTATCAGGTGGCTGGACTATACATTTCAATGGCTCTAAACAAGTCGAAGGTGCAGGTGTCGGTGTCATCCCGACTTTGCCACAAGGATACAAGATGTGGTACATGCTGAGGATGAAATTCAGAGGCTCCAACAACAAAGCTGAGTATGAGGCCATGATTCACGGCATGTGTATGGCCAAGGCTTGCGGTGCCACCCACCTTATGATAAATGGCAACTCCAACCTCGTCTTACTGCAAATGATGAACAAGTGCGATGAAGTCAACAACATCATGATCACCTATTAGGAGCTATACAACTCCATGGAGGGACGTTTTGATGGCTACAAGTTGAGGCACATCTCTAGGAATAGCAATGAGGTAGACTATACACTAGCTATCTTAGGATCCACTTGCGCACCCATAACACTTGGTGTCTTCCTGGAGTAGATCTGTGAACGGTCCATCAAAACAAAAGCATCCGCCAACCCCCTAAAGGAGACGACACACTCAAGGGTTATCCCTCCTGTCTATTCCGAGGCACCCTAGTCACCTACAACAGCGGAAGAGTAACCACCCACTGTAGATCTGGTGGAAGTGATGCTGATAGAGCCAACATGGGTGCACTTGTACATTGCATACTTGGCGCGCAAGGAGCTACCGGAATATCCAACCGAGGCATGACACATCGCACATCTCCCCAAGGCATTCACAATAATCAATGGTGAGCTATATAAGCGAATCATAACCGACGTCCTTCAAAGGTGCATCGCACCCATAGATGGTAGGAGTATCATACTCAACATCCACGAAGGCATCTGCGGGGAACACGCCGGTAGTCACGCACTAGTCGCAAAGGGTCTCCGGGCAGGTTTTTATTGGCTCGCCGCAATGCAAGATGCCAAGAATATCGTCACTAAGTGTGATTCCTTCCAAAGGTTTGGAGAGAAGCCTCATGCTCCCTCCTTAGATCTAAGGATGATCCCTCCCGCATGGACTTTTCTCAATGGGGACTCGATATGGTGGGCAAGCTACAGAAATCCTATCACGGAGGCCATGTCTACCTCCTCGTCGCAGTTGACAAGTTCACCAAGTGGATTGAGTCCATGCCTATCACCAATCTAAGTGGCACCTCGGCTGTGAAATTCATCCAGTCGCTAATCTTCAGGTTCAGGGGTCCCCATAGAATCATCACCAACAATGGCTCCAACTTCACCTCAATAGAATTCCAAGTCTTCTACAAGATGATGGGTATAAACATCACATACGCCTCGATAGCGCACTCGCAAACCAATGGTATGGTTGAAAAGTCCAATGGTCTTATCTACAATGGCCTCAAGAAGCGACTCCTGCGCCCTCTTCAGAGGGTAGACGGGGCATGGCCCTAGGAACTATCATCAATGCTATGGAGCCTCCGGACAACTCCAAACAATGCCACGGGATACATGCCATTCTTTATGATGCACGACAAAGAAGTTGTCCTTCCAGCGAAGGTTAGGTACAACGCCCCATGGGTTGTTGCCTACAATGAAGCTGACTCCACTGTCGGACTCGAAGATGACATCGACATACCCAACAAAGCATGCGACATCGCCTTCGCTCGTTCAGTTGTATACCATCAGCACCTATGCAACTACCATAGCTATCGAGTGTGCCCTATGTCCTTGTCCGAAGGAGACCTCGTGTTATGTCTAAAGCAAAAGGGCCATCTCAAGCTGGAACCCCCTTCGGAAGGACCCTACATCATCATGGAAGTGATCCCAGGTGGCGCCTATCGCCTCAAGGACCTAAAGACTGGAGTTGCATACTCCAACCCTTGGAACATCATGTAGTTGTGTCGTTTCTACTCTTAGGATGTTTTACTTTTTAATAAGGCAACTTAGCCAGGCTACTCAGCCGAAACATGTACTTGTTACCCACTATCCATAAAGATAAGCTTCCCTCTACTTAGAGTTGATTCTTTTCCTTAATTTTATGCATCTCATACTTGGTGGATATGCCTCTTCGATCAACCTAACATGCTATGGACTCATGGCACTCGAACATATCTTACGCGACAGCCTGAATAGCTCACTCTTCTTGAGTGTCGAATGCTTGAAAACTCTGACCTAGTTGCAACGTAACTGACATGTTGGCAAGGTACTGAGACTAAAGGTGTCAGGCTAACGAAAGGGCCTAGCATACAGTGCATCGAGTTAAGTCAAATAACAATGAACAATTTATTACAACAAGTCGAAAGGCAACTATTCTTTCCAAAGTAAAAATACTTTACATCATTACACCATGTGCAGATCACAAGATTAGCACTTGCTAAGTTTGTTACTGGCCCTATCAATGCTGGAGAAATATCTAGGTCCGCCTCTCGAATTGGTAGACGATGATCACGGCCGGATGGATCACAACCCAAAAGTGCGGGTTCATATCCCAGTCAGCACCACCTAGTCTTGAGGGAGTCCTCTTGCAACAACATCCAATTCTAGATCCAGGTGGTGGATCTGAACATATGACAACACCTCCTAGGCACACGTGACAAGCTTGGAGCAGATGTACTCTTCGACGGCCTTCACATTGCGGAACTTTCGCATAAAAGCTAAGGAGCTCGAAGGTGCGGGATCCAACAAAAATAACACACCATACACCATGGCCAAGGTCGAGTGAGCACTCTTGAGGTACTTGATGACCTGCTCGATTCGATCCTGGAGTGTGGCATATCAAGGCCTCGATTCTTGTCTATCCAAAAGAACCCGCCAACTTCCAAGTCAACTTCGCTCAGAGAATTCAGTTGAATGCTGACATGGTTCTCCTCCACCCAAGTATTGATATTGACAACTACACCACCAAGGAAAAAGGTCAAGAATAAGATAAAAATAAAACCTCAAGACTCGGGGCTTTGCGAGTGCATACATAGAAGCTTCTCGTTGTCCTTCACCACTTCATCAAGGATATACTTCTTGTGTTTAGCTCCCGCAGGGCCCTTTGTGATCCTTTGTGTATTCTCCAATTCTTTTACTAGATCATAGAGGTGGGACAACATCTATAGTTGGGCCACCTTGTTTGTCGATTGCTCTCGAACTGGAGAACTCTCAGGAGCTAAAGAATTCGATGGATTGTCAGTTGCATCCTATGAGATAAAGGGAGCAACACTTAAGCGTACAACATATCAAAGGCTGCCCAAGCAAATGACACCCTCTTCGAGTTGAGTCATATGATCGGGGGCTGCATGAAGAAACAAAGACATTGGAAATTCAAACAAAAGAAGCAACTGATATTACGGCTGAGTCATCGCTATCACAACAATAGCAAAAGGCAAGGTTCATGACAAAATAAAGCAAAGGCTAAATCACTAAGCTACCCTATGCTACATTTCCAGATGGCCCCGAGGACTCGGTGGCTTATTCCCAGCATGGCGTTTCTCGATGTTGTACTTCTCTATAAGAACCATCAGCTGCCTAGCGTATTTCTTAGCTTTCTTAGCAAAGGGGTAGAGTTCTACCTGCTGACCATCGGGTGTTGTCAGGATGGAGGTAGTGGCCTTCTCGAGGTTTCCCTTAGTGTTGTGCACCATAGTCATCGTGAACGCCAATGCAGCTCCGAACACTGTTTGGGCTTGCTTGTAGTTCTTCATTGGTTCCTCTAGGACATGGAAGGAATCCATGAGCCCCTTGATATCGTCAATAGAAATAGCCTTGGGAAGATCTCCTTGTGAAATCTCCCAAGCACCCCCTTGTCCTTCACTAGAAGATCTTGTAAATGGCATCTATGGTACTTGACTACCACGATAGCTTCAGACAAGGAGTTAACATGGGTCTGGGCGCTTCAGTCCAGAGGGATCTCGATAGCATCTATAGAAACAAGTCAAAAAGTTTAGTGGGAAGGAGCTAAGAATCAGAAAGGAGAAATATCAATACATACTCACCTGACAATACTTGGACTGAGGCAAGCAGTTGACTACACAGATCATCCTCGCGTTTAGTAGCCTACGCCAGGAGGTCCTCCCCGTGCTTCTCTACTTCAGCCTTAGCCTTTTCAAGTGCGTCCTTGGCCTTGTTCTTAGTGGCACCAAGATTCTTCTCTAGCTCCTCGATTCGGCGCAGGGTGTCATTCTTCTTGTTTGCATCAAAGCATCAACATCAACATAAAAATCATGAACTTAGGAAGATCAAAAGATGTGTAAAGAAACTTAGGCTGGAGTTAGTTGCACTCGTGTGAGACCCTAGTGCATGGCTTAATAGGATTAATAGGATACCCATATCAACAAGTTGCAACTTATTTTCTGGAAGCTCATCTAAAAATAACTCTGAGGTTAAGTGTGCTTTTCCTAGAGCAATTTGAGGATGGGTGATTGACAGGGAAGTGGGTCCTGGGTGCGCATGAGTAAGGACAAAGTGCGCCGAAAAGACAAGTGTTGGTCTGTTGGGATAGTCTAGAGATCCTAGTAAGCTGCCAGGAGTGACAGCCCAAGCACTTAGAGTCCGGGGTGTTACAAGTGGTATCAGAGTCGATCCTCACGTGTAACAAAGTGCGCCGAAAAGACAAGTGTTGGTCTATTCGGATAGTCTAGAGATCCTAGTAAGCTGCCAGGAGTGATAGCCCAGGCACTAAGAGTTCGGGGTGTTACAAGTGGGATTAGAGTCGATCCTCACGGTTACACGGGCATGTGCGGGTCAGTGGTGGACATGTGGAGCATTGTGCATGTGGCCTAGAATGGACACGGCATGGCACATGTGCCGGCACTGGACACAAATACATGTGCCAAGAGGATATGTTCCTGGCTTGTGGTTGATCGACGAGGGCGTCGATCTTCTAAGGATGGGTGTATGTCTGACCTTGGCGCATGGCTTAACAGGATTAATAGGATACCCATATCAACAAGTTGCAACTTTTCTGGAAGCTCACCTGAAAAGAACTCTAAGGTTAAGCGTTCTTGTCCTAGAGCAATTTGAGCATGGGTGACCGACCGGGAAGTGGGTCTCGGGTGCGCACGAGTGAGGACAAAGTGAACAGAAAAGACTAGTGTTGGTCTGTGGGTCTAGATATCCTATTAAGCTTCTAGGAGTGATAGCCCGGGCACGGAGATTCCGAGATGTTACATCTTGGCCTCAACCTGGATGAACTGGTGGCCTATCTCCATGACTGAGCACATAATTGGATGCATAACATTTGAGAGAGTCAAGCAATGTTACAACTAAGCCTATGCTCAGCTGCAAGCAGCTAAGCATAGCCACGAGGGCTAGTCGAGTGGTATTACACATTCAGACAAGACGAACAAGTTTCAAAAATACTTGCGTGCTCATCATAAGAAGTCGATGGTTTCTCAGGCGTTATCCGTGTGGAAACCCTCTTGCGTTTGTGTAGCTGAGAGGAACTAGAGGTGTTGGCATCGCATCAGGGGCTCAACTGCTTTACGGCTTCCTCAGTCGACTCCGATGCTACAACCTTTGAGTCCACAGCTCCCTTGTCCACCTTCTCCGAGGCAGAGCCGCCAACTATCGAGTCCCTGGTGGCACAAAAGATAAAGCTACTTAGCTATGCAACTAAATCCATCAGTTTCATTGAAATAACAAACAGAAAGAAAAACTTATGAGATGATGGCCTAAAGGTAAAACAAGTCCATCTACGATATCTTCGCCACCTAAGCTGGAGGAGCTAACCGAATCGGTACAACATTGATTGGCGCCATCTGATCCAAGACTACATCCGCTGGCACCTCGATGGGTCCATTGGATATGGACGAGGTTGAGGCATTGGAAGCATCGCTTTTTTCAGCCCCTTCAGAGCTTCGGCCTCGCTTGCAGGTGGTGTCATTTCTCACCTCATCCTTCAAATTAGTGGTAGGCATGGTGGAGAGAGACTCGTCCACCTCATCATCCTCTGGTGCATCATATTCTTTCGGCTACGATGGACAACACACGAGTTTCTTATGAATCTGCAACCAAAGAAGCAATCGAATATTTTAATTACAAAGATACAACTAAGAAGCAACATAGGCAACAAATGTGTCAGCTCTCACCTTGGGCGGCTTCTTACTCGCACCATATGGAGCCACTAACAAATCCCTCTAAAGCTCTTCGTTGATAGTAAAGGTGGTTGGGGACTTCACTTTTTCTCGAGCTCAGCACTCAACTAGTTCTACACCTAGGTCCACATCTAGTCTGAGGAGTTGGTGTACTTCCACATAGGGTGGATCCTGGCCTAAAGTGGTTGAATCCATCGATAGATGAAGGTTGAGATTATGTGGACCCTATATACCTCTTTACCGGGGATATTCTAGAGCTCCTTCACCTGGTTGTAGAGGATCATGACCTCGTCTTCCTCGGCCTTCATCGGCTCGTTATTCCAAGATTTCCTTTTCTTCACTAGTGCATTTGCAACAAACTTTGGCAACACATGCTTCTGATTGTTGACTGGATCATTACGGATGTAGAACCACTTGTTCCTCCGGCCCTGGATGGAGTCCATGATTCTGAAGGTGAAGTATGTTGGGTTCACAGCATAGAAAACAAAAAAATCCTACGATGTGAACTACTAAGCACCAAGATCTATCTGCCTAGATATAATCAACGGGTGGATATACATCCATAGAGAACATACCCTTGAAGAGCGACAAAGCGTAACGAGATTTGACTCATGGATGATGTAGTCGATCTCTTTCTGATGTCAAGATCGTGAGGAAGTCCAGCACCACAACTCAGTGGCGCATCCGTGATCGCACAAGCATTCGGTCCTCCAACAACCTCCGCGTCCTTGCTCCAGTGATGCAGCGAAAGCAGCAACTCCTTTTAGACAAAGCCACCGGGAACATGTATCTCGCTAATCCGAGACCATGGGAGAATAATTCTAGAGGGGGAGAGATCCTTAACGAGGATGTGTGAGATGAGATGAGGGAGAGGATGGCCTTTTATAGGGAGCGGGGGAAGCCCCTCTCCATGGATGACGGCCAAGGGAGGTCCCCCACCTCTTCCTCATTCATGTGGGTGGAGGTACCACTCACATAAATATGCCTCCACTCAAAATTCCACTCACCTCCATTAAATTTCCACCAAATTTAATGCAAGCTCTCATTTAATAAAACTATTTTATTTATTTTATTCAGAATTTTTTCATTAATTTAATTAAAAAACATTCACATAAAATCCCCTGTAATATTTCAATATCACAAGTAGAACTAGTTTCTGCAATTTCACCTGAAACAATTCCAGGTTCCATCAAAATGATTCTAGCGCTTTCTTAATCTTTATACGAAACATCGTTGCTCCTAAATGGTGCCGGTATCCCTTAAGTGTGTCACCCTACGGTTCACGAATAATGCAAACATGATCGAGACCCCTCTCCGATCAATAATCAGCAGCGAGACCTAGAGATCCGTATTGACTCCCACATATTCAACAATGAATCATGTGATCATGTGAACCTTCAATGTTTGTAACTAAATCCCTTTGTCTCGCGATATATTACATTCCGAGATTCGATCATCAGTATCCCCATACCTAGTTTGATCTTGTTTCCGACATGTACTCTTTTCTCGTTCCCATGATATAACATTCTAGTGATCTTATCACTTGCTTGCAAGCTACATCAATGTGATATCACCGAGAGGGCCCAGAGTATATCTCTCCGTCATTGAGATGGATAAATTCCACTCTTGATCCATGATCCTCAACATAACACTTTCGGAGTACCCAAACCCATCTTTATAGTAACCTTGTTACGGTGTGACGTTCGATGTTATCAAAGTATTCTTCCGATGTTAGAAATTAACATGATCTCATGGTCTAAGGATAAAAGTTACTTTGTATGATGTCATAGAAATTTTAACACAATGACTTTGATCGTATTCCTATTGTTCGGATGAATTTTCATCACACCCTTCAACCAATGTTGTGACCTTGTTATTAACAATATCCAATGTCCATGATCAGAAAACCTTGATCATCTTGTTAATCAACAAGCTAGTCTATATGAGAGGCATAACTAAGAACCCTTTATTTATTTATTAAACACACATGTATTAATGTTTCCAATCAATACAATTATAGCTTGTAAAATAAACATTTGTCATATACTTGGAATACGGTAATAACAACTTTATTATTGCCTCGCAGGGCATATTCCCTTTAGTCTCCTACTTGCACTAGAGTTAATAATCTAGTTTACATAATGTTAAATCTAACACCCATGGAGTTCTGGTGTTGATCATGTTTTTCCCTAGGATAGTTTTAGTCAACGGATCTATCACATTCAGATCCGTATGTACTTTTCAAATCTTTATATATCCATCTTTGACATGCTCGTGGATGGAGTGAAACCGGAGCTTGATATGCTTGGAATTCTTTTGAGACCTTGGTTCCTTGGGATTGAATATGGCTCCAGTGTTGTCACAATAGATCATCAATGGGTCCAACGCACTAGGAACCACACCTAGTTCAGTTATGAACTCCTTCATCCAAACCGCTTCCTGCGCTGCTTCTAAAGTAGCAACATATTCCGCCTCTGTTGTTGATCCCGCTACCATAGGTTGTTTGGAGCTCCTCCAACTAATTGTTGCTCCATTCAAGAGAAATACGTATCCGTATTGAGACTTAGAGTCATCCGGATCGGTGTCAAATCTAGCATCAACATAACACTTAGTGACCAATTCTTCTTCACCTTCGTACACGAGAAACATATCCTTAGTTCTTCTTAAGTACTTAAGGATATTCTTGATCGCTATCCAATGTTTCGAACCTAGATCAGATTGGTACCTACTAGTCAAACTAATAGCATGTGCCACATCCGGTCTTGTAAATATCATGGAATACATTATAGAGCATATGGCTAAGGCATAGGGGATCTTATACATTATCTCTCTTTCTTCCGCCGTAGCCGGACTTTGATTCTTACTCAATGTCTTGCCTTGAAATATAGGTAAGAACCCTTTCTTACTTCTGTCCATACTAAACTTCTTAAATATCTTATCAAGGTATGTACTTTGTGATAGCCCAATTAGGAGTCTTGATCTATCTCTATAGATCTTGATGCCTAGTATGTATGATGCTTCACCAAGGTCCTTCATCAAAAATTAGTTGTTTAGATACCTTTTAACACTATTTAAAAGATCTATACCATTTCCAATCAATAATACATCATCCACATATAATATTAGAAATGCCACAGAGCTCTCACTCACTTTCTTGTAAATACAAGCATCTCTGTAAGTTTGGCCAAATCTAAACTCTTTTATCACCTCATCAAAGCAGAGATTCCAACTCCGGGATGCTTGCTTCATTCCATAGATGGATCCCTGAAGTTTGCTTACCTTGTTAGCATCAAAAAAACACTTTGGTTGTATCATATACAAATCTTCTTCAATATTACCATTGATGAATATGGTTTTGACATCCAACTGCCATATTTCATAATCAAAATATGCATCAATTGCTAACATAATCCTAACTGACTTTAGCATCGCTACGGGAGAGAAATTCTCATCGTAATCAACTCCTTGAATTTTTCGAAACCCCTTTGCAAAAATTCGAGCTTTATAGATGGTCACATTACCATCAGCGTCCCTTTTCTTCTTGAAAATCCATTTATTCTTAATGGCCTTTCGGTCACGAGGTAAGTCCACCAAGGTCCAAACCTAGTTTTTGTACATGGATCCCATCTCAGATTTCATGGGTTATAGCCATTTGTTGGAATCTGGGCTCACCATCACTTCTTCATACGTCGCAGGGTCATCATTCCATCTACCATGAAATTTACGATAGGATTTCCATACAGTTCAGGAGATGCACGTGTCCTGCTTGACCTGCGAGGTTTGGTAGTGTCCTCTTTCGGAGTTTCATGATCATTATCATTAGTTCCTTTTTCATTCGGTGAAGTTAACTCCAGAACTGTTTCCGATGATGCCCACTTGCCGTTTCATGAAGAGAAGGTTCAATAACCTCTTCGAGTTCTACCTTCCGACTACTCACACTGATGAGGGTTTAACTCATCAATGCCCATTGTTATGGACTTGGGTTTTGGAGAAGGAGGGAGCACTGGAGGCATCAATCAGCTACCAAACAAGCACATAGGGGCGCAAGGTTTACCTAGGTTCAGACCTCGTAGAGGTCCCTACTCCCGCTTGTCTTCTCTTGGAATTATCGAGGGAGTCAAAAGTTACAGGAGTGCACAGATGAAATCTGGCGAGGTTGTGGAAACTAGGGTTGTGATTGTCCTCCTCGTCTCCCCTCCTAGCCTTTACATAGATAGGCTAGGTCTCAGGTAGCAGGTCGAGTCGGTTACAGATTAGGCTTCGTCCCTTTAAACTTTCTATCTTAAGCTTTGTCTTGTGCCGCAAGCAATCAGAGGTTCCGTGAGTCACCTGAATCCTATATTGGGCCTTGGCAAAGCCGTGGGCTTCTGTCGTATCTAGACCGTATATGCCAAACTCGAGTACCTGTAGGGTATGACCACATCAGTAGCCCCCGAGTGTCCAGTGGAATCGTAGATTCGAGTGGAGACTTTTATGAAGTCTTTCGAGTGCGTAGCTGAGCATATTTTTGAATGTTCTTTGTCATAGGGATTGTTGATATACTTGCCTGATTTATCCGATGTATCGGTACCAGTTAACTGCCTTAGGGCAAAACAACGCAATCTAATCAAACTCGAGTCCCCAAACTCGAATTCAGAAAAGTGCTGCTGTAATTCGACTCAGTCCGCGGAGGTCTTACAGGAGTCGAATTCCAGTGTATAAATGTGAGCACACGACGTGTCCGTCAAGGCATGTTCATCGCACCTGTAGGTATGGATATATTTCTAGTAGTGCGTGGCAAAATGCGTTGCCGGGCCTTATTCAGGTCTTATCTTCATGCTGTAAGCGCGACATCTGAATTTTTGCCATCGTAGGGATGATTCGGGTGACCCGGGAGATGCAATCTCTTTGTAGGGAAAAATGTGAGGTGGAGTCGCCATAGCATTCGAGTGTGGATGTTTATCAACACACAGTGCAATGTATAAGAAAATATAATCATAGGGTGCGTGGCCAGCGCTCCCCATAGGAGTAGCCCCCGAGTGCCTATTCAAGTCATAGACTCGAGTGGGGACTAAAAACATTTTGCGACTGATGTCGTCTTTTGTTGCTTGTTTCAATCGAATGTGATTTCAGTGCTCCCTATGGGAGTAACCCATAGTCCACAATCGAATCGTTGATTCGAGCAAAGGGTCTTGATGATGCTTGGATATCTGCAAAAAAAAATCTTTGGGTGCACGGCCAGCGCTCATGTTAGGAGTAGCCCCCGACTGCTTGGTTGAGTCGAAGACTCGAGTAAGGACTAATGTAGTCAAAATGTTCTCCTGCTAGAGCTTGATGGCGTCAGTACTGACGATGAGGTGACCTCAATTACCCGTGTGAGCGGCTTTGATGGGACGTGACGAGTAGTGGGTCCCGTGTTCTCACCTTGATTTGACTGGACGTGTGTAATATTCTATTTGAACTGTGTCTCCTCGATTTCCGCGCATAATGGGAGTAGTGGGGACGGTTCGTGTTTTACCCTTGCCATGCATCAGTGCTGATGTACGCCACACATCTGGTAGGTTTTCTACTGGCTGTTGGATGTCATCTGCTAAGAGGTTAAGTAGGGACACATCATGTGGTAATTCCCCACATCTCTCTTCTTGCTCGCACCTCCTCCGCCATTGTTGTGCTTGCTGCTCCTTTGCGCACATTCTCTCCGTGGCACTAGACCAGCTTCGCGTATTCCCTAGTTATTTCCTGCGCTCTCATCACCATCGTAAGATGGGCAAGAAGAAATGAGGCGTCGCCGCTGGATCTGCGGCCACCATTGTTGCCACCAAGAAGAAAGGAGGCGCTGCCACCGTGGGCACCAGCGCCGCCAGCGCTGGGAAGAAGAAGGGCGCGGGGACTCGCGTCACCAATGGGTCCTGGCGCCCATCCACCATTAAGTCTTGGGAATTTTTCAATCTGTGCCAAGATGGGGCACTTCCTTCCGCAGAAGATGACTCTCGCGTGCCTGGTGAGGAGGTAATTCTCAGTCCACCCGTTGGTTTCCGGGTGATGTTCCTTGCATTCATCATTTGCGGTCTCTCTCTTCCCCTGCATCCATTTGTTAGGGGTCTTCTCTGTTTCTATGGGCTCCAGCTACACCAGCTGTCCCCAAATTAGATTCTCCACATCACTTGCTTCATCACTCTTTGTGAGTGCTGGCTCGGAATCGAGCCACACTTTGGTCTTTTCAAGAAGCTTTTTAAGGTCAAGCGTTAGTCGGCGTCTGCTTTGGTAGTATATGACGTAGGAGGCTGCGGGATCCACGTCAACTCCTCCGCCACTTACTTTGGTATCAAGCTCACCGCGTCAGTCCAAGAGTGGAGAGATAAGTGGTTCTACATCCATGACTAGAAGGCTGACGGAGAGCACTACGGACTCGCGCCCTTCGATTCTGTGGCGGCCTGTAAGAGGAGGCGCTCCTAGAAGAACATCGTGATGCCCGGCGAGTTCGAGGAGACGGAGATGTTGTATCAGCGTGTCTGCGTCCTCAAAATCCATATAGAAAAATAGGAAGGTGGCGCTGCACTCATTCGCACATGGTTGCGCCGCCGCGTTCAGCCTCTGCAGGCTAGAGCCGATCCGATGTACCGTTGGATTGGTGCTGGCGATGTCACTCGCATATCTGCGGAGGGCATTTCTGCGGGTGAGGTAGACAGGAGGTTGCGACTGGTAACCAAGTACATTACCAAGGAGGATCTCCCAGGCAAATCAGTCGTGCCTCCTTTCGACGCCAACAACCCTCCACCTGAGGTAGAGTTTTCTTGTGAAGTAGTCTAGATTTTCGATTGTTTACCAAGTGCTTGATATATACTGATGTTCTTCTTATTGTAGGACTAGAAAGTGGCTGCCAGCTTGCCTCCTCAGCCCGAAGGGGTTATCCTGCGTGAGGGGAGGAAGAAGACGAGTCAGGCTCCATCGTCCCCGTGGAGGAAGAAGAGGAAGCCCCCGAGTACGGTGACCACGGGACTCGCAAACGCTCCCGTAGCAAGGATTCGGATGCTTCCTCGCTGTCAACGCCGGAGGGTTCTCCTACTGCTGCTGCAGAGGAGCCGATTCCCGTCGTGCATGTACGCACCATGGCTCCTCCCGCTCGGAAGAAGATGTGGTTTCCGAAGGAGTCGTCGGATGTGGTTGCTTTTCTTCAGCTCCGGTGTTGGCTCTTTGTCAAGGGAAGCTTCAATTAGCCCTAGGCCCACGATCGTAGATCGGTGCATGGCAGCTCGCATATCTCCAACCGGTGGCTGGTTGTTGAGGAAGTACATGGTGGCTGATGTCATCGCCGCTTGCGGCGTTTTCGGGAGCACGTTGCCTCGCGTATCCACCATCATAGAGCCGAAATCAAGGACTTCCGCGGCTTCTTCGCGCTCCTTGTCGGTGAGGTGGGCCAGTCGAGATCGTCGTTTGGCGGCCACGTATTCATTGCCTTTGGAGGAGGATCCTCCATGGGAGGAGAGCTGAGCCCGCCGAAGGCTCGACTCATCTGCTGCCTTTCTGTGCACATCGAGTTGCGTGATTACCTGCTGCTGGCGCTTGAATTCTTCCTTCAGTAGCCAATGGTAGCCCATCAGCATGTCCTGCGACAAGATAGGGGGTAGAGTATTGCCCTGTAGAGCTTCTCGACAGCAAGGCCCACTCGTTGTCGTTGAGCTTGATCAGCACGTGCTCTTCGGTGCGCTCATTCGCCGTGAGGTGCGGTTCTCCTCCTGTCCCATTGTTGGTGGGGCCACCGTTTGCGACTGGTATACCGCCGTTGGACGGTCCAGTGCCTGTACCGCCGTTTTCGCGATTGACGCCGGTGTCACCTACGTTGATGACGGTGCATATGAAGTGGCTAGGAAAAATGTTTCTCCCACAACTTTCAGATCCGGAGCCGTAGGCTCCATCTTCTGTGGCTAGGCCACCCAGATCGGATCCACAACTGTTGTCAACGTCCGTCCTTCCAGCTGTTGCCGGGACGTTGAGTTCGTTGAGGGTTTGGATTGGTGGCAGGAACCACGATGCTAGAGCAATCACGGGTGTCATCGGCTGGTCAGGCAGGCGAAGCATGCCCAGTTGACCGACCTGGAAGCGGAAGTTCCCGATCGCCAGGCTGATCCCATCGCCCACGGACTCAAAAGCCGGGCGAGTGGCTGACGTGTGGACGGTGAAGTCAAAAGTGCTGAAGAGCTGGTGAATCTCCGATGTTGCAGAGTTGTAGATCGCATTTGATGGGGCCGAAGAAGCCACGACATCAGCACTCCCAGTTCCCATAGACGGCGCCAATTGACGAGGTTTTAACTCGTCAATGCCCATTGTTATGGACTTGGGTTTTGGAGAAGGAGGGAGCACTGGAGGCATCAATCGGCTAGCAAACAAGCACACAAGGACACAAGGTTTACCCAGTTTCAGGCCTTGTAGAGGTCCCTACTCCTGCTTGTCTGCTCTTGGAATTATCGAGGGAGTCAAAAGTTACAGGGGTGCATAGATGCAATCTAGCGAGGTTGTGGAAACTAGGGTTGTGATTGTCCTCCTTGTCGCCCCCTCCTAGCCTTTATATAGATAGGCTAGGTCTCAGGTAGCAGGTCGAGTCGGTTACAGATTAGGGTTCGTCCCTTTAAACTTTCTATCTTAAGCTTCGTCTTGTGCCACAAGCAATCAAAGGTTTCGTGAGTCACCTGAATCCTGTATTGGGCCTTGGCAATGCCATGGGCTTCTGCCGTATCTAGACCAATATGCCAAACTCAAGTACCTATAGGGTATGCCCACGTCACACACCTTTCGCGAGAAACTCTTTCTCTAGAAAGGATCCATTCTTGGCAATAAAAACCTTGCCCTCGGATCTGTGATAGAAGGGATACCCAATTTTCTCTTTAGGGTATCCTATGAAGATGCATTTTTCCGCTTTGGTTTCAAGTTTATCAGGCTGAAGTTTCTTCACATAAACATCGCAACCCCAAACTTTAAGAAATGACAGCTTAGGTTTGTTTCCAAACCACAATTCATATGGTGTCTTTTCAACGGATTTAGATGGTGCCCGATTTAAAGTGAATGCGGCAGTTTCTAGTGCATAAACCCAAAATGAAAGTGGCAAGTCAGTCAAACACATCATAGATTGAACCATATCCAATAAGGTACGATTACAATGCTCTAATACACCATTACGCTGTGGTGTTCCGGCAGACGTGAGTTGTAAAACTATTGAACACTCTCTCATGTGTGTGCCAAACTCGAAACTCAGATACTCACCTCCACGGTCAGACCACAAAAATTTAATCTTTCTATTACGATGATTTTAAACTTCACTCTAAAATTCCTTAAACTTTTCAAATGTTTTAGACTTGTGTTTCATCAAATAGATATATCCATATCTACTCAAATCATCCATGAAAGTAACAAAATAATGATATCCACCTCGCGCCGACACACTCATTGGACCACATACATTAGTATGTATGATTTCCAATAAATCTGTCGCTCGCTCCATTGTACCAGAAAACAGGATTCTAGTCATCTTGCACATAAGGCATGGCTCACATGTATCAAATGATTCAAAATCAAGTGTTTCCAAAAGTCCATCATAATGGAGCTTCTTCATGCGTTTTACACAAATATGACTTAGACGGTAGTGCCACATATATGCAGATATATCATTACCGAGTTTAATCCTTTTGGCATCAACATTGTGAATATGTGTATCACTACTATCGAGATCCAATAGAAATAAGGGATTTCTATTTTCATTCCCTCAGTTTGTTAGTTGTACTCAGTTTTCCCCAGTCGCTTAGTTTTTCCTCACTTTTCCCCTCCCTCTATTCTGAAACCCTCATAGGTGCTCTGATGGGGGGATGCCGTCAGGTCATAGGCTTGACCGTTACATGCTGACCGGTGGGACCACGTTGGGGTGGGTCGTGCGTTGAGTGTTACGTTACGTCGCCTCGACCATTACATGCTGACAGGTGGGGCCGCATTGGGCGGGTCTTGCATACGTGGTGAAGGGTGGGGCCACGTTGGGCCGGGTCTTGCATACGTGGTGAAGGGTGGGGCCGCATGGAGACACGTCGGACCGGTCATTCTCGCTCACCCAAAGCACTTGCTTCCCCCAAGCCTGGAACAGCTCCCGTACCGCTCCTCCGCTCCCCCGCCGTCGTGCCCTCCTACCTTATGTCATCCTCGGCCTCCGAGCCACCCCCTCCCCCTAGCCGCGGAGCCCACTCCACCTCCGGCTCTGCTCCCGCCCCCGCTAGATCTACCCCTTTCGTGGAACAGTATGCAACGCCGACTGGTGTAGTGATCCTCCCAGTCGAGTGTCGAGAATATTGGGTGGAATTGGAGGGATCTAATGCATGGATTCCATCTGGGTAAGCATTATTTCCCTTTGTGGATTGATTATGGGCAGTAATTGAGTGTGAATCGCTGGTGCTCAGCTAACTGCCTTGCTTTTCGAATAGGATTGATCCAGCACTGGCATTTTGGCTAGCGGTTAGACTGGATACTAGCGTGATTCATGGTTGTGAACAGTATCTCTCTAGATTTTACTTCCTAGCGGTGGTTGCAACCTCCATAACTCTCAGGGATTTGAAAGATAAAAACTATTCTAAATTCCCCTGGAGTAATGGCAATTCAGTTGATTTGCAATATTTTAACATTACCAAGCAAAGATTGCTCCCACTAACTAGCGAAGCTAATCTGGTAATGCTTTTATCTTTGAATGCTGCCGAATGTTTTGGTCAAATTCATCTCCATGTGCAACCTAAAGTTGAACATACGGGAAAGAGGATTAAAGCATCATCTAGTTGTCAGACATCATCAGGTGGTTGGGCATCATGTGTCTTTGTTGTCTCTGCTAATAGTGTGCGCCCCTATCCTCCTTGTAGGTCCACATCAGTACCATCTGTTCGCACTGCGAGTGTAAGCCAAATTTCTCGTGCGGTCAATGTGGAGGACAAAGCAGAGCCTAGCGAGGGAGCACCTCCATTAGATGATGAGGATGAGTTGATGTTTCTTGAATTGGTAGATAGATTCAGTAAACAAGCGCTCTAGGATCAATACACGGAGGAAATGGCCCACGGTGCTAGATTTGATGACACTGGTGACAAAGAGAACGAGGAGAACAATGACAGTCTCGTTTTAGCCGAGTATGATGGTGAGGACTTGCCAGTAATTAAGTGGGACAGGAACGATCCTAAGATTTCAGAAGGCACCATATTTGAAATGATGCGGGACTGTCGTAATGCCCTTACTTCATATTGCATCCAGACCAATAATGATTATGATGTTATTAAGAGTGAGCCAACAAGGTTCACAGTGAAGTGCCCATACAAGAGGTGTAGGTAGAGGATGCATGCATCGACTATGCTCAGGAGCAGTTTGGTTTAGGTATTACAACCAATTGTGTATTTTAGATCATTGTGTAGAGTTTGTTAACTATACCTGACATTTTCATTATGTTTCAGATAAAAAGTAACCAGTTCGAACATTCTTGTCCACCTCAAGGAGACAGCAAAAGGACAAAACAAAACTAGCAAAGACTAGGTGGTTGGCAGATGTAATCATGGATTGGATGAGAGCGAACCCATCACTTGGTGCAACAGTGCTCATAAAAGAAGTTTCTGAAAAGTTTAATATTATAGTACTTTACATGAGGATGTTCTATGCAAAGGAAATGGCTCTTGATAGGATCAATGGTCCATGGAATGAAAGTCTTTATAGCTTCAAAGCTAATTTGGATATAGCTAGTCTAGGTTGTGTTGTACAGATAGACAGGCATAAAGTTTAGTACAAAATAAGAGGACAGACAAAGGAGAAGCAGTGCTTTAGAAGGGCTTTTATTTGTTTCAAAGCTTGCTGGCAAGGGTTTCTGGATGGTTGAAGGCCTTATTTGGCCATGGATGCAACAACTCTTCATGGCAGATTTAAAGGACGGCTAGTAGCTACTACTGCAGTTGATGGCCACAATTGGATGTTCCCTGTTGCTTTTGGAGTTTTGGAGATTGAGTCAGAGGAAAGTTGGACTTGGTTTTTGGAGAATTTGCGTGACCTTATAGGTCATCCACCAAGAATTACTATCCACACGGACACTTGCAAAGGTTTGGAGAAAGTTGTAGAAGCAGTATTCCCCAGAGTGGAGCATAGGGAATGTATGCGACACTTAGTGCGGAATTTTACAAAGAAATTCAAAAGTATAGTTTATACTGACAACCTATGGCCAGCTTCATACACATGCAGTTTGAGGAAGCATCTGTATCATTTGGAAGTGTTGTATAAACAAAAACCTGCGGTGTAGGAGTATTTCGATGCACATCATGGAATGGTGTGGTCAGGAAGCCGATTCGATGAAATTTGCAAGGTAGACTATGTAACAAGTAACCTTGCAGAGAGTTTCAATTCAAAGGTCAAGTCATTGAAAGGGCTTATGTTGTGGAAAATATTTGATAAGATTAGGCATATGATAATGATAAAGATCGATTTGCATCAAAGAATTGCATCAACAGTATATGCTGGCCATCTCATCCTCCCATATTTGATTAAGGCTTTGCATGCTTGGGCAAAACAATTGAAGATAAAATGCATTAGAAGAGGAATGGAGGCTGAGGTAACGTACACTGACAGTAAAGATAGGCAATGGAGGTATCCAGTGAGTTTGGTTGATAGGACATGCCATTGGAAGCAATGGTAGCTCTATGGGAAACCCTACATACATGCATTGTTTTTCATGGGTGTTCTAGGAGGTGAAGAGGGTGAAGTTGATCATTACGTGTCGGAGTATTTCTCTGTTGGCAAATTTAGGGCAGCATATGCTCAGAATGTTCCAGCCTTGTTGGGAAAAGACCAATGGATGGAAGTGGATCTAGGCTTCAAGCTATACCCTCCAGTTTTTACTAGACCAGCAGGTAGGCCAAGGAAGAATAAGATGAGAGCTAGTGCAAAGGGTGGTGCACCACCTCGAGGACATAAGTGCAAACATTATGGGATCCTAGGTCACATTTCCAGTCTTTGTAAAAATGTAGTGGACCCAGCTTATGGAATGGATGATCAGGCTGGAGCAGCAAATGCAGATGAGAATGAAGTGTTTGAACGAGAGGAGAATGAAGCAATGGATACATTGCAGATTGAACCAATGGATCGAGAGGAGATTGAACCAAATGCATATGAGATTGAACCAAATGCATGGGAGATTGAACCAATGGATATATAGGAGATTCAACCAAATGCGACGGAGATTGAACCAATGGATCGAGAGGAGATTGAACCAAATGCAGATGAGATTGAACCAGATGCAGATGAGATTGAACCAAATGCAGGGAGATTGAACCAATGGATCGAGAGCATAATAAAGAAATTTATTCATCGGAAGCAGAGTTCAAAAGTAAAGGAATTACACAAGAGTATATTGAAGAAATTATGCCAATGCATTTTTAACCGTATGAACCAATGGAACGAAACGTGATTGAACCAATTGTACGACAGACTAAAGCACTTGATTCATTGGATGCAGAGAAAAAGAACAAACGGAAGAAGCTAATGGTGGACTCCGCGAATATCCAGCTAGGATCACCCGGAGCAAGGTGGTGAACCTAGCGAAAAACACTAGGAGCAAGAAAAAATGAATTTGAATTATTAATTTAAATTTGTATGATGAATTTGAACTACTGTCAATGTTTGTATGAAATTCGAACTAGTATGACGCTCCCAAGTTTGTATGTTGGATAATCCCATAATGTATGTGTTATTGCAAGTTTCTATGGTCATGCACCTAGTTTCTTAGCACTACTCAATTTTGCCCTCGACATGTGGTCAACACATGGGGTTTAGCTAGTTCATGGCTTAAACCATAGCAAGCGTTGACCAATTGATCCAAAATTTGGCACACTTGTATACCTTGGATTGATTTACCATATGAAATTGGAAATTTTAGATTTACTTGTGATTAGCCACATTTTCTTTTTCTAAGTGATTAAATTCAAAAAAATTGTTTTAGGGTTAGTTTAATTCAAAAAAAAGTCAAAACATAGTGCAACCTTCGCATGGAGTCTTGTTATGTTACCTACAACCTAGCATGAATAATAAAGGAAAAAGGAAATAAAGGGAAATGGAATTATCCCCTAAACCACTTCTTAAAACCTTCTTGAAATGAGCTACTAGCTATGAAGATGCATGGCTTTCTACACAATCAACCTCCAAACTAACCCATCCCAAAACATACTTTGTCTAAATGAGGCCAAATTTGGAACACTTGTGTATCTTTGAGTTGCAAACAATATAATGTCGGACAAGATGGATTAGTTTGTTCAAATAACACATTTTCCATTTGTTATTCCAAAAGCTTGAATTTCCCTTAGTCTTTTTTTATCTGAGTGCCCTTGTTTTCCTTAGCTATACTCAGCTTTCCCCTCCCACTAAAGTTTTCCTCACTTTTCCCCTCCTGCTAAAGTTTTCCTTACTTTTCCCCTCTCTCATGTCTTAGTTTGGCTGCGCTCTGATTGGTCGAGATGTATGTCACACGGATCTTGTCCAACCACTGTTGGATATATCATGATCCGACGGGCTGGAGGTCTCTCTCTCCCGATGGGCGCACCTAACCTTGTATGGCATGGAGAGCCTGACAGGCTGGATTTCTCTCCCTCCCTTTCACTGTCGCATGAATACCAGCCGCATCAACTAGCGCTCAGTTACTGTCAAAAAAACTAGCGCTCAGTTTGGCTGCGCTCTGATTGGTCGAGATGTATGTCACACGGATCTTGGCCAACCACCGTTGGATACATCATGATCCGACAGGCTGGACGTCTCTCTCTCCTATTGGGCTACAGAGAGCAGAGCCCGACGGGCTAGATTCTCCCTCTCTTTCCCTACCGCACATATACTAGCCGCATCTTCCTCCCCTCCTATCGACATACAGTGTCGCGGCAGTCCGAACGGCGTGCGGCAGCATGGATCTAAGCGTGGCGGTCTAAATTCCATATGGTGGCACGAATCAAAGCGTGGCGGTCTGAACGGCTTGTGGCGGTGCGGACCTAAGCATGGCGGTCAGAACGGCATGCAGCGGCGCGGACCTACACGTGGGGTTCGGAACAGCGTGCGGCGGCATGGTGCTAGAATGGCGTGCAGCAGTGAGGATCTAACCGTCTGAAACTTCGGTCTCTATCGTCTCACTTCCATTCACATCCTCAGATCTGTTGCTGATGAAAGACACTGATGGAAGCCATCATCCACAACATCAGTGCGGCGGCAGTGGTGCCGATAGTGGTCATCAATGCAAAGACGATTGATGCCATCATCTGCAACATCACTGCGACGGTGTAGCTCAAGCCCTCGTGAACCAAAGCTCTGGGAGGCTAGCCGTGGTCGCGGCTGGCACGTCGAGGTGCACTTAGGCGGTGAAGGCCGGATGTACCTCATGGTTGGATGGGAGCACTTTGCCCGTGCTTCTTGGAGTACACATATGGCGGGGAGGGCGGCTAGCTCACCGTCCACTTAAAATTCGGACAAATTTCAGTCAACTAACTTAAATTTGAATAAATTTGATATGTATTTGAGACGTGAGACCGGTGGATATGCTCTAAAGCTGATTCATAAGTAGTAGTACTTGATTTGACAATCTCTAGTGGGCTTGTATAAATTTGATTGAAATATGTATGATTTGAATCAAAATTGATATGTACTTGAGCTGTGAGGACGATGGATATGCTCTAAAGCTAATTCATAAGTAGTACTCCCTCCGACCCAAATTAGTTGATTTAGATTTGTCTAGATTCGATTGTATCTAGTCATGAATTAGTATTAGATTCATATGTATCTTGACGAATTTGAGTCAATTAACTTGGAATGGGGAATGGATGCTGCTGCCAACGCTGCAGGTCTACATGGTAGCCACGATGGCACTATGGCAGCGACAGAACGGTCAGAACTGGTAGGGCCCCAACTTGACCCTCTATGCATTTGGCACGCTAACTATGGGCAACAAGATCCAATGACAAGCAACTCGGGCCCCGCAATGCATTCTCTTGACAACTTTGGGACCGCTAGAGCCAATGGCAAGCAACTCAGGCCCCGCAATGCATTCTCTCGACCACTTTGGGACTGCTAGATCTAATGGCAAGCAACTTGGACCCTGCAATGCGTTATCTCGAAAACTTTGGGATCACAAAGTGAATAAATTAGCAGGAACTCACAACCATCCATTGAATAACAATTCTACTCTCTAAATTAGCTATATATTCAACTAATCATTACACGTTCCACCCTTCACCACAACTGCATACTATAAGACAACTACTAAAAATTCCCACATGAATCTACTATTCTCCTCCCCCTTCACTTGAGGTTCATGTTTTAGATTTTCTACCACTTGATCAGATATGGCAAGATCAGCCTCAAGTGTCAACTTCTCTTTGCGAATAAACTCTGAATTCTTCCTCAACAGTATGCTTTAGCTCGAATATCAACAGGTTTTTATGGGCCAATTCATCACCTAACTTGGCAACCATCTCCTCCAAATCCATCCTCTGGCTAGACCACTTGGTTGATTCATCTTGGTATGCAATGTACCATGGATCATCGTTTGCATAGCACACTGTAACAATCCCAAAACAAACCCAATTGAAATCAGTTCGACAGGCCATGGCAGCACTTCAAATTCAACGGTGGTACAAAGAGAAGGAGCTACATGAACTTCCAACATGGTAGGAGAAGGAGAATGTGGCCATGACATGATCGATTCTCCACCCTCGCTGGTGTACCCGCTATGACCAGACATTTAAGACTAATTTGCACCTACAATATCGAGGAAATTATAGGAACCGAATCGATTAGGGTGGGCGGATCAGGAGTGGAGGTATTACCAAGCACTACTAGCAATTTCTGCGACTATTTGTCAAGCAATGGCAGCGGAACCAAATCCCGGTCGTCGTGGGCGGCGGACCTGCATGTGGTCGGTACTACCTCAACGTGCAATGCATGCGGACGAAACAGGTGTTGGAGCCGTGGTTGAGGTGCAGCGTGGCAGTATGTGCCATACTGCTGTAGGATGGATCCGGCGACGCGCCGACGCGCCGATGATGGCTGCTCTATCTGCTGGTGGATAGGAGCTGATCGGGGCTGGGGGCTGGGAGTGAGAGGATGAGAGAGAGAGCCGACGTGTCATACATGACCCTACCTATCCAGTTTTGCATACTTTCCAATTTTGCATATCTGCCAAAAAAATTCTTTGAAATTTGCATATTTTCTACATGACCACCACATGTCAGTGACACACAAAGTGGCAAATATGCAAGTTGCAAAGTAAAACATGGAAAATATGCAAATCCCCCTCCAGCCCCACATGATGGCCCCACCGGTCATTGGCTACGACGGCCCCACAGAACGGCCCCACATAGCGACCTCATCGTTCATTGGCTTCGACGACCCCACAGAACGGCCACATTTGTCCTTGGCTCCACCGGCCACACAATCAGGAAATATGGGGCCCACAAGTTAGCGAGAGATGGATGGCTGGTCTGGCGTGTATCTTGGCCCCACCCGTCAGCATGTAACGGTCGAGGCGACATAACGCTCAACGAACAACCCTCCCCAACGCGGTCCCACCGGTCAGCATGTAACGGCCAAGCCTTTGACCTGACAGCATCCCCCCGTCCGAGCGCATGTGAGGGTTTTAGAATAGAGGGAGGGGAAAAGTCAGGAAAAACTAAGCGGCTGGGGAAAACTGAGTACAACTAACGAACCGAGGGCATGGAAATAGTAATCCCTAGAAATAAACCATTCATCACAAGTGCATGACCATAAAAGATATTATCCATATAAATCGAACAACCATTGTTTTTGGATTTAAACGAATAACCGCTTTGCAATAAACACGATATAGATACAATGTTCATGCTCAGCACAAGCACCAACTAACAATTATTTAGGTTTATAACTAGTCCTGATGGTAGATGGAGAGGCAGCGTTCCGATGGCGATCACATCAACCTTTGATCCATTGCCGACACGCATCGTGACCTCATCCCTTACTAGTTGTCGCTTGTTTCGCAGCCCTAGATTCGAGTTACATATATTAGCAACCAAACCAGTATCAAATACCCAGGTGCTACTACGAGTACTAGTCAAGTACACATCAATAACACGTATATCAAATATACATTTGTTCATCTTGTCGGCCTTCTTATCTTCTAGGTACTTGGGGCAGTTGCGCTTCCAGTGGCCGGTCCCCTTACAATAGTAGCACTCGGTCTTGGACTTAGGGCCAGCCTGGGTCTTCTTCTCAGGCGCATCAATAGATCTGCCGCCCTTTTTGAAGTTACCCTTCTATTTACCCTTCTTGTCTTTCTTGAAACCAATGTTCCTATTGATCATCAACACTTGATCTTCTTTCCTAATCTCCACTTTAGCCGTCTTAAGCATTGATAGAAGCTCAGGGAAAGTCTTCTTCATGCCATGCATGTTATAGTTCATCACGGAGCTCTTGTAGGATGGTGGCAGAGATTGGAGAACATGATGTATTCCTAAGTCAATGGGAATCGTTATTCCGAAGGAGACAAGCTTATCGGTGTACCCAGACATTTTGAGTACGTGCTCACTAACGAAGTTGTTCTCCTCCATCATGTAGCTAAAGAACTTTTCTGAAGCATCATAACTCTCTACAGCAGCATGGGTATTGTAAATCAGTTTCAATTCACCCATGGTATCAAAGTCATTGCCATTCTCGAAACGCTTCCGGAGTTCCAGCTCTATCCCATACAGTATGCTGCAATGGACCATATTATGGTCCTCTTAACGAGTTAGGTAAACATTCTTTACCTCGTCAGGGGCATCATTAGGGGGTGGGGGGCCTAACGGCGCTTCTAGCACATATTGCTTTTGTGTAGCAGTGAGGAGAATCCTCAAGTTCAGGACCTAGTTGGTAAAGTTGCTACCATTCGTTGCAAGTTTCTCATTCTCCATGAACACATTGAAATTAAAAGCAGGTGATGCCATCTACAACAGAATTTGTAAAGTTTATTCAGACTAAGTTTATGATAGATTGAGTTCAGCTAATCCAAATTACAAATGAACTCCCACTCAAAAACAACATCCATCGTGTCTTTTTGGTGATTACATGAACCAAATCCAGTACACCAAGACTGATCATCACATGAGTTGGTGTAGCTTCAAAGGCGAGCATCTAGATGGTCATCATATCAACCATATGACTCATGCTTAACCTTTCGGTCCGTGTTCCGAGGCCATATCTGTACATACTAGTCTTGCCAAGTAAGAACCTTGGTATTCGCGTGTGTAAAACTGTCATACACCCATTGTATGCGAACATAGAGTCTATCACACCTGATCATCACGTGGTGTCTCGAAACAACGAACTTTATTAACAATGCATACTCAAGGAAGAACACATTCTTATCTTGATATTTAAATGAGGGATCATCTTATAATGCTACTAAAGAGCCAAACAAGCAATATAAGATGCAAACAAACATCATATGAAAAAAGTGATATGATATGGTTCTTGCACTTGATCACTATCATGTGCATCGTAGTATGATATTTATCATTCCTATATGTGTAAGGCCAAGGTCTATGGAACTTACACTTTGGTATGTTATAGTTTCCAGTAGTATCAGTCCATACTACAACTTATAACATTACCATATCATGACACTTGCCCAGCAACAATCTAAACTAGACGCCTCTAATTTATCAATTGCAAGTTTTACGTGGCTTAGGGCTTTCGAAGATAGAACCGTTCATACCTATGAACATGGAACCACAACGATGATAATCAAATTATTAACAACTCGTTGTAAATCAGATATTGACTATAGTGGGAGAGACAGACACTCGCTAGCTACTTATGCAAAACTAGTTGCATGTCAAGCGTGGAACAGGTCTCATGTGTGAGGACATGTAAAGTTAGTCCGGGCCGCTTCATCTCACTATGCCACCAATATCCAAAATACATAGAAGATGCAATAACATGATCATCAACACCCACATACTCATATGTGTTCTACCCGGGCAAAGCATCTACACATAGATCTGGCTCTGATACCACTGTTGGGTTCGCAGCATAAAAAACAAAAAAATCCTACGATGTGAACTACTGAGCACCAATATCTCTCTACCTAGATACAATCAACGGGTGGATTTACATCCATAGAGAACATACCCTTGAAGAGCGATAAAGCGTAAAGAGATTTGACTCGTGGATGATGTAGTCGATCTCTTGTAGATCTCAAGATCGTGAGGAAGTCTAGCATCGCAACTCAACGGTGCATCCGTGATTACACACACGTCCGGTCCTCCGACAACCTTCGTGTCCTTGCTCCAGCGATGCAGCGGAAGCAGCAACTCCTTTCAGACAAAGCCACTAGTAACATGTATCTCGCTAATCCGAGACCATGGGGGAATAATTCTAGAGGGAGAGAGAGATCCTTCATGAGGAGGTGTGAGATGAGAGGAGGGAGAGGGGACATTTTATAGGGAGAGGGCCAGCCCCTCTCCATGGTCGGCAGCCAAGGGAGGTGCCCCCACCTCTTCCTCATTCATGTGGGTGGAGCTACCACTCACATAAATATACCTCCACTCAAATTTCAACTCACCTCCATTAAATTTCCACCAAATTTAATGCAAGCTCTCATTTAATAAAACTCTTTTATTCAGAATTTTATTGATTACTTTAATTAACAAATATTCACCTAAACACCCCTGCAACATTTCAATATCACATGTAGAACCAGTTTCTGCAATTTCACCCAAAACGGTTCTGGTTTCCATCGAAATGATTCTAGCGCTTTCTTAATCTTTATCTGAAACATATTTGCTCCTAAATGGTGTCGGTATCCCTTAGGTGTGTCACCCTATGGTTTGCGAATAATGCAAACATGATCGAGACCCCTCTCCGATCAATAATCAGTAGCGGGACCTGGAGATTTGTACTGACTCCCACACATTCAACGATGACTGTTGTGATCGTGTGAACCTTTAATGTTTGTAACTAAATCCCTTTGTCTCCCGATATATTACATGTCCGAGATTCGATCATCGGTATCCCCATACCTAGTTTGATCTCGTTACCGACATGTACTCTTTTCTCTTTCCCGTGATATAACATTCTAGTCATCTTATCACTTACTTGCAAGCTACATCAATGCGATATCACCGAGAGGGTCCATATTATATCTCTCTGTCATTGGGATGGAAAAATTCCACTCTTGATCCATGAGCCTCAACATAACACTTTCAGAGTACCCAAACCCACATTTATAGTCACCCTGTTATGGTGTGACGTTTGATGTTATCAAAGTACTCTTCCGGTGTTAGCAATTAGCATGATCTCATGGTCTAAGGATAAAAGTTAGTTCGTATGATGCCATAGAAATTTTAACACAATGACTTTGATCGTATTGCTATTCTTTAGATGAATGTTCATCACGCCATTCAACCAATGGTGTGATCTCATTATTAACAACATCCAATGTCCATGATCAGGAAACCTTGACCCTCTTGTTAATCAACGAGCTAGTCTATATGAGAGGCATAACTAGGAACCCATTATTTGTTTATTAAACACACATGTATTAACGTTTCCAATCAACACAATTATAGCATGTAAAATAAACATCTATCATATACTTGGAATACGATAATAACAACTTTATTATTGCCTCTCAGGACATATTCCCTTCAAAGTATTCGACATATCCTGCAATGGAGATCTTGCTACTGCCAACAACATAGGGTCCCTAGTTCCCCGACTATATATTCATAGTGTAAAAACTTTTCCAGAGATCCCAGTGGGGCTCAATGCCCGAGAAGCACTCACACAACATGATGAAGCACACAATGTGCATTATGGAATTGGGAGTTAGTTGGTGAAGCTGAACGCCATAAACAAAGACAAGACCACGAAGAAATTTGTGGGCTGGAAGGGAAAGACCCCGAAGAACGTAGGAAACAAACATGACCCTCCACCCAGGTAGGGTCTTGGGGATTACCACGTCTCTAGGAATGTGAATATTCTCGTCGGCGGGTAGCTACCGAGCCTGTTTCATAGGGCGAAGATCCTTGGTTGTGTTGGTTGATCACCGCCAATCTCCGCCGGTCCTCCTCGTCCTAGTAGCTCTAGCGGCCTTCTTCAAGGCGATGGTGTTGAAAGCGGAGCCCACGATCTTCTTTGGTTTCACCATCGCAACACGAAGGAAGTTGTTTGGAAAATCCTTGATAACATCGAGTGCAGCGGAGGTGTTGGCTATGGTGGACAAGCACAAGGAAGAAGATGAGGGCGGTGGAAATGAGGAGAAGGGGATTTTTTACTATGTTATTACCCTTTTTCTTATAGTACTAACGTGATTGATCATGGCCGATGGATGGACTTCATGACCATGTGGCACACATCCATGGGAACAGAGGCACGGATGGCGAACTGTCACCGCATTAACTCTACCTCACACGAGAATCAAGGAAACTATTGTTAAACCCTGGTTCTCACGCGTCGTGCGGTCAAATCTGGTCAACTTTTATGGCGGGCCCATGTAACACCCCGTCCACTCCTGGGCCCGGGGGGTGTCACTCCTGGCAACTTAATAGGATATCTAGACTGGCCCCACAGACCAACACTAGTCTTTTCTGTGCACTTTGTCCTCACTTGTGCGCACCCGGTTACCCACTTCCCAGTCGGTCACCCATCCTAGAATTGCTCTAGGCCAAGCACGCATAACCTTAGAGTTCTTTTTGAATGAGCTTCCGGAAAAGAAGTTGCAACTTGTTGATATGGGTATCCTATCAATCCTATTAAGCCATGTGCCTGGATCTCACATACACCCACCCTTTAGAAGATCGATGCCCTCATCGATCAAGCACACCCTAGGAACGTTCCCTCTTGGCACGCGTATGTGCGTCCAGTGTCGGCACATGTGCCATGCCGTGTCCACTCCGGGCCACACGCGCCATGCTCCACATGTCCCGCCACTGACCCGCACACACCCGTGTGATCACAAGGGTCGGCTCTGATACCACTTTGTAACACCCCGTCCACTCCTGAGCCCGAGGGGTGTCACTCCTGGCAACTTAATAGGATATCTAGACTGGCCCCACAGACCAACACTAGTCTTTTCTGCGCACTTTGTCCTCACTCGTGCGCACCCGGTTACCCACTTCCCAGTCGGTCACCCATCCTAGAATTGCTCTAGGCCAAGCACGCTTAATCTTAGAGTTCTTTTTGAATGAGCTTCCGGAAAAGAAGTTACAACTTGTTGATATGGGTATCCTATCAATCCTATTAAGCCATGTGCCTGGATCTCACAGCCCACATTGTCTCAATGCATGACTAACAACTTTGAGTCTCTATCCGAATCTTTGATTTGACTAGAAACTCGGGGGATACTCCCATAGGGAGCACTGGTCGCGCACCCAGTATTAATGTATGCATCGACTGCGTCAGCACAATCGATTAACAATCATCTAAAACTACCAAGTAAATGTTGATCTGATGAATTTCTAGGTCAATGTCTTCTTACAAGATTGTTGACTAACAACTACATGATTTTGAGTCTCTGCCCGAGTCTATGACTCGACCAGACACTCGGGGGCTACTCCCATAGGGAGCTCTGGTTGCACACCCTATAAAAAAAATTCCATTGTGTCGACTACATCCATAGTAGACTCGTTACTTTCGAAAGTCAAAACTTGGCGGCTTCGCCCATTACGGACATGATATCAATGTCGAGTCCATAGATAGCATCTCCTCGACTGCCTGGATCGCATCCGCTGCAAGAACATATTCGGATGTTGTGTCTGCGATGCAAAGATATGACGTACAAATTTAATCCGCTGCCTAGCAACCACATCCGCTCGCGCTCTACCAGATAAATACCATGCCTACGGCATGAAGAAAATCCTGACAGAAGCATTGGGTATACACTTATCGACTGGAGTACGACTCGGTAAGGCCTTTGTGGCATGAGTAGAATTACCCCAGCCTATTCCAAGTTCAAGTCTGCAGACTCGAATTTGAGTAGGTAGCGTTGTTTTGCTCAAGAGAAATTAGTTGGTCCCGATCGGTCGGGAGCACTAGACATGTTTCCTAGCATACCTATGAATTACTAAACATCTACAAAGTATACAAACTTCTAACTTGATGTGCTTTTGAGTTAGTACTTTCACCTTATGATACTGTCGACTTCGACTACGCACTCGAGACTTCATGATGATCTGCTAAGGATCCATGAAACCCAATACAACTTGGTGAACTCGAAGCCCATGAAATTACCGAATGTATTCGTGTCGAACAAGAAGAAGCTCCTAAACTAGGAAATCATAGAGATAGAAACCAACTTGTAACAAACTCGATATGGTACCCTGAGACCTAGCCTCCTCATATAAAGGCTAAGAGGGGCGATTGAGGAGGACACCTTACACACAATTCATAGCATACACCAGATCCAATCTACGCATCCACAACCATCTCGTCGATTTGTAATTTTCATCATCAACCAAGAATAGACAAGCAAGAGTATGGTTTTCCCTCCGGGGGCATGAACCTAGGTAAATCGTGCCCCCTTGTTTGTCTGTCAACCAACGAAGCCGCTAGCGCATATCACCTTCCCGAAAACCCAAGTCCATCAAGTATGGACATTGCGTTGGAGACTCCTAACATTATTATGAATTGAAATAAAGATGATTTGTAACCTTGTTTATGAATATATATATTAGTTCTCTCTCTTGATGTTATGTAAATGTCGACCACATAACATTTTCCTACAAGAGAAGGAACAACCGTTGGACATGTGATAGTGTAAAGGTGCTAAGTGACATATTGCATTGAATCATTATTCATGTGGCCAAGGGGACTCACGAAGGCTAGTCCATAACCATAGTAAACCCTTAATAACAGGGGATCACAGGTGGCTGGCCTATGATTACTACTGCGGTTATCATAGATGAAATATAAGATGGATGGTCTATGATCATCTAGTTTGGAGCTCCTCACATACATATAAATAGAGGAAGATAAAGATTCATCCTAATCATGAATGACCTAATTGCTAGTAGTGGATCTACACTTCCTTAGAACGCTTTACCCTACGGCCGTACTCTCTAGCCTCGTATGCATTGTGAAAGGCACCACGGATAGGCAGAGGAATAGAGGGCATACCCCAAATAATTCCTAACAATCAGGACTTGGGAAGGTCGCAAACAATCACCTTTCACATATACATATCATATGTTAAGAAGTAATAAAACTAATCACAAATATTAAGTTATAAAAATGTTTAAACAAACTGATCCGCTGCCATTGCAAGGTTCCTACTACTTGGAACAATATTATTCAAGTATCAAATGTCAGTGACATATAATCCGACTCATTACAGCCATTTAAACTTGTTCTAGGAACACTTCCCTGATAAGATGTAATTTGCACACAGATTGACAACTTAGCTGCCACGGTAAGTGGTAAAGGAGAAAGGAGAATACAACAGAGGAACATGGAAATGCTCGGTCGTCTGACTCTTTTTTATCTCAAATATGATGCTCACATAAGGGAAGAACCCTGACGGTGCATACTTGGAGGTGTTGAAACTTATGCGGTAGAAACCGGGAGCGACATCGTCGACGATGTCCACCAGTTGACCGCCCCGTCCATCACTGTTTGTAATCGTAGAGCCTAGGGTTGTCCATCCGTTAAAACCTTTGTTGTCGAATGATGGGGGACTTGACACATCCTTCCACATCTCCAGGTGAACTTCAATTCCAGATGCTGGTGATCCAAGAGCAGTGTCCAGCACATGGGTTGTGATAGGAGGACGTGTCCGGTTCGAACTACCTGTAGTTTCAGAAGCTTTATTGGCAGAAGGCTTGGGGGAGCTCCAAGGTGTGCTCCAATAATCCGCATGCGGTCTTTTGAAAAGTTCAATGAAAAAATTAAGAAGGCAAAATTACCAGAAGTTGCACAGATATAAAAAATACTATCAATATGTTCCACTTCCACAAACGCGCAACTAAAGTGCACGAAACAATCCGGGTAATTATCGAATAATAGAGTGCGATCAATTGTCATGCAAAAACAATCACCAAGATGGATAAAAAGACAAACCGCAGAATGATAAAATCTGGGGCCTACAATTGTCTTTCCAACATATGCTCATTCAGCAATATGAACTATTTCCGTCACATTTCAACACAGTTATTTTCTAGACAATGTTTAGAATGGAAGTTATATTGTTTGTTTCATTTTAACTCTAGTTTCTATTTGTCTAGAGACAATTGAATTGCATTCAGATTTAACAAATATGGAACCACAGTAAGCAAAGTTCTTTTATGTGATAATCGCAGGAGTAGACCTTTACTTAGTATCAGTAATTTGCAAATATAAGTCAGTATTTATTATGTTTGCGTAGTATGTATACCAACCTATGGGGGGCTAAGCTCCAAAAAGAACTACGAGGGCTTGCTCTAAAAAACCTTATGGGGGCAGCCATATTTCCAGGTCAAAGCAGAAAAATTAGATAACATCAACCACGAGCCTTTGCATGAAAAGTAGCATCACCGTGTGGAGAAAACAAAAACGCATAGAGTAGAACTGTTCACTCAATTTACTGGCCATGAAAAAGATTTCCAGGCTCGGTAGCATTGAACAGACAGACCAATAAGATTACCATTGCATGAAAATACGAGTATGTGAGGACAATTTCTTTGAACTATATGATAGATAACCAAAAAAAGGAAAAAATAAGTGGAGAAAAAAGTACTCCCTCCATCTCGAAATGGATGCCGGAGATTTGTCTAGATTCGCATGTACCTATACACTAAAACTAATCTAGATAAATGTGAATCTAGACAAATCTCCGACATCTATTTCGAGACGGAGGGAGTACATGTTTTTAATCACATACTGTTTCAAATTGTCAATAGATATAATTGGTCAATACCTGCTGCTTTATCCGGTTGGCTAATATGGCCTTCAGCTGAAGTAGTAGGAGCAGCTGTCTCTGACGAGAAAAGCTTTGCAAGGCGCAGCTCAGTGATCTTCAGTTCTTCCTGTGCCGCACCTTCAAGTTCAACAATTGGCCTATTTGCATAACGCCTCTGAAAACGGAAGGAGCGTGATAAGATAACTCTAAGGCCATTACAGAAATAGGAAGGAAACATCGCATCAAATCTTTCAAGTAGTATGATTTGGTGATCACATCATAGCATGTAAATGCACTGTATCAAGTATAAACTCAACATTATGACCTCTAGTGATGTAAAAAGGCCAAAGGAACAACAAAATTTAGTTTCAGTGCATGAATCCTGATTCATATAGGAAGGGCACTATTATCAATTAAGAACAATCAGTACTTCCATGATTCTGATTTTCTGGTATTCCACGGATGACAATACCCCACTACTCCCTCCATTTAGGTTTGTAAGTACCCCTCGATTTGTGGGTCCAACTTTGACCTTAAATTTGACTAAGAAAATATAATTCATATGACACAAGAAATATTCTGTTTGATTCATATTTGAAAGAGGTGTTCAATGGTATAATATTTCTGGCATATAAAACAAATTTTATAGCTCAAAATCATGGTCAAATTTTGGACCGGAAGTGCTTAAAAGAGAGAACTAATAGCAAACTATTAAGCACAAACAAACCTCATTACTGCTACAAAACTTGTTCAGATGACTGAAATAGGCATACATGTCAATTACAGAAACCAAATACTTATTGGGATTTAGGATGGGCATATGCAGACCTTAAGCTCAGCTAAGACCTCAGGGGCAGTCCTCCCAGACGCGCATATCATGAACACGAACCCAAACTTCTCCCTGTATTTGGCATTCCACTCGGCCAGTTCCTGCAACAGTTTGGAGGAATCGATTTTTTTTTTTTGAACGATCGAACGAAATCGCTGCAAGGAACGCACTGAACAAACCGTATCACCTGCGCGGTCGAATCATTGGCTGTGGAAATCGCTGCCGATTGCTCCTCCTTGCTCCACCTGAAGTGACTGAAGATCAGCGACAGCAAGCAGCGAACTGAAACGAGTGAGCCCAACAGAATTAAGAGAAAGAAATCCGACTTGGAGACGGTGGGGGAGGTTGTGCCGATGGCCGGGTGCGCGGCGAAGGCCTCCAGCCATCCATTCACGTCGACCTTGATTCGTTCGCGACGCGTGAGCAGGAAGGATCAGTACGGGAAGTGAGGTGGATCCAGACGGGAGTAAGGGAAGCGCGGGCTCGGCGATCGAGGGCTACCTACCTCGTTGAGCCAGATGCGGCGGGCGGCCAGGAGCGCGTCGGCGAGGGATGCGAAGGGGGAGGCGGCGGCCAGCGCAGCGGCGAAACGGCGGCTGCCGTTCACGCGCAGCACATCCTCCACGGCCAGCGGCCTCGACGTCTCCATCTTCGCTGGTGGCTTGCTCGACTGCGCAAAACTCGGGATCCGGACGGTACAGTCCAAGATTTTGCTTTGGTGGGGATAGATACGCTGATCCGCGAGAGAAAATGTGGTTTCGTTTGTAACTTCAACAAATTAATTATTACTATAGTTTCATTTTATTCTTGGTTAAAACTTAGTGCGATTCTGCCCACCTCCATATTCATATTGAGACGACACAATCGATAATTCCAAAAGAGAATGGGCAAAAAAGTAGTATAATTACAAGTTCCAAAAATCCCAAAGAAAATATAGTTTGTTGAAGAGGTAGAGTTCGATGGACACGTAAAATATCAATTTTACCTTCAAAATCATTTAGGAGGTAAAGAAGCAAATTCAAAGATAGAGAGTATCAAACGGTAAATCAGAGGCGGGTGCAAACAGAGGAACACCATAAGTGACTGGTGAACAAAAAAGAAGCGAAGCAGGACTATTCCGAGATGAGACGAGAGATATGTGTATGTGGTGACAAATGGCGAGTTTCGATGCACCGACACTGTTCCACCGGTGCGGCCAGGAGCCATAGTCCATACTGTGCGAGCGACCGGGGGCTTATTTGCAGGTGAGTCGGAGCGGGTCTCGCCCCACAGCATTAGCTTCGTAGTTAGTGAACTCGCGGGTCTAGTGCTGACAATGGTGATGCCTGGTGAGTTTGAAGGAGGCGCGAGGGCTTGCCGCCGAGAAGGAGGCCAAGGCGCGCGAAACCAATTGCTGCAGTAGAGGAGATTTTGGTGGAGGTGGCGGCGGTGGTGTAGGATAGCAATTGGTTCGCCAAACAGTGAGATGCGCTGCGGATCCAAGCAACCCATCAGCCACAGGTAGACAAGCCGGTGGTGATGGCTCTCCTAGTCCCGAGGGAGAGAGTTCAACAAGCATTCTAGAGAGATCATGGAGTTTGGTTGAGATCGATCTTCGATCATGTAGGGAGCATTCCGCCAATGCATGTCGGAGAGATGGTGGCGGTAGCAACGCTGATGGTCCTCGTCAGGGGCAGAGGGTCGGAGAAGCCTATGCCGAGGTGCAGGGGGGTTTGGTGGATTTGGGGGAGGCAGCGGAGATTTTTGATTTGCTGTCGGTGCAGAGGTAGGATGGTAGTGTCGACAGAGAAGCGCGAGCATGGTGGTCATGGGGTGCCGATAGCCACCTTCGGGGATGTGTTGGTCGTGGCAAAGGATTTGAGGAAACCACCATTGCCCATTCATTCGAATGGAATTGATTTGTTGGTGAAGGTTTTAGCTGTAGCCCGAGGTCTAGAGGTGGTGCCAACATAGTGTGGGCCGGAGATTTCTACTGGTTCGAACCAGACGTTGGTTGCGGCGGCTCTGACGACATCTCCGGTGAGGATGGAGAGAGAGAAAAGTCAAAGTAAAGCGATTGCAGAACGGGAGTCTGAGGGCAGTGGGCATGTTTGCGTCAGGCCCGTCCAGTGCAGGTGGAGAAAACCCATGAGGCAGAAGACAACCTGTTGGAACTTCATAATCACTCGCATAGAGTTGTGAGGAGTTGTTGGCTCTGGACTCCTAAGGGTGATTCTTCATATGGTGTTGTAGGGTTCTCTACATCGGCGGTTGAGGTTAGGAGATTTGCGGGCGAGCGAAACAGATCCGAAGAGGGGGGTCTCCTTGGTTGATTCAAGTTCTTACCTTCATGTGTCTATGATGGATCATCAAAATCAAGGTGGAGGAGCTGGAGGAGTTAAGAGGTCGGCAAGTTCATTTGGCAGAGGGTACAACTACAACAACAATCATGACAACTTCTATAGAGGGTACAATTACGGAGGCGATGAGAATTACAGGGGAACATGCAGGTATGGAGGGGGATGATATGGATATGGAGGTGATGGATATGGTGGAAACAATGATGCCGGTGGTGGGGCTGGTGGTGCTGGTAGTGGAGCAGGGAATTCGAACAAAAGTGGGGGAGCTCAGGTGGTGGAACTATCAAAGGATGAGCTAAGAGCAATACTAGAAAAGATTCAAGTCTAGAAGGATGCATTTAGGTAGAAGGAAGCTTTGAAATTGAAGTTGTAGGATCCCTCCATGAACAACATAGTAGGTAACAAAACAACTTTTGGGGACCCTTCTAATCCGGGGGTAGGGAGAGAGATGGCCGTGAAAGCAAGTTGTTTCTCATGTGGTAGAGCTGGGCATGTGGAGTCGATGTCTCCTACCAAGATGGAGAGCCTTGGCCTTCACCTGTGTGCGTATGGAACCCAGAGCAACTTTTCATAGCATTCATGTGCAGCTGGATGAAGGGGAAGTGATGGAGGAGAAAGTCTCAGCTGTGATGACAGTGATGGAAGGGGTGCGACTAAAGAAAAGATTGTCACTAAATTGTGTGCCTTATATGAGGAGATTAACATTTGGAAAGTTAAGGAACTAGCTGCTAACACTTTCCTGATTTTTTTTCCAAGCAAAGAACTTAGGAGAGGTCTGACAAAGTTCAAGAAAGGGTTTTACTTTGTTACTGGTGAGATAAAGGCGGTGGTGGTGGATTCTGCTATGGATGCTGAAGCCTTTGAATCTCTAACCAAAGTTTGGGTTACGGATTTTGGTATCCCAAGATAGGAAAAGAAGGAAAGGTTGGTTAGACAATTGGCTTTTCTAGTTGGTGAGCCTTTCTTTGTTGACAAATCTTCCTTGATGAAACCAAACTGGGTGCGAATCAAAGTTTGTATAAACCCTTTGATGATAGGTGGAGTGAACAATGTCTACATTAATGGGCAGAGATATCACATCGGGTGGGAAGTGGAAGGTGACTATGCCATGAATGTTGGTTTTGTTGAGAATATGCCCTAGAGGCAATCATGTATGATGTAATTCCCAATGTATTCATAAAGTTATTAAGTCGACCTTGTATGAACATCAGATATGTATCATTGAATATGTGATTCAGTTGTGGAACTATATATTCATGTTGTTCATACTAGATGTCATTGGTCATCGAGGTTGTGTTGGACATACAACTTAGAACAATGCGAAAGTCGTTCGATGACTTGGTTCCACTTGTCGTGGGCATGGTGATGCCAATCCGACTTACATAGATTCGACTAAAGAGTTTAGCAAGTAGGATTGACCCACATTTGAGATGCAACAAGCATGTTGTCATTTGCAATCTCAAGCAATGGAATCCTTTGACCTGAGGTGATTGCACGATCTGAGTTGTGGATCGGCTGACTTAGGTTTTATCAAACGGTGTTCTGTAAAAGGGCAGTTATAAGATAGAGTTCGGTAGGGTTGTGAATCAAGTTGTGTGATGTGGATAATCAAGATGGGATTTTCCCCTCCATAATGGAGAGATATTCTCTGGGCCCTCCTGTGTGATATGATTTAGAAACATGACCATGCGTGACTCGGTTAAATGTTAACTAAGGAGTCAGACTAAATGTTAGTCCCGTGAATCGTATATCACGGAACAAGAAGAGATTTGAGCTATTAAAGTGATGGAAACTACTCACATATAGCTTGACAAGGTGTATCATGAGGAAAAGGGACTTGGACGAAAGTCACATTGAAGGTTTTCTTTAGACTTCATGACACTTGGGAGTTGGCACGTCTTGCTAGAGGCTGCTACCATCTAACGACTTGAGATGAAGTGTTCATGGGAGTGACTTGGACTCAAAACCATGATGAGGTACTTGGAAGTGTAGCTCATGTCGTGTCCAGGTGTACATGAACCTATAGGGTCACACACTTAAGAGTAAGGAACCCATATGGATTAGATCCATATGTAAATTGGAGTACAGCCTAGATGGCCTCAAGCGTTGAGCCCAACTATGTGTGCATATAAGTGGAGTGACAAGAGATAGTTCCCTGAACTTGAAGGGGTTCGTAGTAGAAAACAAAAAGTTTCCTAACTAGCGCAACACCAAGCTTCCCAAGATCTATCTATGAGTAATGTTGTAACAGAGAGAGGCTTTGGTAACATACCCTTGTAGATTGAAATCTCTTAACGCACATGTGGAACGTGGATGATATAGTTGTACTTGTCCGACCTCAAGGTTGCGAAGCTCTTCGCAGGTCACCTCCTGGTCCTTGCATGACGATCCTGGTGCCACTAATGGCAGCACCCTCGACGTATCGCATACGTCTGATGCTCGTGATGACTCCCGCTCTCCTTGATCTAGCCAGGATTGCGGAAGTATATCTTCTGGCCGGAATCACCACATCGCAACGGCGTGCTACAGCGAAGCAGTCTCTCACTCGTGCAGCCCTTACTTTGGGGCCACAGTTGCAAGAGAAGAGAGAGAGAGAATTCTCTAAGTAAAATGCCTTAGAAAAATATTGGTGTACTTTCCCTCCCATATAGACCTCTATATATAGGGGAAAAGTGGGCACCCCAACTACTAAAGAACCGGGGTGGGACTAAAGAGAGGAGGAGGGTGGGGAGGCATGCCTAGGGAGGGGCTTGCCGGCTGAGGTAGTCCCCACACGCGCACGGCCCAAGGACAAAGCCGGTGGCCGGGGTGGGCACTACCCGCTCGGCCTCCAAGGCGACGGCAGCTTGCCCTAGGTGGCCTTCCCTCTTGGGCCTAGTTCCCTCCGGGAACTTTGCCTAATAGGGAAGTTCACTATTTTATTTAATTAAATATTTATTTTTAATATTAATTACAATAATTAATATAAAAATGCAAATAAATCCTTTTTATCCGAAACACCTTCTAGTTCATTCCATTCTCCTTCAAAATTCTCCTGAATGATTTCCGTTCTCTCGCGGAACACCTCCAGTGTTCCTTTATCTTTCTTCTTGTGATTCCATCTATTCCAGAATGATCTCTAGGCATCACAAAACCCTTAAGCATGTTACCCTGCGGTTTGGGAACATCACATACATGATCGAGATGACTCTCAGATCAATGATCAATATAGGGACCGGGATGCCTATAATGATTCCTATGCATTCCATGATTTCAACATCGTTTGAACCACAAACGTCGAGTCCAATTGCCTTTGTTATTTAAATACCTGACTTGTCTGAGACTTGATCATCGGTATCATGATACCTTGTTCAAAATTGTTACCGACAAGTGTTTCTTTACTTGTTCTCGTGATATTCCATCCCTGTGACCTAGTCACACTCTACAACTTACGGATGTAATCTCACCGAGAGGGCCCAGTGTATCATCCCGTTGCTAGGGAGAACAAATCCTGATATTGATGCATGCGCCTCAACATGCACCTCTGGAATACCCAACATACACCTTTATGATCACCCTGCTATGGTGTGATGGTGGATGTAGTCAAATCAGCCATGGGTGACGGTGATTAAACAAGATCTCACGGTCTAAGGATTAGGACACTTCATTTCTAACTATTGCAACTATGAACTTTGTTACTTGATCGTGTTACAATACTCATATGGGTAATGTCCATCACAGCATATTACCAATGATATGACTTCATCGTCAACTGGCATAAATGCCCCATGGTCAGGAAACCTTGATCATCGGTTGCCCAATGAACTAGTTGTATAGAGGCTACTAGGGACGGTTTGGTTTGTTTGTATACCACACTTGTATCAATGTTTCTGACTGATACAATTATAGCATGATATAAAACTATTATGAAATAATAAGATATGATAATAAACACCTTTATTATTTGCCTCTAGGGCATATATCCTTTAGTCTCCCACTTGCACTAGAGCACAAATAATTTAGTTGCATTGTTACTAATCATAAAACCATATCATATATGTGTTTTTGATCATGCTTGATCATGGAAAACTTCTTGTCCTTGATCTGTGTTAGCAGATCTGTATGTCTTTTTTGCAAATAATTAATGTCTTCCTTTTGGACATTTACATCATTATCTCATAATGTGTTTTAAAGTATTCATTTGGTGACAAGGTGAGACTTTTGTTTCCTTGTGTTTACAATGATGGTCGATGAGTTAATTGAACTTTCAATGTTGTCATGTAAACCATAAAACACACTTAGTCAAAAGGCTAACTTTCCTAACCAAATATCATACTTGTTAATTCTGAAGTATTCTAGTACTTATATATCTATGTAGATTCGATCGATAGTGCACTACTTGCAACTTTGATGCCAAACCTTGCTTCCTTTGTTGTGTTTAAACTTAACTCTGATTCACTGATTGGCTCATGAATCAATTTTGTACCTATTCTTTCATCAAAGAACATGGATCTCATTACGTCGAGTATACAACATGGTTTTTATATGAAAAACCAATGACTAAGGCATAGGAGATGCAATGCATCTCTTTTCCTTTCTTTTAACCATTGTTGTTTATACTGAGACTTAACTTAGTGTTTCACCTATTTTCACAAGTAAGAACCTTTTATTTCCTTGTTTTATTCTGAGCTACTTCAGAATCTTTACTAGGTTATTCTGAACTTTTTAGAATTCTTGAAAACATTTCGACATTTTCATGTTTATAAAACATGTTGATCTATCTTCATAGATCTTATATGTTAAACATACATTCAACTCCATCCATTAAATGATTTAATCATTTTTAATACCAACCAACAATGTCATTCAGAATATGTCATTACATACTTAAGAATGTCGTCATGCTCCCACTCAAATATGCAGTCCATATATGATAGACTAGGATATCCCTCAACTCCCACTCAAATATGTCATCACACATTTGACTAGGAAAAACTACTTATCTCCCACTCAATTTATCATACATGCAGGTGCTCTCGATAATTTTGGGAAACCCGAAATTCTCTGATCATTTATCAAATCGAGAATTTTCTGCTACAAGATACTAGAAATCCTTTAATTGCGTAACTTCTGCTTGTTGTACCAGTTACAACTATTTCTTCAATCTCAATAGTGAAGACTATGCAATTTAGACAATCTTTTACCAATTAACTTATTGGAGTAATTGCGGGTGTATATCCAATAGACTTTAAGCATGGCTACATATTGTAGTCAATTTCTTTTGAATTTATCAACATATACTTTGTGACAAATCGCGCATTTGTGTCGTCCTTTAAGTTTAATTTTATTCCTTTTAACTTTGCAGTTATTGGGAAAGATTAAGTAAACATGTTTACTCAATATGATCAAGTAACATTTTACTTTGCAATCTTAAATGTAACTTAATATGGGATTTCACGACTCTTAGTAATTTCTTGTACTTAGGTCCATCATCTCTTCTTTGAAGTTCGGAGGTATGTCTTGTTCCATTAACAAGACATGTGACTCAATAATATAATTCTGCATAAGGCAGACAATATTTTGAATCCTACTTTTTAGTAATACTATTGGTTGAAATGCCATGATCATTATCATTGGTTTCTCCTCCATTTCAGCATTTTGGTTCCGGAACATATTTTGTTACGCTACTCTACAATCCAGAGGTAAGATTGAACCATGTTTGCACTTTTACTTTCTTCTAGTAAAACTTCCTTGAGAGAACATTCTTCCGAGGATGCACCATATTAAGACAATACAAGCTTTGCCTCCTTTGGTTGTGGGATTGTATTCGTAGTTGCCTAAGAATACACTACAAAGATATACTTATTCATAACAATCTCGAATTATCAAAATCTCTAGAAACTCGAACATGCCATAACTCCTATGGTGTTGTTTCCACGAATCTTTTGATGTTTCTTTTACTTTCAAATGAATTTTTACTATTTCAATCTATAACTCTATTTTTTAATGCTAAACAAGTAGAAGATCATTTTACGGACCATATGTATCTAATACATTATAATTATGATGTTTAGACATATCAACATGTCTTGATTTTTCCAATTGTCATAATTTGTGAAAAAAATTCAACAAGTCCATATGCCAAAGTTATCAACTCGAATTCATGTCACTTTGCTCAAATCATGGAGAGTTTGAATTTCTCATTAATTAAATATCCTCCTTGATTCTGAAGGTCTTTGAACAATTCAAATAGTTTTAGGTTTTTGTTTCATTAGGCAAATACATATTCGCTTAAATTCACAACGAGGCTTATGGAACAACGATATCCACCAGATGTTGACTTGTAGTCATCATCCATGACATTCAACAATTTAATCCACAATCTGTTTTACCAGAACATGGAGTTTCAATCAATTCACCCAGTGAGGCATGGTTTGCATAAGTCATTAGATCAAGTATCTAATAGACATATAATTTTATTATAATGAATCAACCCATTTGACTTGAACATCTGTGTCATGTCATTATTAAGTTTGAATATCTTTTGGCAATCTTCATATGTTCCATAAATGCTTTTAAATATTATCATCTAGACAAAGACTAGAATAACTTGTTCATAACCACAATGTGAATCATAAAAGAAATCATTCATAGGAAAGGAACAACTGATTTGTATCGCATTTGTATGAATAACCCTCTCGCAATAAGCAAGATACACTGATAAGGTTCACAAACTTGATTACAAAGCTTTTATTCAAAATCCTCTAATCCAAATGATAAACGTCGAGGGAAGGAGTGTTGTGGGATATCAACCAGATTGCTTACCGTCATCACGCCATCAACGCCTCGTCCCATCACGCAGAAAGGTCCTATTTTCATAAAATATAGTAAGCATCAAATACTTGGAAAAACTGCACAAGTATTTCGTGGAAACATTTATAACTTGTATATAAAATATATACCTTCTCTGTTGATAACATCTCCTGCAATGGACTCGACCTTGGCATTCCTCATCTTAGCTATGAATTCATGAAAGGTATACGATATCCCTCTCACGACATAGCCAGTGACGACGTCCTTGTAGCTAGGAGGAAGTGAGCGCAACACACCATATATCGAAAGGCTGTCAGTTAACCAGTTTCCCATGGCATCCACAAGGCGTTCATGGATCTCTTCCATGATGTCCAAGTGTCTCTCGAGGCAAGAGTTTTCTTCCATCTTGGTTGAAAGAAACTCGTCCATGTAGTCATATCTCATGCATTTGACCTGAGATGGAATAGACCCTTCAAACCATCAAGCAAATCATAGGCTTTGATTTCATGAAAGTGTACCTGTAGTATAAACTCCATAGCATGGATCATAGTGTACTTGATGACCATGAATGTGCCATGGCGACCATGAAGAATCGCATCTTCTCCACCGTCGGAGTTGTCGGGGAAATATTCACGTAGGACATAGAGAAGATGGTTTTCTATGAGGACATCCTTGTGGCGTTGGTACCAGTCGATGAAGTTCGACCCATCTACCTTAAGTTTCTCACTATTCAGGAATGGACCAAAGATGTCCTGAACTTTAGGAATGGTCGTGATCTATAAGATATTTGCAAAGACTTAGACAAAGTTCATAATACAAGTTCAAATTTACAATCATATTAACAATTGATCTCTCACTAAAGCTATCATCCCTAAGACAGTTTAGTGATTACATGATCCCCGTACACTATATCATCCCCGATTGTCACGGCCTTTGATATAGCTGCAAGGGTGGACAACACAATGTCAAATCTTTTGATCTTCCCGTGTTCCGAGGACATGTCTGTACATGCTAGGCTCGCCAATTCAACCTTAGTGTATTCACAGTGCATACATCGCTTGCAACCACTGTATGCGAACATCGATATGTCTAGCACCCGATCGTGATGTCCTGCTTCATAATGATGGACTTCCTTGGTGGTGCACAATAATGGGAGAACACTATGATTGGTATTTATTAGGGATCATCTTATTTAATGCTACAATTGTTTATCTAATACTAGCAAACAATAAGAAGCACACAACATCATATGAAATTAATATGTGACATGATATGGTCTTCTTCACGATTCTTGATCTCCATTGAGTGCTTTAGCATGATCACCATCTTGCCACCAGTTCGACGCAAAGTCCACGATGCCACCAGTTGGTCATTAATCGAAATGATGACTATTACTATACAACTTAGTAATTGAAAAGTAAATTACTTTACCTTTGTTATGACTATGACCATATCAAATCACATGAATCTATGGCAACCTCCGACGTTGTGGCCCTCATAGCAGCATCCCCCGACGTCATGGCCTTCGCCGCATAGTCGCTTCTACTCTACAGAATACTTCGTGAGCGTCTCTAAGAGTCGGGGCCCGTACTTCTGACAATGAGCAGCAAAAGGATTGAATGCTACCTCTTTGCCGTTTGCGGTCACCGACATCTTCGATGTGATCTTGCTCATGTTCAGATCAGTGCCACAGGCCTACGCCAATGCCATCCCAAGGGATGCACCCGCTCCCTTCTGCATCTGCTTATACTCTGTCGGTATGCCCCTGGTGAAAGCTTCAGCAAGGCCGTCAACATCCTCAATAGCCTTGGCCTTCGGCATCATCTCCTCCTAGAGACGCTGAAACATGACCTTGGACTTTTGGAGTGCGTCTATGGTGGAAGCGCTGTGATCTTCGACTGCAGCCACGATGTCGGCCAGAAGATCATCACGAGTCAACACCTGATGGTCGAACTCGACATCGGCCACATATGTGACACCATCGCAGTTCACTATCAAGGACAAGAAGAATTTAAAAACATTAGTGAATTCAAAAATAAATTCAAACTAGGAGACAAACTAGAAAGAGCCTGGGCAGCGGCCAGGAGTTATTTCATAAACCCGCACTCCCTTTCGGTCGCAATTGTTGCATGTTCTTCCTCCTGCCGTCGTGACTCCTCCTTGAAGTGCTCGAGGGCATTGACTGCATCTTTTATTTTCATCTCAGCCGCGTTGAGACTCTTCTCAAGACAGCTCAGTCGATGAAGATTTTCATTGTTCTCCTCTGGCAAAAAAAGAGCATGATTGTCCGAGCATGGATCAAATCCCTACACAAATCACTCGAAGAAGAAAGGACATTACTTTGCAGTTCTTGATGGCCAGCATCCAGCCGCACATAGTCATTGCCAAGGCGAATCATATTTTGCAGAAAGGGATGCAATCAAATTCAAGTTAGAAGAGAAAAAAGTACTTGGGGGATCCCTCAAAAGAATAAAAATACACTTACGTTGATCACCTAAAGAATCTGAAGTTTCTCTTCTTGTCGTCCGGGTCAAAACGCTATGTTCCCCCAACTTGGAGGAACTCAAGGAGCTCGCGTTGGAGTTGGTTGTTGTCTTTGGGGAAGGCGCGGATTATTTTGCAACCTTTCCCCTAGAGTCTACGACTCCCTCGTCTTCTAGCTCGCGGATGGTGTCGGACAAACAAGATGCCGTGACACTTCAGTGCAAGCAAAATAAAGTAAGCACAAGGAGAAAAATGAGAAGAACAAACCCAAGAAAGATCGCCAGAAAAGAGTGGAGTCTCACCCATCAAACTGGTCAAGGTCAAATGGTTCATCCTTCTTTTGCTTCTTTAGTGGAGGAGGACGCATGATGTGGATAGGTATGGTAGGAATCGGATCTGTAGCGCCCTCCTTGGGAGAAAGGTCCTTCGGTGTCCTAGGCGTGGAGGCATCCAATTCCTTGCTCCGCTCCCGCTTGCGAGACCCAGTCTTGCTGGACTCCGGGGCTTTCCGTGCCTCAGTAATAGGCACAGTCGAATCCGACTCTTCTACCGCTATGACCTTAGGAGGGATGACGCCTTCTGACTGAGGACATATTGAGGGTGCAAATTTCCACTACTGCAACAAAGGGAATGATATAGTCTGTTTATCATTAATATTTTCCTATGGACATAAGGAAAACATTCAACAAAAGATTACGCCTGGAGGAGCAAAGGTAGCGTGGAAAGGAAGGGTGCTCGACTTAGCCGGAAATTTCTCCTTCAAAGTGACCTTGGTCAACGATCTGATCTTCTTCTCGAGCTCCACCACAGTCATGTCCTCCGCACAGACGTGTGTTGGATCCATCACGCTCATCTAGAGGTACATCGAATAAGCCCTGGTCTGAAGTGGCTGCACCTGACGTCGCAACCACGTTCGAATGAGGTCCATGCTAGTGACCTCCTTGCCCCGGATGATCTTAAGATCCTACAGTCGCTGGTACAATACCTCCACGTCGTCCTCCTCTCCGGGCATCACCATATTCTTCCAAGACCTCTTCTTCTCCAGCTCCGCCTTCGGATCAAAGGGAGAAATGACAAACCTCTGCTTTTCTGCCTTTTGGTCCCGAATATAGAACCACTTGTCCCTCCATCATTGGGTAGAGTCGACCATGCCGATGCTAAAATACTGGACATGGGTGTCCAAGGATATACCGCACCCTCCAATGTCGTACACTATGGATCCCGCCCCGACTGCCTCTTCAAATTGAAGAGCTTCCTGAAGAGGCTGAAGTGTGGCTCGATACCGAGCCAGCACTCGCAAAGAGTGATGAAGCATCCGATGTGCAGAATCGAGTTGGGGGTTGATGAGTACATAATTGCATCATGTTTTATATTATTATTTTGCATTGTAGTTGTAGGATCTTGGTAATTTACGGCATTCGTGCACATATTTTATGTCTATTTTCACCAGGATCAGGACATATGATGGATACAATGGACACATTCCTTGGAGCAGTTGTACTAGGGAGAAAAGGAGTCAAAAACAACGTAAATCACTTATTTGGGAAATATCAATAATACCTGAAGAAAACCTGAAGCGATCAAGGCATACAGATGGTTTAACGACCAACTATACGACCGGAATACTTTTTTGGCCGTATAGTTTCGGTCGTATAGTTGGCGCCACCACCGCCTCCTCAAATAGTTTCACCCCGTGCAACTAGATGAGAGAGACGACATACAGAACAACCAGAAATCGCCAAACCTCACCCTCGGAAGGCATTTGGAGGGGGAACTCGTCCACCGGGGATCCATCTTTGCCCTGCGCAGATCCGGGAGGCTAAGGCATCGATATTCATCATTAACCATTGCATCACCACCATATCCATCCATGCCATCTACATATTGTCTAGATCTTGTTGTAATTTCCGTACTCATTGTGGATTTATACAAGTACTATTCATCTATGATAGATTCCATTGTTATTGCCATGATGTTGATTGCCTCCATGTCTGAGTAGATCTTTAGTTGTTGGGGAGATGGAGAAACCCTAGTATGAGATTGAAATAAGATAAATTTTATTATGATATTCATCGTTGTGACCATGTGTTAGATTGTCTTCATCTTGATGCTGGGAGAAGTCGACCTCTCAATAATTGCCTCTTATGGGGACTTGATGGAGGGAACTATTTGTTGGTAGATGGAGGTGTGTTAGCACTTACAATGACTATAAAGTTGTTGGCACCCCTTACGTATCAACTTGGGAACCGAGGAAACTCACGGAACATTATCCATGCCATGGGATACGTCCAACGGGATTAAGTCCCTTAATAGCGTAGTAATTCGATTGATGTTGATTGCTGACTGATGTGGTTATGAGGATGATGTGTGTAGTGGTTGCTTCCTATTTGTCCAAATACGGAATTCCTCCCACACATACATAGTTGAGAATGTTCATGATAATAATCTTTACCTTAATTCTTTACAATGCTAGAGGTGTATCCGCTACTTCTTGAGAACGCCTTCTTCCCTATTGCAGTTCCAATCTCTTTTACATACGCGATACTTAATTTATATGTTCAATTGTTTTACTTTACTTATTTGCTTCTCTTATGACAACCCCCCCCCCCCCCAAAATACCTTTTTATACAATATTCGCATTTTATCTTGTTACTTAGAACTTTATTTAGCATTTCTATTGTAGCATTTATTCCAAGAGTTACTAGACTTCAGACTCTTGCTCCCTGTGGGATCGATATCTTTATTTCGAAACTAGTTACAAACGATATGTGCACTTGCAGTCATGAAGCTATTTTCTAGCACCATTGCCGGAGAGCTAAGCGTTGTAGGTCTTTTATTTTTTGCTTTTTTATTTTTGTATTGCTAAGTTTTGTTTTGAGTTTCAGGTTTCCACCAACATGATGGAGTTTGAGCATATGGCTAGTGCTAAGCCACTCAGCCACTTTGGGAAGCCCTATGATATTTATAAAAGAGACAACTCCAACAAGAAGACAAGGGGGTTTGAAATAAATCCTCTACTACTTGGTATTCTACACAAGAAGCAATTTACTGGAGATGAAGAAGATCATGATCCATATGAGCATATTGCATGTTTCAAAGATATATGTGGCACTTTCCAATTATCGGGATATACCGCTAATGAGGTAAGGGTTAAACTTTTTAGTCAGACTTTGACTAGTACAGCTCTCTCATGGTATAGATCTCTACTCTCAGAAGCCACTACTACTTGGGATAATTTATCCCGTGAGTTTCTAGCAAAATATTATCCATTATCAAAATCATGCATCTTATAATGACTTGGAGGAATCGTCCTAATGAAGGACTAATAAGAGCTTATATTAGATTTAATGATTTACTTAATCTATGTCCTCATCATGATTTGCCTGAATGATATTTATTGCATATCTTTTATGGCGGTTTAATTGAACCTAATAAAATTGAACTAGACTCTTTCGCAGAAGGAGCCTTTATGAATATTCGTATAACTAAATCTTGGGCTTTACTTAATAGAATTCGTGATCATAGAGTTTCATGGAATTTTGGTCTAGGAAGCGAAGGGGACATAGAAATAGATTATGATTGTATTCATGACTATAATAAAAAGGGCCATGTTGTGGAATTATCTAAAGAACTTTATTTGGATTCAGATCATGTGGTGCATGTTGTTAAAGCTTTTACAGAACACATCAAATCTCCAAAAGAGGGTTTGGTCAAGTATGATCCACCACCTGAACCTGAGAAGAAAAGAGAAGTTAAAGCAACACTGGCCTCCCTAGAACCAATATATGAGATACCTTTCCCTAACATTACAGAGAAGCATATTCTTGAATATGAACAGGTCAAAGCAGTACAGGAGAAGAAGGAAGAGGAAAGTATGCTAGAAGTTAAGGAACATCTGTAAGAAACCAAAGATGAAGAGGTAACCAAGGAAGCAATTATGGCTATGTATGCACATTGTAACATAGTTGAACTTGATAAAGAGACTTCCGTATTGGTTGAAGGTAAAACAAAGGTAAAAGATGTGGGTAAGCCCATTCTTCCCTACATATTTAAAGAAACCTTGCATTATGGTTTATGTGATCTTGGCACCGAAGTTAATGTTATATCTTATGATTTTTACTTAGAAATAAAAGAAAAAATAGAACCGGCTACAATCAAAAATACTGATATGAAAATCATGTTAGCTAATAAAACTCTTAGAATTCCAATGGGAGTAGTTGAAGATGCAACAGTCACAATTGGCAATAAAACTTTCCTATCAATCTTGTAGTTGTTGATATGTCAGCTGACACTCTTTGCCCAATTATATTTGGAAGAAACTTTTTGAGTGATGTAGGTGCCAAAGTTGATTTCAAAAAGGAGATTGTGTCTCTTAAGCTTGGGGAAGCGGAAAAAGAATTCCACTTTTCCAAATTTAAAGACAGACCTCCATAGATACAAGAAGTAGAGAAAGAGAAAACTATTGAGGAAATGGCAGCTCTCTTCTTTAGTGATCAAAAGGAAGAAATAATTGAAGACTTAAATTATGAAGAAATAGTTATGGAGGACAAGTCCCTAGAAGAACTAGAAGATGAATTCGATTCACTTCCCATTGTAGGACCTCCAACTAATGAGGCTTTTGAAGAGACAGAAAAGAGAGGGGAGAAGGAATTACGACCCCCAGAATTGAAGACTCTAGCAGATAATCTTAAATACAAATTTTAGATGATACAAATAGATTTCCTGTTATTATTAGTGCTAAACTTTCAAGAGATGAAGAAGAACTCATGAAGATACTTAACGTGCATCACAAGGCCTTTGGGTACTCAATGGATGATTTGAAGGGCATTAGTCCCATGATAACCATCCACCAAATATTCATGGAGGAAGGTGCTAAACCAGTTGTGGAATTTATTAGAAGACTGAAGCCCGAAATAAAGGAAGTGGTAAGAAAAGAAATAGTACGCCTATTGGACGCATGTATAATCTATCCTATAAAAGAAAGTGAATGGGTAAGTCTTGTTCATTGTGTCCCTAAGAAGGGCGGTTTTACTGTTGTTCCTAATAAAAACAATGAATTGATACCTACTAGAACTATTGTTGGACATAGCATGTGTATATATTTCAGGAAATTGAATAAAGAAACTAGGAAAGATCACTATCCTTTACTGTTCATAGATCAAACTTTATAAAGGTTAGCAAACCACACTCATTTTTGCTACATGGACGGATACTTTGGTTTTTCCCAAATAGTTGTTCATCCCGATGATCAACTTAAAACAACTTTCATTAGTCCTTATGGTTTACATGCTTACCAACATATGCCTTTTGGTTTATGTAATGCTCTAGCTACTTTTCAAAGATGCATGACTGCTATTTTTGTGGATTTTATAGAACTGATAATGGAAGTATTTATGGATGACTTTTCTGTCTATGGAACTTCGTTTACTAGTTGCTTGGATAATCTCTAAAGAGTTTTGCAGCGTTGCAAAGAAACCAATCTTGTTCTAAACTAGGAGAAGTGCCATTTTATGGTCAAAGAAGGTATAGTCCTTGGATATAAGGTATCAGGTAAGGGAATTGAAGTGGATAGAGCTAAGGTTGAGGCCATAGAGAGAATGCCACAACCTAGGGATATTAAAGGTATAAGAAGTTTCCTTGGTCATGTGGGTTATTATAGAAGGTTCATTAGAAATTTCTCTGGAATATCTAAACCTTTGACTAACCTCCTACAAAAGGGAGTAAGATTTAATTTTGATGATAAATGTCTTATAGCCTTTGATAAACTCAAGAATGCTTTATCCCGTGCTCCTATTATTAAACCTCCTATCTAGTATATGCCTTTTGACTTAATATGTGAAGCTAGTGATGATGTTGTAGGAGTAACTCTGGGACAACACATAAGTCGCATATTTAATATTATACATCATGCTAGTAGAACTCTCAATAGTGCTCAAACGAATTATCCTAAGGAAGAGAGGGAACTTTTTGCTGTATTTTTCTCTTGCGATAAATTCCATTCTTATATTGTTGATGCAAAAGTAAGAGTTCATACGGATAGTGATTGTTTAAAAGAACTCCTTGAGAGGAAAAATCATAAGCCAAGATTGATCAGATGAATACTTTTACTTCAAGAATTTGAGTTGCAGATTATGCAGAGGCAAGGAATAATTATGTTGGATGCGGTGTCCATATTTTCCCAGCAAGACACCAATCTTATTTAGAGGAACTTTAGTCCTGGTGACTTTCGTTTACGAGAATTATTAAATAAACTAAGGTCAATTCCTCCAAAAGCGAAGAATTCTTTGTTGTTGGAGGAGCTTGTCATCCTCGAGTAAGAAAATGGTAAGTGCAAGGTAAGTATTCTTACTCAAATAAGTGATTTGTTTCACCAATTTTACTTCTGAATTTTTTGCCTTTGAATTCCTCGTGTTTTTCTAAAGTTTCTGAAATTTTTTACCAACTATACGGTCGCAACTATACGACCGGAGAAAAATCTCTGGCCGTATAGTTGGTCGTTAAACCTTTTGTACCCTCTTTGCGAATTTGTCTAGATCTTTACGGTCGCAACTGTACGACCGGAGAAAAATATCTGGCTGTATAGTTGGTCGTTAAACTCTCAGGCATTTTCTATTTTGATGTCTGGATCTATACGGTCGCAACTATACAGCCGGAGAAAATCCTCCTGCCGTATAGTTGGTCGTTAAACCATCAAACATCTTCGATTACTTTTATCTTTTTGATATTCATCTAAAAAAAGGTTTTGTCGGTTCCGAGTCCATAAGTTAATCGACCTAGATTCGAGATATTTGGAAATATCTACCCAAAACCAACTATACGGCCGAAGCTATACGGGCCACACCCATATAGTTGATCTTTACGCGGCAGGTCTCCTACAAATCCGTGATTTCTTTCCTTGTTTCGTAAAGATTCTTTTCTTGGGCGTGAATTTGGTGTTTCTTGAGAGTTTTACTAACCTCTGACCCTGCTGGCTCGTGGTTGATATCGAGCTCATTGGGGAACCCCAAGAGGAAGGTATGATGAGCACATCAGTGAGTTTCCCTCAATTATGAAACCAAGATTATCGAACAAGTAGGAGCAAGGAAACACCTCCAAGGTGTTGTTTCCAACTTGGAATCCTGCACAACACAACCACAGAACTTTGCCCCAACTTACAGTGAGGTTGTCAATCTCACCGGTTTTGCTGAAAACAAAGGATTAAATGAATTGTGTGGAAGAAAGTAATAGCTTGCAAAAAGGAAACAAAAAATAGTAAACAGTAAACAATTGTAGATTGATGGTAAAAGAAAGGACCAGGGTCCATAGTTCACTAGTGGTGATTCTCCTTAAGATAGATGACATGTTGGGTGAACAAATTATAGCGGGGCAATTGACAAACATCAAGAAAGCATACACGCATATACTAATCATCTTGATTCCTATGAGATTTGATAGGGCATTACAACATTATACATAGACCGTAATCCAATTGCATCTATGACTAATAATCCACCTTCAGGTTATCATCCAAACCCCCTCTAGTATTAAGTTGCAAACAACAGATAATTGCATTAAGCATTGCGTGTAAAGTAAACAATACGATTGTTCTATGAACAAAGGATTGTTGTTTTCTCGCTAGTAGCAACAACACATCTAGTACCTTAGAGATTTCTGTCACTTCCCCAGATTACTAGAGGCATGAACCCACTATCGAGCATAAATACTCCCTCTTGGAGTTGCTAGCATCTACTCGGCCAAGATATCTACTAACAACGGAGAGCATGCAAGATCACAAATAACAAAGACATGATATAATCAATAATCAATCTGAAATAGCATCTCAATATCCATCGGATCCTCGCAAACACAACATGTAGGATTACAAATAGATGATCTCACAAGATCTAAACATGATAGCACAAAGGAGGAGAACCAACCATATAGCTACAACATGGACCCGTAGTCCAAGGATGAACTACTCACGCATCACACCGGAGGCTTGCATGGTGATGAAGAAGGCCTCCCAGGTGAATTCTCCCCTCCGGCTGGGTGCCGGGAAGAGCTTCAGATCCCTCCCGATCTAGGGATGCAGATGGTGGTGGCTATAGACTCTTTCGTGGATTTTTTATCGGGTACTTAGGGTTTATGTATCAGAGGCAATATATAGGCGAAAGGGGAGGCCGAGGGGGTGCCCTAGGTGGCCACACCACCCCCTGGCGCAGGCCAAGCCTGGCCACGCGACCAGGTGGTGTGGGCGGCCCTTGGCCCCTCTCCGTCTCGTATTCTGGCTCCATTCCCTCCTCGGTGAAATATTGACTTTGGCTTTTGTCCCGTCCAATTCCGAGAATATTCATTTTCTGAATTTCTTGGAACCAAAAATAGCAGAAAACAGGCAGCTGGCACTATGGCATCTTGTTAATAGGTTAGTCCAAGAAAGTGTATAAAAATACTCCAAAGTGTGGACAAAACATAAGAAAGTAGATATAAACCAAGCATGGAACATCAAAAATTATAGATAAGTTTGCAACGTATCAACATCCCCCAACTTAACTCTTGCTCGTCCTCGAGTAGGTAAGTGATAAAAAGAAAGAATAATTTTCGAGGGGACATGCACCATCATAAACTTGATCAAAATATTTGTAAAACATTGATAGCTGGGATCATAGTACTTCAACATAACATGAAAGATAATAGTTCTAACAATAAGACATAGCAACTATGTTGTAACATGAAAAGGCACAAACAAAAAATTCATGAATAACAATGATTTGCAAGACGTTTGTTTGTTTCACATAAACAAAACATAGCATAGTGGCATTCAACTTGTCCCTCATAATGTAGCAAATCATAATTGCATAGGACACCTTAAAAGTTTATAAGGGTGACTAGATACAAATAGTTTAAGAACAAGCAATATCAAAGTTATGCATCAATCAACAAGTCTTGGGACAATGCACATTAAACTAAGAATGGCCACTGTGCTCTCTCAATAGGTGCATAAAGATAGAATATGGAGACTCAATATAAAAGTGGAAGAAAGGCCTTCATATAAGGAAGCAGGGATTCAAGTCTCATAAAAGAGCTTCCAAAAATTATGGTAATTATTAGGTTTCAGCTCTCATTGCCCCTATCATAAGCATCTTGAATTGATTAAGGTTAAAGTGAACAAACTATGGAGAATATGCTTGACAAAGTATAAGTTGGAAATCTCATGTCCCTTGAATACGAGGGCTGCTCCTCATGCTACTCAAGTTTAGTTACCGGTAAGTTCTTGTCATAGTAAGTACATGTGTATCATAGAGAACCACCAACAGGGTACCCCTTGCCCGATGATACGGAAGAATCCCCATATCAAAATGACAAGGCAAGTAGACAACGAGCATCTCAGCAATCTTTTTTATTTACCATGGGAAAATGGTGCTTTTTTCTCTCTTTCCTATTTTATCATCTTTTTTTTCTTTTTCTCTTTTTCTCAATATCTATCTATTTTTTATAAGAAGAATGCTTCATAGATTGCTCATTATGGTCACGCTGCATGTTTCCACCATGATTAGGCATGGATTAGACCGGCGGCCTAGACGTTTCTCTAACACACATACATAACTCCATGGACTTACAAGCTCCCCTTTCATCTCACACTGACGACATCCATAGACAAAAGAGCATGATATCAACTAGGTACATGTACAAGTGCAATGTTGAAAGCGTTCCCCATGACAGCATGGTTCAGCTAATCCGCAACATATAAGTGCAAGAATAACATAGATGACACAATGGTTCAAGTTTATTAGGGGCAAGAAAAGTAAAGCGTGCCATCAAGTTCGTGAGAGCTTTAATCACTAGTTTTCTCATAAGAAGTTTAATTCGGAAGGTAGATAAAACATGAATATACTTGGAATAGCAAATGCTAATAGGTAGGTATGGTGGTCTCTTTGGAATAACTTGGTTTTATTTGGATTTGGATGCATGAGTGGAACTCATACTTGGTTATGGAGGCTAGCAAAAGACTGGGAGCGACCAACTAAGAGAGAAATAATGGCCATAATCATGCAAAGCGACAAAACACCATTAATTAAAGCATAAAGTGATATTACAAGTCGAAAACTAAGGGATCATAAAGGCTATAGTGACTTGGGATAGTCATAACATGGTGTGAGCATGTTCCAAGTCAACCCAAATAAAGCATCAAAGGAGAATACCACAATACTATGCTTTAATATGCTAAAACAACGCATGATTCTTTAAAGGCACATTAAGCAATCTCACTTGTTTGTAACATGTCATGCTATAGCAAAAATTACTAAGCATAGAGCCAAAACAATATCAAGCATGACATGACAAAGCATAGGCCACAATCAAAAACAAGCTCTCTTTTACCACTTAAGCATGAACTTTTCCTACTGTTTTCCAATCCAAACCAAACTTATTTGAAAACTAATTTATGAATGAGGGGGTCCAACCAATTTATTTAAGAAAACTAAGAAAACCAAGCAAACGGAAACAAAAACGAAGATGCTCCAAGAACAACACAACTTGTGCATGAAACAATAAAAATAAAGTGTTTGGAAGAAACCTGAGATTTTTATTGATGAAGAAGGGGATGCCTTGGGCATCCCCAAGGTTTGACGCTTGTACTTCTTGGATATTTTTTGGGGTTACACGTGTGGCATCCCCAAGCTTGAGCTTTAGTCCATTCTTCATCTTATTACATCATTCTCACCATACACCTGAAATTTTTCCTTCATACAAAACTTCACACAATATTTATTAGCAACATTAGTGCACTCAACATAATAAGTCTTTCGGTTCAGTTTCAACACGAATAAAACTTCCATTAAATCACAAGATACTGTAGAACTTCCCTCAAAAATCTCAATACCCCAAAAAGAACCCAAAAAGGAACCAACAAGAAGCAAATGCAAATAATGGCAGAAATATGTCAAAACAGACCAGCAGGTAAAAACCAATATTTTTGAAGACCTTATGTTACTCAAATCGAAAAGTGTTGAACTAACGAAAGTTAGATAACAACCTGGGGAAGAAGCACAAAAAATTACAACTCAAACCGACGCACAGAGATTTTGCACGAATTTTTACAGCGAAGCACAAAAATCTGTTTTGGGACAACAACTTTCCCAAGCATTACTTCTCTCTTATTAGAGATTACTCTTGGCACAAAAAGCAAATAAAAAGGATAAGGAGAGGTTATCACAGAGGTAATAACTTCGAAGACTCATCTAAAACTTTTGGGTTATCTCCCAATAAGTACTTTTCTTTAACGCCTTTAAGTTAGGCATAAGAAGCAAGAAAAGAATCAAGTATTCTCAAATGAAGAAGCATTAAAATCAAATTTTTTGCCCTTACCTCTCTTACTTTTATTCTTAACCTTGGGGAACATATGATTATTTGGTGGAGAAGCAAAATGCATGGTGCCCTTTTCCACATCTATTATTGCTCCAAGGAGTTTTAATAGGGATCTTCCAAGTGTAATTTATCCTTTTCCTACACATTCGATAACAAGATAATCAGTAGAAACCATTTTCCCTAGGATCTTTGTAAACACTCCTTCAACTATTCCAATGGGTAATATTGTGGCATTATGAGGAAGAAATATTTCTCCTCATCCTTCAGAAAGTTCCCAAAGATTCAAAGATTCATAGATATCCTTAGGCATAAGATAGAATTCAGACATGATATCACAGTGAGCATGAAAAGTTTCATTATTTATAACAATCTTTAGTGTGGGAAGCCATTTTTAGGGTTCGGAGTTTATTGGAACATAATCATGATACTCTCTAAGCGTATTATAGCAATCTTTTAAACTAGAAGTGTGGGTATCAAGAGTGTCCAGTCTAGCAAATATGTTTACAAAGGAAGAATCAGATTTGCTAGGCAAGTTGTAAGTAAAGACCAACTTCTTTATGGCATTAAAGGCATCATCCTCATTGCATTGGAGGAAATCTCCTCCCACTACAGCATCCAAAGCATATCTATAGCAAAGAGCAATTCCAAGGTAAAAACTGCTAAGAAACAAGCTTTGAGTCATTTTAGGTTCAATTTTTTTCATGTAAATCAGAGATTCTAGACCAAGCTTCTTTAAAACTCTCTTCAATTACTTGTTTGAAAGTGGAAATCATTTCCTCAGGTGACATAGTGATTGGAGCAATGCTAGACATAATGGCAACTTCAGATAGGAACTAATAATTTTTTTTGTGTTTTTAATGAAAAGAAGCAAACTAGAACAACTATTTTTTGTGTTTTTGATAAAGAAACAAGCAAACAAAGTACAAATAAACTAAGCAAAACAAATAAAACAAAGTAAAGAGATTGGTTATGAGGGACTCCTCTTGTGAAGATGTCCTTGACTCCCCGGCAACGGTGCCAGAAAAATAGCTTTGATGGCTCGTTGTTGACGTGGGAGCTTCTTCTTCTTCGATCCCCGGCAACGGCGCCAGAAAAATACTTGCTGGCTCGTGGTTGATATCGAGATCGTCGGGGAACCCCAAGAGGAAGGTATTATGAGCACAGCAGTAAGTTTCCCTTAGTTATTAAACCAAGGTATTGAACCAGTAGGAGCAAGGAAACACCTCCAAGGTGTTGTTTCCAACTTGGAATCCTGCACAACACAACCATAGAACTTTGCCCCCAACTTACAGTGAGGTTGTCAATCTCACCGGTTTTGCTGAAAACAAAGGATTAAACGAATTGTGTTGAAGAAAGTAATAGCTTACAGAAAGTAAACAGAAAATAGTAAACAGTTGTAGATTGATGGTAAAAGAAAGGACTAGGGTCCATAGTTCACTAGTGGTGATTCTCCTTCAGATATATGACATGTTGGGTGAACAAATTATAGCGGGGAAATTGACAAACATCGACAAAGCATACATGCATATACTAATCATCTTGATTCCTATGAGATTTGATTGGGCATTACAACATTATACATAGACCGTAATCCAACTGCATCTATGACTAATAATCCACCTTCAGGTTATCATCGGAACCCCCTCCAGTATTAAGTTGCAAACAACAGATATATGCATTAAGAATTGTGTGTAAAGTAAACAATACGATCGTTCTATGAACAAAGGATTGATGTTTTCTCCCTAGTGGCAACAGCACATCTAGTACCTTAGAGATTTCTGTCACTTCCCCAGATTACTAGAGGCATGAACCCTCTATCGAGCATAAATACTCCCTCTTGGAGTTGCTAGCATCTACTCGGCCAAGATATCTACTAACATCAGAGAGCATGCAAGATCACAAATAACAAAGACATGATAGAATCAATAATCAATCTAAAATAGCATCGCAATATCCATCGGATCCCCGCAAACATAACATGTAGGATTACAAATAGTTGAGCTCACAAGATCTAAACATGATACCACAAAGGAGGAGAACCAACCATCTAGCTACAACATGGACCCGTAGTCCAAGGATGAACTACTCACGCATCACACCGAAGGCTTGCATGGTGATGAAGAAGGCCTCCAGGGTGAATTCTCCCCTCCAGCAGGGTGCCTGGAAGACCTTCAGATCCCTCCCGATCTAGGGATGGACATGACGGCGGCTACAAACTCTTTTGTGGATTTTTGATTGGGTGCTTAGGGTTTCTGTATCGGAGGCAATATATAGGCGAAAGGGGAGGCCAAGGGGGTGCCCTAGGCGGACACACCACCCCCTGGCGTGGGCTAGGCCTGGCCGCACTGCCAAGTGGTGTGGGCGGCCCTGGCCCCTCTCTGTCTCGTATTCTGGCTCCGTGTCCCCCTCGATGAAATATTGACTTTGGCTTTTGTCCCGTCCAATTCCGTGAATATTCATTTTCTAACTTTCCTGGAACCAAAAACAACAGAAAACAGGCAGTTGGCACTATGGCATCTTGTTAATAGGTTAGTCCAAGAAAGTGTATAAAAATACTCCAAAGTGTGGACAAAACATAAGAAAGTAGATTTAAACCAAGCATGGAACATCAAAAATTATAGTTACGTTTGCAACGTATCAGACCCCCCTTATATGCTTCCATTATCTCTCTGTAATCATAATCTCCAGGAACCAATCTAGCAATGCGCTATCTCGTCCCAGGCCGTGGAAATTCCCTGGGTCTCATTGCTCCTTCCAGGGACCGCTCTCGCAGGCCGTCCATGGAGACGACAATGAGGACGTGGAGAGGTTTAGCCCGGGGTACAAGGAGTACATCGAGCCAAGCTTCTACAACAACGATTCCAATGAAGATTGCAATGACATCTACATCTGCCGTGATGTCTATGATCCACCGAGGATCAACTGGGCGGCAATAAAGAGAGCTCAAGAAGAGAGAGAAGGTCGCAAGCCGCATGGAAAAGGGTGTGTGGAGATGGTCAAGTTCATCGCCACGGACCCCAGGCCGCACAAGCATAAGGAATTACCTAATATTGGTACAGGTGCTAGCAAGGGAGCGATGGTGCCACTCTTGAAGCCTACCATTGGTGCTCATATGAGAGTGAAGCCTCAAGAAGAGTGGAGGAACGATTTCCACTTCCCTGATCCATCAATTATGGATGAGGAAGAAGAAGTCGCTCCCAGGACGAAGGACCACGTGCAAGCACTGGAGATATATCAGAAGCAAGAGCTACTCCATCGCGTTGAAGTCCGTCACCGTCTCAAGGAGATAGAGAAGAAGGATGACCTTATCCCATTGGTGACTAAACTCGTAGATAAAGTGTACACTTTGCAATCTGATTTGCGCAGGTGCTACAGCCGCATCACCGCTCTATAGGATACCAACAAGAAGCTATGCACTACGGTGTTACATGCCATGGTGCCACAGTGATCTACAATAATCACGGTATCAAATAATCGCAAGGGATTATTTGATCCCGCTTGGCTTGATTCCAAGCTTGGGGAGATCTTTAAGACCTTTTAATCTATCTTATAAGTTTTACATTATTATTTTAGTTTTGCATTAGTTCAAACTAGAAATAAAGTTTGCATCATTAGAATTCCCTTCAGGAATAGTCGATCCCTTTTATGAAATTCTGAGTTTATTATCATATATGGAGCAATATTGAGTTTGTGTTTGTCCTATTGGATATATGAATGGCGTGAGTATAATTTTACTTGCACTTGATAATAGCAATAGGAGTCTTCCACACCATTGGTATTAATGGAACATACAAATATAATTTGGTCAATATGTTGTAAGTACATGGTTTGATTTACAAGGAAAGAAAAATTATCTAATCAGTTAAGTTGAAAAAGAAACCTTGAACAAAGGAAAATTAGAAGTGTTATCAAAATAGAGTGAGAACAAGTCGAGGTAGAATCTTCAAGTCATAAAGATGCTTCATATACAATTGGAATTTGGTAATTGAAATCGTTAAACTTTGGATTCCTACATGAAGTGGAATGTATGGCTGACTCCTTTGCACAACACTTAAACAAAAGTGTGAGCATATATATAAAAAAATAAGAAGAAAAGAAAAAGAGCAAATGTGCAAAGAGAAAATAGGCATACACCACTATATTGTAGTAAGACAAAGAGACGTTTTGAGATTTTGAATCCCAAGTGAATATGTTAATCCTAAAACACTTGGGACTACCTCGCTAACTCATTCGGTTGAATTGAATACTTTTACATCATATTGAGAGTGATCTTGTGTGAACTGTTAAATTCTAAGGTGTGGAAGCCTTCTAATATTATTCGGATGGTTCAAGTAAGGTACTATTCATGAACTTATTCCTATGTATCATATATGATAAACACATGCTACAACTACCTCATTTATTTTATTGACTCAGCTTCATGAGGATCGCATCCATTAAGCTAACTGCCCGGGACGAGTAAGGGTCTAACCTTGGGGAAGTTGATGAGTGCATAATTGCATCATGTTTTATATTATTATTTTGCATTGTAGTTGTAGGTTCTTGGTATTTTACGGCGTTCACGCACACATTTTATGTCTATTTCCACCAGGATCAGGACAAATGATGGACACAATGGACACAATTCTTGGAGCACTTGTACTGGGGAGAAAAGGAGTCAAAAAAACATAACTCGCTTATTTGGGAAATATTAATAATACTAGAAGAAAACCCAAAGCGATCGAGGCATACAGATGGTTTAACGACCAACTATATGACCGGAATACTTTTTTCGGCCGAATAGTTCCAGTACTATAGTTGGCGCCGCCACTGCCTCCTCAAATAGTTTCACCCCATGCAACTAGATGAGGGAGACGACATACAGAACAACCAGAAATCACCGGAACTTCACCTCCGGAAGGCATCTGGAGGGGGGACTCGTTCACCGGGGATCCATCTTCACCCTACACAGATCCGGGAGGCTAAGGCGTCGATCTTTATCATCACCCGCTGCATCACCACCATCTCCATCCATCCCATCTACATCTTGTCTAGATCTTTTTGTCATTTCCGTACTCGTTGTGAATTTATACAGGTACTATTCATCTATGATTGATTCCATTGTTATTGACACGATGTTGATTGCCTCCATGTATGAGTAAACCTTTAGTTCTTGGGGAGATGGAGAAACTCTAGTATGAGATTGAAATAAGATAACGTTTATTATGATATTCATCGTTGTGACCATGTGTTAGATTGTCTTCATCTTGATGTTGGGAGAAGTCGACCTCTCAATATTTGCCTCTTATGGAGACTTGATGGAGGGAACTATTTGTTGGTAGAGGAAGGTGTGTTAACACTTACAGTGACTATAAATTTGTTGGCACCCCTTACGTATCAAGTTGGGAACCGAGGAAACTCACGGAACACTATCCATGCCATGGGATACGTCCTACGGGATTAAGTCCCTTAATAGCGCAGTAATTTGATTGATGTCGATTGCTGATTGATGTGGTTATGATGATGATGTGAGCAATGGTTGCTGCCTATTTGTGCAAATACGGAGTTCTTCCCACACATACATAGTTGAGAATGTTCATGATAATAATCTTTACCTTAATTCTTTACAATGCTAGAGGTGTATCCGTTACTCCTTGAGAACGCCTTTTTCCCTATTGCAGTTCCAATCTCTTTTACATATGCGATACTTACTTTTTGTGTTCAGTTTTTTTACTTTACGTATTGTTTCTTTTATACCAAAAATCCAAAAACACCTTTTTACACAATATTCGCATTTTATCTTGTTACTTAGAACTTTATTTAGCATTTCTATTATAGTATTTATTCCAAGAGTTATTAGACTTCAGACTCCTGCTCCTTGTGGGATTGATATCTTTATTTCGAAACTAGCTACAAACGATCTGTGCACTTGCAGTCATCAGGGGTCAGCTGATGAAGTTGGATCCCATAAAAACAAAGCAATCCACGAACAAAGTCATGGAGGGGAAGCGAGAGACCTCGGAGAAGGAAGGTGAAGAACATCACGCGAAACCCGGCAGAAGGATCGAGAATTACCTCCGGTCCAGGAATTCGGAAATCATCTTCATTCTCCGGGATGAGACCAGCTTGATGATGAGGATGGAGCTCATGCGCCTACAAAGTCGAGCGCCGCCAGGACCCATTGGTCACCCGAGCACTGGTGCCTTTCTTTTCAGGAGCAGTGGCGGCGTCGATAGATCCAGCGACGGTGGCAGACTTGGCAGCTTTCTTTTTCCCCATCCTTTCTCGACGCGGCGACCACATGAAATAACTCGGGAACGCCCTAAGCACGTCTAGTGCGGAAAGGGGTGAAACATAGTGGAAAGAGGAAGAGTGATAATAACAGAAGCAAGAGGAGGAAGAATACACAGAGTAACAAAATTATTGTCTTAGATCGATACTTAAGCACCGGCGAAGTATCATCCAACGGCCAACAAATCTCTATTTCTACGCGTGGCACACATCGGTGAGGACGTGTGGCGGTGCGTGCACTGAATCATCGCTACACGATCCCCCACTCAACGCACAAATCGAGGAGCCGCAGTTAAAACCCCCAAATTATGTGTGACTGGTCAAATCCCGGTTATATGTTGGGGCCCACAACCTTCACGTCCCATCAGCACCGCACATGCATGTGGCTGAGCTCATCCAATCGTCAACAATAACATCATCAGCACTAGCACCATCAGCAGCTCGAGGAAAAGGCGTGCAATGGTAATTTTTCTCAGACTTTCTTAGTATTTGCTCGAGTCTAGGACTCGACCAAATACTCGGGGGCTACCCCTATGAGGATCGCTGGTCGTGCACTCGAAGATCTTTCGGGTCTAGTGAACATGCCATCCACATAAAATCCAAGGCCATTATGCCCCGGCCCCTCCTTCGAATCAACGATTCGAATACGGACTCGAGGGCTACTCCCATAGGGAGCACTGGAAGCTCAATCGACAAGCTATAGCCAATAACGGCAGTCGCAAAAGTTCAAAGTCCCTACTCGAGTCTACGACTTGAATAGGCACTCAGGGGTGACTCCCATAGGGAGCACTGATCGCGCACCTTATCAAAAAGCAAATAAATTATTTATGGCAAAAAGCATTGACCATGTCCGCACCATAAGCATTCGAAGCATTTGGCAGCCTCGTCTCCTACCAAACATGAAATTGCCTTACAAACGATACAACATATCCTAGGCCACCCGAAACACCTCTGCGGTGATAAAACTTCGGATGCCACATTTACAACGTGAAGATAAGACATGTGGATGCAATCCAATGGCCTGGTGAAAGGATCATATGGGAGCCTAGAGGGGGTGAATATGTGCTACTTCAAATTTTACTCTATTTCAAATTAGGTTTTGACACAAAAGGTAAATTCTCTAGATATGCACCTAAGGTGAATTTACCTATATGCGCACTAGCACAACTAACTAAGCAAGAACTAGATAAAGTAAGGTGTGGTAAATGATAGAAGTAACTGAAGTGAAGCACACAGGGACACAAGGATTATTTCTCGTAGTTCCTTCCTTTTAAGGGGAAGTACGTCTGCCTTTGGAGAGGGGGTGGTATCAAACCACCAATGCCATGAGAGGCCTCCCTTGTTCTCTGGTGAACGTCACCCCAAGGGGATCGATTCACGCTTCCACTATATCGGCACCCTTACAACAAGTTTGAGGCACACATCCACAACTTAATTGGAGGCTCCCAAATCCAAGCAAGCTGTCACACAATCAAAGACAAGCTTGTAAGAACCAAAACAAGGCCTAGAGTTTCCAATGAAACCCTAGAGCAAGGGGCCCTCAAGTGAATGAGGGGTAAATGAAGATCTCTCTTGGTGAGGTTGTAGATCAAGGCCTCCTCCTTCGATTCCCCAAATATCAGTAACTTTGGGTGGTTGGATGAAGAGATCTGGGAGTTTTGGTGGCTCTAATGGTGATGTCTTTCTTTTTTGGAATGAGCAGCTGGAGGTAGAAGATGAGGTCCTCTATTTATAGCCTCCACAACTGTTGACCGTTGGAGACCTTCCACATCGAAGACTCCGGTCTGGCAGACCGGAGACTCCAGTCTACACTAGAAACTTCGGCCCATCTCTGGTCCATCTCTGGACTGTCTATCAGAATGTCCTGGCCTTTGTCTTGTCGCTCACTCCAGAGACTTGCCAGGAACTCCGGTCTGGGGACACCGGAGACTCCCGTGTTTTCACACCGGAAACTCCGGTCGGAGAAACCACACCAGAGATTCTGGCCAATATCCGGTCTGTCTCCAGACCCCCACACAGAATGACCTTGGGCAGTAATTTGAGTCCACTCCGGGGACTTACAGGCAAACTCTGGACCACACCGGAGACTCCGGTCTAGATTCTTCTGGAAACCTCAGTTTCATCCAGGGATTTTCCAACATTGTTATGGCCTTTTCTCTTTTCATTAGATTGACCTATAGACATTAACACACAGTAAAATGATCCTCATGTTGTTAACAAACACCAAAATAGATTAGGACAATGAATGTCCTTTCAATCTCCCCCTTTTTGGTGTTCGATGACAACAAGAGATTTTGCATGGAAATTTTAATATGAGACATAACTATGCTCTCCCTAACAATGTGCAGCAAGATAATCATGTAATACATGCAAGTCAGGTAATAGATACTAAACATGGGAAGGTTTAACCATTACAATAAGGGAACGAGCATAGACATGTCCACACACACATAGATAGTTTCACATAAACCAAATAAGTCTCACAAGAACCAAATGAAAGAAAATGTTTAAATAGAAATAGACGACACACCCCAACCCATGCAAATCCTGGATGATCCTAATGGACATCTTCTCCCCCTTTGGCATCAAAACACCAAAAAGGGAAAAGTCCAAGCTATCGCCCCAAAGAGAGCACTTAGAGTCATCATCGTCGTCATCATCATCAGCAGCAGAAGCCTGTGGGCCTTTGCCATGAGGGCGAGAGGAGGAAGTGCCTTGTGGTGCAAAACCAGAATCGACCTCTGAGAATGTCTACCAATCAACCAAGTTGGCATTCATAGCATTCCAAGCACCAAAGGAGAGTGTGTGGTCTGACTCTGCAGATGGTTCAGCTCCATGCTCATCATTGTATTCAGATTCCCCTTCCTCTTATTCTTCTACTTGAGCCTTGATCTCCTTGAGGAGTTTCTCAATTCTATGGTTGCTCTTGTAGGAGGCATGCTATTCCTTGCGGATGACCACATTCATGCAGCAAAGTGTCTTCTCCCAGAAAGATGCTTCCTTGACCTTCCCCTGAACAAACTCACGTGTGACAGGAGGCATGGGAACATTGGAGGCATTCTTCCTCCGAGAGCCCCTTGGTGGAGTGGGAGCTTGCGCAGCCTCAGAAATCTCATCATCCTCACTCTCAAATGGCTGCCTACGAGCTGGACCCATTTTCCCTTTCCTTTGAAGAGACACCAAGGCATGCTCTGTAAGATTGGGAGGAAGGGCAAGAGGTGAACCATGGGCTTGAGTATTGATAAGCCTCATCACAAGAGCAGCATATGGAGGAGATTTCCTGAAGAGAATAGCATGGTGCATCTCCTAAAAAATAAAGCCCATGACGTCAATAGCATATCCTTCAGCATCGGGGCCAGCACAGTATACCTTGTGAGCATGGTGGAGTAGGTTGACAAGGCCACATCTAATAGCATCATCATTTCTAGCACTGGGGGAAATGTTGTGGCAAAATATCCTCAATAGCAAGTTGTAGAGGGGCCTGAGGCCCTTGGCCTCACCAAAAACACCCTTGCTGCCATAGAGAGGTGCCAACTTGTTCTTATTCTCACCAAGAGCAGCATCATGCATACGGTGCCCAACATGAACAGACACCCCCTAGAAAGCTCATTGATCACCCTGGCAAACTCAAAGTTTGTAGTGCAGCAAACATTGCCAGTCATCCAAGTCATGGTCATTGCCTGATCAGCCCCAAACACAATAGTTGCATAGAATTGCTGGACAAGAGTAATAGTATAATTTTCTTAGAGCTCTATGAGCCCATGCAGCCCCAGCTTCTTAGTAATCCATAGAGCATCTTCAAAGTAGTTGTTGGCATGCATGTACTCAAGTTCCATATACCTTTGAGCGCAACCATGGGACTTGGTGCTCTTCCTATAGATATCAGTCATAAACACTTTGTGCTCCTTCCTCCAATAACAAGGGTCATCACTGGTCCTGGGCAGCTCATAGAAGTTTGTATTGCGCAAGTCGAAGAATTCTTTCTTGGTCATGTGGGCAAGGGATTGCAAATTGTCATACTTATACTTCTTGGCATGGTTTTCCTCCTCAATGCGTTCTTGGTTCTTTCTCATATGCTCAACATCTCTGAGTTGCTGCCTGCGGTTGGATGGCGGGATCACATACTGCCCATCTTCCTCATCAAACCGAGGATCCGCCCTATTGGACTTGGCCTTGGTGTGACCACGAAAAGAACCAGAGCCACCTGTGAGAATAGAGAGAGGGGGATAGCATGGGGGGTAAGCACATATGTCCCGGATATAAACACAAAATCCTCACAACTTTGCCAGATGTGCTAGAGGCAATCAACACCGGAGTCTCCAACCTGGACCGGAGTTTCTGTTCAGACGGACCGAAGTCTCTGGCTTGGGTTGGAGTCTCCGGACTGATCAACCGGAATCTCCGGTCTAGAGATTTTGGGTTGCACAAGGAGACTGCATGTGGGATTGATTCTAGTAAATCGGGCAAGGGCATGAGACTAATGTGATAGAGTGCACGCAAGCATGTGGTTCTAGTGGGCAAAATCAGTACAAAACTCAAATAAATGAAGGGGATGAACCCTAGGTTCATGGTGAGAAGAAAGGTACCAGATCTGTCCATTGGAGCGATTCCACCGGTGGGGAATGTCCCAGGGGTGGAGAGCGTGCAGTTGGCCGGCGGCACGGCAGATCCCAGTTACAAAACTGCCGCCTTGGAGGAGGGGCGGCGGGTGTGAAGGTGGGAGTTGAGGGTGGAAGATAGAGTCCTGAGTGACTCTTTCACCCTGATACGCTGCTAACGTATCTATATGTTTTTATGTTCCATGCTTGTTTTATATCTACTTTCTTATGTTTTGTCCACACTTTGGAGTACTTTTACACATTTTCAAGAACTAACCTATTAACAAGATGCCACAGTGCCAGATGCCTGTTTTCTGCTGTTTTTGGTTCTAGGAAAGTCAGAAAATCAATATTCTCGGAATTGGACCGGACAAAAGCCAATGTCGATATTTTACCAGAAGACTCACGGAGCCAGAAGACGAGACAGAGAGGGGCCACAGGGTGGCCACACCACCCCTTGGCACGGGCAGCCCTAGGCCACGCCAGGGCATGGTGTGGGCCCCCTGGCCACCCACCGACCTTGCCCCTTCGCCTATATATAGCCCTCGAGATGAAAGACCTAAATCGACCAGCCTCCAGCCATGAAAAGTTCTGCAGCGCTGCCGCCACCGAAGGGGAGATTTGGGGGACAGAAAGTCTCTATTCCAGCACCCTGCCAGGACGGGTAAGTGCCCTCGGAGCCATCTCCATCGATCTCCACCACCATCTCCATTGTCGTTATTGATTCCCATGATGATGAGGGAGTAGTTTTTCCTCAAGGCTAAGGGTTCTACCGGTAGCTATATGTTCATCTCTCTCTCTATGCATGATCATATTGTGATCATGAGCTTTGTAATCAAGTAGATCTACCTTGATACTCAAGTGCTTTAATAGATCTCTACTCTCCCCATGTGTGTGAAAGTGATAGCATGCACACCATGGTGGCACTTAGGCTAGAGATTACAAATACTTGTTATGAGTTATATTTGGAGTTGGATGTTTCTATGAAATTGTGGTGTTTGTTGGAACCATCTAGCGCTCAAGGTGACAGTGTGGGGTTATCTAGATGGGAAAAGCGAACTTTGAGGTGTGTTGTTATAGCCCTACCATTGATTAGAGTGTCCAACCGGAGAGTAGTTAAGAGTAGTATCATAAAGAGAAGATATTTATATGAGAGTGTTCACTAGTGAAAGTATGATCCCTAGGCCTTGTTTCTAAACATTGAAACACCATTTGCAACTATATATGTTACATGTTTGCTTGCTTCCATATTTTTGCCTTTAGTCTTTTCCACGCACCATCAAAGTTATTTTCTGGCACCGTTACCACTTATAATTATCCATACCACTTGTATTTCACTATCTCTTAGCCGAACTAGTGCACCTATACACCTGACAAGTGTATTGGGTGTGTTGGGGATACAAGAGACTTCTTGTATCTTGATTGCAGGGTTGCTTGAGAGGGGATACCGTTGACCACTTCCTCCCTGAGTTCGATAAACCTTGGGTGATCCACTTAAGGGAAAACTTGCTGCTGTTGTACAAACCTCTACACTTGGAGGCCCAACAACTGTCTACAAGAATAGAAGTGCGTAGACATCACACCCCGACCCCCTTTAGTCACTACCTGAAACCGTCCTAGACCGGAGACTCTGGTCTGACCAGAGACTTTGGTGTTTGCACACCAGAATCTCTGGCCCTCTTCGACCAAAACTAGTTAGATTCAAATTTGGGGACATATATGAGATGGAATGTGTTTTGGGGAGAGTGTAAGGCCTGGGTTTAGATTCCAAACTGTGCAGAACCAAATAGGCAATGAAATCCAAATTAAATGACAAGTGAAACTCTAATTCAATTTCTCCAAGAACCAATTCTTCATAATGAAGAGGGCGGTGGATGAGGCCACCATGTAAGAGTGTGAGGCATGAAACCGCGAAGAATAATCCTTGGGTTCATAACCTATACTCATGAATGAAGCTCATATATCACACATGATATTAAGAGAATTGATTTTTATGAATTTTGGCATTATGGGGGAGGGATAGCCCAATAAATTAGGGCCGCAGCCCCCCTATATCCATGCCTACACCTAAACCAAATATGAATCAAGATATAGGTGAGTATGCAAGATGATCAAGTCAATCTCCTTGAATCTACGATATTTAGCTCATTCTCAAATAGCAAAACCTTGCTTCATCAAGTGGCTTCGTGAATATATCTGCAAGTTGGTCTTTTGTTGACACATAAGAAATCTCAACATCTCCTCAGGAAACATGATCTCTAATGAAATGATGATGGATCTCAATATGCTTTGTCCTTGTATAATCCACCAGATTGAAGGCAATCTTTATAGCACTTTCATTGTCACATAAAAGAGGCACTTTGTCATAGTGGACACCATATTCCTTTAAAGTTTTCCTCATCCATAACAATTGGGTGCATGCACTAGCAGTTGCCACATACTCAGCCTCAGTGGTGGAGAGAGATATCCAATTTTTCTTCTTAGAAGACCAACACACGAAGGACCTACCAAGGAATTGGCAAGCCCCGGAGGTTGATTTTCTACCATCCTTATCACGACCCCAATCTGAATCAGTGTATCCACAGAGAGAGAATGTTGAGCCCCTAGGATACCATATACCATAGTTTGGGGTATGAACCAAATATCGAAAGATTCTTTTGACCGCCATCAAGTGGCTTTATTTAGGAGCCGCTTGATATCTTGCACACACTCCTACACTTAACACAATATTGGGTCTAGATTCACATAGGTAAAGCAAAGGACCAATCATCGATCGGTATACCTTTTGATCAACATCTTTACCATTTGGGTTAGGTTCAAGATGAGTTTTTTTGCCATGGGAGTAGGAGCTCCATTTAGTTCTTTAATGTTGAACCTCTTGAGCATGTCTTGAGTGTATTTGGCTGGATTGAAAAAATTTCCTCCTCTTATTTGTTTGATCTCAAAACCAAGAAATACCCTCAACTCTCCCATCATAGACATCCTGAACCTGTCAGTCATAAGCTTCAAGAATTCATCATTAAATTTTTTGTTAGTTGAGCCAAATATAATATCATCAACATATATTTGGCAAATGAAAAGCTCCCCATTAACCGTCTTAGTAAAAAGAGTGGGATCAATTTTCCCAACCTCAAATCCATGGTATAACAACAACTCTCTAAGGTGCCCATACCAAGTACGTGGAGCTTGTTTAAGTCCATAGAGTGCCTTATCAAGTTTGTAGAAAAAGCTATTAAGGTGAGCAGCAGCATCTTCAGTACCAACACCAGAAAATTGTTCTTTCATAACAAGATTGAGCAAAGCAGGTTTAATTTCAAACAAAGTAGTTTCGGGAACGGGTGGAGCAATAGGTGTGCGCATGAAATCATTGTTGTTGGTGCTAGTGAAGTCACACAACTTAGTGTTTTCAATAATATTCATTTTTTGTGTTTTTAATATAAAGAAGCAAACTAGTATAACTTAATTTTTTGTGTTTTTGATAAAGAAACAAGCAAACAAAGCAGAAATAAATGAAAAAAAACAAAGTAAAGAGATTGGTTATGAGGGACTCCCCTTGTGAAGATGTCCTTGACTCCCCGGCAACGGCACCAGAAAAAGTGCTTGATGGCTCAAAATGTATCGAGCTTGTTGGGGAACCCCAAGGAAGGTATGATGAGCACAGTAGCAAGTTTTCCCTCAGTTATGAAACCAACGTTATCAAACTAGTAGGAGCAAGGAAACACCTCCAAGGTGTTGTTTCCAACTTGGAATCTTGCACAACACAACCACAGAACTTTGCCCCCAACTTATAGTGAGGTTGTCAATCTCACCGGTTTTGCTGAAAACAAAGGATTAAACGTATTGTGTGGAAAATAGTAATTGCTTGCAGAAAGTAAACAGTAAATAGTAAATAACTTGTAGATTGATGATAAAAGAATGGACCAGGGTCCATAGTTCACTAGAGGTGATTCTCCTTAAGAGAGATGACATGTTGGGTGAACAAATTACAGCGGGGCAATTGACAGACACTGAGAAAGCATACATGCATATACTAATCATCTTGAATCCTACGAGATTTGATTGGGCATTACAACATTATACATAGACCGTAATCCAACTGCATCTATGACTAATAATCCACCTTCAGGTTATCATCCAAACCCGCTCCAGTATTAAGTTGCAAGCAACAGATAATTGCATTAAGAAAAGTGTGTAAAGTAAACAATATGATCGTTCTATGAACTAAGGATTGTTGTTTTCTCCCTAGTAGCAACAACACATCTAGTACCTTAGAGATTTATGTCACTTCCCCAGATTACTAGAGGCATGAACCCACTATCGAGCATAAATACTCCCTCTTGGAGTGGCTAGCATCTACTTGGCCAAGATAGCTACTAACAACGGAAAGCATGCAAGATTACAAATAACATAGACATGATAGAATCAATAATCAATCTGAAATAGCATCTCAATATCCATTGGATGCCCGCAAACACAACATGTAAGATTACAAATAGATGATCTTGATCATGAACGGAGCTCACGAGATCCAAACATGGTAGCACAAAGGAGGAGAACCAACCATCTAGCTACTACATGGACCCGTAGTCCAGGGATAAACTACTCACGCCTCACACCGGAGGCAGTCATGGTGATGAAGAAGGCCTCCAAGGTGATCTCTCCCCTCCGGCAGGGTGCCGGGAAGAGCTTCAGATCCCTCCCGATCTAGGGATGGAGATGGCGGTGGCTATAGACTCTTTCATGGATTTTTATTGGGTCCTTAGGGTTTTCGTTCCTGGATACTTTTATAGGCGAAGGGGCAAGGTCGGTGGAGTACCAGGGGCCCACACCAGGTGGCGGGATGCCTAGGGCTAGCCGCGCCACCCTAGGGTGTGGTCTCCCTGGTTCCCCTCTTTGTCTCCCCTCCGGACTCTGTATTGCTTCGGGTAAAATATTGACTTTGGCTTTTGTCCGGTCCAATTCCGAGAATATTTCCTTACTAGCTTTTATAAAACCAAAAACTGCAGAAAACAGGCAACTGGCACTGTGACATCTTGTTAGTAGGTTAGTTCCAGAAAATGTGTAAAAATACTCCAAAGTGTGGACAAAACATAAGAAAGTAGATATAAAACAAGCATGGAACATCAAAAATTACTGATACGTTTGCAACATATCAGTGGGCAAGATGATTCAAGAGATTCACAAAATGTTTCTTGTGCTCCCATGCAATTTAGTCATGAATGTATCGAATGCAACCAGTTCTTCCTTCACCTTATATCATCATTGATTTCATCATTGATAATAGAGGTGGAGAGAGAAGATTATAATACCTCTGATGCTCTTGCCATAAGGCAAGTGACGTTCTTGTTGGAGGTGTTCTCATTTGGGGAATCAGTGAGGGAGAAGGTGGATGTAGAGGTAGTGGAGATGGCAGCCACACCATTCGTTGTTTCTTCTTCCTCCTCCTCCTCTTCATCATCGGAAAAGAATTCTTCATGAGCTATCAAAGCAATGTCACCGGACTTCCTGTTGGTGGTATTATTCTTATTAAAAGGCTTCTTGAAAGGAGCCTTTGGTTTTTTCTTCAATATGAGTGCACCACCATTATATTCTCTCTTCTCATATTGACATAGGGAAACAAAATGATAGCGGTCACTACAGTTGAAGCAAGTTCTCAGTCTTGTAGCATTTTATTTTCTACCACTTGGGTTGCTTCTTTGTTGCATTTCCATCTTGGCCTTGGCGGGTGATGGCTCCGATTTTTGCCATCTTCCACTGTGTTTAAACGTTGTTTTTGGTCAAGAAATTGCCAAAGAAACTCTCAACTTTTGCCACTAATGACTAATAATTGCAAATATATACAAATCCCTTCTTTGATTTATGTTGTGCAGGAAATCACTGCTTTTAAGGTGAAATAAGGAGTCATAATGAAGGATTTAGAGGAAGTACACATGCCCAAGTAATTGGAGAAGCTAACCAGGGCATCATCACGCTTAACAACCACTAGTACGAGCGTGGTCCAACCGTACCGCCCGCTCATACCAGGTGGCGACGGCTTCGTCTCGTCAAACCCTACAACTTTCGTGAAGACGCCTATATATTTCGAGACTCCAGCTGCCGGCTAGGGAGCCACCATTCTCAGATTGCATCACAACACCCCCAAAGGAGATCCACCATTGTTCATCCATAGTTCATCCTTTGTTCATCACTTGCATCATCCATCCCTCCACTAGCCATAGTCATTGCTTTGTACTTTTAGATCTCCTTATGATTTGGCGACCATTATAAGAATATTTGATTTCAATCTAAGTATTTGCATGATGTTTTCTATCTCTGATCTATTTGTTATGAGTGAGTAGTCCTCACGGGCTGCGGGTTGGAGAGAAACCTTGCAACAATTATGTGCATCTAGATCATGGGAGAATTGTATTTTTTTTGTATTCATGATTTGTATCTTTTGTTTCTTCATCCTCGTCTCGACTATGGACTTGTAGGTACCCAAGATCACATAGATTCATAAAGGATTGAGGTGAGATACTTGGCTAGCGGTGATCTCATAGGAAACTCAGTGACAGAAAGGGAAGTACGGTCTTCGCTTAGCGCCCCATTCGGGATCAACAAGAACGTTACCACTTAAAGCTTTAATCTGTGTTTACACTTAATAATTGTTTGTAACCCGTGGCTTTGGTGTACTCTCAGTTGGATTAAAATTCTATTGCTATGCCCGCTGCATCACGGGGGCTCTAAAATATTAGGATGTGTTTCCCACAAAATATTATCTCAATACAAACACTATACATGACTATGCTAATTATTATATTTCATCCCATTTGATGTGCAGCTGCAGGTGGATCTTCAACCCTGGCCTATCTCCATCCATTGATTCAACCCCGTTATAAAGTAAACTAGATTAGTCCGGTCAACTAAGGTAAAACGAACAAACAAAGTCTTGTAGATGTGTCCTTTTTTATTACCTTTTAGAAGTGCTTTCCGAGGTTCGATTAAACCTAGGTTGTCTAGGGAAAAATCTATTATACTACATCCGTAATCCGGATCGAAGGTATCAACCCTTTTTCTAGCGTCGTTCTTGGGGAAGCAATTTCGCTATCCTGGTGAGGTCATTAGAGACCTTGTTTTTAGTTTTATTATTAGTTATATTTTAATTCTTGTTATTAGTTTACTTTCTTGTTATCTATTTGAAAACCCAAAAAATTAGTTACTTGTTATTCATTTTCATTACTTAAAAATTCCCAAAAAGATAAGAGCCATGGCTCAAAAGAGATTAGGGGAGTATGCTACACCCACTGATGATTTTATTCGTGCACTCATCACTCAACCCGCAGTTGATGCAGAAACATATGAGATAAAACCTAACCTTTTAAGTTTGGTTCAGAAAAACCAATTTGGGGGTTCATCTTCTGAGGATTCGGGATTGCACTTAAATACTTTTACTGAAATTTGTGACATGATGCGTATTAAAGATGTAGATCCAAATGTTGTTAAGCTAAGATTATTCCCTTTCTCTCTTAGTGGAAAGGCTAAGGATTGGTTGCTAGCTCTGCCAAAGGGCACTATTAAATCTTGGGAGGAATGCACTAATTTGTTTATGACTAATTCCCCCCCCCCAGCTAAGACTATGCAGCTAAGATCCAACATTACAAGCTTTAGACAAGAAGACTGTGAGCCACTAGCGCTTGCATGGGAAAGGATGAAAGAAGCCGCAATGAACTGTCCTAATCATGGGATGGAAGAATGGCTTATATTACATTTATTTTATAATGGTCTTAACCTAATGTCTAAGTCTATGCTAGATACTGCAGGAGGAGGAACAATCATGGGAAAACATGTGAGTGTTGCAAAGAAGTTACTTGATGATATGCAAAATAACCATGCCCAATGGCATGTAGAAGAACCTCGAAGAGAGTAAGTTCTATTACTTAGGTAAATAATGAGGAGCTTACATCTAAGGTAGATGAGTTGCTTAGCTTAGTAAAGGGTAAGGAAGATAACCAAGTTAATGATATAGCTACCGATGTTAATGATGTTAATTTTATAGCTCACACTCCTTTTAATCCTGCATGGAAAAATAATTATGCTTCTAATGTTCAAAAATATCATACTAATCCTGCAGGAGCTCCTTATAATAATTATGATAATACTAATGGAGCAAATCATGGCAATCTCCCATTTGAGCAAACTGTTAGAACATTTATGCAAGCTCAAACCGAACAAAACAATATGCTTATTAAGATTACGGAGAACCATGAAAGTAGTTTAGGAAGATTATCTAACCAGGCCGTTGCAATTAGAAATGATGTGCAGGCTCTACAGGAAAGAACAAAGACCATGGAGGCTCAACTGGGTAAAGTAGCCGAGAGCCAAGCTCTCACACTAGGAAAGTTCGCTAGCAAACCCGAGCCAAATCTGGTAGAAGACCTCAAAATGATGAGGGTGGTAACCAATGATGAAAAGCCTATAGAGCTGGACTATAGCAACACACCAACACCAGAATATACCATGGAAGATCTATTGAAGATGATCACCGTTAAGAATCCAGGTATAGAACAAGGTAATGATGGTATGTACCAACAATTTATACAACAAGTAGCATCTAAGGTTCGTGATTTAGAGATGGAGTATAAAATACTAGCTGATAAGCTTCCAGCTAAGCTAGATGATATATTTGAGCCCACTATTAAAATTAAGTTGGGAGTTAATGAGATATCCGCACTTTGTGATCTTGGTGCAAGCGTCTCAACAATTTCCAAAAGCCTATTTGATAAGTTAAACTTAGGGCCATTTGTTACAACTGAATTGAGACTCCATCTAGCTGGTTCAACTTATAAACAAGCTGTTGGGATCAAAGAGAATATAGTTGTTGAAATTAAAGGTAGTCCCTCTCTTATTGATCTTGTTATTGTGGACATGCCTGAAGATCCCATAGCACCTATAATTCTAGGTAGACCATTCCTAAGAACTATTAAAGCTTTAATTAATTTACATGAAGGGAGTGTAAGGATAGGGCTACCATCTAGAGATCCTTTTGTAGTCCACTTCCCTAGGAAAAAGAAGGTCAAGCCTAATGATGTGATGGTGTAATTACTTTAAAAGCAAACTATTTTGGAGTGGGCATTCCACTCCCCAAACCTAAGTGATTGCCATCAAGGTCAAGCTAATTGACCTTAACTAGAAGCTCTTGATGGGAGGCAACCCACGTGAAATAAAGTTTCTCTAAGTTTTTATTTATTATGTTTTATTCTGTGTTAGTCTTGTTTTTGTTTTTGTTTTTAATAAAGAGTGTTCAAGAAGACCTATGGAAAGAGGAGAAGAAATAAGGTAATCCTCTATACTTTATTTTACTAACACATGGCCTAATAAGTATTGCTGGATCATTACTTAGTGTTTTGCTGCTATCTAACCTTTTGATAAGATGTGCGAAGGCGCATGGAGCTACTAATCAAATTCTTGAGTTTTTGTAGTTCATAGTGTCGATAACGACTATTGGGGCCGGGGTGGCCCATACCGTGCGCCCGTACCACCTCAAGGAAAAGGGGGACAGAAATTTTGATGATTGCCGAAGGAATCAGTGGCGATAACAACAACTGCCCGTACCATGCGCCCATACCGTACCCCCAAGCAAAACATCAGATTTCAAGCAAAGTCACCGCAGTGATAACGACCAGCAGTACGGGCACGTGCGACCTACCAAGCGCCCGTACCGAGTGCACCGCCTGGGAGCAGCCATCCCCCCTCCCAAGGTAAGACACCTGGTACGGTCGGGCTCCGGCCGTACCCCCTGCCCATACCGAGTACGCGGACGCCATAAGAATCCCGAGGAAGTAACCTAAAAATCCCAAATCATCTATTTTCTCTTTCTTCTTCCTCCAAACTTCAAACCACCTCCATTGGATCTTCAAATTTACTCAATCTTTCTTTGATTTTTCGCACTCACTCGATCTAAGTTATGATTCTCCTCTAACCGCCAACTTATCTATGCAAAAGCTTGGCTTAATCATTCATCATTGCCAATCTAGACATGGGTCTTGTTCTTGATTCAATCTTGGTACTAAGTATGCTTAGCATTATTTTTAGAGGAGTTTATTTTGTAGTTAGTGTAGAGAATCACTTATGCTATGTTTCTATTGTACCAAAAAAATATTAGCAATCTTTATTTACTTAGTCTTATTTTGATTTATTAGATGAACACGAGGAGTCGTACACGTCAGATGGTTGTGGAGTCCTCCACGCCACCCGTTGATACGTTAACCCCTGAGTCACTTGGCATCGAGTTCACCGAGGAGTTCCATCTCACCTGTTTCGATCGTCTCAAGATTCGAGAGATCAAGTCCACCTAGTAGGTGTGTCCTTATATCCTGAACCAACTTGGCATTCGTGCCGATTTCGATTTACTTTGCAATGATGTTGGTTTGTATAATTTTTTCTTTTAGGATGTTACGATGTACCGCCGCTTGACACTTGAGTTCTTCAGCACCTTGACACACACAGTGGATCCTTATGGTTGTTCTGAGGAACAAAGGCCCGTAGTTGATTGAATTAAATTCTACCTCTTATCAACTGTGAGTATACTTTGACACTCAGCCAATGGGATCAATGCTTTGGGTTTACAAACACCAACACCGATGTACGCACAACTACCTTTGTTTAGATCCTTCCCCTTCACAATATTTTAACTTGATGAGAATTCGTGGACACACACCCAAGGGGAACCAAATTGATCATCCTGCTATTCAATATTTGTTCTATGTTATTGCTAACACATTGCAGGCACGTGGTGAGTTTACTAGAGTTAATGAGGAGGACATGTTGATCCTTGCAAAAGCTGCACTTATCAATTGTAACTTAATGCCAAATTTGGGCACTTTACTTGTGTTTTATCTTAAGCATCAAGCTCTTCAATCTCGAGGACCCATTTGTGGAGGAGGAATTGTGACTGTTCTTGCACACGCACTTCACATCAACCTAGGTAACATCCAACCGTTAACTGGAGGTAACCATCTCGGTCCATCTACTCTAAGAGCATGTGGTATGATTTCTAAAAATCATGGCAGATATTTCTTCAATATACCTGGAGCAGATCACTTGATCCATGCTCCTTTGTCTAACAGTTTATTCTCTATCGAGGATGGACATTTGCGTTATGATGCGCAGGTCAAAGCTAATCTACCCCAGCAAGAAATACCCGTGCGAGGAGGAGAAGATGAAGAAGTAGAAAACGAAGGACCCGAACACGATGTGCAGCCACCAAACTACTACACCACCTATGAAGATATCTATGCACTCGAAGGAAACATTCAAAACATGAACAACCTCTCCATCAACCTTCGAGGTGCCACTGTAAGCCTCGCCACCCAGTTCCATGATTGGAGCAGCCAATGGATTGTGGGAGATTATCCACCACCACCACAATGAGCAACAAAAGGGCTTACAAAAGCCTGAGCTTGGGGATGTGTTCCCCTAGCAAATTTATTTGTGTAATAACGAGGTTGTACTCCAGCTCCTTGTGATATTTGAAACACTCGTATTGGTATGTTCCAACACTTTGCTTTTTTCCATTTCTTTTTAATTTGCTTTTGTTTTATTTTATTTGTTTTCCTTTGTTTTTCTTTTCTTAAACTCTTGCTTGGTCGCAAGTTCTTTTCTATTCTTTAATCCCTATCCTCAAAACACAAAAAGATTTCCGTTTATCCTTTTTTCATAAACATGGATTCATACTTTTCCTCTTTACTTTAGTATCATTTCGAGAGTAACAATGTTTGAGTTTTGAAGGAACACATCCCTATAAGGAAGAGGATCATAAAGTACTTATGAGAGGTATGTCCTATGTCTCCCACTTATGAAGTTTGAATTGTTTATCTTAGTTGGTTGATTTGCTAAGATGCCATGCTAGTGGGAAGAAATTTAATATGGTTAGAGTAAACATTTTTATTAGTATGTTGATTAGTTGTTGAATCTCTTGCTCTAGTTCTTTTAGTTAACCGAGTCTTGCCTTGGAAATAATAATACCAAACAAGTACAATAAGAAAAAGTTGGAAATTTCTGACTTGTTTGATGAATGATTGTCTTGAGAATATACCCTCGATTATAGTTAACCCCATAGATATTTTGACAGTCTCGACGACACTCATGAAAGGAATTGTTTGATTGAAATAAAGTCTAGCGGTAATTGTGATGCATGCCAAAGCTAACCTTGTGGATCAAACCGTGGTTCTATCTCAAAAAAGAGAGAAAGATGCGAGACAACTTTGTTCTATATCTCTAATGCACACCTTTGGGATGCCAACAACTCCGCTAGCATTTGAACAATCTATGGTATAACCCCGGATTTCGGCTATGAGTTGATGACATGATTGGCATATGTGTCAATGTATGGGAAAAAGTATTGGTACTCTCATAGGTTGTGTAAACACTAGCAAAAAGAAACAAACAATGATCCTTGAAAAATGAGATGAAAAAGAAAGAAAGAAAAAAGATATCTATGAGGATCCACATAACAAGTCCATGGCATGGTCTCATTACTACTTTACGATTTTTTCTTGAAAGACAATGATTGGATTAGAAGTGTTTTAGATTGACTTGATCTATTGATGTGGGTGTAAATAAGACACTTCATTGTTATACTACTTGGGACATGAAACTCTCTTACTCAATTATGCTATTTAAACATCCTAGTATTCCTTGGCAAGCTGAGAGTTAATTAGAGGAATTGGATTGATTGCTACACTTCTAGATATTTATACTTATATTAAACTTTACTTTGATTATCTTGACTTATCGAAGCTTGTATAGTATTCTTGTCATCTCTCTAAACTTTGATAAGCTTCGCAAATGAATGAAGTGTTGAGCACATACGACTACCGACTGTAAGTGAACTCTTATTCTCATTGTTTCAAGTTTAAATGTTGAATTCCTTATAGTTCTTTTGGTTCTTCTTGCTCGAGGGCGATCAAGGTTTGAGCTTTGGGGAAGTTGATGGCTCCGATTTTTGCCATCTTCCACTGCGCTTAAACGCTGTTTTTGGTCAAGAAATTGCCAAAGAAACTCTCAACTTTTGCCACTAATGACTAATAATTGCAAAGATATGCAAATCCCTTCTTTTAACTATGTTGTGCAGGAAATCACTGCTTTTAAGGCGAAATAAGGAGTCAAAATGAAGGATTTTGAGGAAGTACACATGGCCAAGTAATTGGAGAAGCCAACCAGGGCGTCAGGACGCTTAACGACCACTAGTACGGGCGTGGTCCGCCCGTACCGCCTGCCCGTACTAGGTGGCGATGGCTTCATCTCATCAAACCCTACAACTTTCGTGAAGACGCCTATATATTCTGAGGCTCCAGCCAGGGAGCCACCATTCTTGGATTGCATCACAACACCCCCAAAGGAGATCCACACCATTTTTCATCCGTAGTTCATCCATTGTTCATCACTTCCACCATCCATCCCTCCACTAGCCATAGCCATTGCTTTGTACTTTTAGATCTCCTTGTGATTTGGCGAGCATTGTAAGAATATTTGATTTCAATCTAAGTATTTGCATGATGTTTTCTATCTCCAATCTATTTGTTATGAGTGAGTAGTCCTCACAGGCTGCGGGTTGTAGAGAAACCTCGCAGCAATTATGTGCATCTAGATCATGGTTGAATTGTATTTTGTTTGGATTCGTGATTTTTATCGTTTGTTTCTTCGTCTGTCGTCTCGATCAGTGGACTTGTAGGTACCCAAGATCCCATAGGTTGATAAAGGCTTGACGTGAGAAACTTGGCTAGTGGCGATCTCATAGGAAACTCAGACAGAAAGGGAAGTACAGTCTTCGCTTAGTGCCCCATTTGGGATCAACAACAACATCACCACTTAAAGATTTAATATGTGTTTACACTTAATAATCGTTTTTAACCTGTGACTTCGATGTACTCTCGGTTGGATTAAAAGTCTATTGTTATGCCTGCTGCATCACGGGGGCTCTAGAATATTAGGATGTGTTGTCCACAGAAGATTATCTCAATACAAACACTATACATGACTATGCTTATTATTATCTTTCATCCCATTTGATGTGTAGCTGCAGATGGATCTTCAACCCTGGCCTATCTCCATCCATTGATTCAAACCCGTTATAAGTAAACTAGATTGGTCCAGTCAGCTAAGCTAAAACAAACAAACAAAGTCTTTTAGACGTGTCCTTTTTATTACCTTTTAGCAGTGCTTTCCGAGGTTTGATTAAACCTAGGTCTTCTATGGAAAAAGCTATTATACTACATTCATGAATCTGGATCAAAGGTATCAGTGGGATCTTTTGAAAAGTTTCTTGCATAGAAGGCCATGTATTCGCCATGAGCAACCTTGACATCTTTTGGGTGGCTCACGGAGAGTGCATCATCACTTCCTTCTTCTTCATCATACTCCACAACTTTGGCTTTCAAGGCAAGATTGACACCACTGCTCATTCTAATTGCATGTTCCCGGGCATCTTTGGCATTCTTGGCAGCAACCTTGAAGGTGGCCATCTCTTGCATAACTTCATTGGAGGTCATGAGATGGTAGTTGTATCTTCCTTGGAGACTCTTCAAGTCAGTGGGCTCGAAGGGCATGAGCACACTCACATACTTTCTCTTGATTCAAGTATCATCAATATGAGAGTCACCAACATTTCTGAAGGCTGTGGCAGTGGATTTGAGTCTTCAATACATGTCTTCATGATCCTCACCATCCTTCTGCCTCATTGCTCAAAGCATCATATCTACTTCTTCTCATGCTCTCATTCCCAACAAATAAATCAGTGAGAGCATCCCAAGCTTCCTTGGCGGTATTAAAGTGCTCAATGTGGGGAAAGTCCTTTGGCCCCAACCCAAATTGAATCATGTGCACGGCGGTGGCATTGAGTTGACTATTGACCACTTCCCTTCTTGTCAAGTTGGTTCGATCCTCAATTTTGAGTCCTTCTTCAATAATGTTCCACAAGTCAATGCAAGAGCTGCACACATGAGATTTCATTAAAATTTGCCATTGAGCAAAAGAATGTGCAGCTAGCTTAGGTGGGTCACCTCTATTGTTTATATGAGGATGAGGGATCGGAGGATCGGGAGAGTACCATCCGGGAACCGCATGGTGCTCTTCCTTTCCATCACCCTTTTTGGTGGAGGAGTTAGTGGAATTATGTGCATCCCCCACAACCTCAACTGCAGGTTTAGCCGAAGCGTTCACCTTTGGAGGCGGAGGAGGTTCCTCTTGAGAGGGGGTGGAGAGGCTACCCTTTCCTTAACAAATTGCTCAACAAGTAAGCGCAATTGTTGGATTTCATTGCCCAGGGTAGAGCTCAAGCTTGGTTCCAAATTCTTGAGATCCACCATGGTCACGGAGGTGCTAGCCTCACCACTCCCATCTTCATCTGGGTTGCCCATATTATCTTAGGCGGTTAAGCCTGAATAAAGAGCCGAGGCTCTGATACCAATTGAAAGGATCGTATGGGCACCTAGAGGGGGGGGTGAATAGATGCTACTTCAAATTTTACTCTTTTTCAAATTAGGGTTTGACACAAAAGGTAAATTCTCTAGATATGCAACTAAGTTGAATTTACCTATATGTCACACTAGCACAACTAACTAAGCAAGAACTAGATAAAGTAAGGTGAGGTAAAGGATAGAAGTAACCGAAGTGAAGCACACGGGGACACAAGGATTATTTCCTGCAGTTCCTTCCTTTTGAGGGGAAGTACGTCTGCATTTGGAGAGGAGGTGGTATCAAACCACCAACACCATGAGAGGCCTCCCTTGTTCTCCGGTGAACCTCACCCCAAGGGGATCGATTCATTCTTCCACTATATCAGCAACCTCCAAGGTGGTAGCCGGCACCCTTACAACAAGTTTGAGGCACACATCCACAACTTAATTGGAGGCTCCCGAATCCAAGCAAGCTGTCACACAATCAAAGACAAGCTTGTAAGAACCAAAACAAGGCCTAGGGTTTCCCATGAAACCCTAGAGCAAGGGGCCCTCAATTGAATGAGCGGAAATGAAGATCTCTCTTGGTGAGGCTATAGATCAAGACCTCCTCCTTTGATTCCCCAAATATCGGCGACTTTGGGTGGTTGGATGAAGAGATCTGGGAGTTTTGGTGGCTCTAATGGCAATGTCTTTCTTTTATGGAACGAGCAGCTGGAGGTAGAAGATGAGGACCCCTATTTATAGCCTCCACAGGTGCTGACCGTTTTCTGCCCGTTGGAGACCTTCCACACTAGAGACTCCGTTCTACACCGGGAACTCCGGCCCATCTCCAGTCTATCTCCGGACTGGCTATCAGAATGTCCTGGCCTTTGTCTTGTCTCTCACTCTGGAGACTTATCAGGAACTCCGGTTTGGGGACACTAGAGACTCCGGTGTTTTCATACCGGAAACGTCGGTCTGAGAAACCACACCGGAGATTCCAGCCGACATCCGGTTTGTCTCCGGACCTCCACACAGAATGACCTTGGGTAGCAACTTGAGTCCACTCTGGGGACTTACGGGGAAACTGGGACCACACCGGAGACTCCGGTGTCTGCACACCGGAGACTCCGGTCTAGATTCTTCTAGAAACCTCAGTTTAATCCAGGGATTTTCCCACACTGTTATGGCCTTTTCTCTTTTCATTAGATTGACCTGTAGACATTAACACACAATAAAATGATCCTCATGTTGTTAACGAACACCAGAATAGATTAGGACAATGAATGTCCTTTCACCTGGGAATACACCTGATGCGCTCTACCAGAAAACATACCGAGCCTACAGGCTTGATGAAAAAGCCTCGACAGACGTGTCGAGTGCACACATTAAACACTAGAATTCGACTCTATAAGGCCTCCGCGGCATGAGTCGAATTACGCTAGCAACTTTGCGAATTCGAGTCCAAGGACTTGAGTTTGAGTAGATAGTGTTGTTTTGCCCTAAGGCAGTTAACTAATCCTGATCGTCAGATGAATCAAGAACACATATCAACAACCCCTATGACATAAATAGACACTTGATAAAACATTCGGATGAGCACCTGAAAGACTTCATACTCTCCATATGAATCTACGATTCGAACAAATACTTGGGGGCTACTAACATGGGTATGCCCTATGGGCACCTAAGATTAGCCTATACGGTCTGGCCCAAGAGGAACCCACGGGACTATTGAGGCCCAGGAAGGATTCGGGTGGCCCATGCCCAGAGGAAAGCGATGCCTTGAAGGACATGGCAAGGAGTAGATAGAAACTTAAAAGGAAAATCCTAATCTATAATCGACTCAGCCTGTTATCCCGAGACCTGGCCCCCCTTATATAAAGGACAGGAGGGAGAAGCGAAAAGGATATTCGCAACCCTAGTTTACACACCGCTAGATTGCATCTACGCACCCCTATAACTTTCGAATCCTCGATAATCAAAGAGCAAACAAGCAGGAGTAGGGTCCCTTCCGAGGGCCTGGACCTGGGTAAACTGCGTGTCCCTGATGTGCTTGTTTGCTAGCTGATCGATGCCTCCAGTGCTCCCCACTTCCTCTAACCCAAGTCCATCAACGATGGACATTGACGATTTAATCCCTCGTGAGAGCTAGACGCCTCTACTTTATCTATTGCAAGTTTTACATGGCTGTTAGGCTTTTGAGACAGATTCGTCTCTACCTACGAACTTCCAACCACAACATGGATCCAATAGTTGTCTCTACTACACTCCTTTCGGGGCCCTCCTTTGAAAATGCCATATCAACTACTAAAAGAGACATAGACACCCAATAGACACTTATACGGTACAAGCCGTATGTTGAGTGTGGAACCAGTCTCACGTAAGATAATGTGTAAGGTCGGTCCGGGACACTTCATCAAACAGTGCCACAATATGCACAAGTAGACGTGGGAGGGTAACAACCGAAGGATCAATGGCCACATAATGCATGCGTTCTAACTGTACAAGCAGTACTACGCATATATCGACTATGATACCACTAAAGGGGTTCGTCACAGAAAACAAAAAAATCCTGACAAGCACAACACCAAGATCTATCTATGAGTAATGTTTTACCGAAGAGAGGATTTAGTAACATACCCTTGTAGACCGAAAGCGCTTAACGTACATATGGAGCGTGGATGATATAGTCATACTCATCCAACCTCAAGGTTGGGAAGCTCCTCATAAGTCACCCCTAGTCCTTGCACGACAATCCTAGTGCCACTAATGGCAGCACCCCCGAGGTACCGCACATGTCCGGTGCTCGACGACAACCCCTGCTCTCCTTGATCCACCCGGATTGCAGAAGCAGATCTTCTGGCCAGAATCACCGCAGCGCAATAGCATGTTGCAGCGAAGTAGTCTTTCACTCGTGTAGACCTTAGATTGGGGCCATAGTTGCAAGAGGGGGAGAGAGAATTTCCTAAGGAAAATGCCTTAGAGAGTGTACTTTTCCCTCCCATATAGACCTCTATATATACGGGGAAAGTGGGCATCCCCAACTACTAAAGTCCTAGGGTGGGACTAAAGAGAGGAGGAGGTGGGGAGGCGCACTAAGGAAGGGGACGGTCGGCCGGCCGAGGTGAGCCCCACGCATGCACAACCCAAGGAGGGAGCCGGCGGCCCCACCTGCTCGGCCTCCAAGGCGGTGGTGGTGGCTTGCCCTAGGCGGTCTTCCCACTTGGGCCTAGTTCCCTCCGAGAACTTGTCCCAATAGGGAAGTTTCCCCATTTTATTTAATAAATATTTATTTTAAATATAATTACAACAATTAATATAAAATTCGTGTTTAATAAATCCTTTTGATCTGAAAGATCTTCTAGTTCATTTCATTCTCCTTCGAAATTCTCTAGAACAATTCCGGTTCTCTCGCGAAACACCTCCGATGTTCCTTTCTCTTTCTTCTTGTGATTCCATCTATTCCAAAACGATCTCTGGGCATCATAAAACCCTTAAGAGTGTTACCTGCGGTTCGGGAACATCACAGACATGATCGAGATGACTCTTAGATCAGTGATCAATAGCGGGACCGAGATTCCCATAATGACCCATGTGCATTCCACGATTTCAACGTCATTTAAACCACAAATGTCGAGTCCAATTCCCTTTATTACTTCGATACCTAACTTGTCCAAGACTTGATCATCGGTATCATGATACAATGTTCAATCTCGTTACCTACAAGTGTTGCTTTACTCGTTCCCATAATATTCCATCTCTGTGCCTAGTCACACGTTGCGCAGCTTATGGATGTAATCTCACCGAGAGGGCCCAATGTATCTTCCTATCACTCAAGAGAAAAAATCCTAATCTTGATGCATGCACCTCAACATGCCCCTCTAGAATACCCAACATACACCTTTATGATCACCCTGCTATGGTGTAACGGTTGATGTAGTCAAAGCAGCTGTGGCTGACAGTGATTAAACAAGATCTCGCGGTCTAAGGACTAGGACACTTTGTTTCTAACTATTGCAACTATAAACTTTGTGACTTGATCATGTTGCATTACTCATATGGGTAATGTACATCACATCATATTATCAATGATATGACTTCATCGTCAACTAGCATAAATGCTCCATGATCAGGAAACCATGATCATCGGTTGCGCAATGAACTAGTTGTATAGAGGATACGAGGGACGGTTTGGTTTGTTTGTATACCACACCTGCATCAATGTTTCCGGTTGATACAATTATAGCATGGTATAAAGATATTATGAACTAATGAGATATAATAATAAACACCTTTATTATTTGCCTCTAGGGATATATCTTCAGACCTAGCTGTCACTTTATCCTCTCTCATATCAGGCTAGACAGGATCTAGCAATCCTCTTCTTGGTGCTCTCCCTGCCATGTGGATATCGGTAGAGGCATTGCACATGTGACGCTAAAGCTGAAGGAGTTCATGGCAGATCCGGAGGAGCTTCTCATGGGATCGGTCGGCACTGCCTCGACATGCTACATCAAGTTTCGCATATGCGCATCTAGTGGTAATCTCGTGGCCTATCACCTCAACTAGATCTTGGGAGCACCACATAGACAAGTTTTGTTAACTCTACACGGACCAACTTGGGTACCACCTAGCCCTTCAGAGACAATGGTCACAAAACTAGCAAACGGGTTAGGACTGGTATGGATGAAACAACTAAAGGGACTAGAGATATGATCTATGGTGTGTGAGAAGGTGGTTAGAGGAGAGAAGGGCATGGTGATTCTAGAATTATGATGGAGAGAAAAACTATATGAAGGTGAAGAAGAGTATGATTCACAAGATCATGTGCCTGGGTGGAATATGATGGGGTTCGTTGCGTAGAATATAAAAAAATTCCTACGGTTGCAACCACCAAGATCATATGTAGGAGATACATGCAACGGTTTCACATGGACCCACCCTCGAAGAACATAACACAATATAATGTTCCCGCAAACAAACATGGATGGTATAGAATATACTCGACCGTGCTCAAGGACACATAGAAGATCAGCACCACAAAAGGAAGTGCCTCCATAATCGGTCACACGTACGGTGTGCCGACGACTCCCGATCAATTGCTCCAGCCGGGCAGCAGAAGTAACGGATCCCCGGGAACTCCAACAACACTACGCCATGGTAGAGGTGGTGAAAGGTAAGATCTCGAGCAGGGCTTCACCTAAGCACCTTTTTCTTGGCTATGGACAAATCTAGCAAGGGGGGAATATGCCATCCAAAGGGCATATGAGAGGAGAGTGAATGAGTGAGATGAGAGGAGAAGGAGAGGGCCTTTTATAGGTGAGAGGGGGCAGCCAAGGGGCATGGCGCACCAACCATGGTGGTGCCTCCACCTCTCCCCCATTCATGTGGGTGAACACTCCACTCACATCACTATTGCTCCACTCATCTTCCATTTAATTTCCACTCAAAAATCACAGGTCTTTCCATTAAAGCACTTTAATTCTCTTGTTTTAATGCTACTCAATTTAATGAACACTTAATTTAATGAGTATTTAATTTAATGAACACTTCATTTAATGAACACATTAACATTTTGATCCCTTGCTTTGTTTTGATACCCCGAAACCATTTCGGCAGATTCGACAGAACAAATTCCTGCGATGTCCATTATCTTCTCCTATGTTCCCTATACACTCAATTGTGTCGACTAACCTTAAGTGTGTCTCCCTACGGGTTTGAGAACTATGTAGACATGATCGATACTTTCTCCGATCAATAATCAGTAGCGGGATCTGGAGATCCATAATGACTCCCACTAGTTCCACGAAAATCCAATGATCGTGTGAACCTTTTTCACTGTAATCAAATTCCTTTTGTCTCCCGATATTGTACTTGTTCGAGATTCAATCACTCGGTATCTCCATACCTTATTTAATCTCGTTCCCGACAAGTACTCTTTTTCTCGTTCCTGTGATATAACATTCTAGTGCTCAAATCACTTGCTTGCAAGCTATGTCAATGTGATATCACTGAGAGGGCCCTGAGTATATCTCTCCATAATATGGATGGACAAATACCACTCTTGATCCACGAGCCTCAACTAACACTTTCCAAGTACCTGACGACACCTTTATAGTCACCTAGTTATGAACTAACGTTTGATGTAATCAAAGTACCTTTCTGGTGAAAGTGATTGACATGATCTCATGGTCTAAGGACATTGAGTTACTATGCATGTGATAACAATATAAACTTGAGGACATGATCGTATTGTTACATCTACTTCGGGTGAATGTTCATCATATCATTCTCCAATGATATTACCCTGTTATTAACAACATCCAATGTTCATGATCAGGAAACCTTGATCATCTGTTAATCAACAAGATAGTATTAAGAGAGGCATTACTAGGAACCTTTTCTTTTGTTTATAAATAACACATGTATTAACATTTCCGGTTAACACAATTATATCATGAGAAATAAACATTTATCATAAACATGCAATAAGATAATAACCACTTTATTATTGCCTCTCGGGCATATTCCTTTCAGAATATGGTTGAGAAATATGATGTTGTGGTCTTTGATGATTCTCAGGTGATAATTGTTAATATAGAGTAGAGGATGGCAAAAGTTGATGTTCTCAACAAGTTGACTATATCTCTGACTGCAATACTTGTGATAACTATGCTTGAAGAGCATGAAGAGAAGAAGGACGAGGGGAACAGTGTGTGGGTCTTTGATAACTATGCCTGAAGAGAATGAGGATAAGAAGGACGAGGGGAACCGTGAGTGGATCCTTTTGGAATGTTGTATCAATAAGAATTAGAAACTAGTGAAACAGTCAGCTATGACGACAAGAACTAGATCCATGGTGATGAAGGATGGAATCTCAGTACTTAAGAAGGCGGAGGCTAGGGCATCTTAGCTTAATGATCTGTTAGGTAGTTCCAATCCTTTTGCCATTCTTAATACTATGGATAAAGAAAATCTGAAGTAATTTCTAAGCATGTTCATGTAATTTTGGGAGAGACCATAGACGATATTGATAATCAAATTGATGTTATGTTAGAAAAGGAAAAAGTAGGCAGTCCTAGCTGAAAATAACTACAACATGTTGTTCCTTAGAAGTGGGGTAGAGTGATACCTAGTGACATGGGTATGACCTGTCAGGTCTCCATTATTGGTATACCTGATACATATACAGGGTAAGGCCCATAAGTCCCATAAGGAGCCAAAGGTTTTGGAAGCACCCGAAGCCTAGGAACCACACGTGATGATTAAGGCAAAGGACCAAAACGTAATTGATATAGTCATAGACTTAGATTTTATTCTGTAACCTACCCGAATTGGACTTTGGGACCTGTCCTCTCATATAAATTCTAGGAGGAGCCAACAGGGAGGGTAACACACCTTGTAATCGACTCATAGCAATCAGTTGTAAGCTAGATCACATGTAGCAACCCGACAACTTTGTACTCTATCAATAAGCATGAGTAGGTTTCCTCTACAAGGGCCTGAATTTGGGTAAATCTCACCTCCCTTGTTTATCTAATAAGCCTATGAAATCACCAGAGCACCCCTTTTTTCCTGAAACCCAAGTCCATAACAATGGACATTGCCAAGGTTACACTCGTCAATTGGCGATGTCTGTAGGAAATTTGGCGTTGGAGCCATGAATTCGGTGGCTCCCTCTTCACCAAGCAACAAAATCAGGAGTGGTCAGATCTGTTTCAGCTCCAGTGGCTTCATTCATCCTGACAACACCTTCAATCGCAACCTTCGTCGTCAGTAGCGGTATCGCAGTCGACTTCGTCTTCATCATATGTACGAGTGCATGAATCGGCACCGCCACAACACCACATCACATCATCCTTGTGACCCTGTGGCTCTCTTGTATGAGCATGCAATCGGCCAGGAGTCGTCAACCTTGTGGAGTTCATTAGATTCTCCAACCAGTGATGTGGAGTGTGTGGCTAGCATGTACAGATTCAATGGAGCAAAAGAAAAAAGGTGGATGACAAATCATCATTAATCCTATTAGTCGGTCAAATTCAAACTGCGTCAAAGAAAAAAGAAAAAGAGAGGAGGAGAACAATTCATGTGACCGATGAAGCACGTACATCAAACAAATCAATCCAGCATCAAGTATGGAGTCAATCCTAGAAACAAAGAGACTGTGGGCGTGAAGATACAACATAAAGCACCTCGTGTGCATGAATTTTGTGGCCGGAGACGCTAATCGTCATGTATTGATACATGTAAGATCAATCTGCAAAATCAAAGAGCTTTGTAGGCGCTAACCCGTCGACTTGGAATTTTCTTCAAGATCAGAGGCGTGGAGAAGTTGTTAGCTTTTCGAGTTCTTTTCCTACCTGGCATTGAATTACTTTAGCCCGACCAAATTTGGATCATATGGGACATCGTGTTTCCATGTGAAGAATTTGTTAGTCAGATTAAAAAAAGGGGCAGAGTTTATGCGGCTAGTAGCCTGCTCAAAGTCCGAAGAAAAGAAAGAATTCCGGGCAAGGAATCTCACGCCCTAGTGTGAACTGGGATTAGAAAATAGACAAGCTGCGTGCATTGATTTAGTAGCTTAGGCATTAATTACCTTCATTGATGCACGTACACTCAATCAACAAAGAGTTATACGGCGTGGGTACTTCATCTTCGTTATCACCACATACGGACTACTCCGTCCACCACGCGACTTGGCACCACATCGATTGCATCCTCCGCATCGACTCCATCAGATGCGTCTACTTCGTGTCCATCGCGCGACTTTATCAACCTCGACTACACGTCCGCCGCATCGACTCTACTTCCGGGGGCTGCATCAATTCCGTCCGCTGTGTCGGCTCTATGCCCATCGCGTGACTTCGTCAGCCTTGACTACACATCCGCTACATCGAATCTACGCCCGGGGACTGCATCGACTTAGTGTCCATCGCTTGACTGCATCGACCTTGACTACATGTCCACCACATTGACTCTACGTCCGGGGGCTACGTCGATTCCGTCCGCTACATCGACGCATGTCCATCGTGCAACTTCATCGACCTCAACTACACGTCTGCCGCATCGACTCTATGCCCAGAGGCTATATCGACTCCGTCCATTGCATCGACTCCATGTCCATCGCGTGAATTCATCGACCTCGACTACACGTATGCTGCATCGACTCTATGCTCAGGGGCTGTGTCGACTCCGTCCGCTGCGACAACTCTGTGTTCATCGTGCGACTTCATCAACTCGACTACACGTTCTCCGCATCGACTCTAAGCCTAGGGTCGTGTCGATTTCATCCGCTACGTCGATTTTGTGTCCATCACGCGACTTCATCGACCTCAACTACACGTCCGATGCACCGACTCTCCACCCGGGGACTGCTGACATGGGTATGACATGTCGGTCTCCTTTGTTGGTATACCTGATACAGATACAGGACAAGGCCCATAAGGCCAATAAGAAGCCAAATGTTCTAGAAGTACCAAATCCCAGGAACCAAACATGATGATTAAGGCAAAGGCCCAAGACTTAACCGACATAGTCATAGACTTACCTTTTAATCTGTAACGAATCTGAATCGGACTCTAGGACCCAATGAATTTGTACTCTATATCAATAAATATCAGACAAGAAGGAGTAGAGTTTCTTTTACGAGGGTCTAAACCTGGGTAAATCTCGCATGCCCTGTTTGTCTGATAAGCCGACGAAATCATCAGCGCGCCCTTTTTCCCTGGAACCCAAGTCCATAACCATGGATATTGCCGAAGTTACCTCTTGTCACCTAGGAAAATGTAATTATGGTTTATCTCTTCTACAACACGAGGGGTTTCAGTGCCCCTAGAAGGACAAGGAAAGTTATGGAATTAATTCTAGCACACAGAATAGACATTGTGTGTATACATGAGACTATGAAGCAGGATTTTAGGAATAGTGACTTTAGGAAAATTATTGGAGGGATTGACTTTTCATGGCATAGTGTGCCAGCGAGAGGTCACTCTTGGGGTATGTTGGGGGGAGTGAGAGATGATAACCGGTAGTAGGACAGAGGACTTATCACGATGCCCACGGACCAATTTATTATGTCTCTGTCGCTGGTGTTGGTCAAAGAGGCCACATCAATTGGCCTAGGTCTTCTTCAGCCGTAATCGATTAGTTAACATGGTGGTTAACCGTATTATGAAAGATGGAGAAAAATCATTGGCTTATCAAATTCTCTATCGAGCCGTGAAAAATATTCAACAAAAGGGTCCCGTAAAGCCGCTTGAAGAGAAGAAAAATCGTCCATTGCTTGAATAGCTGTTAGATAGGAAAGTACTGCTTCGTTGACCAAGTAGTTTGAGATAATTCAATCTAGTGGTGGTGAGTATTTTTGCAGTGTTACAATTGTGCAACTTTCTATAAAGCACACAGGGGAGTGTGTGAATATTTATGGTCTTGCACATCATGATACATCACATAAGTTTCTTTGGGAACTATCTGAAAAAGTTATGACTTGTGTATGCCCAATTATTTTGGGAGGATTTTAATTTGATTAGATCTCCTTCTGAGAAATATTTTGACACTATCAATTATCCCCTGATTGATTTGTTTAATAAATTCATCTTGGATATGGATTTGAAGGAAGTGCATAGAACTGGTCCTAGATTTACTTGGATAAATAAGCAAGATGCTCATATTTTTATTGTTCTGGATAGGATATTAGTTTCTGCTGGTTGGGATATGATGTATCCTTTGGCCCTTGTGCACACCTTTTATGGGGATGGGTAAGATCACAATCCTCTGTTGCTTGTGCTCGCCCAAGATATACCAATGATACGTCCATAATGTATCTATAATTTTGATGTTTTTATGCTAATAATATGCTTTTGATACTCCTTTTTATATAAAGTTTATGATTTATTTAGACTAACCTACTAATAGTTGCAAAAGTGCACAATGTTCTTGTTTTACACTTTAATATGTAGGAATTATCAAGTATACAAGTGGAAACCTTGTTGGAGTCAAATTGGGATTTTTCAGAAATCTGTCTCAGAACTCTTTTTGAAGATGGTCACGTTTCGGGTCGAATACAGCGTCAAACGGAAAACTCTTCAACTACAAAGTTGTTGGAAATTTTGCGACAAGCGTTATGGACATAAAATTTAGCTGATTCGATAGGCCCGGTTTATTGTAGCCCAAGATGGGGTGACGGGAATCCGAGAAGCTATATAAAGGGAGGAAACCTAATTCGTGGGAGACACCTCCACCCACGAATTTGCAGCCACCAAAGCCACGTTTTTGCCTCTCCCATAGATCCCATCTATGGGGAAGGGCTCCCAAGAAGCCATGAAGGAAGGGTGCTCCCCTTTGATACCGACGACGGGGAAGGAGTCCTCCGGGCCGCCCCCGCCTCTTCACCATCTTCACCGCCATCTCCATCAATCTCCACCACCATCTCCATCATCGTTGTTGATTCCCATGATGATGAGGGAGTAGTTCTTCCTCGAGGCTAAGGGTTCTACCGGTAGCTATGTGTTCATCTCTCTCTCTATGCATGATCATATTGTGATCATGAGCTTTGTAATTAAGTAGATCTACCTTGCTACTCGAGTGCTTTAATAGATCTCTGCTCTTCCCATGTGTGTGAAAGTGACAGCGTGCACACCATGGTGGCACTTAGGCTAGAGATTACAAATACTTGTTATGAGTTATATTTGGAGTTGGATGTCTCTATGAAATTGTGGTGTTTGTTGGAACCATCTAGAGCTCAAGGTGACAGTGTGGGGTTATCTAGATAGGGAAAGTGAACTTTGAGGTGTGCTGTTATAGCCCTACCATGGATTAGAGTGTCCAACCGGAGAGTAGTTCAGAGTAGTATCATAAAGAGAAGATATTCATATGAGAGTGTTCACTAGCGAAAGTATGATCCCTAGGCCTTGTTTCTAAGCATTGAAACAACATTTTTAACTAGATTTGTTACATGTTTGCTTCCTGCCATCTTTATTTCAGTTTGTCTTTAGTCTCTTCCACGCCATCAAGCTATTTTCTGGCACCATTACCACTTATAATTATCCATACCACTTGTATTTCGCTATCTATTCGCCGAACTAGTGCACCTATACACCTGACAAGTGTATTGGGTGTGTTGGGGACACAAGAGACTTCTTGTATCTTGATTGCAGGGTTACTTGAGAGGGATACCTTTGACCACTTCCTCCATGAGTTCGATAAACCTTGGATAATCCACTTAAGGGAAAACTTGCTGCTGTTCTACAAACCTCTGCACTTGGAGGCCCAACAACTATCTACAAGAATAGAAGTGCGTAGACATCAGTCTATTTTCTGGCGCCGTTGCCGGGGAGGTAAGGTAAAAGGTACTCACATCCTCCGGTGTGAGTGCTCGAAGTTATTTCCTTTAGATTCTGCAATTATATCTTTTTGTTTCTTGTTTTATTTTTAGTAGTTAGGCTTAATGGAAAACAACAACAAAATTAGAGAGCTTTGTAGTATTTATCTTAAGTTACGACATGAAGTGTTTGAAGAGAAAATTAAAAAACCTATGGAACTTTATTTGCACACTAATAGCAATGTTTTCAGTATGAATTCTTTGGACACCATGGAAAAGTCTAAGCTTGGGGAAGCTAGTTTTTATGAAAATGATCTTTTTAGTTCCCCAGCTTTGGAAGATAGCTATTCTATTGCTTATGATGATACCAAACCTCCAATATATGATGATTATAATGATGAATATGATATTTTTAGTCCACCTACTATTGAGGAGAAAATTAATGATTACAATATGCCTCCTATATTTGATGATTATGGTGATGAGAATAATAATGATAACTATTTTACTGAATTTTCTCCCACCACAATTAATAAGAATGACTATGCTTATGTGGAGAGTAATAAGCATTTTATGCATGTGGCTCATGATAAGAATGTATTATGCGACGGTTATATTGTTAATTTTATTCATGTTGCTACTGAAAGTTATTATGACATAGGGAAACATGGTCTTATATATCTCAACATTATTAAGTTTCCCCTCTTTATGTTGAAAGTCTTGAAGTTGTACTTGTTTTTATTTTCTATGCTTGTTGCTTTGTGCTTTCATGACTTATTTCTTTACAAGATTCCTATGCATAGGAAGTGGGTTAGACTTAAATGTGCTTTGAATTTGCTTCGTGATGCTCTCTTTTACTTCAATTCATATTTCTTATGTGAGCATCTTCTCAAACTATCATGCCTAACTTAAAGGCGATAAAGAAAAGTACTTATTGGGAGATAACCCAAAAGTTTTAGATAAGTCTTGGAAGTTATTACCTCTGTAATAACCGCTCCTTATCCTTTTTATTTGCTTTTTGTGCCAAGAGTAACTTGTAATGGGAGATAAGTAATGCTTGGGAAAGTTGTTGTCCCGAAACAGATTTTTGTGCTTCATTGAAAAAATTCATGTAAAATCTCTTTACGTTGGTTTGAGATGTAATTTTTGTGCTTCTGCCCCAGGTTGTTATCTAACTTTCGTTAGTTCAACACTTTTCAATTTGAGCAACAGAAGGTCTTCGAAAAAATTGGTTTTTACCTGCTGGTCTGTTTTGATAGATTTCTATCATTATTTGCATTTGCTTCTTGTTGATTCCTTTTTGAGTTCTCTTTGGGGAATTGAGATTTTTGAGGGAAGTCCTACAGTATCTTGTGTTTTATTGGAAGCTTTATTGGTGTTGAAACTGAACCCAAAGACTTATTATCATGAGTGCACTAATGTTGCTAATAAAGATTGTATGAAGTTTTGTATGAAGGAAAAATTTCAGGTGTATGGAGAGAATGATGTAATGAGATGAAGAATGGACTAAAGCTCAAGCTTGGGGATGCCACGCGTGTCACCCCAATAAATATCCAAGAAGTACAAGCGTTAAAGCTTGGGGATGCCTGGGCATCCCCTTCTTTATCAATAAAAACCCCAGGTTTCTTCCAAACACTTCATTTTTATTGTTTCATGCACAGTTGTGTTGTTCTTGAAGCGTCTCCATTTTGTTTTTGGTTTTCGTTTGCTTGGTTTTCTTAGTTTGCTTGAATAAATTGGTTGTACCCCCCTCATTCATACATTAGCTTTCAAATAAGATTGGTTTGGATTGGAAAAGAGCAGGAAAAGTTCATGCTTAAGTGGTAAAAAGGAGCTTGTTTTTTACTGTGACTTAGACTTTATCATGTCATGCTTGATATTGTTTTGGCTTTATGCTTAGTGATTTTTGATGTAGCATGACATGTTATAAACAATTGAGATTGCTTAATGTGCCTTGAAAGAATCATGCGTTGTTTTAGCATATTAAAAGCATAATATTGTGGTATTCTCCTTTAAATGCTTTATTTGGGTTGACTTGGCGCATGCTCACACCATGTTAAGACTATACCAAGTCACTATAGCCTCTATGATCATTTAATTTTCGACTTGAAATATCACTTTATGCTTTGATTAATGATGTTTTGTCGATCTGCATGATTATGGCCAATATTACTCTCATAGTTGGTCGCGCCCAGTCTTTTGCTAGCCTCCGTACAAAGTATGAGTTCCACTCATGCATCCAACTCCAAATAAAACCAAGTTATTCCAAAGAGTCCACCATACCTACCTATTAGCATTTTCTATTCCAAGTATATTCATGCTTTTATCTACCTTCCGAATTAAACTTGTTATGTAAAATTAGTGATTAAAGCTCTCACGAACTTGATGGCACACGTTACTTTCTTGCTCTTAATAAACTTGAACCATTGTGTCCATCTTTGTTGCGTATATGCTTGCGCTTTATAAGTTAAAGTTAGCATAACCATGTATCATGGGGAACGCTTTTAACATTGCACTTATTATTCCGTTGATATCATGATTCTTTTGCTTATGGATCCCGGCGGTGTGAAATAAAAGGGGACCTTATAAGATCATGGAGTTTATATGTGTGTTAGAGAAATGCATGGGCCGCTAGCCTAAGCCATGCCTAATCATGGTAGAAACTTGCAGCATAACCATAATGAGCACTCTATGAAGCATCCTCAATAAAAACCTATGCAAATAGCAAATAAAAATATCGCTGAGATGCTCATTGTCTGCTTGCCTTGTCATTTTGATTATGGGATAGCTCTTGTATCATGTGCAAGGGGTATCCCGTTGGCGGTTCTCTATGATACATATGTACTTACAATGACAAGAGCTTACTTGTGACTGAAGTTGAGTAGCATGAGGTTCGGTACTCGTAGGTAAGGGGCATGAGATTTTAACTTATAACTTGTCAAGCATATCCTCTTAGTTGTTTCAATTTAACGTTAATCACCTAAAGATGCTTATGATAGGGGCAATGAGAGCTGAAAGCTAATAAGTACCATAATTTTTGGAAGCTCTTTATGAGACTTGAATCTCTGCTTCCTTCTATGAAGGCCTTTCTTTTACTTTTATGTTGAGTCTCCATCTTCTATCTTTATGCACCTATTAAGAGAGCATAGTGGTCATTCTTAGTTTAATGTGCATTGTACCAAAACTTGTTGATTGATTTATAATTTTGATATTGCTTGTTCATAAACCATTTGTATCTAGTCACCCTTATGAACTTTGAAGGTGTCCTATGCATTTATGTTTTGCTACACTATGAGGGACAAGCTGAATATCACTCTTATTATGTTTTCTATATGTGAAACAAACCAACATCTTTCAATGCATTGTTATTCATGATGTTTTGTTTGTACCTTTTCATGTTAAAACATAGTTGCTATGTCTTATTGTTAGAACTCTATCCTTCATGTTCATGTTTACAGTACCTTGATCTTAGCTATCAATGCTTTTACAATAATGATGATCAAGATTGTGTTGGATGCGTGTCACCTCAAAAATTATATTGTTTTTATTGTTTACCTACTCGAGGATGAGTAGGAACTAAGCTTGGGGATGTTGATACGTCCATAACGTATCTATAATTTTTAATGGTTTTATGCTAATAATATGCTTTTGATACTCCTTTTTATATAAAGTTTATATATTATTTGGACTAACCTACTAATAGTTGCAAAAGTGTACAATGTTCTTGTTTTACACTTTAATATGTAGAAATTATCAACAATACAAGTGGAAACCTTGTTGGAGTCAAGTTGAGATTTTCCAGAAATCTGTCTCAGAACTCTTTTTGAAGATGGTCACATTTCCGGTCGAATACGGCGTCAAACGAATAAATCTTCAACTACAAAGTTGTTGGAAATTTCGCGACAAACATTCTAGACATACAATTTAGCTGCTTCTGAGTCCGTATGGGCCCAATAGACCCGATTTATTGTAGCCCAAGATGGGTGACGGGAATCCGAGAAGCTATATAAAGGGAGGAAACCTAATTCGTGGGAGACACCTCCACCCACGAATTTGCAGCCACCAAAGCCACAATTTTGCCTCCCCCATGGATCCCATCTACGGGGAAGGGCTCCCAAGAAGCCATGAAGGAAGGGTGCTAAGGGGCGGTGCTCCCCTTTGATACCGGCGGCGGGGGAAGGAGTCCTCCGCGCCGCCGCCGCCTCTTCACCATCTTCACCGCCATCTCCATCGATCTCCACCACCATCTCCATCGCCGTTGCTGATTCCCATGATGATGAGGGAGTAGTTCTTCCTCGAGGCTAAGGGTTCTACCGGTAGCTATGTGTTCATCTCTCTCTCTCTATGCATGATCATATTGTGATCATGAGCTTTGTAATCAAGTAGATCTACCTTGCTACTCAAGTGCTTTAATAGATCTCTGCTCTTTCCATGTGTGTGAAAGTGACAGCGTGCACACCATGGTGGCACTTAGGCTAGAGATTACAAATACTTGTTATGAGTTATATTTGGAGTTGGATGTCTCTATGAAATTGTGGTGTTTGTTGGAACTATCTAGAGCTCAAGGTGACAGTGTGGGGTTATCTAGATGGGGAAAGTGAACTTTGAGGTGTGTTGTTATAGCCCTACCATGGATTAGAGTGTCCAACCGGAGAGTAGTTCGGAGTAGTATCATAAAGAGAAGATATTCATATGAGAGTGTTCACTAGCGAAAGTATGATCCCTAGGCCTTGTTTCTAAGCATTGAAACACCGTTTTCAACTAGATATGTTACATGTTTGCTTGCTATCATCTTTATTTCAGTTTGCCTTTAGTCTCTTCCATGCCATCAAGCTATTTTTTGGCACCATTACCACTTATAATTATCCATACCACTTGTATTTCAATATCTCTTCGCCGAACTAGTGCACATATACACCTGACAAGTGTATTGGGTGTTTTGGGGACACAAGAGACTTCTTGTATCTTGATTGTGGGGTTGCTTGAGAGGGATACATTTGACCACTTCCTCCCTGAGTTCGATAAACCTTGGGCAATACACTTAAAGGAAAACTTGCTGCTGTTCTACAAACCTCTGCACTTGGAGGCCCAACAACTATCTACAAGAATAGAAGTGCGTAGACATCAACCAACAAACCTAAAAATTTCAAACTAGAACCAGCTTGGTTTCTAGAACCTGGGTTCAAGGAAAGTGTTATTAAACACTAACCCGCTAGGGGTAATGGGGGAATCTTGGATGAATGAGAGTATCAACAACAACAACTTAGAAGATTTATGAAAGGATGGGGAGCAAATTTGCACGGTCAATATAGAAGAGAGAGGAATGTTCTTACTAATAACCTCCATAGGCTAGATTCCAAAGAAGGAATTTCTAGCATGTGTGACAATCAATGGAGAGAGAGGTATGATATTGAGAAGGCCTTGATGCACCTTTATATGGCAGAAGAGGCTTATTGGCGTAAGAGAGATCGGGATAAGTGGGTTTTTCAATGGGATTCGGGCACTACCTTTTTCCATAGTGCGGCGAATGGAAGAAAAATGACAAAATTATAATCTATCTTGAGGATGGGGATAGACATTTAACTAACAGTATTGAGATAAAATAACACATAACAAATTATTACAAGAAATTGTTTAGTAGTGAACCTGTTCCTCTAATTCACCCGGATGAGGAGATTTGGTTAGCTCTTGTAATAAAGTTACAAGTGCGGACAATTCCTTGTTGACTCGGGTTTTACTGAGCAGGAAATTGAGACACAATTAAAGAACTCAAATCTAACACTACTTTCAGGACCTGATGGACTGCTAGTGTTGTTTTAGAAGGAATTCCTTAGTAAAGTTAAACCCATTATCAAGGAGGTGTTGGATGGGCTGAGGGGAGGGAGGCTATACCTTAAGAGGATTAATTATGGAGTGATAATCCTTCTTCCTAGTTCTTTATGCTAATGAGATAAAGCAATATAGGCATATTTTCTTGATTAATATGGTGTTCAAGATTATCAATAAGATTCTTACTAGACGTTTATCTTTGATAGCTGGTAGGTATATTGGCCCTACACAAACTGCTTTCATCCCTGGGAGGCAAATTTTAGATGGGGTGGTGGTTTTATATAAAATTCAAGATAAGTTGAAAGCTTATAAATTTGTTGGACTTATTATTAAGTTGTACTTTGGAAAGGCTTATAATAAGATCTAGTGGAGTTTCATGTTTGAAATTATTAGGAAAAAGGGTTCGATGAAACCTTTATTTCATGGATAATGCAAGTGGTTCAATCTGGAAGAGTTTGTGTTAACATTAATGGCAAGAATGGTTTTTCGGGACTTATAAGGGTCTGAGGCAGGGTGATCCCTTGTACCCACTTTTATTTGACTTAGTAGGAGATGGTTTAGCTGAAATGTTGAATGCTACTAGTAGAGTTGGGCATATAAAGTGTTTGGCTCATCATCCATTTGAGGGTGGAGTGACACATTTACAGTACGCAGGTGACATAGTTCTACTCATTGGGAATGATGAGAACAACATCATGTAAGTCAAATTGTTTTTGTATTGCTACGAAGCTATATCTAGCCTGGAAATTAATTATCAGAAAAGTGAAGGCCTAGGGATAGGGGTTAGTGAAGTTGATAAATTAAGAGTACCTAACATGCTAAACTGTTTAATTAGAACTTTCTCATGAAATACCTTGGTTTGCCAGTAAGTCATAGGAAGTTCCTGGCTAAGGACTAGGAGTTTGTGGTTCAAATTAAAAAATTAATAAGAGGCTAGGAAATGGTTTTAATACCCTTGCTTCTTATGGGTCTAGGTATGTTTTGATAGACTCTTGCCTACATAGCATCCCCACATATGCAATGGTTTGTACCTTATGACTAAAGGTAATCACTACAAAATGGACATGTCTAGATCTAGTTTCTTCTAGGAATGTGTGTGGGATAAAAAGAAATATCATATGGTGAAGTGGAATTCTTTGTGTAAACCAAAAGATTATGTTGGTTTGGGCTTTGCTGACACAGGTGTGAGAAACATTTTTGTACTTCGCAAATGGATATACAAGCCGGAGAGTGGTGCTAAAGATCTTATCTACATGATTCTTAGGAGCAAATACATGGGTTTTGTTGGGTTCTACCAATATAGCGAGAATGGTTCCTCATATGGGTTCCCTTATGATTTTCGCTAGGGATGGCTCAATCTTCACGGATTTGAGGGCGGGAGCGAGGGGAAACCCGATGAACACGATGAACTCAACTCAAATGCAAGGTAAGGATAAAAGCGCACACCAAACGTACACATATAATTTGATTTGCTCTTGTTGGTTCGAACAACCAATCCAATAGAATCCCTAGGCGAGATACCTTACGGTAGAATCACCCGAGGAGATATTGGGAAGCAAATTGTAGAATCTACACAAGGAAAGAGTAGCAACCAAGTAGAATCCCAAAGGGAGAACCTAGAACTACTAGAATCCTTGGGTAGGAGAGACCAAGTACTTGAGGAGGTCCTTGTTACAACTCGTAGATTCAATTTAGAGAACGGGTTCCCATCCAGGGTTTGGCACATGCCATGAGTTTCAGCTCAATTCATCATCATCTCCATCTAGATCTGAGTCACAAGAGGCTATTTATAGTACTGGGGGTGAAGGGTAGGTAAAGGGAATATTCCAGGGCATCAGACCCGAAACAGTGCGCAGACTGACGATTTCTGGCAATAAGTTTGGCATTGTCGGAATTGACTCCGAAACATTTCAGCAGTCGCCGGTTTGGTTCGGCGAACTTTCGGTAGGGTCTAAAGGGGCTAGGAGTGGTTGTTTAGTTCTAGTTTGCAGCGATTGCGTGGATGCTTTGGTTAACATGTAATGAGAGAATATTCCAACATAAGGTGTTATTTAACCCTTTGCATGCTCTTTATAGAGAATACTCATTCATGTTGCAGTGGAGGCTGATGATCTCTTCTAAGAGATAAGCTGCGACGAAAGACTGTATGCGCAAGATTGACGACAAGCTGTGGGAACTAGGAGCATTGAGGAGACATGGTCACGTTAGAGTAGGTTAATTAGGTTCCTTTTAGCTTCTCTTGTTCCATTGGCTTTGTAGTTTTGGACTCCGTATCGTGGAGGTTGTGTCCCTTTTTCCAAGTTTTAACTCTTTTGCTTTGTTGTGAGTACGGTTCGCTAGCTAGGAGTTGTCATGTGTATGTTTTTTCCTGTTTTCTCTTTGGTTACCTTGTGACAATGTTGAGATTTCAATATAAAGTTGGGCCCTCGGAATGGGTGTCTTGTTTCAAAAAACCTAAAAAATAAGGTGGCATGGTAATATGGAGGAGTGGGTTGCATGTGTCATTAATGATGATAAATTTGAGGTCAAACGGATCAGTGGTGGATCCAAGATTTTACACTAGGGTGGGGCAACTAATTGTTTCCCCGGCAAAAAATATAACATGACAATGTACATGTATTAAGCATACTATATATAAATGCATGGCAGAAATAGATTTATAGTCTCACAAGTAGCATAAATTCAATGATTATATGTCAAATTTGCATACAGAAATATAACATACTCGTAGCTGTTTTAAAGACCACAACAATACTACTATTAATTCTTATTCTTCTCAGGATAACGTTTTATCATGGCCATGAAAGTCTCAACTATATCATCATTGTTTATCTTGTCAAAAGTATGTCGTTCAATGAATGTGACTAGACAATCATCCAAAAGACCATCTCCCATCTTATTCCTCAACTTATGCCGCACGAAATTCATTGCAGAGAACACTCTTTCAACACTTGCCACCGTCATTGGTAGAAGCAGTACCAATTTGAGAAGAGAGTAGACCAGATCATGAACAACATGTCTTGTTGTTTCAACAAGTTTGACCAATAGCTCAACAAGATTCTTTAGACCTTGAAATTTTCATATTTTATCATGTCATCGATGTAGTTAAAAAGTTGTGTCTCAAGTCTTATCAAATCAACCTTGAAAATATCACTATGATAAAATTTAGCAAGTCTATGTATCTTTTTTGCATCAAAAGAAGCAAATGAGTTGACAGAATTCAAGGCTACCATACAACCAAGTAACTCCATGTTGACCTCATCAAATCGACTGTTAAGGCCTTAACAAATTTTATCAGTGACGCCAATGTATACTTCTCTTCTAAAATGATCATCATTTGTTTGATCTGAAGAAAACCATGTTGATCTCCCATAAGGAACATAATTACCATCTGGTGAAGGAACTTGGATGCCATGATCATTGCAAAATGAAATCACCTTTGCATAGAATGAATCCCAACCATTAGACCTCATCTCCTGCATTCTTCTTTTTTCCATACCAACAAGTGAGATAGCACTAACAATATATTGCTCTCTCCTTTGTAAATACTCAGATAAATCATTTTTGTATCCAAGAATTATAACCATCAACTACGCACTAAAAACAAAATCAAATGATTCAAACACTCCAAGCACATCATGTATTTTTGGCCAATCACCCTTTTGCCCATGATCTTCTCCAAGAATAACGATCACATCTTGAATTGTGGGATACATACCAATGATCCGCATAATGGTTTTGAAATGAGAGCCCCATCGGGTCTCACCTAGCCTAGCTAACCCCATCTCTTCATTTAATCCACCACTAGTTTCTAGTTCATCCACTTCAAGAGATTTCAAGAGGTTAACAACTCTAACATTCTGAAGCAAGTCATGGTGCTTACAAGAGACTCCCACAATACTCATCAAGAGAGAGACTTGAGAAAAAAACCAAGAACAATCTGTATTGTCCTTAGCAACATCAACTAGGACTAGCTGGAGTTGATGTGCAAAGCAATGAATACAATAAGCAGAAGATGACTCTTTCATGATCCAAGTTTTTAGTCCTTTAATTTCTCTTTTCATGTTACTAGCCCCGTCATAACCTTGCCCACGGATTTCAGTGGGAGTCAAATGGTGATGACTAAGTAAACCATAAATTGCATCCTTAAGTGACAAAGAAGTAGTATCACCTACATGAACAATTCCAAGAAAATGCTCCTTTGGCCTTCCCACTTTATCTACATAACGCAAGGAAATAGCTAGTTATTCCTTATGCGATACATCACTACCCTCATCAGCAAGAATTGCATAATTGTAATCACCAAGTTCTTCTATAATTTTCTTCCTCGCATGTATGGCACAACATTTAATAATTTGCTTTTGTATCTCAAGGGAAGTCAATGCACAATTACCTGGAGAATTTTTCAAAACCAATTTATTCACTTCTTCATTATTTGTTGCAATCCATTCTAGAAGCTCAATAAAGTTCCCTCTATTGTGAGAATCATCCTTTTCATCATGTTCACGAAATGCCAATCCTTGACCCAGGAGAAATCTCAAGGACTAAGAGAATAAAGCAACCTGAGCTTGTAAGACATGGTTCCTCCACAATAAGATTATCAACTAACACGTTGGGATTCACAAATAAGTTATATCTCTCCTGAGCATGATTGTGTACACTTGTTACACCACCCACATGCATGTTTATCAAGTGCATCATCCCTATTCCAATTTCTCCAACCACCATCAACAAAAACCTCGGTACCCTTTCCCTTCCTTTTCTTCTCTTTGAACAAGTAGCATACGAAGCAAAATGCAACATCCTTCTTGATACTATATTCAAGACAATTATACCTCTCAAACCAAAGAATACTAAAATGCAGATCTTTACCTCTAGTATTCCTTGATTCAAACTGATGTGCATATGGTCGACATGGACCTTTAAGGATGTATGCTCTCTGAAGTGCATCCTGATTATTAGCATTATAGCTTGCAATGGGTAATCTTTCTCCTGGATCATGTGGAAGACGATTAATATCATACACTTGTGGTGGTGGCGGTTGTGGTGGTGGTGGCGATGATGAGAGCGGTGGTGGCAATGCGGAACTACGGTTTGCTCTTCGGCAGCGGTCGAGGCAGAAGATGCGATCTTCTTTGCTTCGTGCTACTGAAAAAGTGATGCAATGTCCGAGTTCCTCTTCTTCATGTTTCAGTCACAGCAATGCAAAAAAAGACAGCTGATTTATCAACTCTGTAATTACAGTGAATCAATTTTGGGAAAATTTGCTACTGGACACAGTTATTTTCAGGCATTTGCTAAAACACACCATTCGGTTGTGTCTTTGCCAGGTACCATTACAATTTTGTGGCACATTTGCCAGAACACACCACATGGCCAAAAAATGGAAAGTTTTGGCACATTTTCCCATGTGACCATGTTATGGCCGAGTTTGAAGAAAATGTATGGAACTTTCCCTTTTTAGCCATGTTCTAGCAGATGTGCCACAAAATTGTAATGGTACCTAGCAAAAACATAATCAGATGGCGTGCTTCAGCAAACGCCTGAAAATAACGGTGTCATGTGGCAAATTTTCCCATCATTCTACATCTGAATCAATATAGAACAGTTAGAGAAGAAAAGAGAAAGAGACAAGTTTATTCTTCTACTAATGGATCGAAACAGCAAAAAAAGTACAAGTTGATTCAAAGTTACTGCTAATGAATCGATATGACAATTCTACTTTTCTACTTTGAATAAACTATTTACAATTAAAATACAACTAGAGAAGAGAAAGAGGCATGTAGCTTAGCACGGTGAAACCTCACCTGATCGATTAGCAGATCGGAAATTGTTGAAGCTCTGCTTGCAGACTGTGTAGACAATCGAGCAATCAATCAACACAATGAGTCTGGCGATAGATTTTATTTCAGGGGGAATTGAATCAAGATCGATCGGAACTCTGAACTCGGCTTGGGCAAATCGTGAAATAGAGTTCGTGCAGCAGACGGTTTAACAGGACTAGAGGAATGCAGAAAACATACCGTGTCTGCTTTCCACCGCCTGCTCCAATACATGTACTAGGCTAACAGGCCAAATCTTAGGATGGTCCACGCCCTACCCGCCCTCCCTAATAGCTCCGAAATGGATAGAAAGAATTGGGGAGATATGAATGTATCGGATTTTAACTTGCAAACATTAAATACATCTTATTAGGATAAACTTTATAGATATAAAAGATATGCACGCTAACACAAAAAAATACTTGAATCGCCAGTGGAGATTTGGTACACGTGATTTCGTTTTTAAAAATTGTTTATTTCTGGACGAGGTAATTTTAACTTTAAAACAAAATTGAAAACAAATTCGAATGTAGCCAATTATGCATCCACAAATGGTGCAAATATTCATTTCAAATATTTCTTTCGTTCAGAAATAACTGACTTGGGTTTGACTAGATTTAAATATTTGAATGGATCTCTACACTAAAATACATCTAAATACATTTAAATTTAGATAAATCTAAGTCAGTTATTTGTAGACCGAGAGAGTACTTTGTATTATGAGCTACACAAAATGACACAAGTTATGCTTATTTTCAAATCTACAAAAATATTCAGATTTTGTGTAGCCCATGCTATAAAGAATTTCGGGTTGCAATTTTGCATGCTCATGGAATACAACATTGACTATGCCCCAAATTTGTTTTCAAATCATTTTGAATCTTGTGTTTTCTTAGTTTTTAAAAAGAAAGGAGCACTAGAACTCAGTCAAAGACACTTTCGTCTCATTGCACACTTACAAATGGCAACCAGACACGCCGGAGTTCAGTGCAAAGAAACCAACACGTTGCAATATATGAGCACGCTCCCGGGAAGGACGAAACCCTCCAAGTGCACGCTTGCTCGCTCACCAAACTGTTCATGTAATGTTACGGCAAAGATTAGAAATCATGATCACAAGAACAGAAGATGATTTATGCCAACATGTATTTTCCCCAGGCGAGCAATCTCATTATCCCGAGAGAACAGTAGCACGAAAATTATAACCGTAATGCACATATCCCCAGCAAGGCGGAAAGTGATCGTTAGGAAGAGTCACAAGACATCATCCATGTAAGTTAAGAATATTTATTTATTTTTAAAGTTCTCCAAAAAAGACATCCATCCAGCTCCCATAACCTGTCGTCAATTAGAGAGGCAGAGTTCTCCCTTTGCACGAGATTACAGAGGCCCAGGGAAGGTGCCATTTTCCCGTTGCTCATTCCACCGGTCAACCTGCAGATCAAACGCAATATTGTCAGTGGTCAACTCTCCAGAACCCAAATGTTATTATGACAGACGAATGTGTGTTATTGCAACAAGATGTACTCCTAATAACACACATTAGTTGTATTAATAGTAATATTAAGTGGCAGATTCAATAAATGCTTATATGTGCCCATGTGCAACTGATGATTAATATGCATATGGTAAAAGGATGGCATATTGACAAGATTCAGTAGCTCATATAGAATGATTAAGTACTCCCCCGTCCCAAAATAAGTGACTTGTGTTTATCTACATTTGCATGTACGTATATACTAAAACGTGTCTAGATACATACGAATCTAGACAAATCCAAGTCACTTATTTTGGGACAGAGGCAGTACAAAAACCAGCCAAATGCAACAATAAAAAACGTCAGGTTTACAGTTGTCATATGAAGTAAATTATCAGAAGCAACAGTAAGCAGGATAAATTATTCTAAGCAATAGATCTAGTACTCCCTCCGACCCATATTAGTTGACTCAGATTATTAGATAATCTGAGTCAACTAATATGGGTCGGAGGGAGTACTTGATTTTCATTCATCAGGAAAACAGATTTGACACTTGAATCTTAATTACAAGTCAATGGACCCAAAGGAATTCATCCTTTTGGAAGAACTAGCATATCCAGCTTAACGAACCCACAGTGTGAGGATAAAAGATCCTTGAACAACATTTCCATACAAATAGTACGTAATGTTTAATAAAGTGTAGGTTTGTAGATAAACACTGCAGGGGCTTATTTTGGCCTCTTCAAAATTCAACTATATAAAAATATTAATGGCAGTACTGTCAAGTCTAACAATTATCACCACTTGAAGAGCATACACAACAGGCTAAACCATGGAAACTTCACATGCCACAAAAATACTTAGCTAATCTCAAGTTAACAATACTGAAACAGTGAACTTTACGAACAGTGAAAGCAAGAAATCCATACCCATTCACCAGGGCAAAGAGATCGGTAGTATTTTGCGAACTTGTCACATTCAGGGGCATCATCTCCTTTCGCAGCTACACACCTGATCAAATAATCAGACTTATTGAGAATGGCTGTGAGTAAAACAATAGCACAAACTTACCCAAACTCCATGAGAACGATAGTCATACCTATGATACTCAACGTAGCGTGTGAAACAGTGCCTTGATTGATTAGTTGTTGGGAAACGGAAATCTGCTGGTGCTGTCTCAATCTGCATAATGAAACATGCTCAGTAGTTCGCACCTATAACATGAATTTGTTATTTTACCATTGGTTTGTCATTCAACCTTGATCTCTGCTTTATCTTCAGCCTCTTCCTCCTCGGCAGTCTCAGTTGTTTCCTCTGCTGCAGTATTGGTTTCCTCTGCTTCTGACTTGTCAGCATTATCTTCTACAGCAGCTGGTGTCTCATCAGCTGGAGGGGCTTCATCATTTGATGCAGGGACAGCTTCAGCCTCAGTAGCAATATCAGGCTTCTCAGCTGTTTTTTCCGCTGGAACCTCTTGTGGTGGGAGTGAATATTCCTGCAAATGAAGGTCAAGTTTTTAGAAAGACAAGTTCTGGGCCATGAAAGACCAAAAGTAAATGGAATAACACAACACAGAGAAACCAACTTGTATAATAGATACTTAATAGATCATTATTCATGATTTGAACAAAGAGGGAATCAGATCCTGCGTGTAACATGAACATTATTCTTGTGTTATCATGCAGCACATAACTAAGGGCCTCTTTGTTTGGGTTGGCTGCCATCGTAGAAATCACCATTAATTAGGTCTCCTTACATTACTAAATTATAGTTCTCCAATGCAAAGCAGAAATGAGATTGGCAATCAGTAGCTAGTTATCTCTGTTGGTTAGGGAACATGTGCGCACGCCAGCTAGTAGTGAATGGATGGATCATTCATGGGACATGCATCATCTCTAAGTACGAAACATGCACGACGAGGATCAGTTGAAACATGCAGACAGAGCCTGCAGCTGTACTCCAAATCGCTCACGGGACCTGCAGAAGCAAGGCTGGACAAAAACTGGCTAGCTAGCAATGCGCCCGGTGCAATCTGGGCTAGGATCGAGTTCTAGAATCTGCACGAGCTTGGATGGGAGGGGGGTCAGGGATAAGCTTGGGCGGTGCCGCCAGGGAGGGAGTTCTAGAGTTGGCAAGGATCTTGTACGAGACGACAGCTGGCGGTCAGGGATAAGCTTGGGCTGCCTGTCGCTGATGGAGAAGAGAGGTGGCGGCGCATGGGTTGGGTTTTGGGGCTCGCACAAGTTTGGCCGAGGGGTGGCAATTTTCTTGTAATTCCAAGAAACCAAATGGACAATGAGTCGTACCGCTTCGGGAATTGGGCAAGAAGCCGCGAGAAGCATCTCCAGAGATGCTTTTCCTCGCCTGCCTATTCCATGAGTGGCTTTGGCAAAGCCCACAGCAGATCACTTTGTTTCGATGTGGTGGCTTATTTTCGTGGAAAGCCAGAATAAGCCCAAACAAAGAGGCCCTAAACATCACATGGTGCATAACTTTGAGAAGGGACACACACATACACATATCTATCTTTCGTAGTCTACTCTACATTCCCCAGCAAAATCTGATTAATTCACAGAAGGCCTCACTCCATAACCTTTGGATGTGCTGAACACCAAGTACTACATACTTTCTAAGAAAAGTGTATAAATTTTGCAATTTTTCATGTACAACTAAATTGCTACTATTTAAGTTGTACATGAAAATCTACATAAGTGCATAACCAACTTTTCTTTTGTGGGACAAGTCATATAACTAAATCATCGCTAACATCTACACTATCACAAGCTATTTCAACTTTCTACAAATGGTACGGAAATGTCATAGAAATTGAAAATCAAACAAAACTGTAAAGTAGCCCAAAACAGTTGTCCACCACCAATATGAGCACATCTAGAAGAAATAGTCTGCAGCATGCAAAAGAAAGCAGCAAAAGATTCATCATAAGATATATTTTCATAATGTACTTATTCATTACTGTAATTATTTGATAATTCTTTCAATATATCCGGTCAAACTTAGAAATTGTTGACTTTTTACTAAGTTTAGATGCCACCTATTTGGGGACAGAGGGAGTACCAACGACAAGCACAACATCCGGATGTTAAACTCCCTTAATCAATAACAGTTGATGATATTTGTGGAATATTCCAGACATTTTGGGAATCCATGATGGTAGTTTGCTAGAAAATGAAATCGTAGAATATACTACTCCCTCCGACCCAAATTAGTTGACTTAGATTTGTCTAGATTCGATTGTATCTAGTCATGATTTAGTACTAGATACATCCGTATCTTGACAAATTTGAGTCAACTAATTTGGGTCGGAGGGAGTAATATTATAACTGGGAAAACTTCTATGAGATAGACAACTTTCTTAGAGGCTTCTGAAGTTCTAAGTACTTAGATTTCTTTTTCTTTTAGCACAAGGATCATGGCACATGGCAATAGTCCAATTGGTAGGTATTGTTTGCCCTATTTCTGGGTCAGGACAACCAATGAGGCTGAGACTTGCAAATAAGAGATCACATAATTTTTTTTCCTGTAATATCAAATGTGTACAAAGATATCATAATCGTTTTTGGACATTCTAGAACCACGAGCAAAACATACTTTTGGAAAATTTCCATCTCTTCTAGAATACTGAAAAAAATATGCATACCTAATTCTCAATTATTTACAACAGAACCTTTTACTACAATCAACTTTCAGTTTTTCCAGCCTCAAATCGACCAAACTACTGAAAACTTCTGCACGAATCACACCATTGGCCCACTGCACTCAAAACTTGCTCCGGAAACAACCAAACTACACCAAAAACAGCATACCAAACCTAGTTCTCACTGGGGTTTCATTTGGATGAAATAGAACCGGGGACGGGGACCCTTGTTGCTCTAAAAACAGCATGCCGGATGCAAATTCGGATCCACGAGCTAGTTACCGGTTTTAGCTGATCCAATCCAAACCGGGGGCACGAACGACACGTTATTGTACTCAGAATCCTGATAATTTACGCGTCTAGGCTCCCATAATCGCCAAGTTATCGACCAAAGGAGTCCACGGCTCCTCATTTCAGAATCCGCAAAATACAAATAACATCTGCTACCGAACAAAAAACTCAACGCTGAACAGAACCCTAGACCCCTATCGCGTGAACCCATCAGACAACCGCAGATCTGGAGGCGCCCCCTGGATCTACTGACCCTACCGGGATGAGAAGTTTAGATCGGGAGCTGCTCTGTACATAGGAAACGGGGTAGGTGGTGTTACGGTTGTGTTTACCTCGGCGAGGGTCGGGGCCTTGGCTGCGGCTGCCATGGTCGCGGTAGCCTGGAAGCTTCTAGAAGTGGCGGCTGCGAGAGAGTGGGCGAGGGGGCACAGCAAAGCGATACAAGAAGAGGATGTAGGTTCCAGTAATGCTTAGTGGGCCAGGCTTAAATGTTAGATCCCAAACTGGGCTAAAAGATCGGTCCTCTTGTGCAATCCGCAGGGTGTGCGTTTCTATAAAAAGACCGACTTTCACATAGGAAAAAAGAACGATCAAAATGGGCGCTGTCGCGTCGACACGCGTCGCGCTCGTACAACATCCTCGCGAACCGGGTTTGTTTTTTTACTTGACGTGCACAAACCCGCTGCCTGATACATATTTTCCATTTTTCTCATTCTGCGTCGCGCGAGTTCAAAACGTGGCCACCATCACGAAATTGATGAAATATTTTTTTTGCCTTTTCGTGCCGCGCAGTTCAAGTGCTAACAAGTGTCCTCGTTTTTTTCATTTAATTTTTCGGGTAATGAGTTTTCTGAGGAACTAACGGGAGGACAGTAGCAACTTTTAATTGAATAAATATGAATTAACCATATCACGACTCGGCTTCGCTTCGAATCATGGCGCCTACGGCACATCAAATTTTTATAAATATCTTGAAGGTATTGCAATCGTCATAGCGCATGTTTGTCGTTCCCCAATTTGTCGTAGCACGTTCCGCGACTCGATTTCGCCTCGAATCAAGGCACCTATGGCGCATCAGCTCGGCCTTGAAAAAAGTACAATTTTATATACAGTAACACTGCAGACGATATGAATGTACAATATTGATATGAATGTACATAATCGCCTTCTGAAACAGGTACAAAATCGATATTAATGTAAAGAATTGCCTTCTGAAATACCATGGTAGATCAATTTGTAATACCACTAATAATGTTGCACGTGCAATGCGTGTTGCTTGGTGTAAATTTAAGTACTAAGATCTCTTCTCTAAAATTAGTAGGTGTATTTCAAGAAACAAAAAATAAGATCTCTTATATAAATTTAGCAACCCTTGCTATGAAATTATAAGCAACTGGACAGTGCATAGTTATAAGGAGAGCAAACTGAGATATTTACACAAAAATGATGCCATCTATTGTTCTAGATAGTTAAACCATACCCAAAGGCGCGCGGTGCCAATTTTATAGCACAGAGTCGATTAACCAACGAATCAAAAGCCTAACATTGTCTCATAGTAAAGAAAACAAAGATTAAAAAACACATTAGGTATTTAGCTGGCATAGACCCAAGTAAATTGGCCAAGAAACCAAAGATTAGTTATAGCGGTTGTTTCCATCGGCATTCTTTTAAACGTCTCTACTGCGATGGATCTAGGATCAGTTATGTTTCTTTGTACACAACTAAAAATTTAAAATAGAAAATTATAAGCTACAGCAGCAAGAGGAAAAGGACACGTTAGCAAATCAATCAGATAATTGTATTAAGAAAACTATGGATAATGTAACAGCCTCGAATCGACCCTATGCAGATTTTAGCGATTTTCGCCAAACCCGCATAGAAACGATTCAAAGATGCCCATCAGACACTTGCGTGCTGGTAGAAAATAAAGTAATATCATTACACATTAATCCACGATGGAACCCACATATATATATAACAACGACTCAACAAGTCAAGAATACAGATATATAATACAAAGATCCAAATCACCTTGAAAACGATACAACATCTGAGTACGGATAAGATGCAAATGAGGCTAAGAGCCCTGAAGAATAACCAATGGCGTCCATAACCCTGTCCAGGCCAAGCCGGAAGGATAACCCTGGTAATGACGTCGATCTCAAACCTGCTAAAATTAAAGGGGTGTCGACAAAGGGCAGAGGAAAAAGAGAGCGGTAAGTACTGAGGCCAGTGCACGACGAGTCTAGAATTCGTCGGCTCTCGCCTACATAGGTATGGTGGACTGAAGCGGCAGTGCAGCATGCACTAAACAACCTATAGAGACTCGATATAACTGTCGGCTATTAGAGAGGGGGTAAGAAAGACCTATTTGGATCCAACCTGATACTAACACCAATAAAACGCATCCTGGTATTCCCTCTTATACCAAACAAGGAAGTCAAACCGAGAAACTCACACAGTTGGCAGTTTTATTCATTCCATTATAGTTGCAGTACTTACTAGTCAGATATAGATAGCATGAGTCATCCTGATATCATAAGCAGTGGACAATTTTAGTTAATCATTCCATTGTAGTTGTAATACTTACTAGTCAGATATAATTAGAATGAGGCATCCTAAACCCAGCAGTTGTTGGAATTTTTATTTACTCATTCCATTGTAGTCAAACTGATTACTAGACATGTTAAGGTTAAATTTATAGCACTACTTTAGTTATGATTGTCTATGATCGAGATATTGTGCTCCAAGTCATCCATAATCGCGAATATGGCTTTCAGAAATATTTACCCTACAGGGGTGCACAAATAGCAACACACGCACGACCAACCTTGGAAAAACCAAATAAAAACCCAACGAGGCTTTCACAACAAAGCAATCACAGGATTCATAAAGCATTTCAGGGGGGCACCCCAATAAGCTACCCGCAACGAAGTTGGCCAGCTCCGAGACGGATCCAGGGTTTGCGAGAACGGCTGTAAACGACTGGGAACCCGAAAGTATGACTGGGCTTGTCGATACCGCGAAATCATGATGCGATCCTAAGCAGTACAAGTGCTCCACGCACAATCGTAAATAAAGCAGTAAAGCATGGCATAGGTACATGATAGTAATAAAGCCCTAAACTAGTTTGTGGTCCCAAGTAATAAGAAATGAATCAAGCTCTGGCTAAGGGGATTTATGGTCCCACATGTGGATAGTGCGATAGTCAAGGAACAGGTATCAAATACTCGGGGTCCTACGAGACACAAGTGAGCGTGGAAGAACTAAATAACATCCATTGCCCTATGATGCATCTGCATTAGTTATATCTATTTCTAGCATTTTAATTATTGAAATTAAAGCCATGATCATCTCCACCATTAAGCATGGGCCAACCTTTCAACAACGGTGGAACGACAACGACGCGAAGCAGCACCTGAGCGAGCAACTATGACTCGCAAGGCCGACTATCTATCAAACAACATGTAATAGGATGTGTCTAAGACAATATAGAGGCTGCAAGGAATATAAATGGTATGGAAACTAAAACATCGCAACAAGGATAGGAATAAATCAATAGGAAGAAGTAAAGACTATAAAATCAAAATAGGTAGAAAGAGGGAGAATGCTCGTCTGGGAAACACTGCCGAAGATACATTATCCGAAGAACTTGTCGATACTCGCAGAAACTCAACGACCTAATCCGTGAAGAAGCAAAACACTAAAAGAAACACCGAATGCACTATTTAATACTACGGCAAAAGATCCGGCATGATGCATGTATGATATATGACATGGCAAAGATGCGATGCAACTAGGCAATATTAAGCGGAACCGGGGTCCCGACAATTAATTAATAGGTTCAAGTTGTTTAGATACCCCACAATTTAAATGTTGTATTAACAAGGCGAAACATGGCATCGATTCACTACACAAATTTAAATGGAGCAATATAAGACTTGAAAAGTCCGCATATAGTCTCCATATTTAATTATTAGGTGAGTCGACAAAATACCCCCAAAACACATGATATGAATGCATTCATGAACAATTGCATGCAATAGGTAGATATCATTTATTATAAAAATATGGGTCTCGGATAGGGGATCACATGTAGGGTATCGGCGATCTTGGCATCCTATGGTTCAGGTTCAGGCTCGCCGGGATCGGTCTTCGGGGCAACAGCCTTCGGATCGCGGGGTCGGGGTCTTCAAGTCCGATGGATCTTCGGGCCTGGGGATCGGTCTTCGGGTCATCGGGTCCGGGGTCTTGGCCATCGTATCCAGGACGGAGATCTTGTCTAGGGTCTTCAGGGTTTGGTCTTCGAATTCCCGAGATCAAGGGCGTCGGAGTCCATGAAGAAGATCTTGTCGAGCCACGTCACCGATGTACTTGTCTAACTTGTAGCTCTTGTCCGTCGGGTGTTCTGCTGCAACATCTCACCATAGTCCATCAATCGTCTGAGAACAACAACACATCGTCTAAGGAGCCGCACAGAGGAAACAAGCTCGAGCAGCAACAGGAACCTGCGGAAGCAGCGTCGCACGCTGGACGCAGGAAACGGTGGCGGACACGAGGCCAGGCTCTGTTCGGGGGCGGCGGAACTCGGGCTTCGGCGAGAGGGGCACGGGGAGGACACGGGGCACATGCGGTAGGGTCACGCGGGGAAGGTGGATCCTGCAGCGACAGAGCTCCTGGCGGCGGCCTGTGCCGGGGATGCTCGCATGGGAGGCGGCCGAGGCAGGAAGTGATGACCCACAAGTATAGGGGGTGTATCGCAGTATTTTCGATAAGTAAGAGTGTCGAACCCAATGAGGAGCAGAAGGTGATGACTAGTGGTATGGATCAGGAATTCTCTGCAATTACTTAGCAAACCTTAGGGGTTTTTGATAAAGCAAGTAAATAAAGTACGAGTAAATAAAAGACAGTAGGAATAAATGCAGCAAGTGGCCCAATCCTTTATTCAGCAAAGGACAAGCCGGTTGTATTTCTTAAGATGACCAAACGTTCTCGAGGGCACATGGGAAGACTGTCAAGTGCTTTCACTTCATATAGTTGATTAATCTTCTTTAGCTTGATAAGTGTTGTGTGGGTGAACATGTGCTAATTTACCGACCTTCCTAGGACTAATACATACTTGTGATTATACCCCTTGCAAACATCCGTAAGTACAAGAAAGTAATTAAGATAGAAACCTAACCATAGCTTTAAACTCAGACTCTGACGTCCCTTGTGTAGTGGTTTCCTAACGGGGGTTCAAGTTTCTATCACTCCGGCAACCCCTACGATTAGTAGACAAATACACAATGAATTCCCCTAGGCCCATATAGGTGAAGTGTCATGTAGTCGACATTCACATGACACCACTAGAAGAAGTACACCACAACTTAAATATCAAACTATTGAATCTTTCTCAACACAACTCCACTACTAACAACATGACTTCTCACATGTCCTCAAGAAAAAACGAACTACTCACAAGACATCATATGGATCATGATCAGAGATGAAATAATGATGTATAACAATCTGAACATAAACAATATTCAACGGTTCACTCAATAGCATCAACTACAAAGAGTAATCAACACTAGGAAAGTTTCCCCTAAGAACTATGCAAGATTCAACCCAATTGTTACAACCGTATAAGGATGGTGATGATGGTTCTGGTGGTGATGATGGTGGTGGTGATGATGATGATGATCCCGATGAAGTCCAGCTTGATGGTGGTGTTGATGGCGATGATCTCCCCTCTCCGGAAAGGAATTCCCCCAGAAGAAATCTGTCTGCCGGAGAGATCTTTCTCTCTCGGTGTTTCCCGCCTCGCAGAGGCGGCGGAATCTTTCTGTGGTCGCTCCCCCGAGTCTTAGGGTTTCGTGAGGAATATATACACCAGAGGAGAGATCCAGAGGTGGGCCAGGGCGGCCACACCACCTGGTGGCGTGGCCTAGGGTGGCCCGCGCCAGGGGGTGGTGTGGCCCCCCTGTGGCCCATCTCCACTCCTCCTTCTAGCAACCTTCGTCTTCTGGAAAAATAGGATTTTCCGTATATTTTCCCGGATTTTCTGATCTTCGCGAATTTTGCCTCCAAACAGCACCTTTTCCATCAGAATTCTGACTGTAGTGGTCCATGCTCCAAAAGTCATCAACCATGCAAAAACAGATGAAATAACATAAGTATCACCTCTTAATATGAAATATATCAATGAATACAGTGAATTATGACATAGAATAGTGATGCAAAATGGACGTATCAACTCCCCCCAAGCTTAGACTTCGCTTGTCCCCAAGCGAAACTGAGCTCAATAAACATGGCCTCAGGTTTATGGAGTGAAGAGTCGATAAAAGAATACGGACAAGAAGCATCACATTCATCAATACATAGATCATAATAGCAAACAACTCACCATTATATAACTTAACTTGCAATAGGTAAAGGAAACACAATAAAGATACATAAAGTGAATCATAATTGGTAGTGGCAAACTTAGCTCTTGGTCGAAGAATAGTTGATAATTTGCTGGAGTTCACAAATAACTGGTTTTCAATGATAGCTTTCAAAGTAGTAATCACCAAGATAAAAGCAATGTGCAAAACAAGGAACATAAGAAACATGATTGAATAAATCATCATATGAATGAATGAAACACAACAACTCAAAATACTTGCTGAGATAGAAATAAATAGGTTTACTAACTGAACTACAAAGTAAAAGAAAGGCCCTTCGCAGAGGGAAGCAGGGATTTCAAGTTTCATAAAGAGCTCCCAAAAATTATGGTACTTATTAGCTTTCAGCTCTCATTGCCCCTATCATAGGCATCTTTAGGTGATTAAGGTTAAAGTGATAAAATATGAGGATATGCTTGACAAGTTGTAAATTGAGAATCTCATGTCCCTTGAATATGAGGGTCGCTCCTCATGCTACTCAAGTTTAGTCACCGGTAAGTTCTTGTCATCGTAAGCATATGTGTATCATAGAGAACCGCCAACGGGATACCCCTTGCCCGATGATACGGAAGAATCCCCATATCAAAATGACAAGGCAAGCAGACAACAAGCATCTCAACAATCTTCTTATTTACCATGGGAATATGGTGATTTTTTGTCTCTTTCCTCTTTTCATAATCTCTTTTTTCTCAATATCGGACTCTTTTTTTATAAGAAGAATGCTTCATAGACAGCTCATTATGGTTACGCTGCAGGTTTCCACCATGTCAGCATGGATTAGACCAGCAGCCCAGGCGTTTCTCTAACACACATGCATAACTCCATGGACTTACAAGCTCCCCTTTCATTTCACACCGACGACATCCATAAACAAAAGAACATGATATCAACTAGGTACAAAGTACCGGTGCAATGTTGAAAGCGTTCCCCATGACAGCATGGTTCTGCTAATTCGCAACTTACAAAGCGCAAGCATATACGCAACATAGGTGAGCACAATGGTTCAAGTTTATTAAGTGCAAGAAAGTAAAGTGTGCCATCAAGTTCATGTGAGCTTTAATCACTAATTTTCACATAACAAGTTTATTTTGGATGGTAGATAAAAACAAGAATTTACTTGGAATAGCAATAGTGCTAATAGGTAAGTATGGTGGACACAAATGGCATGGGTTTGGTTTAAGGAATGGATGCACGAGAAGAATTCCTCTCACTACAGGTTTTTGGCTAGCAAGGCTGGGTAGCAAGTATAAGAGTTGATGGAAACAAACAAACAAACATACAAGTGAAAAAGATAAACATGCAATCTTCCTTGGAAGCACAAAAGATCTTAACTAGAGAATACTAAACTTATGAGCAAATCAAGGAAGAAAGATGATGATTTTTTTTCTTTAGAGTACTTTTATCTTTTCATTCAACTCTCAAAAATAGTGTTTCTACTGACCAAGCCAGGTTTGCCAAAACCAACTAAATTAACTCAATGATCCCAAAGTGATACCAATACCAACAATAAGATCAATCATATAACCACGAATTGAAAACTAATATAAGATATGCAAAAGAGTAAATGATAGAACTTCTCATTAATATTCCATAACGGCAACTCACACCAAGGGATACATATCTAACGAGAGAGGGGACACTTCCGTAATGCAAACCATCCTACATGATAACTTCTCTATTCATGATATGACTCTACTAGAATGGTAAAAAGATAGAGGATAGTGATGTGATACCGCGACACTCCCCCAAGCTTGGAACAAACCAAGGGGATGCCAAATCCGATGACGAATTACTCCTTCGGTGGTGGTGGTGTTCTCTCGATGAGCTCTTTGATAAGTTTCCCCAAGTCCTCAATCTCGAAGGTGAGAGTACGAATAAGCTGTGAGTTTTTCTCAATGCGGCTCATGATCATGTCGGGTTGAGAATCCTAGCTCTTGCGATTCTTTCCCCACTCTACCTCCTTGAAGTCTTCTTTTCCTGCATGGCTAGAACGAGGCAAATCCCAATTGGAGTGTAATTTCTCCTTGGGCATATTCTGGTATTGATGCTCATGGATAAGGGTATGGAAAGGATTCTTGACGCGTGGAGGAAGTGACCATGGATCTGAACAGTGATGAGGAGGTTTCCCTCCAATTGACATAGTCTTGGCAGGGTTGGCCACCACTCCAATGCTTGCAATGGTAGTTCCGGTGTGCTTTGCCTCCTCTTCATCTTCACTCTTGATCTCCTTTCCCTGCCCGAGGTCTTGGAGATCTTCCTCCATAGGCTCCTTTCCTTTATCCTTGGCGGACACCATTGTGCTTCTAAGCTTTCAAAGATAGTTCCTGGCAGAAACAGATCGAAACAAAAACACGATGAAAACACGATATACGAACCTCGAGGGATCCGGGGGATTATATATTATGAAGTTTCACAACAAAAGGAAGGTACTGGGGGAAAACGGGTCGGAGATGGAGTCCGGACACCACCTGGTGGCGCGGCCAGGGGTGGGCCCGCGCCACAGGGTGGTGTGAGCCACCCTGGCTCTGTTTCCATCCCTCTTTTGCTTCGTAGCTTTTCTTATTGTCTAAAAACTGCAAAAATATAGTGGAATAGTATTTTCGCGGAGCTTTTCTTACCAGAACTATTACCCATTCAAAAACGGAGTCAGCAGGTCTCTCAATTTGGTCCTTGTTAAATTTTTCCGGAGTCACCACTTGAATAACATCAATATCTTCATCTTCATACTCTTATTACTTGAGTCATAAAACCTTTCACTTTCTCATTACACCATTATCTCCACTACCTAGAAATTTCTTTGACATAAAACTTCACACAGTTCTCATTAACAACGTTAGTATAAGTGAATTGATAAAACCTTTTGAGTTCAACTTCAACTAAAAACCATCAAAACATAAGCTACTGTAGCAAATCCTTCCGAAAACCCAAAAAGAATTTAAAAAGGAAATCGAATAAAGAAGCAAATGCAAGAGTGGCAAAATCTGTCAAAACAGACCAGGAGATAAAGATCAATTTTTTCGAAAATCTTCTATTGCTCAAATAAAAAAGTGCAAAACTAACGAAAGTTAAATAATAACCTGGGGCAAAAGCAAAAAAAATTACAGCTCAATCCGACAGACAGAGATCTCTCACGAATGTTTACGGTGAAGCACAAAAATCTATTTCGGGACAACAACTTCCCCAAATCTTACTTCTCTCTCATTAGAGGTTGATCTTGACACAAAAACCAAACAAAACGGATAAGGAGAGGTTATTACCGAAGTAATAACTTCCAAGACTCAAAGAAACAGAAACAAACTGAAAGCAAAAATAAATTGGGTTGTCTCCCCAAAAGCTCTTTCTTTATAACCATCAAGATGGGCATGATAATTTTGAAGATGCTCACATAAGGATATGAATTGAGGTGAAAGAGAGCATTAAGAAGCAAAAATACACACGTTTAAGTCTAACCCACTTCCTATGCAAGGGAATTTTGTAAACAAACAAGTTGTTGAAACTAGAGGCTACTAGCATAGGAAGGCAAAAGAAGTGCAACATAAAAACTTTCAGCATAAAACGAGGAAACTTGATATTATTGAGATGCATAAGAACACTTTTCCCTCTCTCATAGTAACTTTCAGTATCATGCATAAACTTAACGATATAACTATCACAAGGACCATCATAACAATGATCACTTATTCTAATAGAAAACACAGGATTACTAGCTCTCATAACACTACTTTGTGAAACAATATTAGAGGCATCCTTACAAAGGATAGTGTGTCCCTCTTCTACATATTTAGTAACAAAGTCTTTCACATTTGCTATTATAGGTTCATCAACCATTTGTTTATCAGATTCAACAACTTTGCTTATACTTTCATCAACCATACTAGCTGTCATAGAATGTTCGTTTATCTTAACTAGGAAAGGCATTTTCTCAATATAAGGTTCAGGTAAAACTTGATTAGCAGTAAAAACTTCACTATTTCTTGCAAGAACACTCTTAGAAATATCTTTATATGGTTCATGATACTTATTCCACTTCTTTTTAGGCACTTCAATATAGGAAGCAAAAGCCTTAAAATAAGAAGCAATAGCTTGAGAGTCTAGACCATAAGCATTTTTAATATTTTGAAAGTCATCAGTTCCCATAAAAGATTCAATGCATTCATAATCATAATTTATACCTGACTTTCTTCCTTTGTCATTCTCCAATGCTTCAGCATTGTCTTGAATACGGTCCAGAAGATCCCATTTAGCTTCTTCCATACGAGTGAATGATCCAGCACAAGAAGCATCCAATAAATCCTTGTCATGTAGAGGGAGCATTGCATAAAAGTTGTTGATAATAATATTGTTGGGGAGCTCATGAATGGGACATTTGAGCATTAATAACTTCAATCTCCCCCAAGCTTGAGCTGTACTCTCTCCATCAAGAGGCTAAAAGTTGTATATTTGATTCCGATCTTTATGAATATCACTAGGAGGATAAAACATTGAATAAAAGAGAGGTACTATTTCCTCCCATTCCAGAGCTTGACCATTCTTCAACAGCTTATACCAGTCCTCAGCTCTTCCTTTCAGTGATAATGAGAATAACGGTGGCAGACACGAGGCCGGTCTCTGTTCGAGGGCGGCGGAACTCGGGATCCGGTGAGAGGGGCACGGGGAGGACACGGGGCACATGCGGCAGGGTCACGCGGGGAAGGTGGATCCCGCAGCGACGGAGCTCCTGGCGGCGGCCTGTGCCGGGGATGATCGCACGGGAGGCGGCCGAGGCGGGAAGCGAGGAGGGGTAGAGCGCCGGTGCAGACGAGGATCCACGCGTCGGCGGCAACAGTCGATGGCCTTCGGGGTCGAGCGGCCCGACTGGGACTCACAGGGCACAGCGGCACTAGACGAAGAAGACAGGGCTCGGGGCTCGAGCGGGCGGCCGCGGTCGGCGGGACGCTGGCGGCAGAGGGAGGCCGGCGACGATGCGCTGCCAGGCCTGGTCACGGCGGCGGGTGCTTGCCGGGAGGAGCTCTGCAGCGGGGAGGGATCGACGACGACGAGGATGCAGAGCACCATTAGGAGACGACCAGCGGCTGGCGGCGCTCCAAGGCGAGGTCAAGGACGACGGAAGGAGGCCGAGAGGAGCTCGGTGGCAGGGAGATCATGACAGTGGCTCTTGCTCGGGATCTGGGGCGCGTGAGGTTGGGCACGAGGGAGGCGTGCGAGAGGAGCGAGGATCAGGGTGATTAGGTGGGTCCGGGGCGGGATTGTGAGCGGGCGCTAGCGTCGCGTCACAAGTGAGCGAGGAGGTGGGGTCACTCGGGAGCGTGTCGGTGTTCTGGGTAGGGTGAGTGCAGCAACGTGGTGGGGGCGAGGTTTGCAGGAGCGTGCATTGCTCGCATCGTGGCATACTTGCCCGCGTGCGATCAGCTGAGCTCGCGGGTGTGGTGCGGTCAGGTGTGGCTGGGTCAGGGTGGCGGCTGCGACAGGGTAAGGGGTAGGTGGGGATTAGGGTTTGGGTACTCTAGGGTTTAGTTTGGTTGGGTTGGGGTCGTAGGCTGCTAGTTTCTGGGCCCGGCGGCCTCCCCTAAAATATTTTTAGTTTTAGTTTATTTGTTTTATTTTTAGATAGGAGTTTACAAATAGTTTTTAGACAAATAAAAGATCCGAAAAAGATCAGGTTTTATATTTGAAATATAGAGGGAGGCGAATAGAAAACAAGGATAGATTTTTAGAAAAATAGTTTGAGGCAAACAGATGCATGATGATGACGATGCTCAAATGCAATGTGGCATGATGACATGATCATACGGCCATGATGATGCACAAAACAGAAATAGCAAGCGATTTTCTAGTAGTGATTTTCTTAGGGTGCTACAGATAATAGGCAAACAGATCAGACAGACATAATGTACAGTCTAGACATTAATATCCCAAACCAATATATCAGTGCCCATATAAAAAACTTAATGTGAATAATATATGAATAGAGTACTACTATCCCAAATCAAAGTACTTCCTGCTTTCTCGGTTTCTCAAGAAGAAACAAGCTATGCAGAATAGGCATACCATATGTGGCATATTGTTTCACCTAAAACTGACTTCAGAGCAAGAAGAAAAAATTAAAGATAAAAAAGGTTAGTAATCAAAGGAGATGGCAACATCTAAGGGTAAAGAGTAAATATTGAGACGAAGTGTAATTGGTATCAATCACACCTTCAAGCTGATCTAAATATTTCTATCTCAACAAACTAACAATATTAATACAAATTCTTCATAAAGAATTCAACACAAACATTGAAAAGGAAATACAACCTTAGTTGAAGAGAATTTTTTTAGATGTTATTAAGTCAAACTGCACTACACAATATCAAGAAAACCAAATTCTATTTGTCACACCAATAATTTCAGAAAGAAGATTTAGAGAAGCTTTCACAACCAAAAGAGGGGATATCAGGTAAAACTTCATTTTCTACATCAGTTGCTTTAGCCTCTAGTCCTACCTATATTTTTCATCCACCCCGCAAACATAAACATCAATTGAAGAACATTGGTTTAAAAAATTGCTAAGGAGCATTAGGAAAGTGTCCATGTTTTAATTCCTTCTCCTTATGAACATCATAACATCCCTGTACTGCAGTCACTCTCGACACCGATCCTCTGGGTCTCTTTAGATTAGTGTAGATTTAGATGAAGAGGTTGTCCACGTGCAACGCATCCTACTCATTCCATAGAAACACCTCTCCTTCATCTACCCCATCCAATCCCTGCAACACAAATACCCGGCTCCTTCTGCGACAATTCGGTGAACATCTATAGGGAATCAAAACAATCTGGCCCAGAGGGCTCTTAGAGACTGATGAGACCGGAACCAACCACAACGTATTTCAGGATAGCAAATTTTCAGGCATACTTTCATTCCAAAATAAAACTCACACATTAAACGGACTAAAGAAACCTACTATTTTACCAAATCAAATTAGCGGTCATCTTTGATCACTTCTTGTTTGCATGCAAGTGTTGTATAATAATACTATGGTTAGCATGACGTGATTCCCCATACACCTTTTTCTCCATAGAACAGTAGTAATGTATACTACCCTTTACATGCACTAATATGCAAGCGTCTAGGAACAAACCAAGTCCGCTAACACTAAACCAGTTACTGCGAATTTTGTTATAAAAGCTGCCCAAAAGGTATTTGTATGGCTCTTGATATGCCTGTGGGGAAGCCTGGATTATGTACATTAAGATCAGCTATTCAAAAATATATATACATTGTCATTAAATCTCTATCATTGAGAATTATACTTCTTTGCTGAACTACGGACAACTAAAAAATGCTTTGTGTTGGGTTCACGACATAGAAAACAAAAAAATCCTAAGATGGAAACTATACGCCAAGATCTATCTACTAGATACAAGCAACGGGTGGATATACATCCATAGAGAACTTACCCTCGAATTATACTTCTTTGCTGAACTACGGACAACTAAAAAATGCTTTGTGTTGGGTTCACGACATAGAAAACAAAAAAATCCTAAGATGGAAACTATACGCCAAGATCTATCTACTAGATACAAGCAACGGGTGGATATACATCCATAGAGAACTTACCCTCGAAGACAACAAAGTTTTGTTAATGAGTTGGAACTCGTGGATGATGTAGTCGAACGCTTGCCGATCTCAAGATCGTGTCGAAGTCCTAGCGCGGCAAATTAGCAGCGCATCCGTTCTCGCACACACGTTCAGGCCACCGAACAACCTCCACCTCCTCGCTGCAGTGAATCAGCGGAAGCAACAACTCCCTCAAAATGCCATCGGAAACATGTATCTCGCTAATCCAAGACCATGCAGGAATATATCTAGAGGGGGAGAGAGATCCTTCATGAGGAGGTGTGCTTTGTAAGGGAGGAGAGGGCGGCTCCTCCCCTCCCATGGCCGGCGCCCATGGGGGGTGCCCCCACCTCTTCCTCATTCATGTGGTGGAAGCTCCACTCACATCAATTTTGCCTCCACTCAAAGTTCCACTCACATGCATTAAATTTCCACCAAATTTAATGCAACTCTCATTTAATAAAACTATTTTATTTATTTTATTCATAATTTTGTTAATTACTTTAATTAACAAGCATTCACATAAAACCCCATGCAACATTTCAATATCACATACAGAACCAATTTCTGCAATTTCACCCAAAACAATTCCGGTTTCCATCGAAATGATTCCAGCGTTTTGCAATTCTTTCGTCTGAAACATATATGCTCCAAATGGTGTTTAGCAACCTTTAAGTGTGTCACCCTACGGTTCGCGAATAATGCAGACATGATCGAGACTCCTCTCAGATCAATAATCAGAAGCGGGACCTGGAGATCCATTCTAACTCCTGCACATTCAACGATGACTTTTGTGATCGTGAGAACCTTTAACGCTAGTAACTTAATCCCTTTGTCTCACGATATATTACATGTCCGAGATTCGATCATCGGTATCCAAATACCTAGTTTGATCTCGTTACCGACATGCACTCTTTTCTCGTTCCCGTGATATAACATTCTAGTGATCACATCACTTGCTTGCAAGCTATTCTCAATGTGATATCATCGAGAGGGCCCAAAGTATATATATATCCGTCATCGGAATGGACAAATCCCACTCTTGATCCATGAGCCTCTACATAACACCTTCGTAGCAATGAACCCACCTTTATAGTCACCATTTTACGGTGTGACGTTTGATGTTATCAAGATGCTCTTCCGGTGTTAGTGATTAACATGATATCATGGTCTAAGGATTAGGATTACTTCGTATGATGTTATAGCAATATAAACTCAATGACTTTGATCATAATGCTATACTTCGGATGAATGTTCATCACATCATTTCATTAATGTTGTGACCTCATTATTAATGACATCCAATGTCCATGATTAGGAAACTTTGACCATCTTGTTAATCAATGAGCTAGTTTAAAGAGAGGCATAACTAGGAACTTTCCATTTGTTTATTAAACACACATGTATTAACATTTCCATATTAATAAAACTATAGCATGCAAAATAAATATCTATCATATACTTGGAATATACATAATAATAACTTTATTATTGCCTCTCAGGACATATTCCCTTCAGTCTCCTACTTGCACTAGAGACAATAATCTAGTTACATAGTGATAAATCTAACACCCATGGAGTTCTGGTGTTGATCATGTTTTGCCCTAGGAAGAACTTTAGTCAACAGATCTGCAACATTGAGATCCGTGTGTACTTTACAAATCCTTATATCTTCATCCTTGAAATGCTCTCGTCTGGAGTGAAACCGGCGCTTAATATGCTTGGAATTCTTGTGAGACCTTGGTTTCTTGGTGACGAGGGTTTAAGTCATCAATGCCCATTGTTATGGACTTGGGTTTTGGAGAAGAGAGGAGCGCTGGAGATCTCGGTACGGCTAGCAAACAAGCACACAGGGACGCAAGGTTTACCCAGGTTCAGGCCTCGTAGAGGACCCTACTCCTGCTTGTCTGCTCTTGATTGATAATGATCCGAAGGATTACAATGTCGCCGATGGCGGTGGATGCGCAGATTGGATCTGGCGTATGAGAGATCGTAGATCTATCTATTGGGGGAGTCGCGATGTCTAGATCTATTGTGGCGTAGCGTGTCCTCCTCGTTGGACCCTCCTAGCCTTTATATATGGGGAGGCTAGGTCTCAGGTACCAATACGAGTTGGTTACAAGTTAGATTAGAACTCTAGTCTTGAGCTTTCCTTGTCTTGTACGTTGAGAGCCTGTGTCCATATGGGCTTCATACCACTCGAACCGTCATAGGCATCCTGGACCTTGGCAATTCGTCAAGTGGGCCTTCCGTCGAGCCGCACCAGGTAGGTTGTAGTCGAGTGCCTATTGGGCATACCCATGTCAGTAGCCCCCGAGTGTCCATGTGAATCGTAGATTCAGATGGAGACTAGTCTTGAGTCTTGCATTAGGATGTCGGAGTCGACAATTATGTCGAGTGCGAAGCACTTCACCCGGAAGTTCATCGGGTCAGTCGAATTTATAGTAGTTCATAGGGATGATGGTAAACGTGCCTGGTGCGCCCGATGGACCAGGACCAGTTAATTGCTCTAGGGAAAAAACAACACTACCTACTCAAACTCGAGTCCCCGGACTCGAATTCGGAAATTGCTGGCGTAATTCGACTCATGTCGCGGAGGCCATACATGAGTCAAATTCCAGTGTATGGGTGTGAGCACTCGACGCGTCCGTCAAGGCATATTCATCGTACCTGCAGGCACGGATATATCTCTGGTAGTGCGCAGCAGATGCATTGCCAGGCCTTATTCAGGTCTTATCTTCACGCTGTAAGCGCGACATCCGAAGTTTTTGTCATCGCGGAGATGATTCGGGTGGCCCAGGAGATGTAATCTCTTTGTAGGGAAAATATGATGCGGAGTCGCCATAGCATTTGAGTGTGGATGTTATTGACACACAGTACGATGTACAAGCAAAAATAATCATAGGGTGCGCGACTAGCGCTCCCTATGGGAGTAGCCCCCGAGTGCCTGGTTGAGTCAAAGACTTAGGTAGGGACTAAAGAACTGTTGCGACTGCTGTCATCTTTTGCTTGTTTCAGTCGAATATGCTTTCAGCGCTCCCTATGGGAGTAACCCGAAGCCCACAATCGAATCGTTGATTCGAGTGAAGGGTTTTCATGATGCTTGGATATCTTCACAAATATCTTTGGGTGCGCTGACAGCGCTCCCTATGGGAGTAGCCCCCGAGTCCTTAGTCGAATCGTGGATTCGAGTGAGGATTCAGAGCGTGCCACAGAGGATCTTTTATATGCGCAACCAGCGCTCCAGCTTGGAGTAGCCCCCGAATGTCTAGCGGAGTCGTAGACTCAGGAAGAGACTCGAGTATTGTATATTCTAGACGTAGTCGACAATCACGCGAGGAGAAACCACTGACCCGGAAGTGCATCGAGTCGATGCATATGGAGTCGACACAGTCATTTCTGTCGGGTGCACGACCAACATCGCATGTGTGTAGCATCAAGCGATGCAACCAACCGAGGAGGTACTCGACTCGAGTCTTGAATGCATGTTGTAGCAAGTTGTTTTGTCAACTCATGTTGGAGGAGATGATAGAATAGCTCGACGCAGTCGATATCCTTATAAGCTGCATAAAACATTAAGAATTGTGAAGTATCTATATCTTGTAAAGAATATTTTCCCATCGGCTTGTCAAGTAAAATTCTGGTGCCAATCGAGTCAACACTTTTGCACTGTATGCTAGGCCTTTTCGTTAGCCTGATTACCCTTAGTCTCAGTACCTTGCCGAGGCACTCGGAGTTCAAGGATTCGACGATCAGGCAGAATCAGCTACTCGGGCTGTCGCGTATGAGGTGCTCGAGTGCGTGGAGTCGATGACACATTAGGTTACTCGAAGAGGGCGCAACCCCGAGTATTTCGAGTGCGATTAAAGTAAGAAAGAAATCATCTCTAAGTAGAGAACTTAGCTTTATGGGTAGTTGTCGTGGTGAATGAGGCGCAAGATCCAATGCGATCGGCGGGTCGAGGGAGTCGAACATAGTAGCGGCTCGTGGTCATGGGAGTTGAGGGAGCCCTCGAGTCACTGGAGCTAAAGATCGCAACGGGTCTCCGGATTCGAAGACCACACCGGGTCACCGGTGCCGAATGCGGTAATGGGCCTCGTGGCGAAGTCGAAGACCGCAGCGCGTCGCCGCAGCCGAAGACCGTAGCAGGTCGCATGATGGAGTCGAAAACTCACTAGGTCGGCGAAGTCGAAGTACGCGACGGGTCACCGTAGAGGAGGGAGCCCCCGAGCCCCCGAGTCGAATATGGTAGAGAATCACTAGAGTCAAAGACTAGAGTTGATGTGGCAGCGAGTCACACGGCGGACGTAGTCGACGCGGCGGATCGAAGTCGCGTGGTGATGACGAATTGCCGTATATGAAGACTGTAACGAGCCACAACAGTCGAAGACCGTATCGGGTCACCTCACCCGAAGACCGCAGAAAGGTCACCAGAGTCGAAGGACGCGGCGAGTCGCCGTAGAGGAGGGAGCTCCCGAGTCACTGGAGATGAAGATCGCAGTGGGTCGCTGGAGTCGAAGGACGCAGCAGGTCACCGACGCCGAGGGAGCCCCCGAGTCGCATTATCCCGCAGCGAGTCGCTGGAGTCGAAGGAGCCGCCAAGTGTAGCGTCGGAGCCGAAGACCACATCGGTGGGTCGCCGGAGTCAAAAACCACGGCAGATCGCCAGAGCCCCCGAGTTGCCAGAGCCGAAGATCGTAGCGGATCGCCGGAGTTGAAGATCGTGGTAGGTCGCCGCAGCCTATGGCGGCAACAAGTCGCGGTCGCGGGAGTTGATACGACCGACGAGTCGCGATTGTGGAAGCCGATTTGACCGGTAGGCTGGACGGAGTCGATGGAACAGACGTGTAGTTGAGGTCGATTGAGTCATGTGGTGGACGTAGTCAACACGGTCATTAGATCGCCGGCGGAAGGAGTCGGCATGGGAGCGAGTTTTCAATCATCGACATGGTAGACTCATCTTTGATCTCTAATATTTTTTGGGCATTTCTGACAGCTGCATATAATGGACGTAGTCGTAGAGGAATTCCCATGCATAGTAGGAGTCAAATTATCATTGATGTTGACACGATCTGGTTACTTATTTTTGGCGCGCGAACAGGGATGACTACAACTCCTCACGAATATTCATTGGGACCTTCCATGTGATGACTTTTTTTTACTTTACTTGGCGTATTGATGTTCTCTGCCCCTGTTCATATCCGAGTCTTGATCCAAAATCTTTTCACATGTCAGTAGTAGCTTCCCTTTTCTTTAGGACTTGATCCAGTTGCCAATTGATCGTGGGTGCTTGAGCTATATTACGTGAACTGAAAATTCTCATGTTTCGATGGATGATTCAGCGACCCATCTAACCTTGGCCTATTCTTGTCTTGGCTTCGCATTGAACAAGCTTTGGTCAGGCAACCTGGTTCTTTTTGTAGCGACCTCCGTGATATGTAAGCTTCCTGCCGTATATTATTGTTGATCCACTTATCCAATGTAAGACCAGATCGTGATGACTAAGCTTGCCAACGCTGTCGTTGAAAACCATGTAAGAGATCTGACTTTTCCAGGGATGAAATCATGGCCTATTGTTGATGAAGATGTTCAGTGCTTCGATGAAGACAAATCGACCCGATGTGATCTGATCGTTGTTGATGATGAGGGATTTGAAGTAGATCTTCTTGCCGGAAGTTGACAAATTGTAGATCACAGGTGATGGAGCCGTCGAAATCGCAACATCAGCGCTCCCAGTCCCCACGGACGGCGCCAATTGACGAGAGTTTAACTCATCAATGCCTATTGTTATGGACTTGGGTTTTGGAGAAGAGAGGAGCGCTGGAGATCTTGGTACGGCTAGCAAAAAAGCACACAGGGACGCAAGGTTTACCCAGGTTCAGGCCTCGTAGAGGACCCTACTCCTGCTTGTCTGCTCTTGATTGATAATGATCCGAAGGATTACAATGTCGCTGATGGCGATGGATGCGCAGATTGGATCTGGCGTATGAGAGATCGTAGATCTATCTATTGGGGGAGTCATGATGTCTAGATCTATTGTGGCGTAGCGTGTCCTCCTCGTTGGACCCTCCTAGCCTTTATATATGGGGAGACTAGGTCTCAGGTACCAATACGAGTTGGTTACAAGTTAGATTAGAACTCTAGTCTTGAGCTTTCCTTGTCTTGTACGTTGAGAGCCTGTGTCCATATGGGCTTCATACCACTCGAACCGTCATAAGCGTCATAGACCTTGGCAATTCGTCGAGTGGGCCTTCCGTCGAGCCGCACCAGGTAGGTTGTAGTCGAGTGCCTATTGGGCATACCCATGCCACTTGGTGTTGTCTATGGCTCCATTGTTGTCACAATAGATAACCATTGGATTCAACGCACTAAGAACCACACCTAGTTCGGTTATGAACTCCTTCATCCAAACCGCTTCCTGCACCGCCTCTAAAGCAGCAACATATTCCGCCTCTGTCGTTGATCCAGCCACCACAGGTTGTTTGGAACTCCTCCAACTAACTGCTGCTCCGTTCAAGAGAAATACGTATCCATATTGAGACTTAGAGTCATCCGGATTGGTGTCAAAGCTAGCATCGACATAACACTCAGCGACCAGCTCTTCTTCAGTACTTAAGGATATTCTTGACCACTATCCAGTGTTCCGTACCTGGATCAGATTGGTACCTACTAGTTAAACTAATATCATGTGCCACATCTGGTCTTATACATATCATGGCGTACATTATAGAGCCTATAGCCGAAACATAGGGGATTTTATCCATTATCTCTCTTTCTTCCGCCGTAGCCGGACTTTGAGTCTTAATGTATTGCGTTGCAACATTGGTAAGAACCCCTTCTTACTTCTATCCATTTTAAACTTCTTTAAAATCTTATCAAGGGATGTACTTTGTGATAGCCCTATCAGACTCCTTGATCTATCTCTATAGATCTTTATGAATAATATGTATGACGCTTCACCTAGGTCCTTCATTGAAAATTTATTGTTTAGATAACTTTTAACACTGTTTAAAAGATCTACATCATTTCCAATCAATAATATGTTGTCCACATATAATATTAAAAATGCCACATTGCTCCCACTCACTTTCTTGTAAATACAAGCCTCTCCATAAGTTTGGATAAATCCAAACTCTTGGATCACCTCATCAAAGCGGAGATTCCAACTTCGTGATGCTTGGTTTAGTCCATAGATGGATAGCTGAAGCTTGCACACCTTGTTAGCATCCTTAGGATTGACAAAAACCTTTGGTTGTATCATATACAACTCTTCTTCAATATTACCATTGAGGAATGCAGTTTTGATATCCATCTGCCATATCTCATAATCGAAATAAGCAGTAATTGCTAACATAATCCTAACCAACTTTAGCATCGCTACGGGAGAGAATGTCTCATCGTAGTCAACCCCTTGAATTTGTCGAAACCCCTTTGCGATAAGTCGAGCTTTATAGATGGTTACATTACCATTAGGATCAGTTTTCTTTTTGAAAATCCATTTATTCTCAACGGCCTTTCGGTCGTGAGGTAAGTCCACCAAGATCCAAACCTGGTTTTCGTACATGGATTCCATCTCAGATTTCATGGTGTCTAGCAATTTGTTGGAATCCAGGCTCATCATCGCTTCTTCATACGTCGCCAGGTCATCTATTTCATCAACCATGAAATACATAACAGGATTTACGTATAGTTTAGGAACCACACGTGTCCTGCTTGACCTGTGCGGTTTGGTAGTGTCTTCTTCCGGAGTTTCATGATCATTATCATTAGTTCCCTCTTCATTCGGTGAAGTCAACTCCGAAACAATTTCCGGCGCTGCTCTACTTGCCGTTGTATGAAGAGAAGGTTCAATGACCTCTTCGAGTTCTACCTTCCGACTACACACGCCTTTCGTGAGAAACTCTTTTCTAGAAAGGATCCATTCTTGGCAACGAAAACCTTGCCCTTAGATATGTGATAGAAGGAATACCCAATAGTTTCCTTATGGTATCCTATGAAGACGCATTTTTCCGCTTTAGGTTGGAGTTTATCCGGTTGAATTTTCTTCACATAAACATCGCAACCCCAAACTTTAGGAAATGACAACTTAGGTTTGTTTCCAAACCACAATTCATACGATGTCTTTTCAACGGATTTGGATGGTGCCCGATTTAAAGTGAATGCAGTAGTTTCCAGTGCATAACCCCAAAATGATAGTGGCAAGTCAGTCAGAGACATCCTAGATCGAACCATATCTAATAAAGTACGATTAAAACGTTCAGACACACCATTACGTTGTGGTGTTCCGGCAGGCGTGAGTTGTGAAACTATTCCACATTCTTTCATATGTGTGCTAAACTCGTAACTTAGATACTCACCTCCATGGTCAGACCGTAGAAATTTGATCTTTCTATTACGATGATTTTCCACTTCATTCTGAAATTCCTTGAACTTTTCAAAGGTTTCAGATTTGTGTTTCATCAAATAGATATACCCGTATCTACTCAAATCATCCGTGAAAGTAACAAAATAACGATAACCACCACGCACCAACACACTCATTGGACCGCATACATCAATATATATGATTTCCAATAAGTCTGTCGCCCGTTCCATTGAACCGGAAAATGGCGTTCTAGTCATCTTGCCCATAAGGCATGGCTCACATGTATCAAATGATTCAAAGTCAAGTGATTCCAAAAGTCCATCAGAATGGAGTTTCTTCATGCGTTTAACCCCAATATGACCTAGATGGCAGTGCCACATATATGCAGATATATCGTCATCAAGTTTAATCCTTTTAGCATCAATAGTAGGAATATGTGTAACACTATTATCGAGATCCAACATAAATAAACCATTCATCACAGGTGCATGACCATAAAATATATCATTCATATAAATCGAACAACCATTGTTTTTGGATTTAAACGAATAACCACATCACATTAAACAAGATCCGGATATAATGTTCATGCTCAATGCAGGCACCAAATAACAATTATTTAAGTTTATAACTAATCCCAATGGTAGGTGGAGAGGCAACGTTCCGACATCGATCACATCAACTCTGGATCCATTGCCGACACGCATCTTGACCTTACCCCTTGCTAGTGGTTGCTTGTTCCGCAACCCCTGATTCGAGTTACATATATTAGCAACAAATCTAGTATCAAATACCCAGGTGCTACTGCGAGTACTAGTCAAGTACACATCAATAACATGTATATCATATATACCTTTGTTTGCCTTGCCGGCCTTCTTGTCTACTAAGTACTTGGGGGCAGTTGCGCTTCCAATGGCCGGTCCCCTTGCAATAGTAGCACTCGGTTTCAGACTTAGGGCCAGCTCGGGATTTCTTTTCAAGTGTGGCAATAGATTTGCCACCCTTCTTTCCCTTTTGCTTTCCCTTCTTGTCTTTCTTGAAACCGGTGGTCTTATTGATCATCAACACTTGATGTTCTTTCTTGATCTCCACCTTTGCAGTCTTAAGCATTCATGCCCTGCATATTGTAGTTCATCACGAATCTCTTGTAGCTAGGTGGGAGAGATTGGAGAACACGATGTATGCCTAAGTCAACAGGAATCGTTATTCCCAAGTACACAAGCCTATCAACGTACCCAGACATTTTTAGTACGTGCTCGCTAACAGAGTTATTCTCTTCCATCATGTAGCTAAAAAACTTCAAAAGCATTGTAACTCTCTATGGCAGCATGGGTATCGAAAATCATTTTCAATTTGCCCATGGTATCAAAGGCATTGCCGTTTTTGAAACGTTTTCGAAGTTTTGGCTCTAGACCATACAGTATGCCGCAATGAACTAATTTGTGGTCCTCCTGACGAGTCAGATAGACGTTCTTTTCCTCGTCAGGGGCATCAGGAGCTGGTGGGGGGCCTAGCGGTGCTTCTAGAACATACAGTTTGTGTGTAGCATTGAGGAGAATCCTCAAGTTCATGGCCCAGTCGGTAAAGTTGCTACCATTCGTTGCAAGTTTCTCTTTCTCCATGAACACATTGAAATTAAAAGCAGGTGGTGCCATCTACAACATGATTTGTAAAGTTTAGACTAAGTTTATGATAGATCGAGTTCAACTAATCCAAATTACAAATGAACTTCCACTCAAAAACAACATCCCTCGTGTATTTTTGGTGATTACATGAACCAAATCCACTACACCAAGTCTGATCATCACGTGAGTCGGTGTAGTTTCAAAGGTGAGCATCAATATGGGAATCATATCGACTATATGACTCATGCTTAACCTTTTGGTCCGTGTTCCGAGGCCATGTCTGTACATGCTAGGCTCGCCAAGTAAGAACCTTAGTACTTGCATGTGTAAAACTGTCTTACACCCGAAATATGATCGTGGATTCAAGTACACCCGATCATCACGTGATGTCTTGAAGCGGCGAAACATAAATGGTGCATACTTAAGGGAGAACACATTTTTATCTTGATATCTAAATGAGGGATCATCTTATAATGCTACTAAAACACCAAACTAGCCATATAAGATGCAAACATCATATGTGTAAAGTGGAATGATATGGTCCATGCATTTGATCACCATCATGTGCATCGTGGTATGATCTCTATCATTCCTTTGTGTGTAAGGCCAAGGTCTATGGAACTTACATGTTAGGTGTGTTGTAAGGGTATCTACCATACGCCAACTTACAACATTACCATATCATGACACTAGCCCAGCAACAATCTAAACTAGACGCCTCTAATTTATCCATTGCAAGTTTTACGTGGGCTTTTAGAGATAGAACCGGTCTTACCTACGAACATGGAACCACAACGATGATAACTAAGTTATTAGCAACTCATTGTAAATTAGATATTGACTATAGTAGGAGAGACAGACACCCGCCAGCCACTTATGCAAAACTAGTTGCATGTCAGTCATGGAACCGGTCTCATGTGCGATGACATGTAAAGTTGGTCCACGCCGCTTCATCCCACTATGCCACCAATATCCAAAATACATGAAAGAAACAATAACATGGTCATCATTTCCCACATATAAACATATGTGTACTACCCGTGCAAAGCACCTATGCATAGATTAGGCTCTAATACCATTGTTGGGTTTGTAGCATAGAAAACAAAAAAAATTCCTACGATGGGAACTATACACCAAGATCTATCTACTAGATACAAGCAACATGTGGATATACATCCATAGAGAACTTACCCTCGAAGACAACAAAGTTTTGTTAACAAGTTGGAACTCGTGGATGATGTAGTCGAACGCTTATCGATCTCAAGATCGTGTGGAAGTCCTAGCGCCGCAAATCAGCAGCGCATCCGTCCTCGCACACACGTTCAGGCCACTGAACAACCTCCACCTCCTCGCTCCAGCGAATTAGTGGAAGCAACAACTCCTTCCATATGAAATGCCACCGGGAACATGTATCTCGCTAATCCGAGACCATGGGGGAATATATCTAGAGGGAGAGAGTGATCCTTCACGAGGAGGTGTGCTCTGTGAGGGAGGAGAGGGGGCCTTTTATAGGAGAGGGGGGCTCCTCCCCTCCCATGGCCGGCGCCCATGGGGAGTGCCCCCACCTCTTCCTCATTCATGTGGTGGAAGCTCCACTCACATCAATTTTGCCTCCACTCAAAGTTCCACTCATATGCATTAAATTTCCACCAAATTTAATGCAACTCTCATTTAACAAAACTCTTTTATTTATTTTATTCAGAATTTTGTTAATTACTTTAATTAACAAACATTCACATAAAACCCCCTGCAACATTTCAATATCACATGAAGAACCAATTTCTGCAATTTCACCCGAAATAATTCTGGTTTCCATCGAAATGATTCGAGCGTTTTGCAATTCTTTCGTATGAACATATATGCTCCAAATGGTGTTTGGCAACCCTTAAGTGTGTCACCCTACGGTTCACGAATAATACAGACATGATCGAGACTCCTCTCAAATCAATAATCAGAAGCGGGACCTAGAGATCCATTCTGACTCCTACACATGCAACGATGACTTCTGTGATTGTGAGAACCCTTAACGCTAGTGTCTTAATCCCTTTGTCTCACGATATATTACATGTCCAAGATTCGATCATCGGTATCCAAATACCTAGTTTGATGTCGTTACCGAAATGCACTCTTTTTTGTCATTCCCGTGATATAACATGCTAGTGATCACATCACTTGCTTGCAAGCTATTCTCAATGTGATATCACCGAGAGGGCCTAGAGTATATCTATCTATCATCGGGATGGACAAATCCCACTCTTGATCCATGAGCTTCTACATAACACCTTCGTAGTACTGAACCCACCTTTATAGTCACCCTTTTACGGTGTGACGTTTGATGTTATCAAGATACTCTTCCGGTGTTAGTGATTAACATGATCTCATGGTCTAAGGACTAGGATGACTTCGTATGATGTTATAGCAATATAAACTCAATGACTTTGATCGTAATGCTGTACTTTGGATGAATGTTCATCACATCACTTCACCAATGTCGTGACCTCATTATTAACGATATCCAATGTCCATGATCAGGAAACTTTGATCATCATGTTAATCAACAAGCTAGTTTAAAGAGAGGCATAACTAGGAACTTTCCATTTGTTTATTAAACACACATGTATTAACGTTTCCGTATTAATACAATTATAGCATGCAAAATAAACATCTATCATATACTTGGAATATACTTAATAACAACTTTATTATTGCCTCTTCGGGCATATTCTCTTCACTTTGTTGCATATCTCACTATTTTAGAGGTAAATATATACTGGCAATATGTACCTTGCGTTAGCCTTTTGTGCTCGTTTAAGCTTTTTCCGTTCAGGAGCTTTACAAGCAAAGAACTCAACATCAGTCTCCAATATGGTACTGCGGTAGGTAGAAATAAAACCTTATCTTAGTGAGACTTCCTAAACCCCAAGTATTTCAGAGGTGGACGGTCGATAAGAACTATTAGTAAAATTTATAAGCAGGAAAAGATGTCTTAATTGTTAGATCTTTGAAAAAGATCTAATAAGGAGGGGAATTAAAGTAAAAGGAATCATAGGATGAAAAGGACTTACAATTGGTGGTTGTGAAGATAGAAGTGGGTCCAAGAAAAGGGTTTAAATGAATGATATACCAATTATCTTCATCATGGTTTTCAATAATTATCCTATTCTATAGAGGCCAGCTCTACAATCTAAAACGTAAGAGAGTATGAACTTCAGGGACGAATTTTATTTTAAGGGGGAGAGACTATAACATCCAAGGGTTTTAGGTCAGAAAATAAGAGATCACAGGTGTGTGCATAGCATTCATGCATCAAAAAATCTGGGAAATTTGCATGCAAAACTAAAAGAGGCATAAAAGGATCGAGGTCTCTTGTTCTGGTGGAAACGTTAGGGCAAGTGCGACAAATTTTGACATAACCACTATTGTATCTTTGTGTTTGAGGGAAGTGAATTCAAATGAGTGTTTGAATTTTGAATTCGAAATTTGAAGATAGATGAAATTTAAAATAAAGTTGAACTTAGATTATATAGTTGAGTTTTGAATTTCAAGTATTTTGGGATTGTAAATTCCAAATATTTAACTATAAAATATTATTTAAACATATATTATTATATCAATGGAATTTGATTATTGAATAACATTATGTGATATTAAAATAATATCATCAATAAATACAATAAAAGGATAAATGGATTTATTCCATATTACAATCGCACAAATCATTTATACAGGTAAATAAAAAGAAAAAGTAAATTGTAATAATATAAACAAAAGAATTTTTTATTACAAAAAAATACAAGTTACATTGTCTTTACAAACTAAATAAAAATAAAATACAAGAAATGTAAATGTGAAATCGAAAACCTAGAATATTTCTTCTTTGTAACTATATGGCTCTTGGCACCTGCAAGATAAAAACAAAAGAAGACAAAAGTATAATAATAAAGGAGTGGTTAGTAATGTTGCTGTGAGTATTAACAGTATAGTGTATTGTTACTATTCATCATTGAGCTTAATTATAAAGGGGAAAGTTTCACCAAACAATAGTATCTGTTCTTATATTAAAATGGGCCCCAGAGCAACATCACTGACCAGATGGGGAAAGATTCACCAAGATAGGTATAAGTAAATAGTAAGAACTTGAGAAAAGATCAAGTTTTCACTTGATTCTATCCGAAGGAATAAACTAAACACACAGGCAGCTCACACACACTTGCATGTGTGTGTTCTGTCAAGCTAGCAGAAGAAGTACCAGAGTAGAAAAGGAAGCCTTAGCTGACGCAACTAAGCTACTAGCTCACTGCTTCTTCTTCCATAACAAACATATTCCTTTTCCTTTCACATCTTAGTTCATCATCAAACCGTCCCCAACAAATCAGTCAACAACTACAACCAACGTAATCATTTAGCAAGCCACTAGAGGAGATCAATAAGCAGCCTTTGGTGGCAATAGGAGGAGTAGGCTGCAACAATAGGAGGTGCAGGTCTCGAGTATAAGGAGGAGTCCAGCAAAAATTGATCAAAAGCAAGATCTACATCAATATCAAGTCATCCTACCACTCTACCACAACAGGTTGAATTCCAAGGATCATGCACAATTAATTTTTCTTGTCATATATGTGCGTGATTTTGGGGCAAAGGAGCATCCTTAGAAATACACTCAAATGGAGTATAATTTCTTTACAGGATCTCAAAGAAATAGCTACCAAATAATTTATATTCACTTAAATCTGGCTTTAGTCTTTGCATCACTAGATAGAGCTATTTTTTCCAAAAGCTTTGCACATGAGCATCCAACATTGGATGATTTTATTGAAGCCACTAAGCACACATATCATGCTAAATAGGGTACCATTATGCACACTCTATTGGAGGCACCATAGTGGTACCTATTGAGTAGAATCCATACTACTGTGAAAACACTATTGAGTAGAATCCATACTACTGTGAAAACACTATTGAGTAGAATCCATCCGTTCATACTCAATCATCAACATAGCAATAGTAAGTTTAAATAAGGCAAATACTAATACTCAGTAGTGAGGTTTCAGAGAGAAGGGTTGAGAGAAAGTAAAAAAAGGATTGTAGCTCACTATGGATGTCGAGCATGTGGAGCGGAGGCATGATGAAGCCGTGGAGCCGCACCAACACACTATCACCACACCAATAGAGGCACCTGAAGCAGCAACACCAGGTGGTGATCAATGGCGATGTTGGGGTTGCAGTAACAGCACTGCCATCCCGCCGATGCCAAATTGAGGAAGGCGGGGTCAAGGTCGACGAAAAGCACTAGGAGGTCGAGAGAGGTGATACGTCCATAACGTATCTATAATTTTTGATGGTTTTATGCTAATAATATGCTTTTGACACTCCTTTTTATATAAAGTTCATGCTTTATTTGGACTAACCTACTAATAGTTGCAAAAGTGCACAATGTTTTTGTTTTACACTTTGATGTGTAGGAATTACCAAGAATACAAGTGAAAACCTTGTTGGAGTCAAATTGGGATTTTTCCAGAAATCTGTCTCAGACCTCTTTTTAAAGATGGTCACGTTTCGGGTCTAAACCGGTGTCAACCGGAAAACTCTTCAACTACAAAGTTGTTGAAAATTTCGCGACAAACGTTCTGGACATAAAATTTAGTTGATTCCGAATCCGTACGGGCCTTTTAGACCCGATTTACTGTAGCCCAAGATGGGGTGACGGGAATCCGAGAAGCTATATATAGGGAGGAAACCTAATTCGCCCAGGGCATCTCCACCCACGAATTTGCAGCCACCAAAGCCACGTTTTTGCCTCCCCATGGATTCCATCTCCATGGGGGAGGGCTCCCAAGAAGCCATGAAGTAAGGGGTTAAGGGGCGGTGCTCCCCCATGATACCGATGGCGAGGAAGGAGTCCCCCGCGCCGCCGCCGGCACCGCCGCTGCCCTCTTCACCATCTTCACTGTCATCTCCATCACCTAATCCTCCTAGTATGCAGTGGTTCATCCTCCCACACACCTCTGTACCGTGATACGTCCAAAACGTATCTACTTTCTCGAACACTTTTGCTATTGTTTCTCCTCTAAACTTGTGTGATTTGGATGCAACTAACACGGACTGACGCTCTTTTCAGCGGAATTACCTTGGTGTCTAGTTTTTGTGCAGAAAATCAACTATCAGGAAAAATCTCGGAAAATATGCCAAAAATCCTATTTCACCAGAAGACTCCCGGAGCCAGAATACGAGACAGAGTGCGGCTGGGGCCTAGCCTCACCACCTGGCCGCGCGGGCTGGGCCTGGCCGCGCCAGGGGGTGGTCTGACCGCCCCAAACACCCCCTCGGTCTCCCTCTTCGCCTATAAGATGCCTTCTGACCTAAATACTCAGGGGATTCAACGTTTTTCTAGAAGGAGTTCCGCTGTGCCGCCACCACCATATTCCACGATTTGGAACCAGAAACTCCGTTCTGGCACCCTGCCGGACGGGGAATTGGAGGAGATCATCGCCATCATCATCACCATCGCTTCTCCATCGACCATCCATGTTTCCCCCATCTATGAGTGAGTAATCCCCCGCTGTAGGCTATGGGGATAGTAGGCATTGGATGAGATCGTTCATGTAATGGCATCAGATTGTTAGGGCATGGTGCCTAGTATCTACTATTAGTGCTTTTTGACTTTGTTGCGACTTGTTATGCTTAATGCTTGTCACTAGGGCTCGAGTGTCATGATTTCAGATCTGAACATGTTATTGATTCATTATGATAGTATTGTTTTTGGTCTTACTTGCAAGTTGTATACACACGTTCTTGTCCAGAACCAATGGCCCCGAAGTGACAAAAATCGGGATAACCAGAGGGAATGGCTTTGATGTGAGGATCACGTGTGTTCACGGAGTGTTAATGCTTTGCTCCGGTGCTATTAAAAGGAGCACCTTAATTGCCAGTAGTTCCCTTGAGGCCCCGCTGCAAACGGGCTAGCAGGACAAAAGATGTTGTGCAAGTTCTCATTGCGAGCACGCATGACTATATATGGAACACATGCCTATGATTATTTAGTACTTGGAAGCTTTATCTTATTCATCTGCAAATGCCCTATGTTTTGATTGCCATATGAATTGTCTTATCCATGCAACGCCCGTCTATCCATCTCTATGCCTACCGCGCTCCAATCCTACTGTTTGTTGCAATTGTTACTACTGTCTTTACTACTGCTATTACTTCACTATTGCTACTGCAAAACTGTTGCTACTGATAAAGTGTTGTGAGCAAGATTGTTTCCAGGTGCAGCTGAATTAACAACTCAGTTGTTAAGGCTTATAAATATTCTTTGGCTCCCCTTGTGTCGAATCAATAAATTGGGTTTCACTTCCCTCGAAAATACTGCTATACACCCCCTATACTTGTGGGTCATCAAGACTATTTTCTGGCACCGTTACCGGGGAGCATTGCTTTATTTATCAAGTTCACTTGGATTCTTTATTGGTCGCTGCCATCCATCCATCATGGGTAAGTCTCGTGATGGCAAGGTTCCTATTTTACCATCCACTACAAGAAGAGGTACGGTTCTGAACACCACTGTTGCTCTTGATTCACCATCTGTTATGAGTAAGCTCGTTACACCACCACATACACATGCTACACACACTGCTACTACTACTGAATCTGAAACTTCTGATACTTATGATGCTGCTTCTACTGTGCTTGATAAGAGTGGTTCATTAGGTCCTTTCCTAGATGCTACGATTGCTAGAACTATAGCTGGAAATACTGAAACTCCTAATGAAGAAACTACTACACCTATTAGTTCACCTGAGTCTAGTGAGAGTTATGATATTGAAGATGGTTATGTTGAGATGACCGATGAATTTATTAAAGAATGTCAAAACACCCATGATAGGATTGCTGCTAAGAATCTCCTTGAGAGGCATACTATTAGACCCAAATTATCTCCTAATGCTAGGTTTGCTACTTCTCCCATAAACATTAAATATAAAGATTATGATTTCTCTCTTGATCTATCTTACATAGCTATTGTTGAGAAAGAACCTTTTTGTGGGACTAAGAATGAAAGTGCGGTAGCACATATGACTGAGCTTTCTACCATGAGTGGCTTGTTTTCTAATGATATTAAGATGCGCACCTACTTTGTTGCTAAGATTTCCCCTTTTCACTGAAGGGAGAAGCTAAAACTTGGTTTAGTAATTTACCTCCTGGATCTATTGATAACCCTGATTGCTTGATTAGTACTTTCCTGTAGAAATATTTTCCTCCTAGTGCTAGACATGCTATTTTGCAGGAACTTTTTTGATTTTAAACAAGGAGAAAAAGAGATATTGCCTGAATCATGGGCAAGGTTTTGTGCTTTGATTCATGCATAGGCTGGGAGTCCGTTACCTAAGAATGAGCTTCTTGATATATTTTATAATGGACTAACTGAAGAATCTAGGACATACCTAGATAGTTGTGCTGATTGTGTTTTCAGGAATAGGACTCCCAAGGAAGCTGAGGAATTAATGGCTAAAATAAGCAAGAATTATGAAGACTGGACTCCTCCTTAACCAGCTATACCTGAAATAATTATACCTGAACCAACTATACCTGTGCCTATTCCAACCTCAAAGAAGAGGGGAGTTATTGAATTAAATGATGAAGTGATGAAGGAAGCTAAGAAATGTCTTAAGGAGAAGGGAATTAAAGCTGCAGATGTCAAGAGTTTACCTCCTATAGAAGAATTATGTAAGCCAATTCCCCACTCATCCACTATTGAGGTACACTCTCTCCAACACTTTGATGAAGGTGATATCCCTTACTCTAAACCTCCTGATCAATGCTTAGAAGAATTCGATATTTTTATTGTTAAGCAAGATAATTTTAATAAAAGGGTGCAAAGTCATCTAATGGAAAACTCTAGAGCTATTGTTGAGTTGAAGGATATTGTGGAAAGAACCTCTAATGATGTTAAAATGCTTGTTAAATATTTTCAAATGGTTCAAACTCAAATAGATCAACTTATTAAAGTGCAAAAAGACTTGCTAGTTAATGCTACGGGTCGATGAGTGGGGTCGGGTGTGATAGATTCTACGTGTGCATACAACGGGTGCAAGCCAGATTTTCACATGCGGAAACTAAGGTTATCTTGACGAGCCTAGCATGTACAGACATGGTCTCGGAACACGGAATACCGAAAGGTAGAGCATGAGTCATATAAATGATATGATGAACATGAAGATTGTTCGCCGATGAAACTACATCTTCTCTCGTGAAGATCGGACTTGGTGTAGTGGACTTGGTTCATGTAATCACTGAGACAATGTGAGGGATGTTGTTTTGAGTGGGAGTTCACCTAGTTAATTTAAGAATCAAATTTGAACTTAATTTATCATAAACTTAGTCTAAACTACTTGCAAATTTGTTGTAGATTATGGCAACCCCCTCCATCAATTTCAATGCGTTCCTAGAGAAAGAAAAGCTTAAGAACAATGGAAGCAATTTCATGGACTGGTTCCGTGGACTGAAGATCGTCCTCAGGGCTGGTCAGTTGACCTATGTGCTCGAAGCACCGCTAGGTGACCCACCTGCAGATGATGCCACCGATGACGTAAAGAATGTTTACGCCACTCGGAAAAATCATTAGTCCACAGTTCAGTGTGCCATCCTGTACGATTTAGAAGCAGAGCTCCAAAAGCGTTTTGAGCACCACGACCCGTTCGAGATCATTAAGGAGCTCAGGCTAATTTTTGAGACTCGCGCGGCCATGGAGAGCTATGAGGCCTCCGAAAAGTTCTTTAACTGTAAGATGGAAGAGGGAAGCTCCGTTAGCGATGTAACTACCTCGGTGAATTACGCTCTTAGTTAATGCCTGGATGAACGAAAGTGGTTAAAATAGTACGGTGGGGCCCAGGGCCACTCACGGTAGACCTTTCGGCTGTCCTAACCACTTTCAGACAACGGGACAAGAACGAGCGGCGTAATCGGCAGGCGAAGGGATCAACTACATACACAAGTGAGTATGTATGCAAGCCACATACAACAGTACATCAGAGCCATTCCATTAAAAAAAATAGAAATAGTGCAACGCCATATGGCAAGATCCAAACATCCTAGATAGATATGATAATTTAGGATAGCTCCTCATACATCACACATCAGAGTATCAGGCGGAAGCGGAAAACAAGATCCGAGTACGGATAAGAAGCAAATTGGCATAAGATGCCCCATAAATAAACACATCTCGCCCACAGATCACACGGATCCCCGTTCCCGGAATCTCTACACCGAATGATCGTTGCCAACATCATCTGTCTCTTCCACCCAGTATCCATCTTGCGGGTACACCTGTTCATCTGAATCAAACAATTTATCGTGTGAGACCCTAGGGGTACTCAGCAAGTCTTAATGCCACTAAAGGGGACACAACCTGGGGTGACGCAATTGCAGCTAAAGATAATACCTAACAACTCTATAGAGATTCGCTAACCTTCCGCCTAACCAATGATAGACGGAAGTCCGTGAATTAAGAACAACAGTTATAACAGTATAATTAACAAATCCATCCTCCTCCTTGCTTACCAACGAGGAAGCGGACGAACAACCCCCATCATCCGTTGGCAGTTTCATTAACCATTCCATGAGGGTTGCTCTATTTACTAGTCAAGTACTTAGTCAATTTAAAAGCGGTACTTTAGTTAAACTTGTCTATGATCGAGAAACTGTGCTCCAAGTCGTCCATAACCGCGGACACGGCTTCCAGAAAGATTTACCCTGCAGGGGTGCACGAATAGCAACACACACTCGATCAACCTCGGAAAAACCAAATCAAAACCCAACGAGGCATTCACGACAAAGCAATCACAGGATTCAGAAATGTTTCAGGGGGCCACCCCATTAAGCTACCCGCCACGAAGTTGGCCGGCTCCGAGACGGACCCAAGGTTTGTGTGGACGGCGGTAAACGACTGGGAACCCGAAAATGTGACTGGGCTTGTCGATACAGCGAAAACGTGTCACGATCCAAAACAGTACAGGTGCTCCTCGCACAATCTTAAATAAAGCAGTAACATGGCATAAGTACAGAATAGTAATAAAGCCCCAAACTAGTTGTGGCCCCAAGAAATAAGAATGAATCAAGCTCTGGCTGAGGGGGGGTCCATAAGGCCTCCCGGATGTGGATAGTGCGAATAGTCAAGGAACAGGAATCAAGTACTCGGGGTCCTACGGGACACAAGTGAGCATGAAAAACCAAATAGCAGATATTGCTCACCGGTGCCTCTTTCATTAGTTATCCCATTACTACTCAGGTTATGTTGTTTAGGTACCTCGTTAACCTTCAGACACTCACATACCCTACTCATGCTTTTCAACGACTCGCATGGCTCAATCAACTCCTGTAGTAGTGGCTCATGGGACCGGAACAGGCTTAATGTGGTTTAAAAGTAAAGGCTATGCAGTACTTGGGATTCAATTTAATGCAATCGCGACTCAATGATGCAAGATTAAGATAGAGGCAATAGGTACTGTATGTATGCAAGCATGTGGTAGTGCTTGCCTGGCAGCTCAGCTGAAGCGAGAGATGGATCTGGGTAATACTCCTGTGATTCCTGGTAAACTTCTACTGGACGTCTATTCGAAGAAGAACCAAACAAACAAGGGCCAACATAAATAAAGTGCGCAAGCATATAAATTGAAATGCAACAAGCAACCAATCATGCCATGATGAATGATGCACAATTTACATGGCATTAAAGTAGCATGGCAAAGGTGAGGTGTGGATACAAGAAATAAAGCACTTTATTATTTATTTGCCCAAGTTTTATTGTCATAAACGGTTCAGATTTTAGATGACAACATGATGCATGCTTCAATTCAGAACAAGGATTGCATAAATAGAACGGGCTCGTCGCGCTGGTCGATTTAGACATATTATTTGTCAAATTTGGAGTCATAAAACAAAAGTTATTAATTAAATAAGGAAAAGGGCATTTTTATTGTAATTTTAATCATCTCGAAAATTAAAGTGTTCAAAATATATTTTGAAGAGCATATTTGGATTCCTCACATTTTTCTGATTCCAAAACATATGTTATTTGTATTATTTGGATTTGTATTTTAAAAATTATTTGAATCTGAAAAGAATTTGAATTTAAATTAATTTGAAAAAGATTTGAATAAAAACAGACTCAGGGAATTACTTTTTATACCCAGGCAAAATTGACCCCAGACAATGACAGGTGGGGACACCGCGGACTGGGGCCACGCGCGCGAGAAAACGCGTTATGCACGCGGACTGGGCTAGCCGCGGACGCCGACAGGCGGGCCAACGCGGAAGGGGCCACGTGCCAGTGGGGAAAGGCCCCAGCGGCTGACTGGTGGGGCACCAGCTGGACCGCGGGTTACGGCCAGGAAAACTGGTGGTGGTTTTTGCAAGAAGGCCAGGGCGACGGACAGGTGGGGCCGTTTGGAGCGCAGGCTGCAGTAATTAAAAAGGGGAGGGGCTTTTTGCAAAACGACCATGGGTGGCTACTGTTTATCGTCTTCGCGCGTCTGGCGCTAATTCGGTGCGCGGCGTGGGGCGGGGACTCGACCCTGGGATGCGGGCGTTCGCGCTGGGGGTGCGAGCCGGTGCGGTAGTGCTAGGGGAGCTGTCTGGGAGGAGGGCGCGGGCTAGTTAGGGCTTGCGCGGCGCGGGGAGGCTGCAGACTACAACGGACGGCGTCGGACGGCGTGCCCTGAGAGTGCTCGACAAAACGCTCGGCGGTGCTAGGGCGGCACGGCGAGGCGGAGGTTGTCAGGGAGGGGAGGATGCTCACCGCGGGCTCGCTGGTGGGCTTGGATCGGCGCGAGGAGCAGCGAAGCGTCGGGGAGGCAGACGCTCCGTCGGCTAGGGTTCCCTGCAGGGCGGCGAGGCACGGGGTAGCTGGGGAGTTTCTCCTTCGCGTAGGCGCGGTCGGGGTTGTGCCGAGGGTTGTCCTGGATCTCCTCAGCCACCGCACGGTCGCGCTGCGGGGCTGGTTCATCAGGGCGGGGTGGTTGCTGGCGGCGACCGGCGTCGGCTGCTGGTGGACGGAGAGAAAGGAGGGAAGAAGGGGCGTCTCGGGGTGGATCTGGGCGAGCCCTGAGAGCCGTGGGGAGGAAGTAAAAGAAGGGAGAGGGAGGAGGAGAGGGAGGCGTGCACGACAGGGAAAAGGAGCTCGGGCTTTGCCCTTTTCCCTCCTGGAGCACGTGCTCGGCCGGCTGGGCTGGCTGGGGCTGGTCCAGGGCGAGGCAGGGAGGCTGCAGGTGGGGGCTGGCATGAGGGAGAGAAGAGAGGGAGGGACCAGCTCGGGTTAGGTTGGATGGTGGCCTCGGGTTAGGTTTAGCTAGGGTTAGGGTTTGGTTAGCTAGGGTTAGAGAGAGGTGAGGCTAGGGTGGTGGGTCAGGTAGAGAGAGGGTGGCCAGGTGGAGAGAGGGGCTTGGCATGGAGGCCAAGCTAGAGAGAGAGAGAGGGTTATTAGGAATTAGGGTTATGAGAAGAAAATAGATTAAATAGGTTTGATTATTTTTAAGTAGTTAGATTGTAAATTTTGTGTAAGAGGCCAACACAAGAAGAACTAGAAAGGCTTGACCTTGCATGGACTAATGTGGAAGAGAGACAAGAAAGAAAGAAAGAGGAAGAAAAGAATTAGGTGGAGAGGTTCTCATATGATCATACATGTAGAAGAAGAATAAAATAAAATAAAAGAAAAGAATGTGGATAAGACCATCCCAAGTGGAGCATGGTGGAGGCTAGATTGATCATGAGGTGAAGGTGAAAAGAATTCCAAGAAAAGAGAAAGAAATGATTTAAGGAATAGGCTTCATGTGGTTCATGCATGAGAGAAAAAAATAAATTAAAAGAAATAGATATAGATGAGGATTTGGAATGGGGGAAGGAGAAAGATGACCCATGAAGTAAAGATCCACTTAAAATAAAGGAAAACCAAAGGAGCAAAAAGGTGGTGAAGAATGGTGCATGGCCCATGCAAAATATTAATGACATGATTTATTATGTGAAAACAATAATAATATGATGGCATTAATCTTGTGCATTTCCAAGAAGTGGAACAAAGCCAAGCAAAGAAATTTAATGAACTAGATCCACCATATTGCACATGACCTAGAGAAAACCAAAGTAAAGGCAAACAAGCTCATGATCTAGTAGGATGGTGGAATTATAAAGTGATGGAAGAGAAAGGTGGTGGAAATGAGATAAAAGATATGCCCCCAACTCAACTTGGGCATTGAACAATATATCAATAGCCAAATACAATATCAAGAGGCAAATACAATTAATAATGCATATGAGAGAAAACCCAAAAGAAAAAGGGTTTTATATGATGCTCAAATGCAATGTGGCATGATGACATGAGAAATATATAATTATGATGCAACAATAATATCTATGGAGTAGCCAATATCTTACTGGGACAAGTAGCATTACAATTGTTAGACAATTGGGGTGCTACAAGCGAGCACGTGCTCACCATGTCTGGGTATGCAAACAAGCTCCAAGAGTTGGGGATTTCGATTCCTAATGAGTTGGGGATTCACCGTCTCCTCCAATCACTGCCACCAAGTTACAAGAACTTTGTGATGAACTACAATATGCACTGCATGAACAAGACGTTGCCTGAACTATCGTCCATGCTGAAAACTGCTGAAGTGGAGATCAAGAAGGAGCACCAAGTGTTGATGGTCAATAAGACCACCAATTTCAAGAGACAGCGCAAGTCTAAGAACAAGGGCAACTTTAAGAAGGACGGCAAGAAAGCTGCCGCACCTGCTAAGAAGCCCAAGGCTGCTCCTAAGCCTGAAACTGAGTGCTTCTACTGCAAGGGTGCTGGTCACTGGAAGCGTAACTGCCCCAAGTACCTGGTGGATCTGAAGAACGGCAACATAAAGAAGAAAGGTATATTTGATATATGTGTTATTGATGTGTATCTTACTAGTAATCGTAGTAGTGCCTGGGTATTTGATACTGGTTCGGTTGCTCATATTTGTAACTCGAAACAGGAGCTGCGGAATAAACGAAGACTAGCGAGAGACGAGGTGACGATGCGCGTTGGAAATGGCTCCAAGATTGATGTGATCGCCGTCGGCACGCTCCCTCTACATCTACCTTCGGGATTAGTTTTAAATTTGAATAATTGTTATTTGGTGCCTGCGTTAAGCATGAACATTATATCTGGATCTTGTTTATTGCGAGATGGTTACTCTTTTAAGTCTAAGAATAAAGGTTGTTCGATTTATATGAGTAATATCTTTTATGGTAATGCACCTGAGATGAATGGTTTATTCTTGTTGAATCTCGATAGTAGTGATACACATGTTCACAAAATAGATGCTAAACGAATAAAATTAAATGATAATTCTACATACATGTGGCACTGTCGTCTTGGTCACATTGGAGTGAAGCGTATGAAAAAACTCTATTCTGATGGACTTCTTGAATCACTTGAAAGATGCGAAGCATGTCTAATGGGAAAAATGACTAAGACTCCATTCTCTGGTACAATGGAGCGAGCTACAGACTTACTGGAAATAATACATACAGATGTGTGCGGTCCAATGAGTGTAGCATCGCGTGGTGGATATCGTTATGTTCTCACTTTCACGGATGACTTAAGTAGATATGGGTATGTCTACTTTATGAAACATAAGTCCGAAACTTTCGAGAATTTTAAGGAATTTCAAAGTGAAGTGGAAAATCATCGTGACAAGAAGATTAAGTTTCTGCGTTCTGACCGTGGAGGTGAATATCTGAGTGATGAGTTTGGCATGCATTTAAAGAAATATGGAATACTTTCGCAGTTGACACCGCCGGGAACACCACAGCGTAATGGTGTGTCCGAACGTCTTCATAGGATACCCTATAGAAACAATTGGGTATACCTTCTATCATAGATCCGAAGGCAAAGTTTTCGTTGCCAAGAATGAATCCTTTCTTGAGAAGGAGTTTCTCTCGAAGGAAGTGACTGGAAGGAAAGTAGAACTCGATGAGGTTATTGAACCTTCTCTCGGATTTGAGAGTAGCGCAGCACCGGAAGATGTTTTTGTGCTGCCTGCACCAATTGGAGAGGAAGCTAATGATGGTGATCATGAAACTTCGAACGAAGTTACTACTGAACCTCGCAGGTCAACGAGGGTTCATACCACTCTTGGTTGGTATGACTCCGCCTTGAACGTCATGTTGGTGGACAACGCTGATGACCCTGCGACGTATGAAGAAGCTATGGTGAGCCCAGATTCCGACAAATGGCTAGAAGCCATGAAATCCGAAATGGGATCCATGTACGAAAACCAAGTGTGGACTTTGGTGGACTTACCGGATGGCCGTAAGGCTGTCGAGAACAAATGGATTTTCAAGAGAAAAACAGATGCTGATGGTAATGTTACCGTCTATAAAGCTCGACTTGTCACGAAAGGGTTCCGACAAATTGAAGGAGTTGACTACGATGAGACATTCTCACCAGTAGCGAAGCTAAAGTCTGTGAGGATTTTGTTAGCAATTGCTGCACATTTCGATTATGAGATTTGGCAGATGGATGTCAAAACGGCGTTCCTTAATGGTGACATTGAGGAAGAGTTGTATATGGTACAACCCAAAGGTTTTGTCGATCCTAAAGATGCTGACAAGGTATGCAAACTTCAGCGCTCTATTTATGGCCTAAAGCAAGCATCCCGGAGTTGGAATCAATGTTTTGATAAAGTAATCAAAAACTTTGGATTTATACAAACTTATGGAGAAGCTTGTATTTACAAGAAAGTGAGTGGGAGCTCTGTAGCATTCCTAGTATTATATGTAGATGACATATTGTTGATTGGGAATGATATAGAACTTCTTAAAAGTGTCAAAGCCTATTTGAATAATAGTTTTTCAATGAAGGATCTTGGCGAAGCGGCATACATTCTAGGCATCAAGATTTATAGAGATAGATCAAGACGCCTAATAGCGCTTTCACAAAGTACATACTTAGACAAAGTTCTAAAGAAGTTTAGAATGGAAGAGAGCAAGAAAGGGTTCGTGCCCATGTTGTCAGGTAAGACCTGGAGTAAGACTCAAAGTCCAGCTACGGCAGAAGATAGAGAGAGAATGAATAATATTCCCTATGCCTCGGCCATAGGTTCTATCATGTATGCCATGCTGTGTACAAGACCGGATATAGCACATGCTGTTAGTTTGACTAGCAGATATCAAAGTGATCCTGGAATGGAGCACTGAACAGCGGTCAAGAATATCCTAAAGTACCTGAATAGGACTAAGGATATGGTTCTTTCTTATGGAGGTGATGAACAACTTGTTGTAAACGGTTACACCGATGCTAGTTGGAACACCGATCCGGATGACTCGAAGTCACAGTCGGGATACGTATTTATTTTGAATGGTGCTGCAGTGAGCTGGAGGAGTGCAAAGCAAAGTGTTGTGGCGAAATCTTCAACTGAATCGGAATACATAGCTGCTTCGGAGGCTGCACAAGAAGCCATATGGATGAAGGAATTCATTACTGAACTTGGCATGGTTCCCAGTGCGTTGGACCCGATGGCCATCTACTGTGACAACACAGGTGCCATAGCTAATGCACAGGAGCCAAGGTCACATAGCAAGCTGAAGCATATCAAGCTATGTTTCCACGCTATTCACGAGTATGTCCGAGATGGTGACATAAAGATTTGCAAAGTACACACTGATCTGAATGTGGCAGATCCGTTGACTAAACCTCTCCCTAGGGCAAAGCATGACCAACACCAGAACGCCATGGGTGTTAGGTATATTACCATGTAATCTAGATTATTGACTCTAGTGCAAGTGGGAGACTGTTGGAGATATGCCCAAGAGGCAATAATAAAAGTGGTTATTATTATATCTTTGTGTTTATGATGAATGTTTACATCCCATGCTATAATTGTATTATTAGAAAACACTAATACTTGTGTGTTTTGTAAACATGTAAGAGTCCCTAGTAAGCCTCTTGTTGAACTAGCTTGTTGATTAATAGATGATCATGGTTTCCTAGTCATGGACATTGGATGTCATTAATAACAAGGTTGTATCATTAGGAGAATGATATGATGGACACACACCCATAGTAAGCGTAGCATAAGATCAAGTCATTAAGTTCGTATTGCTATAAGCTTTTAAATGCATAGTGACCTAATCCTTCGACCATGAGGTTGTGTTAATCACCATCACCGGATGGGTACTTTGATGACATCAAACACCACTTCGTAACTAGGTGGTCATAAAGGTGTCGTTGGGTATTCTGAAAGTATGAGTTGAAGCGCATGGACCAAGATTGGGATTTGTCCATCTATACGACGGATAGATATGCTCTGGGCCCTCTCGGTGGAATGTCATTTAGTTAGCTTGCAAGCATGTGACTAGGTCACAAGGGATGACATATCACGGAACGAGTAAAGAGTACTTGTCAGTAACGAGGTAGAACTAGGTATGGAGATACCGATGATCAAACCTCGGATAAGTAAAGTATCGCGAGACAAAGGGAGTTGGTTTCGTATGCTAATGGTTCAATCGATCACGAAGTCATCGTTGAGTATGTGGGAGCCGTTATGGATCTCCAGATCCCGCTGATGGTTATTGATCGGAGAGGTGTCTCCATCATGTCTACATATTCACGAATCGTAGGGTGACACACTTAAGGTTCGAAGTTGTTTTAAGTAGATATGGAATGTGCGTTGGAGACCGAATGTTGTCCGGAGTCTCGGATTGGATTCGGGACATCACGAGGAGCTCCGGAATTGTCCGGGGAGTAAGATTCATATAATGGGGATCTTTTTCTAAGTTAGGAAATGTTTTGGAGTGTTTGTATGGGGATTCTAGAAGGTTTCGGAATGTTCCGGAAGGTTCTAGAAGATATTTTGGAGTTTATTTGAAAACCAAGATAAGATAAGATAAGATAAGGGAAATTTAAAGAGGAGACTTGGGGGGGGGGGGGGGGGAGGACTCCTCCCCCCACCTCCTTGGTGCGCCGGCCCTAAGGGGTGGGCCTAGGGGTGGGAACCCTAGGCCGCACCCCTCCCTCAATATATATAGAGGGGTGGAGGCGCCACCCCCCTTGCCCCTCCACTCTTGCCCCTTAGCCGCCTATCTCCTCCTCCTTCCTTCTGCTCAGGCTTAGGCGAAGCCCTGCAGAATTCTCTACTCCACCACCACCACCACGCCGTCGTGCTGCTGGGTTTTCGTGGAGAGATCTACTACCTCCGCTGCTCGCTGGAACGAGGAGAGGAAGGTCTGCTTCGACTCCGCACGTGTGACCGACTGCGGAAGCGCTGCCGGAACGCGGCGCCGGAAGGATCGTCCACACGATCTTGAGATCGGCAAGTGATTGACTACATCAACCACGAGATCCAATCTCGTTAACGCTTTCGGATCTACGAGGGTTAGTACAGATCTATCTCGTTGCACATGTCTAATAGATTAGATCTTGGCTTTTGTCTAGATTAGATCTGGGTTTTGTTCGTTCTTGCGGTAGAATTTTTTTGTTTTCCATGCTACGAACCCATCAGCATTCATCTCTATTGCTCTTAAATGAGATAGGTCTTACAACTTGGGTGCTTTAATAGCTTTCTGTCTTGCTGCTAACCGCGAGAAAGGTGGAATTTGTGGGGGTCTCATTGCTTCCCGTTTACTAGCATTGCATGGTTTAGTGCCTCATCATCTAGACCTACAGTTTCCCATAGAAAGGCTTGATCTTAATTCCATGATACATAATATTTTTTTTCTTCGTGGGCTAGTTTGAGTGAGTTGTCTTATGAAATAAACTTTCTCAAAGCTGGTTGGAGAAGGAGCAAGTCCGAGCGTGTTGTTCTTTTGCCTGCACCTATTTTGTTTAACCTTGATAACAGGGTAGGATGGTCCCTCACGAAGGAGGAGTTTGATACGTATTTGGGAGAGCTCTCTCAACGGGAGCAGGATACTAGAAGGGAGGTCACAGATGATTCGGTCCAGCCCTTGAATGAGGGGGAGTCTTCATATCAGCAGCCTACCTATGATTGGGGAGCTTCTTCTTCTTCCCACAAGCCTGACTACGATCATTCTTACAATGACCCGCCTGCTTGGAACCCTTACTTGTACTTGGATTGACACCCATTTAGGCCAAAAGCCTAAGCTTGGGGGGAGGTACACCGACACCACACTCATCTCCATATCATTTTGCGTCGGTACTTTGTATATTCATTTTTCGTTCTCTTTTTAGCTTTCGTTCTTTCTTTGCTTCTGCTTTCTAAAACACAAAAAGACCAAAATATTTCTGTAGTTTCTCTTTTTTTGCTTCTTCTTTTTACCTTGGTTTGTTTTCCCTTTTTCTTTGTTTGAACTATTCGAAAACCCCAAAAAGATTTTTCTTTGCTTGTTTTTCCTTTTTGGTTCTTGTTTTAAAAGTCGAAAACACCAAAAATATTTGTTGCTCTTCTTTGGTTTTGTGAGTTTGTTGCAGGGTTCAGCGGTTCTCAGTGGAATTTGGTTTCATATTGTTATTATTCAAGCCACACAAGTGAAGGGCAATAATGAGGATTAATGACAACTTGAGGTGTGGTAAGAGGCTGGTAACGAACTCTATTTGTTTTCATTTTTGTACATATACTCATCATTGTGGGCATGCTTAGCCTGTTCGTGTAGGGTGTATGTTATTTTTGGATGCTTAGTAGTTCTTGCTTTCATATGATTAGTTCTAGCTTGCTAATAGTTTGTAGCATGTCATATGAATGTTTGCTTGCATTACTCTATTCATAACTTGGTATGACACCGTGGTATCCTCCTTTGAATGTTTCATCTGAATTGACTTAGCACATGCTCACGCATGCATATGACTGAAATAATCAGTTAAGCCTCGATGAATTATTTTCCCTTGAGGGTCTTGAATCACTTTCATGCCATGATTAGTCCTATTTTGTTGCAAGCATGATTATGACAGCTATTGCTCTCTCGTTTGTCGCTCCCTTACTATTGCTAGCCTTCACTTACACTAAGTATGTTTTACTCGTGTTTCCAACTCCCTAAAAGCAAATATTGCCAAAAGTGTCCACCATACCTACCCATTAGCATCATTTGCTATTTCCGTGCATATTCAATATGCCTTGTTTTCTTTCGAATAAAATGTTTGCTTGTTATGAGAAAGTTACTTAGTAAAGCTCTCACGAACTTGATGGCACACTTTATTTCTTGCACTTAATAAACCTGAACCATTGTGACTGTCCATGAAAGTTATATGCTTGCAAATTATAGGCTGGGGATTAGCAGAACCGTGCTGTCACGAGGAACGCTTTTGACACCTGTAAATATATACCCAGTTGATACCATGCTCTTTTGTTTGCGGATGTCGTCAGTGTGAAATAAAAGGGGAGCTTGTAAGTCCATGGAGTTATGTATCTGTGTTAGAGGAACGCCTGGGCCACCGGTCTAATCCATGCTGTCATGGTGGAAACCTGCAGCATAACCATAATAAGTATCTATGAAGCATTCTTCTTATAAAAAAGAGAGAGATAGCTATTGAGAAAAAGAAAAAAAGAGATTTGAGAAAAGAGAGAAAAAGCACCATTTTCCCATGGTAAATAAGAAGATTGCTGAGATACTCATTGTCTGCTTGCCTTGTCATTTTGATATGGGGATTCTTCCGTATCATCGGGCAAGGGGTACCCCGTTGGCGGTTCTCTATGATACACACGTATTTACCATGACAAGAACTTACCGGTAACTAAAGTTGAGTAGCATGAGGAGCGGCCCTCGTACTCAAGGGACATGGGATTTCCAGTTTATAGTCTGTTAAGCATATAACTCAGATTGGACGTCACTTTCACCTTAACCATATTAAAGATGCTTATGATAGGGGAAATGAGAGCTCAAAGCTAATGAGTACCATACTTTCAGCATTTGGAAGCCTTTCAAACTATTCAAAACCTTGTCATTTCCTTGTTGAGTCTCCACATATTCTATGAGCACCTTCTTGAGAGCATAGTTGTCATTCTTAGTGTAATGTGCTCGTCTCAAAACTTGATTATTTGTGTTATGACTTTGATGCTTATATCTTTGATATCTTTACTTCTAGTCTTCACTTGAACTTCAGAGGTGCCTTGGCATTAACAATAAAAAGGCAAGCGGGATACCACATTATCATACCTTGTTATGAGCATTGTAATATTGCTTATGTTTATGTTTCATGCTACTTATTATTTTTGAGTTGGAATCTCTTCATATCTTGCAATGCCTATTAAGTAAACTTAGTTGCATACTCCTTATTATGAATTGTCTAAGTAGTTGATCACATGCTAAGAATATATACATCATATGAAGCAAATGTGTTCGTGAAAGTTTCTTTTATCATACTCAGTTTTCAACTGAATTGCTTGAGGACAAGCAATAAGCTAAGCTTGGGGGGAGTTGATACGTCCAAAACGTATCTACTTTGCCGAACACTTTTGCTATTGTTTCTTCTCTAAACTTGTGTGATTTGGATGCAACTAACACGGACTGACACTGTTTTCAGCAGAATTACCTTGGTGTCTAATTTTTGTGCAGAAAATCAACTATCAGGAAAAATCCCGGAAAATATGCCAAAAATCCTATTTCACCAGAAGACTCCCGGAGCCAGAATACGAGACGGAGTGGGGCTGGGCCCCAGCCACACCACCTAGCCACGCAGGCTGGGCCTAGCCGCGCCGGGGGGTGGTTTGGCTGCCCCAGACACCCCCTCTGTCTCCCTCTTCGCCTATAAGATGCCTTCTGACCTAAAAACTCAGGGGGTTTGACGTTTTTCCAGAAGGAGTTCTGCTCCGCGGCCACCACCAGATTCCACGATTCGGAACCAGAACCTCCGTTCTGGCACCCTGCCGGGACGGGGAATTGGAGGAGATCATCGCCATCATCATCAACATCGCTTCTCCATCGACCATCCATGTTTCCCCCATCTATGAGTGAGTAATCCCCCGCTGTAGGCTATGGGGATGGTAGGGATTGGATGAGATCATTCATGTAATGGCATCAGATTGTTAGGGCATGGTGCCTAGTATCTACTATTAGTGCTTTTTGACTTTATTGCGACTTGTTATGCTTAATGCTTGTCACTAGGGCCCGAGTGCCATGATTTCAGATCTAAACATGTTATTGATTCATTATGATAGTATTGTTTTTGGTCTTACCTGCAAGTTGTATACACACGTTGTTGTCCGGAACCAATGACCCCGAAGTGATAGAAATCGGGATAACCGGAGGGAATGGCTTTGATGTGAGGATCACGTGTGTTCACAGAGTGTTAATGCTTTGCTCTGGTGCTCTATTAAAAGGATCACCTTAATTACCAGTAGTTCCCTTGAGGCCCCGCTGCAAACGGGCTGGCAGGACAAAAGATGTTGTGCAAGTTCTCATTGCGAGCATGTATGACTATATATGGAACACATGCCTATGATTATTTAGTACTTGGATGCTTTATCTTATTTATCTACAAATGCCTTATGTTTTGATTGCCATATGAATTGTCTTGTCCATGCAACACCCGTCCATCCATCCCTATTCCTACCGCGCTCCAGTCCTACTGTTTGCTGCAATTGTTACTACTGTCTTTACTACTGCTATTACTTCACTATTGCTACTACAAAACTATTGCTACTGATAAATTGCTGTGAGCAAGATTGTTTCTAGGTGCAGATGAATTGACAACTTAGTTGTTAAGGCTTGTAAATATTCTTTGGCTCCCCTTGTGTCGAATCAATAAATTGAGTTTCACTTTCCTCGAAAATACTGCGATACACCCCCTATACTTGTGGGTCATCATACCGTCCTATGTAAACATGGTGTTTGATGCTATAAGTTATAATCCTATGATCTATGTCATGTTTGCCTAGTTTCTTTGTTCTTAGATTGAATGGTTGAACGTATTTGGTTCATTAGAGTTGTATGTTGATACGGTACAGTCCTTTGGTGTCCATTATATTTGTAGGCGCATGGATTAACCATCATAGGGTTTGTAGTATGTGTAAGAGGAAGGGGGAAGTTCTGTCGGAGTGACAGAAACCTGAGGATGCGAACCGGAACGTTGCACGTATGGGAGTAAGAGGACCATTAAACTTAAGGCTATGGTTGGGGAAACCTTAATACATTGATTAGTACTTACGGATGTTTGCTAATAATCCAATCATATAGTACATGTAATTCCAAGTAGTGAAGCGCATGTATATTTAGCTTCTCTCACATAGAAAACTGCATCAAAGACAATGAACCCGATCTATTCGCTATTTAAACTTGGACAAAGCCACCACAATTACCACCACTATTCCACACTCATGGTTCTATTAGTTTAGTGTATTTTATTACTGCAGCAACTAGCTTTACTTTCTTGTTATTTATTATCATGCAAAGTTATCTCTATTACTCGTATTGTTGCTCTAGTTTTATTTCCTAGATAATGCAAACGTTTAGTGTGCGTAGAGTTGTATCAGTGGTTGATAGAACTTGAGATAATATTTATCCTACCTTTAGCTCCTCGTTGGGTTCGACACTCTTACTTATCGAAAAGGCTACACACGATCCCCTATACTTGTGGGTTATCAAGACCTTTTATGGCGCTGTTGCCGAGGAGCAATAGCGTGTGGGTGGATATTCTTGTGTGCACTTGTTTGCTTTATCTCTAAGTAGGTTTTACTTTCAGATTTAAGTTGTTCTCTATCTTAGTATGGATAGGGAATGCGAATTACAAAAAAGTTAGTTGTACTTGTTACCTAAAAATGTTTTAAAAAAGGAAAGTGATTGGAAAGATGAGTAATGGTTAAGTGGGTGTTGACCTTGAACACTTGTGTTCATGCCTATGAAACCAAAACAAATCTTTCCATGGAAGATTTTTAGTTAAAAACTTGTAGGAATGCATGAAGCCTTGAAAAAGAAAGATATTTCTAGTATTGATCTTAATGCTTATTCATTCAAAAATACTTGAATCTTGATCCTATGCCTAACTTAAAGGCATTAAAGAAAAGTACTTATTGGGAGATAACCCAAAAGTTTTAGTTGAGTTTTGGAAGTCATTGCTTTAGTAATAATCTCTCCTTATCCTTTTTATTTGCTTTTTGTGCCCAGAGTAACCTCTAATGTGAGAGAAGTAATGCTTGGGAAAATTGCTGTCCTAAAACAGATATTTGTGCTTCGCTGTAAAAATTCGTGTAAAATCTCTGTATGTCGGTTTGAGCTGTAATGTTTTGTGCTTCTGACCCAGGTTTTAATCCAACTTTCGTTAGTTCAACACTTTTCGATTTGAGCAACAAAAGGTCTTCGAAAAACTTGGTTTCTATCTGCTAGTCTGTTTTGACAGATTTCTGCCATTATTTGCATTTTCTTCTTGTTGATTCCTTTTTGGGTTCTCTTTGGGGAATTGAGCTTTTTAAGGGAAGTGCTACAGTAGCTTGTGTTTTAATGGAAGTTTTATTGGTGTTAAAGCTGAACCCAAAGACTTATTATCTTGAGTACACTAATGTTGCTAATGAAGATTATGTGAAGTTCTGTATGAAGAAAAAATTTCAGGTGTTAAGGAAAGAATGATGTAATGAGATGAAGAATGGACTAAAGCTCAAGCTTGGGGATGCCACCCCGTGTCACCCCAAGAAATATCCAATAAGTACAAGCGTCAAAGCTTGGGGATTCCCAAGGCATCCCCTTCTTCATCAATAAAAATCTCAGGTTCTTCCAAACACTTCATTTTTATTGTTTCATGCACAATTGTGTTGTTCTTGGAGCGTATTTATTTTCGTTTTTGGTTTTCGTTTGCTTTATTTGCTTAGTTTTCTTGAATAAATTGGTTGGACCCCCTCTTTTATACATTAGTTTTCAAATAAGTGTGGTTTGGATTGGAAAAGAGTAGGAAAAGTTCATGCTTAAGTGGTAAAAGGAGCTCGTTTTTTACGGTGGCCTATGCTTTGTCATGTCATGCTTGATATTGTTTTGGATTTATTCTTAGTGATTTTTTCTGTAGCATGACATGTTATAAAAAATTGAGATTGCTTAATGTGCCTTGAAAGAATCATGCGTTGTTTTAGCATATTAAAGCATAGTATTGTGGTATTCTCTTTTGATGCTTTATTTGGGTTGACTTGGCGCATGCTCACACCATGTTATGACTATCCCAAGTCACCATAGCCTTTATGATCCTTTAGTTTTTGACTTTTAATATCACTTTATGCTTTAATTAATGATGTTTTGTTGCTTTGCATGATTATGTCCATTATTGCTCTTTTAGTTGGTCGCTCCCAGTCTTTTGCTAGCCTCCATAACCAAGTATGAGTGGAACCAAGTTATCCCAAAGAGTACACCATACCTACCTATTAGCATTTGTTATTCCAAGTATATTCATGCTTCTATCTACCTCCCGTATTAAACTGGTTATGAGAAAACTAGTGATTAAAGCTCTCACGAACTTGATGGCACACTTTACTTTTCTTGCCCCTAATAAACTTGAACCATTGTGTCATCTATGTTTTATATGCTTGCACTTATATGTTGGGGATTAGCAGAACCATGCTATCATGGGGAATGCTTTCAACATTGCACTTGTACATTGTACCTAGTTGATATCATGCTCTTTTGTCTATGGATGTCGTCGGTGTGAAATGAAAGGGGAGCTTGTAAGTCCATGGAGTTATGTATGTGTGTTAGATAAACGCCTGGGTCACCGCTCTAATCCATGCCTAATCATGGTGGAAACCTGCAGCGTAACCATAATGAGCAACCTATGAAGCATTCTTCTTATAAAAAAGAGATTGAGAAAAAAGAAAAAGAAAAAGAGATGAGAAAAGAGGAAAGAGAGAAAAAAGCACCATTTTCCCATGGTAAATAAGAAGATTGCTGAGATGCTCGTTGTCTGCTTGCCTTGTCATTTTGATATGGGGATTCTTCCGTATCATCGGGCAAGGGGTACCCCGTTGGCGGTTCTCTATGATACACATGTACTTACTATGACAAGAACTTACCGGTAACTAAACTTGAGTAGCACGAGGAGCGGCCCTCGTATTCAAGGGACATGAGATTTCCAACTTATACTTTTTCAAGAATATACTCCATAGTTTGTGCACTTTAACCTTAATCACTTCAAGATTCTTATGATAGGGCAATGAGAGATGAAAGCTAATAAGTACCATAATTTTTGGAAGCTCTTTATGAGACTTGAATCCCTGCTTCCTTCTATGAAGGCCTTTCTTCCACTTTTATATTGAGTCTCCACCTTCTATCTTTATGCACCAATTAAGAGAGCATAGTTGTCATTCTTAGTTCTATGTGCATTGTCCCAAGACTTGTTGATTGATGCATAACTTTGATATTGCTTGTTCCTAAACTCTTTGTATCTAGTCACCCTTATAAACTTTGAAGGTGTCCTATGCATTTATGTTTTGCTACTTTATGAGGGACAAGCTAAATACCATTCTCATTATGCTTTCTTTATGTGAAACAAACAAACGTCTTGCAAAACATTATTATTTATGAATCTTTTGTTTGTGCCTTTTCATGTTACAACATAGTTGCTATGTCTTATTGTTAGAACTCCATTTTTCATGATTCTTGTTTAGAGTACCTTAATCCCAGCTATCAATACTTTTACTATAATGATGATCAAGATTGTGTTGTCTGCATGTCACCTCAAAAATTATATTGTTTTGATCATTTACCTACTCGAGGACGAGCTGGAACTAAGCTTCGGGATGTTGATACGTCGATAACGTATCTATAATTTTTGATGCTTTTATGCTAATAATATGCTTTTGACACTCCTTTTTGTATAAAGTTTATGATTTATTTGGACTAACCTACTAATAGTTACAAAAGTGCACAATGTTCTTGTTTTACACTTTGATGTGTAGGAATTACCAAGAAAAGTGAAAACCTTGTTGGAGTCAAATTGAGATTTTTCCAGAAATCTGTCTCAAAACTCTTTTTGAAGATGGTCACGTTTTGGGTCTAAAACGGTGTCAACCGGAAAACACTTTAACTACAAAGTTGTTGAAAATTTCGCGACAAATGTTTTGGACATAAAATTTAGCTGATTCCGAGTCCGGACGGACCTTTTAGGCCCGATTTACTGCAGCCTAAGATGGGGTGACGGGAATCCGAGAAGATATATAAAGGGAGGAAACCTAATTCGCCCAGGGCATCTCCACCCACGAATTTGCAACCACCAAAGCCACGTTTTTGCCTCCCCCATGGATCCCATCTCCATGGGGGAGGGCTCCCAAGAAGCCATGAAGGAAGGGGCTAAGGGGCGGTGCTCCCCCATGATACCGGCGGCGGGGAAGGAGTCCCCCATGCCGCCGCCGCCGCCGCCTCCCTCTGCACCATCTTCACCATCTTCACCGCCATCTCCATCACCTAATCCTCCTAGTTTGCAGTGGTTCATCCTCCCACACACCTCTGTACCGTCCTATGTAAACATGGTGTTTGATGCTATAAGTTATAATCCTATGATCTATGTCATGTTTGCGTAGTTTCTTTGTTCTTAGATTGAATGGTTGAACGTCTTTGGTTCATTAGAGTTGTATGTTGATATGGTACAGTCATTTGGTGTCCATTAATTTGTGTGCGCATGGATTAAACATCATAGGGTTTGTAGTATCTGTAAGAAGAAGGGGGGAAGTTCTGCCGGAGTGATAGAAACCTAAGGATGCGAACCGGAACGTTGCACGTATGGGAGTAAGAGGACCATTAAAGTTAAGGCTATGGTTGGGGAAACCTTAATGCATTGATTAGTACTTACAGATGTTTGCTAACAATCCAATCATATAGTACATGTAATTCCAAGTAGTGAAGCGCATGTATATTTAGTCTCTCCCACATAGAAAGCTGCATCGAAGACAATGAACCCAGCTTGGACAAAGCCACCACAATTACCACCACTATTCCACACTCATGGTTCTATTAGTTTAGTGTATTTTATTGCTGCAGCAACTAGCTTTACTTTCTTGTTATTTATTATCATGCAAAGCTATCTCTATTACTCGTATTGTTGCCCTAGTTTTATTTCCTGGATAATGCAAACGTTTAGTGTGCGTAGAGTTGTATCAGTGGTTGATAGACCTTGAGAGAATATTTATCCTACCTTTAGCTCCTCGTTGGGTTCGACACTCTTACTTATCGAAAAGGCTACACACGATCCCCTATACTTGTGGGTTATCAAGAGGCAACACGACAGTAGCAATCAAAGTATCGGAAAGGAGGCGAAGTCAATGCCAAGAACTAGTAGGGAATCGTGGTAATGGAGTTGTGCTAGTGCTTGAGTGGAGCTGGTGGCAGTTGTGGTTGGCGTCTAGGAGTAGTACTAGTGGCAGTGGAAGCCAATGAAGGCTGAACTGGCCAACAAACCTAGGGTTCTGGTGGGGTCCAAGCGGAGGTGCGGCTCTGGCAGAGGTAGCCGAGAGTCGAGGTAGGTGGTTCGAGCGGAGCCTTCTGGCGTGCGGCAGAACCGGGAGAGACGGGGTCGGACGAGGAAGCAACTGGCGGCGATGTCTCACTTGAGCCAGAGATGAGTCGAGGACGAGCGTGGGAGGTTCTTGAAAACAAATTGAACAATTGGAGTTGGAGTAGGAGAGCACGGTGGAGCTCTAGCGACCATCGGCGGCGGCCCCAATGGCCTATGATCACCGGAGCTGACCAGTAGCGATGGTGGCGGCGGCATCGCGCACAGGTAGAGGGGAATCATGGTGTTGTGTTCGCGTGTGTGTGATGTGTGAGGAGAGGGGAGTGGGCCGGGGTAGGTACCCCGAGCTAGGCCTGGCTGGGTCGGGCCAACCAAAACATCCAACCAAACAGGCTTAATACTAAAAATAAAAAGGAAGAATTAGAAAAGAAATAAGAAACTAAAAGGAATAATCTATAAATACAATAAGCTCTAGAAAAATGTAGAAAAATCCTAAAAATGCATATGATATGTAAAAAAGGTCAAAAAAATAATATATATCAAGTAAAAATATAACATTACTTATTTGAGTTAAATCGAATACAACTAAATAATTAAACTATTAAAATACTCAATGAAATATAACAAAAAGATGGAAAAGTCCTAAAACCAATAAAATCATTTTTGTATATAAAAATGAATCTATTATTTTACAAAAATTATAATTATAAAATCCCAAGTCATTTAAGGATTTATAAACAAATAAGTGTTATAATTGACTTTATAGTCCTTTTCTTGTATTAAAATAAAATGATATTATTTGCTTTATAATTTATAATTAAAAAATGCTCTCTAGCTTTATTAGACCACTTAAGACTTATTGAAACATAGAAATAAAATTCTTGCTTTTAAAACTAATGGAATATGCTTTTAAAACTCTAAATCCTAATAAACCAAAACATTAATTTAATTACATCATTATACGCAATATAACCTATTGTTCCTTTGAAAGCTAAATCAAATAGGAATTTCACTAAGCCATGCCACTGTATTTCATAAAGCCAGTAGTAAACTAATAATGCAAGGAAGCATTATACTATACGTAAATCCAATCAAGATTGAAATGAGTAAGTTAATTAGATAGAAGCATGTTTTTATCACATATCAATACACCTGCAGCTAAAAAACCATACCACCACTAGCAGTAGAACCATCAACCTAAATCAGTGTCACCAGGGCACTTAATCATTTAAATCAAGTTAGCGGTAGATCATGCACTTACCAGCATCACATCCTCAAAAACAAATTATAGCATACACTAGTAGAGTGTCATCACTATACAAAACAATCTGCTAGATAGGTGATCACTAGAAAGAGCAAAACCATCTGTTGATACTCAATCATCAACATAGAAATAGTAAGTTTAAATAAGGCAAATACTGATGCTTAGTAGTGAGGTTTCAGAAAGAAGGGTTGAGAGAAAGTAAAAAAGGATTGTAGCTCACTATGGATGCCGAGCATTTGGAGCGGAGGCATGATGAGGCCGTGGAGCAGCACCAACACACTATCACCACACCAATAGAGGAACCTGAAGCAGTAACACTAGGTGGTGATCAATGGGGATGTTGGGGTTTTAGTAACAACAGTCCTGTCCCGTCGATGCCAAATTGAGGAAGGCGGGCTCAAGGTCGACGAAAAGCACAAGGAGGTCGAGAGAGGCATCACGAAAATAGCAATCAAAGTACTAGAAAGGAAGCGAGGTCAATGCCAAGAACTAATAGGGAATCGTGGTAGTAGAGTTGAGCTAGTGCTTGAGTGGAGTTGGTGGAAGTTGTGGTTGGCATCTAGGAGCAGTACCAGTGGCAGTGGAAGCCGATGAAGGCTGAACCGGCCAATGAACCTAGGGTTCTGGGGGCGTCCAAGCAGAGGTGCGGCTCTAGAAGAGGTAGCTGAGATTCGAGGTAGGTGGTTCGAGCGGAGCCTTCTGGCGTGCGGCAGAACCGGGAGAGACGGGGTCGGCCAGGGCAGCAACTGGTGGCGATGTCTCACCTGAGCTAGAGATGAGTCGAGGAAGAGCGTGTGAGATCATTGAAAACAAATTGAACAAGAGGAGTTGGAGTAGGAGAGCATGGTGGAGCTCTAGCGACCATTGGTAGCGGCCGCAATGTCCTATGATCACCGGAGCTGACCAGGAGCGATGGTGGCGGCGGCATCACGCACAGGTAGAGGGGAATCATGGTGTTGTGTTCGCGCGTGTGTGTGATGTGTGAGGGGAGGGGAGTGGGCCGGGGTAGGTACCCCGAGCCAGGCCTGGCTGGGTCGAGTCAACCAAAACATCCAAGCAAACAGGCTTAATACCAAAAATAAAAAGGAAAAGAATTAGAAAAGAAATAAGAAAATAAAAGGAATAATTTATAAATACAATCAGCTCTAGAAAAATGTAGGAAAATCCTAAAAATGCATATGATATGTCAAAAAGCGCACAAAAATAATATATATCTAGTAAAAATATAAAATTACTTATTTGAGTAAAATCAAATACAACTAAATAATTAAACTATTAAAATACTCAATGAAATATAACAAAAAGAAGGAAAAGTCCTAAAACCAATAAAAACATTATTGTGTATAAAAATGAATCTATTATTTTACAAAAATTATAATTATAAAATTCCAAGTCATTTAAGGATTTATAAACAAATAAGTGTTATAATTGACTTTATAGTCCTTTTCTTGTATTAAAATAAAAGGATATTATTTCCTTTATCATTTATAATTAAAAATAAATGCTCTCTAGCTTTATTAGACCACTTAAGATTTATTGAAACATAGAAATAAAATTCTTGCTTTTAAAACTAATGGAATATGCTTTTAAAACTTTAAATCCTAATAAACCAAAACATTAATTTAATTACATCATGATACGCAATATAACCTATTGTTCCTTTGAAAGCTAAATCAAATAGGAATTTCACTAAGCCATGCCACTATATTTCATAAGGCCAACAGTAAACTAATAATGCAAGGAAGCATTATACTATACGCAAATCCAATCAAGATTGAAATGAGTAAGTTCATTAGATAGAAGCATGTTTTTATCACATATCAATAACCTGTAGCTAAACAACCATACCACCACTAGCAGTAGAACCATCAACCTAAATCAGTGTCACCAGGGCACTTAATCAGTTAAATCAAGTTAGCGGTAGGTCATGCCCTTACCAACATCACATCCTCAAAACCAAATTATAGCATAAACTAGTAGAGTGTCATCACTATATGACATGGGTATAATCTACATGTACTCGAGCTTGGTATATACGACCTGAATACAGCGGAAGCCCACGGTGTCGCCAAGGCCCAGATAGAGAACTCGAGTAACCTAGGGACTCTCGATTGCTTGCAGAACAAGAAGAAGCTAAAGATAGAAAGTTTAAAGGGAAAAACCCTAACCTGTAACCGACTCGACCTGCTACCTGAGACCTGACCTATCTATATAAAGGCTAGGAGGGGGCGGCGAGGAGGACACATGCAACCCTAGTTTCCACAACCCTCACCAGATTGCATCCGCGCACCATTGTAATCCTTGATTCCTTTGATAATTCCACGAGCAGGCAAGCAGGAGTAGGGACCTCTACGAGGCCTAAACCTGGGTAAATCTTCGAGTCCCCTATGTGCTTGTTTGCTAGCCAATAGATCCTTCCAGCGCTCCCTCCTTCTCCAAAACCCAAGTCCATAACAATGGGCATTGATGAGTTAAACCCTCGTCAATTGGCGCCATCTGTGGGAATTGGGAGTGCTGATGTTGCGGCTTCTTCGTCCCCATCGACTGCGATCTACAACTCCGTAACAGCGGAGATTCGCCAGCTCTTCGGCGCGTTCTACTTCACCGTCCATACGCTGGTGATGACCCACAAGTATAGGGGGTGTATCGCAGTATTTTCGAGGGAAGTGAAACCCAATTTATTGATTCGACACAAGGGGATCCAAAGAATATTTATCAGCCTTAACAACTGAGTTATCAATTTAGCTGCACCTGGAAACAATCTTGCTCACAGCAGTTTATCGGTAGCAACAGTTTTGTAGTAGGAATAGTAAAGTAATAGTAGTATCGAAACAAAGACAGTAGTAACAAAAGTAGTAAAAAGTGGGATTCTAGTGCGGTAGGCATAGGGATGGATGGACGGGCGTTGCATGGACAAGACAATTCACATAGCAATCAGAACATAGGGCAATTGCAGATAAATAAGATAAAGCACCCAAGTACTAGACAATCCTAGGCATGTGTTCCATATATAGTCATACGTGCTCGCAATGAAAATTTGCACAACATCTTTTGTCTTGCTAGCCCGTTTACAGCGGGGCCTCTAGGGAACTACTGGCAATTAAGGTGATCCTTTTAATAGCGCACCGGAGCAAAGAATTAACACTCCGTGAACACATGTGATCCTCACATAAAAGCCTTTCCCTTCCGGTTATCCCGATTTCTATCACTTCGGGGCCATAGGTTCCGGACAACAACGTGTGTATACAACTTGCAGGTAAGACCAAAAACAATACTATCATAATGAATCAATAACATGTTTAGATCTGAAATCATGGCACTCGGGCCCTAGTGACAAGCATTAAGCACAACAAGTCGCAACAAAGTCATAAACACTAATAAAAGATACTAGGCACTATGCCCTAACAATCTGATGCCATTACATGAACGATCTCATCCAATCCCTACCATCCCCATAGCCTACAACGGGGGATTACTCACTCATAGATGGGGGAAACATGGATGGTCGATGGATAAGCGATGGTGATGATGATGGCGATGATCTCCTCCAATTCCACGTCCCGGTAGGGTGCCAAAACAGAGTTTTTGGTACTGTTTCGTGGAATCTAGTGGTGGCGGCGGAGTGGAACTCCTTCTGGAAAAACGTCGAACCCCCGAAGGTTTTAGGTCAGAAGGCTCCGTATAGGCAAAGAGAGAGGCCGAGGGGGTGCCTGGGGGGCCCACACCACCCCCTGGCGCGGCCTGGCCTGGCCCGCGCCACCAGGTGGTGTGACCACCCCAGGGCTCTTCTCCTTCTCGTATTCTGGCTCCTAGAGTCTTCGGGTGAAGTAGGATTTTTGGCATATTTTCCGGAATTTTTCCTGATAGTTGATTTTCTGCACAAAAAGTAGACACCAAGGCAATTCTGCTGAAAATAGCGTCAGTTCGCATTAGTTGCATCCAAATCACACAAGTATAGAGGAGAAACAATAGCAAAAGTGTTCGGGAAAGTAGATACGTTTTGGACGTATCAACTCCCCCAAGCTTAGCTTATTTCTTATCCTCAAGCAATTCAGTTGAAAACTGAGTGCGATAAAAGAACTTTCACGAACACATTTGCTTCATATGATGTAAATATTCTCAGCAATGTGATCAACTACTTAGACAATTCATAATAAAGTGTATGCAACTGAGTCTACTTAATAGTCATTGCAAGCTTTGAAGAGATTCTAACTCAAGAATAATAAGTAGCATGAAGCACGAACATAAGCAACATTACAATGTTCATAGAAAGGTATGATAGAGTGGTATCTCGCTTGCCTTTGATTATGAATGCCAAGGCACCTCTGAAGTTCAAGTGATGACTAGAAGTAAATATATCAAAGATATAAGTATCAAAGTCATAACACAAATAATCAAGTAATGGAACAAACACAAAGAATGACAACTATGCTCTCAAGAAGGTGCTCAAAGAATATGTGGAGACTCAACAAGTAAAAGAAAAAGTTTTGAATAATTTGAAAGGCTTCCAAATGTTGAAAGTATGGTACTCATTAGCTTTGAGCTCTCATTGCCCCCATCATAAGCATCTTTAATGTGGTTAAGGTGAAAGTGAGGTCCAATCTGAGTTATATGCTTGACAGACTATAAACTGAAATCCCAAGTCCCTTGAGTACGAGGGCCGCTCCTCATGCTACTCAACTTTAGTTACCGGTAAGTTCTTGTCATCGTAAGTATGTGCGTATCATTGAGACCCGCCAACGGGGTACCCCTTGCCCGATGATACGGAAGAATCCCCATATCAAAATGACAAGGCAAGCAGACAATGAGTATCTCATCAATTTTCTTATTTACCATGGGAAAATGGTGTTTTTTCTCTCTCTTTCCTCTTTTCATAAAACTCTCTTTTTTTCTTTTTCTCAATAGCTATCTCTCTTTTTTTATAAGAAGAATGCTTCATTGATATCATTATGTTACGCTGCAGGTTTCCACCATGTCAGCATGGATTAGACCATCGGCCCAGGCGTTTCTCTAACACACATACATAACTCCATGGACTTACAAGCTCCCCTTTTATTTCACACCGACGACATCCGCAAACAAAAGAGCAAGGTATCAACTGGGTATATATTTACAAGTGTTGAAAGCGTTCCCCGTGACAACACGGTTCTGCTAATCCCCAGCCTATAATTTGCAAGCATATAACTTTCATGGAGAGTTCACAATGGTTCAGGTTTATTAAGTGCAGGAAATAAAGTGTGCCATCAAGTTCGTGAGAGCTTTACTAACTAACTTTCCCGTAACAAGCAAACATTTTATTCGGAAGAAAACAAGGCATATTGAATATGCACGGAAGTAGCAAATGATGCTAATAGGTAGGTATGGTGGACACTTTGGCAATATTCGGTTTAGGGCGTTTGGAAACATGAGTAAAACACTCAGTGGAAGTGAAGGCTAGCAATAGTAAGGGAGCGACAAACGAGAGAGCAATAGCTATCATTATCATGCTTGCAACAAAACAGGACTACTCATGGCATGAAAGTGATTCAAGATCCTCAAGGCAAAATAATTCATCAAGGCTTAACTGATTATTACAGTCATGAGCACGCGTGAGCATGTGCCAAGTCAATCAAATGAAACATTCAAAGGAGGATACCACGGTGTCATACCAATTTATGAATAGAGAAATGCAGGCAAACATTCATAAGACATGCTACAAACTATTAGTGAGCTGGAGCTAATCAAAAGAAAGCAAGATCTATTAAGCATCCAAAGAAAACATACACTCTACATGAACGGACTAAGCATGCCCACAGTGATGAGTATATATACAAAAATGAAAAAAATAGAGTTCGTTACCAGCCTCTTACCACGCCTCAAGTTGTCATTAATCCTCATTATTGCTCTTCACTTGTGTGGCTTGAATAATAATATGAAACCAATATTCCACTGAAAACTGTGGAACCCTGTAGCAAAATCACAAAAACCAAAGAAGAACGACAAATATTTTTGGTGTTTTCGATTTTTAAACAAGAACCAAAAAGGGAAAAACAAAGCAAAATCTTTTTGGATTTTTCGAATAGTTCAAACAAAGCAAAAAGGAAAAAGCAAACCAAAGAGAAACAACAAAAATATTTTTGGTCTTTTTGTGTTTTTAGAAAGCAAAAGCAAAGAAGAATCGAAAACTAAAAAGAGAACGAAAACATGAATATACAAAGTACCGACGCAACATGATATGGAGATGAGTGCGGTGTCGGAGTACCTGCCCCCAAGCTTAGGCTTTTGGCCTAAGTGGGTATCAATCCCAAGCTGGCCAGGATGAAGTGTCACAGGGGTACGACGAGGAGGTACCCTCGTCCTGGTGCGAGCTCGAGTACGCCCCTTCGTAATGTGCGGAGTAATCATAGGAGGGCACATCCTCCTGGTGCTGCTCGTGGAAAGCCAACAAGCGAAGCTGCTCGTCCACCTCCTCCTTGGAGCGCGGCCACGGTCTCCTTCAACACTAAACAAAGCAGGCTGTGGCAAAAGGATCTCCCTTTCATCCCCGTCAGTGAAAATCATCCTATATACTAGATTGTTCAAATCAGAGGTAGCAGTGACAAAGTGATGAGTTTTCATGGCAACAAGGTCGAGCCTCTGTGGTGCTAGCATAGCATCATCGGGATCCACTGAAAGACCTAATGCATTGACTACACGCGAGGCAATGATGCCCCCATAGATAGGACCCCTAGCAGCTAGGTGGCGAGCAATAAGCGAGCCAAGATTGTACCGAGTATCATTGTTAAGCGCATTAGCAAGGAATGCTAAATGATAGTTGGAGATGTTACTAGTGTTCTCCCTACCCAAAACACTAGTGGCAAGATAATATGCAAAGTATCTAAGAGCAGGGAGTTGGATATTTCTTATCTTTCCATGCTGCGCCACATGGTCATCATCATTGGTCACCCCTCGGTATAGCTCCAGCAAATCAGCGGGTCACCCTTGAATTTTCTTCACGGTCCTTGGCATACGCACACCTACAATACTACAAAATCTCTCCAAAGGCATGGTGAAAGGCATGTCATAGATTTTAAAAGAGACAGTAGAATGATAGGGTGTGTTAGTAAATGAGAAGCTCTCCACAAAAGTTTTGGTGAGCATAGCGTATTGTGCACTCTCATCTTGCATATAATAGGTCAAACCAACCCTCTCAATTAGTAGCAAGAAATCATCAAGAATACCTGCAGCTTGCAAGAAAGTAAAACAAGAAAAGAGGATGGGTGAGCATCTCCATCATCCCTTTCACTGCCAATGCGTGTTGCAATGAGGTCTTCATTGTATGATGGCCTAGTTTGAGAGGCTGTTCTTGAGGGCCTCGACCTCCTAGGTGCATCACTCTCAAATATCTCTCCAAAAGTATGATTGTTCATGCTTGGTATTCTGAAATTTAAACACCTATTAAACAAGTGATTGCAAAGTAAATATAATGAAGGATTCTACTCATAGGGACTTGCAAGAGGCTAAACATGCATCAAAACTATATCTCCAAGCATCAAACAAGCTTACAAGCCCTCATAACCAGTCACCTACAGCAGCAAAATACTCAACAAATAATCCACTAAACACGAATCTACTTGGACAAGGGGAGGAGTCACATACCAAGGAACAATTGCTCCAAATTTCAGCAAGAAAGATGAGCTGAGCAAAGAGATCGAAGAAATCGAGAGCAAGCACAGAAAGAATGCGATTTTGAGCTATGAACTGAAGCTTACTCGGGAGAGAGAAGAAAGTGGTAGGTGAGAGAAGTAGTGGGGGGCTAGGGGTGGCCCACACCAGGGCATGGCGCCACCTAGGGCTGGCCACGCCACCACATGGTGTGCCTGCCTGGTGGGCCCCTTGGTACCTACCAGGTACTCCTCTGCCCCTTTTTTCACGTAAAAATTTAATATGAATTTTCTGGAATTTTTCGAGACACTTTATTTTTGGGCATTTTTCAGAAATAGAAGAATGATTTCTTTGACAGACAGATCTTTTTCTTTTTTCGAAACATGATGCAAGGACAAAACAAGGCTAGAACTACAGAAGTTCTAGCATGCAAGCAACTAACAACACAAAGAAAACTAAATAAAAACAAAAACTAAGATGCAAAGGATAGAAATAAACGGAGATAATCATAGTGAAAACATTGTTTTGTTCAATGAAATCCTTTTGTTAGCAAGGTTGATCAAGTCTTGCTACCAAAACAATTGCATATGAGACAAAACTTTATACTCCACTAATGATTATGTTACCTCAACCTTGATAGCAATGGTCCCAATCATAATAATTTCAAAATTTTCTCTTGGTATGGGACAATATATTTCTCCAACTTGAATGCCTTCAACATGTTCAATTGAATTCAAGCCATAAGTCCTTTCAATCTTCTTGGGGAAATAGACAGTATGTTCCTTGTCATTAACATTGAAGGTCACCTTTCCTTGATTACAATTAATAACAGCTCCTACAGTATTAAGAAAAGGTCTCCCAAGAATAATAGACATATTATCATCTTCAGGCATTTCAAGCACAACAAAATCAGTTAATATCAAGCAATTATGATCCACCTGAACATGTACATCCTCACATATACCCATAGGAATAGTGGTAGATTTATCAGCCATTTGCAAAGATATATCAGTTGGTATGAATTTTCAAGTTGAAGCCTCTTATAGAGAGAGAAAGGCATAACACTAACTCCAGCTGCAAAATCACACAAAGCAGTTCTAACATAACTGTTCTTAATAGAGCAAGGGATAGTTGGAATCCCTGGGTCTCCAAGTTTCTTAGGAACCTTACCATTGAAGGAATAATTAGCAAGCAAAGTAGAAATTTCTTCATTAGGGATCTTCCTTTTATTCGAGACAATGTCCTTCATATACTTTGAGTAAGGAGGCAATTTAATAGCATCAGTCAAAGGAATTTGCAAGAATAAAGGCTTCATCCACTCACAAAACTTATTATAGTGTTCATCTTCCTTAGACTTGTGTTTCTTATCAGGGAAATGCATAGGTTTTTGGACCCAAGGTTCTCTTTCACTACCATGTTTCTTAGCAATAAAATCTTCTTTAGTGTATTTAGTAGTCTTAGTGTGGTTTTCAGGTTCTTCTTCAACTTTTTGTTCATTAGGCACTTCATTTTCTTCATTACCACTTTCAGTTTCAGCATCAGAGATAGATATACTATTAGGATCTATAGCAGGTTCAGAGGGTTCTACAACAGTTTTATGTTTCTTTTTCCTTTTCTTACGAGTAGAACCACTATTTTCAGCTTGTTGAGAATCCTGCTCAATTCTTTTGGGATGCCCCTCAGGATATAGAGGATCTTGGGTGGCAGCACCACTTCTAGTTCTAATTTCATAAGCATGTTTTTCTTTAGCAGCATTAACTAGCAAGTCGTTTTGCACTTTAACGAGTTGATCTATTTGAGTTTGAACCATTTGAAAGTGTTTAACAATCATTAACATCATTGGAGGTTCTTTCCACAATATCTTTCAACTCAACAATAGCTCTAGTGTTTTCCATAAGATGATTTTGCACCCTTTTATTAAAGTTATCTTGCTTAACAATAAATATATCAAATTCTTCTAAGCATTGATCAGGAGGTTTCAAATAAGGGATATCACCTTCATCAAAGTGTTGGAGAGAGTGTACCTCAATAGTGGATGAGTAGGGAATAGGCTTACATAATTCTTCTATAGGAGGTAAATTCTTGACATCTGCAGTTTTAATTCCCTTCTCCTTAAGACATTTCTTAGCTTCCTTCATCACTTCATCATTTAATTCAATAACTCCCCTCTTCTTTGATGTTGGAATAGGCACAGGAATAGATGGTTCAGGTACAATTACTTCAGGTGTAGCTTGTTTAGGAGGAGCCCAATCTTCATAATTCTTGCTTATTTTGGCCATTAATTCCTCAGCTTCCTTTGGAGTCCTATTCCTGAAAACACAATTAGCATAACTATCTAGGTATGTCCTAGATTCCTCGGTTAGTCCATTATAAAATATATCAAGAAGCTCATTCTTAGGTAAAGGACTTCCGGCCTGTGCATGAATCAAAGCACAAAACCTTGCCCAAGATTCGGGCAATACCTCCTTTTCTCCCTGTTTAAAATCAAAAAGTTCCTGCAAAATAGCATGTCTGGCACTGGGAGGAAAATATTTATGCAGGAAAGTACTAATCAAGCACTCAGGGCTATTAATAGATCCAGGAGGTAAATTACTAAACCAAGTTTTAGCTTCTCCTTTCATTGAAAAAGGAAAAATCTTAGCAACAAAGTAAGTACGCATCTTAATATCATCATAAAACAAGCCACTCATAGTAGAAAGTTCATTCATATGTGCTACCGCACTTTCATTCTTAGTCCCACAAAAAGGTTCTTTCTCGACAATAGCTATGTAAGATAGATCGAGAGAGAAATCATAATCTTCATCTATAATGTTTATGGGAGAAGCAGCAAATTGAGCATCAAGTGATAATTTGGGTCTAATAGTACGCCTCTCAAGGAGACTCTTAGCAGCGCTCCTATTATGGGTGTTCCTACATTCTTCAATAAACTCATCAGTCATCTCAACATAATCTTCTTCAGCATCATAACTCTTACTAGACTCAGGTGAGCTAACAGGTGTGGCAGTGCCTTCATTAGGAGTTTCGGTATTTCCAGCTATAGTTCTAGCAATCGTAGCATCTAGGAAACGACCTAATGAACCACTTTTATCAAGCACAGTAGAAGCAGCATCATAAGTATCAGAAGTTTCAGATTCAGCAGTAGTAGCAGTGTGTGTAGCATGTGTACGTGGTGGTGTAAGGAACTTACTCAAAACAGACTGTGAATCAAGAGCAGTAGAGGTGTTCAGAACCGTACCACTTCTTGTAGTGGATGGTAAAATAGGAACCTTTCCATCACGAGACTTACCCATGATAGATGAGTAGCAGCGAACAATAGAGAACCCAAGTGAACTTGATAAATAAAGCTATGCTCCCCGACAACGGCGCCAGAAAATAGGCTTGATGACCCACAAGTATAGGGGGTGTATCGCAGTATTTTCGAGGGAAGTGAAACCCAATTTATTGATTCGACACAAGGGGAGCCAAAGAATATTTATCAGCCTTAACAACTGAGTTGTCAATTCAGCTGCACCTGGAAACAATCTTGCTCACAACAGTTTATCAGTAGCAACAGTTTTGTAGTAGGAATAGTAAAGTAACAGCAGTAGCAAAACAAACACAGTAGTAACAAAAGCAGTAAATAGTGGGATTCGAGTGCGGTAGGCATAGGGATGGATGGACGGGCGTTGCATGGACAAGACAATTCACATAGCAATCAGAACATAGGGCAATTACAGATAAATAAAATAAAGCACCCAAGTACTAGACAATCCTAGGCATGTGTTCCATATATAGTCATACGTGCTCGCAATGAGAACTTGCACAACATCTTTTGTCCTGCCAGCCCTTTTGCAGCGGGGCCTCTAGGGAACTACTGGCAATTAAGGTGCTCCTTTTAATAGAGCACCGGAGCAAAGCATAAACACTCCGTGAACACATGTGATCCTCACATCAAAGCCTTTCCCTTCCGGTTATCCCGATTTCTGTCATTTCGAGGCCATAGGTTCCGGATAACAACGTGTGTATACAACTTGGAGATAAGACCAGAAACAATACTATCATAATGAATCAATAATAAGTTCAGATCTAAAATCATGGCACTTGGGCCCTAGTGACAAGCATTCAGCACAACAAGTCGCAACAAAGTCATAAAGCACTAATAAAAGATACTAGGCACTATGCCCTAACAATTTGATGCCATTACATGAACGATCTCATCCAATCCCTACCATCCCCATAGCCTACAGCGGGGGATTACTCACTCATAGATGGGGGAAACATGGATGGTCGATGGAGAAGCGATGGTGATGATGATGGTGATGATCTCCTCCAATTCCCCGTTCCAACAGGGTGCTAGAACGGAGTTTCTGGTACTATTTCGTGGAATCTGGTGGTGGCAGCGGAGCGGAACTCCTTCTAGAAAAACGTCGAACCCCCCAAAGTGTTTAGGTCAGAAGGCTCCTTATAGGCGAAGAGAGAGGCCGAGAGGGTGCCTGGGGGCCCGCACCACCCCCTGGCGCGGCCTGGCCTGGCCCGCGCCACCAGGTGGTGTGACCACCCCAGGGCTCTTCTCCGTCTCATATTCTGGCTCCTGGAGTCTTCGGGTGAAATAGGATTTTTTGGCATATTTTCCAGGATTTTTCCTGATAGTTGATTTTCTGCACAAAAAGTAGACACCAAGGCAATTCTGCTGAAAACAGCATCAGTTCGCATTAGTTGCATCCAAATCACACAAGTATAGAGGAGAAACAATAGCAAAAGTGTTCGGGAAAGTAGATACATTTTGGACATATCAGCCGGCCACTCGCTCGGCTTTCGAATCCGTCGGCGACGGAATTAGTCTGGCGATCAGGTGCTTCTGCTTCCAAGTTGGTCAGATGGGCACGCTTCGCATGCCTGACCAGCCGACAACACCATCGATTGCTCTAGCATCGTGGTTCCCTCTGCCGATCGACACCCTCAGTGAGCTCAATGCCTCGACAATAGTCGAGAATACAGACAGCGACAGTAGTCGCGAATCCGATCTGGGTGATCTAGCAACTGAAGATGGAACCTACGGCTCCGGATCTGAAAGTTGTGGGAGCAGCAGCTTCCCCAACCACTTCATGTGCGCCGTCATCAACGCGGGCGACTCCTCTGCCAATCGCGACAACACGGGCAACGGTGGCAATGGAACCAACCCGCCAAACAGTGGCATACCTAATGGCGGACCACCCAACGGTGGTCCCACTAACGGCACCCCCGTCAATAACGGAGGGGCAGTCGAACCCCCCACCATGGTGAACGAGCAAACCGGTGAACGCGTCGTGATCAGTCTCAACGACCTCGAGTGGGCCCGCTGCCGAGAAGCCCTACGAGGCCACCCTCTGCCTTTTGGCTCCCTGCAAGAACTGTTGATGGGCTACCATTGGCTCATAAAGGAGGAATACAAGCGCCAACTGCAAACAATCGTGCAGCTCGAGGCGCGTAAAAAGGCGGCAGACGAGTCGAGCCTCCGGCGAGCTGGGCTCTCCTCCCATGGAGGATCCTCTTCCAAGTGCAACGAGTACGTCTCTAACAAGAGGTGATCTCGACTCGCCCACCTCACTGAACAAGAGCGTGTAGAAGCCGCAAAGGTCCTCGACTTCGGCTCCATGATGGTGGATACGCATGGCAATGTGCTTCCAAAAATGCCGCAAGCTGCGGTAACGGTGGCCACCATGTACCTCCTTAACAATCAGCTGTCAGCTAGAGATCCTCGAGCTGCCATGCACCGATCTACGATCACAAGCTTGGGGTTAATCGAGGCTGCTCTCGACAAAGAGCCAGCACCAGAGCCGAAGAAAGGCAAGGCCCTAGCAAAACGCTACTCCTCGCCCTCATCCAGCGACGATATTCACAATCTATCTCGGCACCGCCGCTCACGCCAACACGATCACGACTACGATGCGCGTGATGACATCATGCAGCGTAAGATCGAAAAGTCAAGGGCGCGACATGCCCGATCGACTGACTTAGAAGACGAAGACATGGAGCTCTGTGGCGCCAGATGCTTCAGTAGGGCCATCAGGCAAAAGCAATGCCCAAGGGGTTCAAGCTTCCATCAGAGAACCCAAAATTTGATGGCCTGCAGGACTCGCAAATCTGGTTGGAGGATCATATCTCCTCTGTTAGGCTCCATGGCGGGAGTCGAAGCATAGCCATGCAATTCCTACAGCTACAGCTACAGGGCGCCGCCCGGGCGTGGCTCAACAACCTCCCACGCGGATCCATTCGTAGCTGGGAAGAGCTGGTCTACAGCTTTGTGCACAACTTCAAGGGCACCTACAAAAGGCCAGCATCAATCGAAGACCTGAGGTGCTGCCAGCAAAGGTCGGGCGAGTCACTACGCTCGTACATCCAGAGGTGGTCCATCATCAAGAACTCCACAGAAAATATCTCGGAGGATCGCGCAATCGACACATTCAATGGCGGCGTTCGCCGCATGGAGCTCAGGGAGGAGCTGGGGCGCTCGAAGCCCAAAACCATCGACCACCTGATGGAAATCACGAATCGGTGGGCGGATGGAGAAGATTCAGTGAAGAATCGCGTTCACTCCGATGATGAGGAAGAACTCGAACGCAGACGCGATTGCCGAAGCAAATCTCGAATGCACATCTACGATGACCACGACGACATCAGCATGGTCGCAGCCGGCTACACCGACAGACGTGATGACAACCGCAACAGCGGCTACCACAGCGGTGGACACCATGACTCCAGGAAAACAACGCAAGTATGGCAGCGCCGCACTCGCGATGAGGCACCCACAACATCCATCGAAGACAAGCTGTTCGGGCCATGCACTGTGCACTTCTACATCGACAAGCACGACGGCAAAAAGAAGTCCAGCCATCTCCTTAAGGACTACCGTGAGTTCCTCAAGCTTCATGAGGGTCTGGCTCAGATGAATCGCGATGCTGTCAACAGGGGCTACGGAGCCGCCCCAGGCGCTGTGGAACATGGAGCTCCACCACCACCACCTGGACCACCGCCAAACGCAGCTGCGCCGGACCAGCACCACGGACGTGAGCCGTACCCACGGGCCATGGGTACCATGATGATCCAAAAGGGCCACCCCTCTAACCGGGTGCAAAAATCCATCACTCGCCAAGTGAATCTGGCGACAAACTCACCACCATCCACCACTGAGTACCTCAGTGGAAGCGACTCCTGCATCACCTTTGACAAGAGCGACCATCCGCGCCAGGTACCTCGTCCAGGCCACTGTCCCCTCATCCTCGAGGCACAAATTGGAGGTTTCGACATGAGCCGCATCTTCATGGATGACGGAAGCGGCATCAACCTTATGTTCGCGAGTACCTTGCGAGCAATGAGGATCCCTCTGACCTTCCTAGAGGTCTCGGATACAACATTCCACGACATCGTCCCAGGCAAGGGCGTATATCCCTTTGGAAAAATCAACCTTGATGTCATCTTTGGCACACCGAAAAACTTTCGACGCGAACACATCGACTTCGAAGTCGTCGACTGGCCCTCACAATACCACTGCATCCTCGGACGTGTCGTGTTTGCTAGGTTCATGGCAGTGCCACACTATGCCTATCTGCAGATGAAGATGCCAGGCCCTAACGGCGTAATTACAATCAACGGGAGCTTCGAGATGTCTGACAGTTGCGACAGGGAGTTCAATAGAATTTACCAGTCCTTCGGCATGCAGGAGGAACTCGCAAGATTGAAGGAGTCGACATACAACAGTCTGCCTCCCCTAAGCCGGCTAAGTTCACCCGACCTATCCTTTGACTCATCGTTGCACACAAAGAAAGTTTAGGTCCACCCATCGGATCCCGCCAAGACAACCCTCATCGCCAACAATCTGAGTCCCGCATAGGAACTCGCGCTTGTCGAATTCCTCCGTGAGCATTGGGAAATCTTTGCCTGGTGTCCAGCGGACATGCAAGGAGTTCCTAGGGAATTCGCCGAGCACACACTCAATTCAACCCAGACGCAAGGCTAGTCAAACAAACAATTCGGCGACTGTCTGAACCAAGAGCAAAGGCAGTCGGAATGGAGATCAATAGACTCCTTGATGCCAAATTCATATGTCAGATCAAGGAAAGCACTTGGCTCGCCAACACGGTGCTAGTATCAAAAAAGGACACGGATATCCTACGGATGTGCGTGGATTTCACTTGTCTGAATAAGCATTGCCCGAAGGACCACTTCCCGCTACCACGAATCGACCAGATCATCGACTCCACCGCGGGATGTGAGCACCTCTGCTTCCTCGACGCCTACTCAGGCTACAATCATATTCGAATGAAGAAGGAGGATCAAGAGAAAATGGCATTTACAACGCCCTTTGGTGTGTTCTTCTATAGCACAATGCCCTTTGGGCTAAAAAACGCAGGAGCCACCTACCAGTGATGCATGCATGCTTGCCTAAAGAACGAACTTGGTCGCAACATCCAAGTCTATGTTGACGACATCGTAATCAAGACCAAAGAGGAAGCTTCACTAATCGACGATTTACATGAAACCTTCGCCAACCTCGACCGCTACCGGATATAGCTCAATCCGGACAAGTGCGCCTTCGGCGTACCATATAGGAAACTACTTGGGTATCTCATCTCCACGAGAGGGATCGAGGCAAACCCGAAGAAAATAAAAGCCATACTGGCCATGGAGAAGCCGAAGAACATAAGAGGTGTCTAGCAGCTGGCTGGGCGAATCGCGGCGCTCAGTCGATTCATCAGTCGAATGGGCGAAAAGGCACTGCCCTTCTACCAACTCCTCCACAAAGCTGACAAGTTCGAGTGGACCAACGAGGCACAGGAAGCATTCGAAGACCTCAAGCGCCTGCTGTCCACTTCGCTAGTACTGGTGACCCCACGCGAAAGGGAACCACCGTTGCTATACATCTCCGCCACCAATCAGGTGGTCAGCACGGTGCTCGTGGTAGAACGAGCCGAGGAAAACAAGGTCCACGGGGTACAACGCCCAGTCTATTACCTCAGCGAGGTACTCACGCCAACAAAGCAGCGGTACCCACACTACCAGAAGCTGGCGTACAACGTCTTCATGACAGCCCGACGACTGCGCCACTACTTCCAGGAACACCCAATCGTGGTAGTCAACGACGCCCCACTGGGGCATATCCTCAACAACCCTGACGCCACCAGACGAGTCGTGCTTTGGGGAATCGAACTGTCTCCACGAGACATTACATTTGAAAAACACGACGCAATCAAGTCACACGTTCTCCTTGACTTCCTTGTGCACTGGATGGAGAACCAGCTCCCTGAAAAACCAGATATGTCCTACCTCTGGACAATGCACTTCGACGGATCCAAGCGAAAGGACAGAGCTGGCGCAGGTGTCATACTAACATCGCTCCCGGGAGACAAGCTGAAATATATTCTGCGAATGCAATTCACCACCTCCAACAATGAAGCTGAATACGAAGCCCTACTGCACGGGATTAGGGTGGGAAAAAACTGCGGCGCCAAGAGGCTCATCATATACGGCGACTCCAAGCTGGTCGTCAACCAGACAATGCACGAGTGCGACGCACTGAACGACAATATGATCGCCTACCGTGACCTCTATGACACACTCGAAGGGGACTTCGACGGTTGCGAACTTCAGCACATAGGCCACGAAAGCAATGAAGAGGCGAACGCACTCGCCAACATTGGCTCTACCTGCGCCCCCATACCGCCTGGGGTATTTCTCGAGCACATCTGCGAACGCTCCATCAAGCCAAAGGCAGCAGAGAAGAAAACTAGGGCAACAATGGACTCGGGGGCTACGCCGCCCAATGAGCCAATGGCACTCGATGATCTCGAGCTTGACACATGAGTCGAAGGACCGATGAGCGTCATGATAATCGAGCCATCTTGGACTCAACCATACATCACATACCTTCTCATCAAGAGGCTGCCGGACGATCCGACTAACGCACGACACATTGTGCGGCGATCCAAGGCTTTCGCCGTTATCAACGACGAACTATACAAGCGCAACATCACAGCCGTACTCCAATGACGCGTCTCAAACGCTGATGGAAGAGCTGTCCTCCTCGACATCCATGAGGGGACCTGCGGGCACCATGCTGGCAGTCGAGCCCTCATCGCCAAAGCTCTACAAGCTGGATTCTACTAGCCTACGGCCATGCGTGACGCCAAGGATATCGTCCAAAAATGCAACGCTTGCCAGCGATTCACGGACAAGCCACACGCACCTGACGCGGAGCTCCGGCCAATTCCATTAGCCTGGCCCTTCGCACAATGGGGACTCGACATGGTCGGCAAGCTCCCAAGGTCCTCACGAGGAGGCTACGTTTACCTCCTGGTCGCAGTTGACAAGTGACTGACCAGTCGGGATACAGCGCAGTCAAGTTCTTCGAGTCCATCGTCTATCGCTTCGGAGTACCACACTGCATCATCACGGACAATGGGACAAACTTCACATCCAAGGAGTTCCAGGAATTCTGCAAGGATCTAGGAATCAATATAAGCTATGCCTCCATAGCGCATCCACAGACCAACGATCAGGTCGAAAAAGCCAACAGGCTCGTCTGCGGCGGCATCAAGAAGCGACTCCTCAGGCCACTCGAACAAGCAGTAGGCTGCTGGCCAGACAAGCTGCAATCGGTACTCTAGAGCCTACGCACAACTCCAAATAGTGCCACGGGGTACACCCTGTTCTTCATGGTGCACGGTGCTGAAGTGGTGCTACCCGCAGAGGTACGATTCAAAGCACCGCGAGGGGTCGCTTATAGCGAGCAGGAGTCAACTCCTACACTCGAAGACTCCGTCGACCTCCTTGACGAGGCATGGGAAATCGCCGCGGAAAGATCAAGGATCTACCAACAGAACCTGTGCAACTACCATAGCAGAAGGCGACACCCCAGGTCCTTCGTCGAAGGAGACCTGGTCCTGCGACTGAAATAGCAAGGGCATCTCAAGCTCGAGTCCCCCTGGGAGGGACCATACGTGATTACAGAAGTAATCCCAGGCGGCGCCTATCGCCTGAAAGATTTGGAGACAGGAGTCGCATACTCCAACCCCTAGAACGTCGTGCAGCTGTGGCGATTCTACCCTTAGTCGTCTTTTATTTTTACATTGCAAAGAAGGCTACTCAGCCAAGGCTACTTAGCCACACATTGTACCCCATACTATACTGCGAATAAATAAAGCTAAGTGCCCCAAAACTCTGTGTTCCTTTTATTTTGCAAACTATCCACTCGGGGGCTACGCCACCCTATACACATCTGTTCTACGAACTAACGCGATATCCTGAGTAGCTGACGTACTAATCGAAACCCTTGACAAACACCAACCCAGTTGCAACGCACCTGACAGGTTGGCAAGGTGCTGAGATAAACACAAGTCAGGCTAACGAAAAGGAACCGCATAGTGCAACGCACTCGCAAAACATACATGCCCTTTATATACATCAAAGTCAGTCAACTATACACAACATATCTATATGAACTTTACAACACTGGTAGGATACAAATTAAACTATTGTTGCAACAAAAGCACGTTTGTCTGCTCCTCAAAGAAGTCGACGATTTCCTCCGCTGGGCGATCTACCGCCTGGTAGTGAGGAACCATGTTCCAAGTCGAACCTGCTGGCTGCGCTGGCGGTCCGGTCGCAATTGCTACAACATCCACATCAGGCCTGTGCAGTCGCACCAGCGACAGAGCAGTCTTGGCACCAGGCACTAACTGTTGCCATACACACTCGCGGACTGCACTCAAGTCCTGGAATCTGGCAAGAAGGGGCCAACAGGCTCGATGGAACGACGTCAAACGGGAACATCGTCTGATAAATATTCTTCAAGCAGGATTGCGACTTCTTTAGGAAGTGAAGCACTCGCGAAGCACGATCCTACAGGGTCGCAAGTGCGATTGCACGATAATGATCCACCCAGAAGTATCCACTCGCCTGAAACTGCTCTTGGGTCAGATCATTCATGCGGATGGCAATCCTGTCCTTCTCATCCTGCGGATGGCGTGCACTGACAACTATACCAAGCAAAGGCAAAAGTATGAAGACAACGAACTACCGCGAGTGACTACAAGAAAAGGATAAGGAAGAAGAAAGCTAACACTTGAATTGGTCGCCCATCTACGTCACCTCCCCTAGCAGATATTGCTCTCGGGTGACGGCCTTCTCCGCCCTCGACTTCCATACATCCACGTTACCACGGAGCACAAGTAGTTCGTGCTCCAACTGCTTCACGCAGTCACAGAGTTGCGAGAGCAGAGACAGTTCATCCACCCTTGAGCGCGACTTCGCCAAAGTATCATCAGTGGATGGCATATTCTGAGGTTCACTCGAAGGACCACTCGATGTGCCCTATCACAAGCCAAGCAAGAGACAATAAGAAGACTAAGGCGATGCATAGACAAAAGACTCGAGTGCATTCAAGCATAATAAAGTATCAATAGATATAGTCGCCAAAGGCATGTTCTAGACAAAAGAGATAGGCTATTTAACTATTACAGACATGACTACTGAGGAGCAACTGGCTTCTTTGACTTGGACTTTGGTTTTGGGGGCCTCATCGAGTCTGTGGCGGTATTAGACGCCACATACTTCCAGCCGGCCCCTGACGCCACAGCCTTTGCCGCCTTCTTGGCTTGCTGCAGTTCCTCAGAGTACTTTACAACTGTATTGATCAGCTGCGGCCCATACTTGCCACATGCAGCTGCGAAAGGAGCAAAGGCTACCTGTTGGCCATCCGTGTTGACAGGCATTGCCTTGGAGACCGCAACAGGATCAACCTCGACTCCATTGGCTTGCACCATCGCGAGTGACATCGAGGCGCCAGCCGCACGGAGTGAGTTCTTGAAGCCCGTAGGAATGCCTCTAGCAAGGGACTCCACCAGATCATCCATATTTTCGATTAGCTCAGCCTTGGGCGCCAGCTCCTCACGGAGGCGATTAAGCACGCCCTTGGCCTTGGTGTGTGTCCCCTGAACGGCAGCACTGCGATCTTCGACTACCGAGATGGCAGCTGCCAGGGCATCATCACGACGGAGTGCCTGGGCGTCGAAGCTCAGACCGCTGGCATCTACACAAGAATCAAGCATTGGCACAAAAGTCAGCACAACAACAAATTTGAAAGAAGAAACACGGCGAAAATCCAGATAAGGGAATACCTGAGAGGGCCTTGGCAATCGAGAAAAGTTGTTCTTCGAACAACTTCTCACTAGCTACCATGGAGGTGCGTATATCCTCTTCGCGTTTCCGCTATTCGTCATGTGATGCGACTGCTTCATCGCAACTCTTCACCGTCGCAGCAAGCACATTTTTGAGGGAAGCGGTGTCGCGAAGGAGTGCATTATGCTCAGCTGTGAAACAAGCAAAGATAGACTATCAGTCGAATATATCACAAGGAGTAAGAAGAAGGAAAAAACACTTACTTTCAACTACGCGATGTCGATTGTCCAGCATTGCATGCTGGCGACCCATCGCAAGCACCTACTCCACCAAGCGAGCGGCTTCTTTCACAATAAGCTGCGACAGAAGAAACATCAAAGGATCATCAAATGATAGGAGATGATACATTCGACTACAAAAATCGGAAGAAACAACGCTACACATACATGATCCTCCAATGACTCCGAAGTCGATTGACACGCATTCGTCTAGATAACCATCTGGTGCTCCACATCATGCAGAGAACTTGATGAATTATGGCCGGAGTGGGCCGCCAATGGTGGACAAGGAGTGCGCTCAACCACTTTCTTGGCCTTGGAGGTTGCGACTCCAGATTCTTCCAAAATTTGGACGTCGCCAGAAGATGACGACGCCGGCTTACTGCAGAACAAAACCAACACCAAGAGAATGCAACTCCAATGAAGAACCAAAAATAAGACTCGTATACTTACCAATCGAAATTGTCAAGATCGAAGGTTTGCTCCCCCGACTCCGACGACGACTCCTTCAGCAGGCGCATCTTCTTGCGGGAAGATGGTGCCACAACACTCATAGGAACGGCAGGTATCGGCGACTCTGCACCAGTAGTTGCACCTTCCGGAGTCGAAGGAGATGACGCATCCGAATCCTTGCTGCGCGAATGCTTGCGAGTGTCCGGACTACTCGACTCGGGGCTTCCTCCTCCACATCAGATGGGACGGTCGACTCCGACTCGTCCTCTTCCAAGGCTTCACGAGGAATAACCCCCTCAGGAAGAGGGGGCATACAGGGTGACACCCTCCAATCCTGCATACGGGAAAAAAGTCAGCACAAGTCAAGAAAACATAAGCATTCGACAAACAAAGCTACTTCGTAGCACAAACATACCTCAGGAGGAGGATTAGCAGCATCGAATGGAGGTACGACTGGTTCACCGGGGAGCACATCCTTGGCGGGGTACTTGGTGAGCAGTCGCACCCTCTTATCTACTTCACTCGCGGAAATGCCATCGGCAGATACGCGAGTGACATCGTCCGTGGCAGCCCACTGGAACATAGGGTGGACTCTGGCCTGCAGGGGCTGGACGCGACGGCGCAACCACGTGCGAATGAGGGCACAACCTCCCTCTTCTTTACCCATGCGACTCTCAAGGTCGCAGACACGCTCGTACAACACATCTGTCTCTGCGGACTCGCTGGGCATCACTACGTTCTTCTAGGAGCGCTTCCTCTTGCATGGTGGCGCGGGATCAAAAGGCACGAGTCCTAAGTGGTCTCCGTTGGCCTTCTGGTCGCGAATGTAGAACCACTTGTCCCTCCATCCTTGGACGGACGCCATGAGTTTGATGTCGAAGTACGTGACGGAGGATTCGACGTGGATACCGCAACCTCCTACATCATAGACTACGGAGCCAGACGCCGACTGGCGCTTCAGCTTGAAGAGGCGCTTGAAGAGACGAAAGTGTGGCTCGATTCCGAGCCAACACTCGCAAAGAGTAATGTAGCAAGCTACATGAAGGATGGAGTTGGGGGACAGCTGGTGCAGCTGGAGCCCATAGAAACAAAGAAGGCCCCTGAAGAAAGGATGCAGGGGCAGCGAGAGACCTCAGATGATGAACGCTAGGAACATCACCCGGAAACCAGTGGGAGGACAAGGGATTACCTCACCACCTGGCATTCGCGAGTCAGTGACCGCGGGAGACAGAACTCCGTCTTGGCGCAGAAGACGGAGCTCCGATGACTTGATCACGGACACGCGCCACGCGCCATTGGTGACACGAGTGCCCGCGCCCTTCTTCTTCCCGGCAACGGCTACACTGGTGCCCACAGCGGCGGCGCTGCCCTTCTTCTTGGCAGCAACAGTGGCGGCAGTGAATTCAGCCGCATCACCTCCTTTCTTCTTCCCCATCCTACGGTGGCGATGCGACCGGAGGAAGTAACTAGGGAATATGCGAAGCTGGTCCAGTGCCGCGAGAGAGATGAAGTCTAGGAGGCAGAGGAACAACGGCAATGGCGACGAAGGCAAAGGTAGAGAAAAGAGCATATGGGAAAAATTACCGTCGCAGCACTGCTACTTAACCCCCTGAAAGATGTAATCCAACGGCCAGCAAAAACCCTATCAGACACGTGGCAACCATCGTGATCAACACATGGAGGACCCGAAGTGCGAACCGTCCCCCACTACCCCCATTAGGCGCGGAAATCGAGGACGCGCAGTTAAAATAAAGGTTACGCACGCCCGGTCAGGTCAGGGTCAGAAAATGGGACCCACCGCTCGTCACGTCCCGTCAAACCGGCTCACGCGGGCAACTGAGATCATTCACATCGTCAGCAATGATGTCATCCAAAATTGAGCAGCAGAAGACTTCGACTACTTTAGTCCTTGCTCGAGTCTTCGACTCCACCAAGCACTCGGGGGCTACTCCCATAGGGAGCGCTGGTCGCGCACCCTACGAATTTTCTTTTTCTCTTCTACAGGAACAAGGACATTTAAAGCATACCCAATCACTCGAATCCGCGATTCGATTATAGACATGGGTTACTCCCATGGCGAACGCGGGAAATAAATTTGACTAAAACAAGCAAAGAAAAGATGACAGCAGTCGCAAAAGTTCTTTAGTCCCTGCCTGAGTCTTCGACTCAACTAGGCACTCGGGGGCTACTCCCATAGGGAGCGCTGGTCGCGCACCCTATGATTATTTGTACATCGTACTATGTGTCGATAACATCCACACTCGAAGCTTATGGCGACACCGCCTCATGATTTTTCCCTACAAAGAGACTGCGTCTCCTGGGTCACCCGAATCATCTCCGCGATGACAGAATTCGGATGTCGCGCTTGCAGCGTGAATGTAAGACCTGAATAAGGCCTGGCAACGCATTTGCTGTGCACTACCAGAAATATATCCGTACCTACAGGTATGATGAATATGAATTGACGGACGCGTCGAGTGCTCACACCCATATACTGGAATTCGACTCCTATAAGACCTCCGGGGCTTGAGTCGAATTATGCCAGCACTTTTCCGAATTCGAGTCCGGGGACTCGAGTTCGAGTAGATTGCGTTGTTTTACCCTAAGTTAGTTAACTGATACCGATACATCGGTTACATCAGGCACGCACATCAAAAATCCCTATGACACAAAAAGAGCAGTCGAAAATACTTAATCATGCACTCGAAAGGCTTCATAAAAGTCCCCAGTCGAATCTGCGATTCCACTGGACACTCGGGGGCTACTGACATGGGTATACCCTACAGGTACTCGAGATTGGTATATACGACCTGAATACAACGGAAGCCCACGGTGTCGCCAAGGCCCAGATAGAGAACTCGAGTAACCTACGGACTCTCGATTGCTTGCGGAACAACAAGAAGAAGCTAAAGATAGAAATCTTAAAGGGAAAAACCCTAACCTGTAACCGACTCGACCTGCTACCTGAGACCTTGCCTATCTATATAAAGACTAGGAGGGGGCGGCGAGGAGGAAACACGCAACCCTAGTTTCCACAACCCTCGCCAGATTGCATCTGCGCACCATTGTAATCCTCGATTCCTTTGATAATTCCACGAGCAGACAAGCATGAGTAGGGACCTCTTCGAGGCCTGAACCTGGGTAAATTTTCGAGTCCCCTGTGTGCTTGTTTGCTAGCTTATAGATGCTTCCAGTGCTCCCTCCTTCTCCAAAACCCAAGTCCATAACAGTGGGCATTGATGAGTTAAACCCTCGTCACAATACAAAACAATCTGCTAGATAGGACTAGTAAGACCAAAACCATTAGTTCATACTCAATCATCAACATAGCAATAGTAAGTTTAAATAAGGAAAATACTGATGCTCAATAGTGAGGTTTCACAGAGAAGGGTTGAGAGAAAGTAAAAAAATATTGTAGCTCACTATGGATGCCGAGCATCTGGAGCGGAGGCATGATGAAGCCGTGGAGTAGCACGAACACACTATCACCACACCAACAGAGGCACCTGAAGCAGCAACACCAGGTGGTGCTCAATGGTGATGTTGGGGTTGTAGTAACAGCACTGCCGTCCCGCCGATGCCAAATTGAGGAAGGTGAGGTCAAGGTCGACAAAAAGCACTAGGAGGCTGAGAGAGGCAACACAACAGTAGGAATCAAAGTACTAGAAAGGAGGCAAGGTCAATGCCAAGAACTAGTAGGGAATCTTGGTAGTGGAGTTGAGCTAGTGCTCGAGTGGAGTTGGTGGCAGTTGTGGTTGGCGTCTAGGAGCAATACCAGTGGCAATGGAAGCCGATGAAGGCTGAACCGGCCGACGAACCTAGGGTTCTGGTGGGGTCCAAGAGGAGGCGTAGCTCTAGCAGATGTAGCTGAGATTCGAGGTAGCTGGTTCGAGCAGAGCCTTCTGGCGTGCGGCAGAACTGGGAGAGACGGGGTCGGCCGGGGCAGCAATAGGCGGTGATATCTCACCTGAGCCAGAGATGAGTCGAGGACGAGCGTGGGAGGTCATTGAAAACAAATTGAACAAGAGGAGTTGGAGTAGGAGAGCACGGTGGAGCTCTAGCGACCATCGACAGCGGCCGCAATGGCCTATGATCACCGGAGCTGACCAGGAGCGATTTTGGCGGCGGCATCACGCACAGGTAGAGGGGAATCGTGGTGTTGTGTTCGCACGTGTGTGTGTGTGATGCGTGAGGAGAGGGGAGTGGGCCGGGGTAGGTACCCCGAGCCAGGCCTGGCTAGGTCGAGCCAACCAAAAAATCCAACCAAACAGGCTTAATACTAAAAATAAAAAGGAAAAGAATTAGAAAAGAAATAAGAATCTAAAAGGAATAATCTATAAATACAATAAGCTCTAGAAAAATGTAGAAAAACCCTAAAAATACATATGATATGTCCGAAATCTCGCAAAAATAATATATATCTAGTAAAAATATAACATTACTTATGTGAGTTAAATCAAATACAACTAAATAATTAAACTATTAAAATACTCAATGAAATATAACAAAAAGAAGGAAAAGTCCTAAAACCAATAGAAACATTTTTGTGTATAAAAATGAATCTATTATTTTATAAAAATTATAATTATAAAATTCCAAGTCATTTAAGGATTTATAAACAAATAAGTGTTATAATTGACTTTATAGTCCTTTTCTTGTATTAAAATAAAAGGATATTATTTCCTTTATCATTTATAATTAAAAATAATTGCTTTCTAGCTTTATTAGACCACTTAATATTTATTGAAACATAGAAATAAAATTCTTGCTTTGAAAACTAATGGAATATGCTTTTAAAACTTTTAAATCCTAATAAACCAAAACATTAATTTAATTACATCATTATACGCAATATAACCTATTGTTCCTTTGAAAGCTAAATCAAATAGGAATTTCACTAAGCCATGCCACTGTATTTCATAAGGCCAACAGTAAACTAATAATGCAAGGAAGCATTATAGTATACGAAAATCCAATCAAGATTGAAATGAGTAAGTTAATTAGATAGAAGCATGTTTTTTATCACATATCAATACACCTACAGCTAAACAACCATACCACCACTAGAAGTAGAACCATCAACCTAAATCAGTGTCACAAGGGCACTTAATCATTTAAATGAAGTTAGCGGTAGATCATGCCCTTACCAACATCACATCCTCAAAACCAAATTATAGCATACACTAGTAGAGTGTCATCACTATACAAAACAATCTGCTAGATAGGTGATCACTAGTAAGACCAAAACCATCAGTTCATACTCAATCATCAACATATCAATAGTAAGTTTAAATAAGTCAAATATACTGATGCTCAGTAGTGAGGTTTTAGAGAGAAGGGTTGAGAGAAAGTAAAAAAAGGATTGTGGCTCACTATGGATGCCGAGCATCTGGAGCGGAGGCATGATGAAGCCGTGGAGCAGCACCAACACACTATCACCACACCAACAGAGGCACCTGAAGCAGCAACACCAGGTGGTGATCAATGGCGATGTTGGGGTTGTAGTAACATCACTGCCGTCCCGCTGATGCCAAATTGAGGAAGTCGAGGTCAAGGTCGACGAAAAGCACTAGGAGGCCGAGCGAGGAAACACAACAGTAGCAATCAAAGTACCGGAAAGGAGGCAAGGTCATGATACGTCCATTTTGCATCACTATTCTATGTCTTAATTCTCTATTATTCATTGATATATTTCGTATTGAGAGGTGATACTTATGTTATTTCATCTATTTTTGCATGGTTGATGACTTTTGGAGCATGGACCGCTGTAGTCAGGATTCTGATGGAAAAGGTGCTGTTTTGAGGCAAAATTCACGAAGTCAGAAAATCCAGGAAAGTATACGGAAAATCCTAATTTTCCACAAGACTAAGGATGCTAGAAGACGGAGTGGAGATGGGCCACAGGGGGCCCACACCACCCCATGGCGCGGGCAGCCCTAGGCTGCGCCAGGAGGTGGTGTGGCACCCTGGCCCACTCCAGCCTCTCCCCTCTGGCGTATATCATCCTCCCGAAACCCTAAGACTGGGAGAGCAACCACAGAAAGATTCCGCCGCCTCTGCGGGGCGGAAAAAACCGAGAGAGAAAGATCTCTCCGATAGACAGATTTCTGCGGAATTCCTTCCCGGAGAGGGGAGATCGTCGCCATCAACATTACCATCAAGATGGACTTCATCGGGATCATCATCGTCATCATCACCACCGTCATCACCATCAGCACCCTCATCACCATCTCCATATTGCTGTAACAATTGGTTGAATCTTGCATAGTTCATAGGGGAAACTTTCCTGGTGTTGATTACTCTTTATAGTTCATGCTATTGAGTGAACCATTGAATTATTGTTTATGTTCAGATTGTTGTACATCATTATTCCATCTCTGATCATGATCCATATGATGTCTTGTGAGTAGTTCGTTTTGTTCTCGAGGACATGGGAGAAGTCTTGTTGTTAGTAGTGGAGTTATGTTGAGAAAGATTCAATATATTGTTATTTAAGTTGTGGTGTACTTCTTCTAGTGGTGCCATGTGAACGTAGACTACATGACACTTCACCTATATGGGCCTAGGGGAATGCATTGTGTATATGGCTACTAATCGTAGGGTTTGCCGGAGTGACAGAAACCTGAACCTCCGTTAGGAAACCATTGCACAAGGGACATAAGGGTCTTAGAGTTTAAAGCTATGGTTAGGTTTCTACCTTAATTACTTTCTTGTACTTATGGATGCTTGCAAGAGGTTTAATCACAAGTATGTATTAGTCTTGGATGGGGCGGTACATTAGCACAGGTTCTCCCACACAACACTTAGCAAGCTAGAGAAGATTAATCAACTATATGAAGCGAAAGAACTTGACAGTCTTCCCATGTGTCCTCGAGAACGTTTGGCCATCTTAAGTAATACAACCGGCTTGTCCTTTGCTGCATAAAGGATTGGGCCACTTGCTGCATTTATTCCTACTATCTTTTATTTACTGGTACTTTGTTTACTTGCTTTATCGAAAACCCCTAAAAAATCCGTTTGCTAAGTATTTGCAGAGAATTCCTGATCCATACCACTAGCCAGCACCTTCTGCTCCTCGTTGGGTTCGACACTCTTATTTATCGAAAATACTGCGATACACCCCCTATACTTGTGGGTCATCAAGACTATTTTCTGGCACCGTTGCCGGGGAGTGAAGCGCTATTGGAGAGTGGAACTGGTAAAGGGAAACTTCTACTATGAGTATTGTTTACTTCTGTTAGTTGCTTTATTTCAATATGGATAATTCGCTGAGTTTCTTATTTCATGATGCTACTACCACGGCTAAGGTAGTAGATGAACCACCACCTGCTGAGAATGATACTTTTAAAATACCTACAAGAATTGTTGATCGTGTTATGGATAACTATTATGTTGGAGATGGAACTGTCCATCCTGGTGATCATTTGCTCTTTATACACGAATTATGCGGGTTGTTCAAGTGTGCATGTATTACTACAGATCAAGTTAAGAAGAAGTTATTCTCATTGTCACTGAAAGGAAGAGCTGAGGACTGGTATAAGCTACTGAAGAATGGTCAAGCTCTGGAATGGGAGGAAATAGTGCCTCTCTTTTATTCAAAGTTTTATCCTCCTAGTGAGATTCATAAAGATCGGAATCAAATATACAACTTTTGGCCTCTTGATGGAGAGAGTACAACTCAAGCTTGGGGGAGATTGAAGTTACTAATGCTCAAATGTCCCATTCATGAGCTCCCCAACAATATTATTATCAACAACTTTTATGCAAGGCTCCCTCTACATGATAAAGATTTACTAGATGCTTCTTGTGCTGGATCATTCACTCGCATGGAAGAAGAAGCTAAATGGGATCTTCTGGACCGTATTCAAGATAATGCTGAAGTTTGGGAGAATGACAAAGGTAGAAAGTCAAGTATAAATTATGATTATGAATGCATTGAATCTTTTATGGGAACTGATGAATTTCAAAATATTAAAAATGCTTATGGTCTAGATTCTCAAGCTATTGCTTCTTATTTTAAGGCTTTTGCTTCCTACATTGAAGTTCCTAAAAAGAAGTGGAATAAGTATCATGAACCTTATAAAGATATTGCTAAGATTTTTCCTGCAAGAAATACTGAAGTTTATACTGCTAATCATGTTTTACCTAAACCTTATATTGAGAAAATGTCTTTTCTAGTTAAGGTAAAGGAACATTCTATGATAGCTAGTATGTTTATGAAAGTACAAATACAGCTGTTGAACCTAATAAACAAATGGTTAATGAACCTATAATAGCCAATGTGAAAGACTTTGTTACTAAATATGAAAAGGAGGGACACACTATCCTTTGTAAGGATACCTCTAATATTGTTTCACATAGTAGTGTTATGAGAGCTAGTATTCCGGTGTTTTCTGTTAGAATAAGTGGTCAGTGCTATGATGGTCCTTGTGATAGATATATTGTTAAGTTTATGCATGATACTGAAAGTTACTATGAGAGAGGGAAAAGTGTTCTTATGTATCTCAATAATATCAAGTCTCCTTGTTTTATGCTGAAAACTTTTATGTTGCACATCTTTTGCCCTCTTATGCAAGTTGCCTCTGGTTTCAACAACTTGTTTGTTTACAAAATTCCCTTGCATAGGAAGTGGGTTAGACTTAAATGTGTGTGTTTTTCTTCTTAATGCTCTCTTTCACTTCAATTCATATCCCTATGAGAGCTTCTTCAAAATTATCATGCCCATCTTAATGGCTATAAAGAAAGAGCTTTATGGGAGACAACCCAATTTGTTTTTGCTTTCAGTTTTTTTGTTTCTTTGAGTCTTGGAAGTTATTAATTTGGTAATAACCGCTCCTTATCCATTTTGTTTGGTTTTTGTGTCAAGATCAACCTCTAATGAGAGAGAAGTAAGATTTGGGGAAGTTGCTGTCCCGGAACAGATTTTTGTGCCCCACCGTAAAAATTTGTGAGAGATCTCTGTATGTCGGATTGAGCTATAATTTTTTGTGCTTCTGCCCCAGGTTGTTCTTTAACTTTCGTTAGTTTTACACTTTTTGATTTGAGAAACAGAAGATTTTCGAAAAATTTATCTTTACCTGCTGGTCTGTTTTGACAGATTTTGCCAACCTTGCATTTGCTTCTTTCTTTGATTTCCTTTTTGAATTCTTTTTGGGTTTTCGGAAGGAGTTGCTACAGTAGCTTATGTTTTGATGGTTTTCAGTTGAAGTTGGACTCAAAAGGTTTTATCACTTCACTTATACTAATGTTGCTAATGAGAACTGTGTGAAGTTTTGTGTGAAAGAAATTTCCGGGAAGTGGAGAGAATGGTGTAATAAGGAAGAGAAAGGTTTTATAACTCAAGTAATAAGTGTATGAAGATGAAGATATTGATGTTATTCAAGTGGTGACTCCGGAAGAATCTACTAGATACCAAATTCAGAGACCTGCAGAGTCTGTTTTCAAATAGGTAACAGTTCTGGTAAGAAAAGTTCAGCGAAAACACTATCCAGCTATATTTTTGCAGTTTCCAGTCAATAAGGAAAGTTACAAAGCGACAAAGGGACGGAAACAGAGCCAGGGTGGCTCACACCACCCTGTGGCGTGGGCCCACCCCTGGCCACGCCACCAGGTGGTGAGTCCACCCCGGACTCCGCCTCTGACTCGTTTTCTCCCAGTACCTTCCTTTTGATATGAAACTTCGTAATATATACCCCCCGGTTCCCCCGAGGTTTGTGTATCGTGTTTTCATCGTGTTTTTGTTTCGATCTGTTTCTACCAGGACATACTCTTTGAAAGCTTAGAAGCACCGTGGTGTCCGCCAAGGATAAAGGGAAGGAGCCTATGGAGGAAGACCTCCAAAATCCCGGGAAGGAGAAGGGGATCAAGAGTGAAGGTGAAGAGGAGCAAGGCCAACGTCCGCACACCGGCACTACCATTGCAAGCATTGGAGTGGTGGCAAACCCATCCATTGGAGGGAAGCCTCCTCACCACCATTCAGATCCTTGGTCACTTCCTCCACGCACCAAGAATCCTTTCCATACCCTTATCCATGAGCATCAATACCAGAATATGCCCAAGGGAAATTACCCTCAGATTGGGATTTTCCTCGTTCTAAGCATGCATGAAAAGAAGACTTCAAGGAGGAAGAGTGGGGAAAGAATAGCAAGAGCTGGAATTCTCAACACGACATGATCATGAGTCACATTGAGCAAAACTCACAGCTGATTCGTAATCTCACCTTCGAGATTGAAGACTTGGTAAACTCATCAAAGAGCTCCTTGAGAGGACACCACCACCACCTAAGGAGTAATTCGTCATCAGGTTTGGCATCCCCTTAGTTTGTTCCAAGCTTGGGGGAGTGCCGCGGTATCATATCACTATCTTCTATCTTTTACCTTATTAGTAGAGTCATATCATGAATAGAGGAGTTATTATGTAGAATGGTTTGCATTATGGAAGTGTCCCCTCTCTCGTTAGATATGTATCCCTTGGTGTGAGTTGCCGTTATGGAATATTAATGAGAATTCTATCATTCACTCTTTTGCATAGCTTATATTAGTTTTCAATTCATGGTTATATGATTGATCTTGTTGTTAGTATTGGTATCACTTTGGGATCATTGAGTTAATTTAGTTCGTTTTGGCAAATCTGGCTCGGTCAGTAGCACACTATTTTTGAGAGTTGAAAGAAAAGATAGAAGTACTCTAGAGAAAAATAATTTCATCATCTTTCTTTCTTGATTTGCTCATAAGTTTAGTATTCTCTAGTTAATATCTTTTGTGCTTCCGAGGAAGATTGCATGTTTGTTTTTATCACTTGTATGTTTGGTTGTTTCCTTCAACTCTTATACTTGGTACCCAGCCTTGCTAGCCAAAAACCTGTACTGAGAGGGTATTCTTCTCGTGCATCCACTCCTTTAAACCAAACCCATGCCATTTGTGTCCACCATACCTGCCTAGTAGCATTATTGCTATTCCAAGTAAATTCTTGTTTTATCTACCTCCCAAATTAACCTTGTTATGTGAAAATTAGTGGTTAAAGCTCTCACGAACTTGGTGGCACACTTTACTTTCTCGCATCTAATAAACTTGAACCATTGTGCTCACCTATGTTGCGTATATGCTTGCGCTTTCTAAGTTGTGGATTAGCAGAACCATGTTGTCATGGGGAATGCTTTCAACATTGCACTGGTACTTCGTACCTAGTTGATATCATGTTCTTTTGTCTATGGATGTCGTCGGTGTGAAATGAAAGGGGAGCTTGTAAGTCCATGGAGTTATGCATGTGTGTTAGAGAAACGCCTGGGTCGCTGGTCTAATCCATGCTGACATGGTGGAAATCTGCAGCGTAACCATAACAAGTATCTATGCAGCATTCTTCTTATAAAAAAAGAGATAGAGATTGAGAAAAAGAGAGAAGAAAAAGAAGAGATATTATGAAAAGAGGAAAGAGAGAAAAAAGCACCATATTCCCATGGTAAATAATAAGATTGCTGAGATACTTGTTGTCTGCTTGCCTTGTCTTTTTGATATGGGGATTCTTCCATATCATCGGGCAAGGGGTACCCCGTTGGCAGTTCTCAATGATACACATATGCTTACGATGACAAGAACTTACCGGTGACTAAACTTGAGTAGCATGAGGAGTGGCCCTCGTATTCAAGGGACATGAGATTCTCAACTTACAACTTGTCAATGCATATCCTCATATTTGATCACTTTAACCTTAATCACCTAAAGATCCCTATGATAGGGGCAATGAGAGCTGAAAGCTAGTAAGTATCATAATTTTTGGGAGCTCTTTATGAGACTTGCAATCCCTGATTCCTTCTTAGAAGGGCCTTTCTTTTACTTTTTAGTTGAGTCAGTAAACCTACTCCCTTCTATCTCAGCAAGTATTTTGAGTAGATGTGTTTCATTCATTCATATGATGATTCATGCAATCATGTCTTATGTTCCTTGTTTTGTACATTGCTCTTATCTTGATGTTTACTACTTTGAAAGCTTTCATTGAAAAACCAGCTACTTGTGAACTCCAGCAAATTATCAACTATTCTTCGACCAAGAGCTAAGTTTGCCATTACCAATTATGATTCACTTTATGTATCTTTATTGTGTTTCCTTTACTTATTACAAGTTGAGTTATATAATAGTGAGTTGTCTTCTCTTTTTATCTATGCTTTTGATGAATGTGATGCTTCTTGTCCGTATTCTTTTATTGACTCTTCACTCCATAAACCTGACGCCATGTTTATTGAGCTTAGTTTCGCTTGAGGACAAGCGAAGTCTAAGCATGGGGGGAGTTGATCCGTCCATTTTGCATCACTATTCTATGTCTTAATTCACTATTATTCATTGATATATTTCGTATTGAGAGGTGATACTTATGTTATTTCATCTGTTTTTGCATGGTTGATGACTTTTGGAGCATGGACCGCTGCAGTCAGGATTCTGATGGAAAAGGTGCTGTTTGGAGGCAAAATTCGCGAAGATTAGAAAATCCGGGAAAATATACGGAAAATCCTATTTTTCCAGAAGACTAAGGATGCCAGAAGACGGAGTGGAGATGGGCCATAGGGGGCCCACACCACCCCATGGCGCGGACAGCCCTAGGCCGCGCCAGGAGGTTGTGTGGCCACCCCGGCCCACTCCAGCCTCTCCCCTCTGGCGTATATCATCCTCCCATAACCCTAAGACTGGGAGAGCGACCACATAAATATTCCGCCGCCTCTGTAGGGCGGAAAACACCAAGAGAGAAAGATCTATCCGGCAGACAGATTTCTGCCGGGGGAATTCCTTCCCGGAGAGGGGAGATCGTCGCCATCAACACCTCCATCAAGATGGACTTCATCATCATCATCATCATCATCATCACCACCATCATCACCATTAGCACCCTCATCACCATCTCCATATTGCTGTAACAATTGGTTGAATCTTGCATAGTTCACAGGGGAAACTTTCCTGGTGTTGATTACTCTTTGTAGTTGATGCTATTGAGTGAACCATTGAATTATTGTTTATGTTCAGATTGTTATACATCACTATTCCATCTCGGATCATGATCCATATGATGTCTTGTGAGTAGTTCGTTTTGTTCTTGAGGACATGGGAGAAGTCTTGTTGTTAGTAGTGGAGTTATGTTGAGAAAGATTCAATAGATTGTTATTTAAGTTGTGGTGTACATCTTCTAGTGGTGTCATGTGAACGTCGACTACATGACGCTTCACCTATATGGGCCTAGGGGAATGCATTGTGTATATGGCTACTAATCGTAGGGGTTGCCAGAGTGACAGAAACCTGAACCTCCGTTAGGAAACCATTGCACAAGGGATGTATGGGTTTTAGAGTTTAAAGCTGTGGTTAGGTTTCTACCTTAATTACTTTCTTGTACTTACGGATGTTTGCAAGGGGTTTAATCACAAGTATGTATTAGTCTTGGATGGGGCGGTACATTAGCACAGGTTCACCCACACAACACTTAGCAAGCTAGAGAAGATTAATCAACTATATGAAGCGAAAGCACTTGACAGTCTTCCCATGTGTCCTCGAGAACGTTTGGTCATCTTAAGTAATACAACCGGCTTGTCCTTTGCTGCATAAAGGATTAGGCCACTTGCTGCATTCATTCCTATTGTCTTTTATTTACTCGTACTTTGTTTACTTGCTTTATCGAAAACCCCTAAAAATCCATTTGCTAAGTATTTGCAGAGAATTCCTGATCCATACCACTAGCCAGCACCTTCTGCTCCTCGTTGGGTTCGACACTCTTACTTATCAAAAATACCGCGATACACCCCCTATACTTGTGGGTCATCAGGTCAATGCCAAGAACTAGTAGGGAATCATGGTAGTGGAGTTGAGCTAGTGCTCGAGTGGAGTTGGTGTCAGTTGTGGTTGGCGTCTAGGAGCAGTACCAGTGACAGTGGAAGCCGATGAAGGCTGAACCGGCCGACAAACCTAGGGTTATGGTGGGGTCCAAGAGGAGGCGCCGCTCTGGCAGAGGTAGCTGAGATTCGAGGTAGGTGGTTCGAGCGGAGCCTTTTGGCGTGCGGCAGAACTGGGAGAGACGGGGTCGGCTGGAGCAGCAACTGGCGGTGATGTCTCACCTGAGCCAGAGATGAGTCGAGGACGAGCGTGGGAGGTCGTTGAAAACAAATTGAACAAGAGGAGTTGGAGTAGGAGAGCATGGTGGAGCTGTAGCGACCATCGGCAGCGGCCACAATGGCCTATGATCACCGGAGCTGACCAGGAGCGATTTTGGCGGCGACATCGCGCACAGGTAGAGGGGAATCATGGTGTTGTGTTCCCGTGTGTGTGTGATGCGTGAGGAGAGGGGAGTGGGTCGGGGTAGGTACCACGAGCCAGGCTTGGCTGGGTCGGGCCAACCAACTCATCCAACCAAACAGGCTTAATACTAAAGATAAAAAGGAAAAGAATTAGAAAAGAAATAAGAAACTAAATGGAATAATCTATAAATACAATAAGCTCTAGAAAAATGTAGAAAAATCCTAAAAATACATATGATATGTCAAAAAGCTCACAAAAATAATATATATCTAGTAAAATATAACATTACTTATTTGAGTTAAATCAAATACAACTAAATAATTAAACTATTAAAATACTAAATGAAATATAACAAAAAGAAGGAAAAGTCCTAAAATAAAAAAACATTTTTGTGTATAAAAATGAATCTATTATTTTATAAAAATTATAATTATAAAATTTCAAGTCATTTAAGGATTTATAAACAAATAAGTGTTATAATTGACTTTATAGTCCTTTTCTTGTATTAAAATAAAAGGATATTATTTCCTTTATCATTTATAATTAAAAATAAATGCTCTCTAGCTTTATTAGACTCCTTAAGACTTACTGAAACATAGAAATAAAATTCTTTCTTTTAAAACTAATGGAATATGCTTTTAAAACTCTAAATCCCAATAGCCCAAAACATTAATTTAATTACATCATCATATGCAATATAACCTATTGTTCCTTTGAAAGCGAAATCAAATAGGAATTTCACTAAACCTATTTTTATTTTAGTAGCCATATAAATTCTCAACCTTAGTTTAACTCTTAAAACTATGACAATAGTTTGTATCGAAATAACCTTAACAATTGATTAACTTAGTAAAATAAATATTTTCTTCACAAGTTATTCTTTTTGCCACTTCAAACAAACACATTATGATATTTATTTTAAGCCTGAACCATTTGAAACATGAGCTTTCATAAGAATTATATGAGATTCACCAACCCCAATTATATGTTGTTATAGTTATTTACTTTTATGTCTTATATGATAAATCCTAAGTTCCTTATAGATATATTTGCTTGTGAAGTAAAATTGAAGATAAACCAAATCTTCAATAAATCACCTAAGTTCAACTCATTCACCTTAATGAGGAGTTACTTCGGGGTTTTATAAAATGCATGACATTACTATGCATGACATCATCTTGCTTCTTTAAACATTAGTCCTTACTAGACCAATGATGTTGTTTTCAGATATTGGATCTTATTTTATCTCGAAGAGAGTGATTGCATAATCTTGCAATCACAAAGGCAAGTTCACACTTTCTCATGTCCTTTTGTTATTTTCTATCAAGTATTTGCAATCTATTACTTCTAACACCTGCATTTCAAAACGGATGGTAGAAAAAACTATTTTCATAATTAACTTGAACTATAGGTTACTCATTCGGGGTGATCAGTTTATCTATTATGACTGGCAACGGGATCCCCATTGCATGGGAATGTATCATCTAGGATTTAATAACCAAAAGTAGCCAGTGATTCTTGTGTCATATATTTCGCGTTAACCATGAGATCTATATGGGCTCTAGGGAAGTTAGTTGGATCTTATTCCTTCTACATGTCAACAGATGCGCAGGTCATGGCTGTTATCCTTTGTAACATCCCAAAACTTTAATCCAAGCTTACCAAGATCCAAATCATCAAATTTAGGGTTAACAAAAACTTTTTCAAATAAAAAATGAAAGCATTCATGTGTATGAGCATTTAAATTAGGAATTGATTTGAATTGCCATGGTTCTATGATTCTTTGGTTGTAAAATGTTTCTTAGGTGATTTAAACATCATCTACATCATTCCCAAACTTTTCCCAAAGAAAATCAAATAAAAAACAATTAAAAAGGAGGAATGGTCATTTTGGCCATTTTAAGCCACTACACTAATTTGAGTGTTCCTAGCACTCATTTCTCAACAGATATAATCCTAGATCTTTACACCCCTTGCTAGTACACATAATGAGGTACCAAGGCCCACCTTTTGATCTGCTAAAAACATTCAAACACTATATTTAAAAGGCATTTGAAAATTGAATCTATTTCATATGGGAAGATCCCACTTTTTCAAAAACCATCAATTTGAGCTCCACTTTCAAAACCCTTGCAACCAAGGACTACCTAGTACAAGTGGAGAACACTCAAAAATTTTGAACTCAAAATTCAAAAGTTTTTCTCTTTTGGCAATTTTATCAAACACCTTGTGGGCAAGATCAAAGTGGCCTAAGTATTACTGTTTTAGGGTTGATCTTGTCTAGCAAATTGAAGTGCTTTGATCACCCTTGTCTCCTCCACGTCTAACTAGACCAACACCAACACCTCCCCTACCTCCTAGCTGCACTGCAAGGCCATGTCAAGAGCACCTTCCCGGCCAACTTGGACCTCGCAGCAGCAGACCGCTTCCCCCTCTCTCGCCATGTCTACACGCTAGCCCGTGGTCGACCGCCACCGTCCAACCAACCCCAGCACAGAGACAGAGACCAGAATGGCCAGGAACCGCCATGCCCGGAGCTGGTCGACCATGCTGACGCCGCCCGCAGAGCGCGCCCCATCCCCGCTTGCATAGACCGCCCCTCGACCATAGCCCGCGCCCACCGCTTCGAAATGACCTAGGGAACACCCCAGACATCCCCGTTGGCCGCCCAACGCGCCACAACCACCGCTCGCCGTTGAACCCGCCGCCTCTGCCGCCCAGAGCGCGTGACGCTCCTGACCAGCATAGAGCTCGCCTTGCCGCGCCTTTAAGCCTCAGAGCACCGCCAGGAGACAGGCCACCATCCCCTACCTCGAGCCATGTCGCTAGCCCCCTGTGCCGCCCTCGCCAGAGTCGCCTGCCCACACCGCTCGGTCTCACTGTCGAGCCTATATAAGCCGGCCACCCCAGCCTCATTTCTCCACACTCACTCACTCCCCACCTCTCACTGAACCTCACCCACCTCTCGCCGACGCCGCTCGAGCTCTGCCTCGCCGGAATTGGAGCCGAAGCCACCGCAGTAGGAGGAGAAGGGCGCCTGCGATTTAGGGCACCCCAAGCTCCGCTGCAATCGCGCCTCGCGTCGTCGTCGTCTACCAGCCCGTTTGCCCGCCTCACCGACCTTGCTGGAGCCCTAATACATCCCCGGTAGACCCCTACCGAGCCACTAGGGTTCGAGCTCGCTGGCGACCTGTTCATCGTCGATGACGAACCTCAGCCATAGATCCCACTTCTAATCATACGGTCCGCAGCACGCGTACCGTTTCGCGTGTTAAGAGCCACTGACCAGCGGGACCCCCTGTCAGCTGAGCCCCGCGCCACGGAGCGCCACTGGGCCGGCCCATGTTCGTTCCCGCGCTAGCCCAGCCATTCAAAATTGGATTTTTCTTTTTAGAGTTAATCTTATTTCTGTCTACTAGTTTAAAATTCAATTTAGGGAGTTTTACAAATCCAAATTGCATGAAACCAATTTTTCCTGAAAGGTATTGAAATGATCTATCTAGGCCCGTTGGATTTAATTCAAATAGAGTTATAGATCTCTCCTAATAAAAATAACAAAACAGAAGCACTTGCAACTTGCAACATTTTTATAAAATCAACCAAGATATATTTTGAGTTGATTCCAGCTCTCAAAAATCACATTATATCTATCTAAATAGGTAATAATATTAAGGTTTACATGCAGTGACCTTGGACTAGTACCAAAATAATGCTATATAGGCATTTCTAGTCACTTTAAATCATTAAATAATGAACTTAAACCAAAGTAATTATGATCCAACCTTTAAATCTCATTCCCACATGTTAGAATATGTGCTAATGACATGTGTCAACATGATACCATATTTTAAGTGGTGAATATTAAATCTTAGTTAATTTTTCAATGAGTAGAAATTACTTTTCTAAATTAAAAAGATGAAACTAGTGATTTAAACTTGTGATGCTTGTGATGATAATAGATCATCAAATGTGTGTCTTAGAATGCTATTTAGCCTAGTTAAGTATTGTTTGGTGATTGTGTACTCCGTATGTATTTATAGACGATAGTACCGACCAAGCTTTCGAGGAGGAGGAGTTCTACCAAGAAGAAGAAGAAAACTTCAACCACTGCACCAACCAAGGGAAGCTACCATTAACAATGCAAGCTAACCCTTGCAAGTTTCCTGCTTAGCAAGCTAGGATCAAACTAGATGATTTAGCAAAGATGCTTTAGGCAAGCTTTGATCACACCCCTTTGACTATTAGTTACCCCAAGTCTTATTCACAAGTTTTACCTCCCTTAGTTTACACAAAGTTCTTTACTTGTTTTGAAGGTAGCATAAAGAGTATAAAACTTGACCTATTTAGAACCCTTTAGATGTCATTCTATGGCATGAGATTGAACCCATCTTTTCCACCTTAGTGAACACTCTTAACTTGGTAGTTTAGAGTAGATCAAAAACTTGAGTCACTTTAGATGGGAACACTTGGTAAAAATGAATTATGAAAACCTTGGAATGATGAGTCATTTTATTGAGATGTTTTGACATGTGTTGAGAAACACAAATGGTTTATGATGATGAAAATGTTGAGGCATGAGCCTTAACCCTTTTTATAAAACTAATGGTTGGATTTGGATGCGATACAATTCCAAATTTACCGTATAACCACACTACCTGAATTGGGTAAGGCTTAGCTGGAAATTTATAGGCATTAGTATTAGTTCCCTCACGGGAGAGGTTTGAGCTGAGGCTACCTCTCATGATGTGCAGCTATGCAGTGCCCAAGATGACTGATGGTCATGGTTGGGAGGCCATGCTCATAGGAGAGGTGCTTATACTAGGGTGTGTAAAGGGAAGGTTATGTTTGATTATCTGCATACTAAGTATGATGATTCAGGGTTATCCCTGACAGATTTATCGAATCTTGTGGAGTGTACCCCCTCTGCAGAGTGTCAAACTATTCGAATAGCCGCGTCCGCGTCTATGGACAGTTGGAATGGTCATACTGTTTCGTTGTCAGATGTTTTCCAAACAACTTATGAAATGAATGATGAACTTTGACTTGACCACAATAGGGTTGTGTTTATGACATTAGCTTCCCAACTTAAGTGATTCTAGAACTTTACTTTATCTTTCTTTGCTTCTGAACTCAGCTTAGGTTTCAAACTTAACCTTATAGTTAAACATATAGTTAGCACTTTAACTTTAGAACTATCCTACTTGTTAGTGGTAGTTTGCGAGTACTTAAAGAGTACTCATGGCTTTTGTCCCTGGCTATTATCATGGCCAGACTATGAAGGAGACTATCAAGATGATGGCCAGCAGGACGGCTATGATAACTAGGACTATCTGCCTTCGGCAACATTGCCTGTGCCCCTGAAGATGGACCCCACCTCAACGCTTATCTTTTATTTCCGCTGCTTGTTGTATTAAGACTGGATCATGAGATCCTTATTTGTGTAAGACCTTATGTATGGTTTGTAATGGATGATGTATTGTGATATCCAATCCATTATGTCTCGCAAAAATGGTAATCCTGGGATTGCGAGGTATGGCATAACGGGCATCTGGGATTAAAAATCCGGGTGTTGACAAGTTGGTATCAGAGCCAGGCTGACCATAGGAGACCCTAGTTAGAATGGACGTTCAAACAAAAACTTAGTTTCCAAACCAAAGTGAGTATTTATGAAAAACTACCCCCTCTCTTATCCTTGTGGATTTACTCTTTTTCAAAAATTCATGTTCCTCAAAATTCTTACACTACTACTTAAAAATTGACACACTTGATCACTTCACTAACTTCCGCATCCTTAATTCTTGTAGACGGAGACTCAGTTCAGCAAGTTTTACAGTTGGGAAACGCAGGTCAGTTGATCTTTGAGAGGGATCTGGATTCACTGTCAGAGCTACTGGGACGCCCACATCCGGAGTTTCTTGGAGCTCAACTTCCAGGACCCCCAGGAGGTGACCTATAGTGGCTAGTCACCGCAGATCTTAGAGGAAGCATTGAAGCACCAACTTCTGGGAGAATTCAGTTCTCCGTGAGAGAGAACAACTGGCTAGATGGATTAGCCAGGGCAATGCATGAAGCTCTCGCATGTCTATGTGCCCTCAGCGTCAACCATATCCAAGGAACCCGTTTTGCCCACTATGCAAGATTTGACTTCATGGGAATGCCGATGGAGATGCCAAGTCATCCAGCACTGAAGCGCCAAGTGGAGAACCTTGAATTCCTGTTGTATGACCGTCAGAAAGAGCTGGACAATGCCAGAGAGTTAGCCAACCAGAACCGTGCCATTGCCGACCAGAAGGCCCAGACTTTCGCACTGCTCGTCTAGGATTGCCAGTCTCTTCGCCGCCAGCGTGCAAAGAAGGATCGCACCATCGCCCGTATTCGCAAGAAGGTGGCCAACCTCGAGAAGACAGTCAAGGAGCAGGCATCCAAGCTTGCAGCAAAAGAAGAAGAAGATGAGGGTGAAGACATCCAAGGAGACATGGATTCTTACCTTAGCAATGATGATGAATTTCTGGCGGAGGATGCCGTGGACTTCTACACTGACGATGATGACTCCGACTTCATCGACGATGAGTAGATGCACTAGAGCACTATCGTAGCATGAGATGTATCAGTCTCATTGTATCGTAGCTTGCAGAATGGTTCTTCAAACCATCTGCTTTCCCTTTGATTGTTGTGGTGTGTGTTGTATCGTGTGCTTGCTTGCCTGAATGAAATGGAGTTAGTTGAAAAACCTGAGTCTAACTCAAAGTTTTAGCTTTGAAAACCCAAAATCATGAACCGTAGAAATTCCCTCTTACCCCTATATCCATCTAAATCTTCAGATGACTCGTGGAAACGAAGGAGGGAGCAGCTCGTCGCAAGACCGAATGCTGCAGATCTTGTAGAATCTCATCGCAGAACGTGAAGAAAGTAGGGCAGAACGTCAAGCCAACTTAGCAACACTTCAACAGATCGCCCAGATGGCTCTCAACAACCAAGGGCATGGAAATCAGGATCACCAGGGATCCAAACTCAAAAACTTTTAGAACACTAATCCTCCAATCTTTACCACCTCTGAGAACCCATTAGATGCTGATGACTGGTTACAAACCATGGAAAACAACTTAGAAGTTGCAAGAGTTGATGAAAATGAGAAAGTTCTCTTTGCCACCCACTATCTGGCAGGAGATGCAAGAGCTTGGTGGAATAGCATCCGCAATATGAACCATGGTCAAGTGATGACATGGGAAGCCTTCAAAGTCAAGTTCAGCCGCACCCACGTGCCGCAAGGTCTAGTCAACAGAATGAGAGACGAGTTCCACGAATTGAAGCAAGGAAGAATGACTGTGGTGGAGTATCGTGATAGATTCCTGTCACTTGCCAGATATGCACCGGATGAGATCAACACGGAGGCCAAGAAAAAGGAGAGATTCCTAAATGGACTGCATGATGAAATGTAGACTGTCCTCGTCAACATCCGTTTTCAGGATCTCGAAGAGCTAGTCGACTCTGCCATTCAGATGGAAGGGAAGATTAACCAGGCAAACGACAACCGCAAGCGTTGTATGATGCAACAGTCTGGATCCAATAGTCACCAGAAGTACCGTCCCAACCCTTCACCAGGATATGCACCAAGGAACAACCGACCCCCAACGTCTCGCCCAAGCTACCCCAACCGTAGTGGGGGCAATGTGAGTCCGGAGGAAACAATCACAACTCCGGTAATGCCAACAATTTTAACCGTGCACCTCCCAAGAACAACAGCAACCACAACAACAACACTGCACCCATGTAACACCCTCGAATCGGCCCTATGCAAGTTTCAGCGCTTCCCGCCAAACCCGCATAGAAACGATTCAAGGACGCCCACCAGGCACTTTCGTGCGGGTGGAAAACGAAGTAATACCATTACACATTAGTCCACGATGGAACCCACAGAACATATATATACAACAACGACTCCATGAGTCAAGAATACAGATATACTATACAAAGATTCAAATCACCTTGAAAACAATAGAGCGTCCGACTACGGACAAGATGCAAATGGGGCTAAGAGCCCTAAAGAATAACGAATGGCGTCCATAACCCTACCTAGACCAAGCCGGAAGGGTAACCCTGCTAACGACGTCGATCTCAAACCTGCAAAAACAAAAGGGGTGCCGACAAAGGGCAAAGGAAAAAGAGGAGCGTCAGTACTGAGGCCAGTACACAGCGAGGCTAGAATTCGGCGGCTCTTGCCTACATAGGTATGGTGGACTGAAGTGGCAGCGAAGCCTGCACTAAATAACCTATAGAGACTCGATAAACTGTTGGCTATTAGAGAGAGATAAGAAAGACCTATTCGGGACCAACCTGATACTAACACCAATCATACCCATCCTGGCATTTCCCCATTGAGACCAAACGGGGAAGTCAAACCGAGGAACTCACACAGTTGGCAGTTTTATTCATTCCATTATAGTTGAAGAACTTACTAGTCAGATATAGATAGCACGAGTCATCCTGATAGCATAAGTAGTGGGAAGTTTTAGTTAACCATTCAGTTGTAGTTGCAGTACTTACTAGTCAGATACAATTAGCATGTGACATCCCTAACCCAGCCGTTGTTGGCACTTTTATTTCATTCCATTGGAGTTGCGATACTTACTAGGCAAGTATAACATGACACGATACACCCCAGTTCCACCAGTTGTTGGCACTTTTATTATCCATTCCATTGTAGTGAAGCTGATTACTAGTCACATCTTAAGTCAAATTTATAGCACTACTTTAGTTATGCTTGTCTATGATCGAGATACTGTGCTCCAAGTCGTCCATAACTGCGGACACGGCTTTCAGAAAGATTTACCCTGCAGGGGTGCACAAATAGCAACACACACACGATCAACCTCGGAAAAACCAAATCAAAACCCAACGAGGCTTTCATGACAAAGCAATCATAGGATTCATAAAAGATTTTAGGGGTCCACCCCACTAAGCTACCCGCAACAAAGTTGGCCGGCTCCGGAACAGACCCAGGGTTTGTGACGACGGCTGTAAACGACTGGGAACTCGAAAGTGTGACTGGGCTTGTCGATACCGCGAAAACATGGCACGATCCAAAATAGTACAGGTGCTCCATGCACAATCTTAAATAAAGCAGTAAAGCATGGCCTAAGTACATGATAGTAATAAAGCCCCAAACTAGTTAGTGGCCCCAAGAAATAAGAAATGAATCAAGTTCTGGCTAAGGGGATTCATGGTCCCATATGCGGATAATGCGATAGTCAAGGAACAGGTATCAAGTACTCGGGGTCCTACGGGACACAAGTGAGCGTGGAAGAACCAAATACCATCTATTGCCCACCGATGCCTCTGCATTAGTTATATCTATTCCCAGTAATTTAATAGTTGTATTTAAAGTCATGATTATCTCCACCCTTAAGCATCTCCACCATTAAGCATCTCCACCATTATGCATATCCACCATTAATCATGTGCCAACTTGTCGTCAACGGTGGAACGACAACGACACGAAGCAACACATAAGCAAGCAACTACGACTCGCAAGGCCGACTATCTATCAAACAACAGGCAATAGGATGTGTCCAAGGCAATATAGAGGCTACAAGGGATATAAAGGGTGCACGGAAACTAAAGCATCACAACATGGATAGCAATGGATCAACAGGAGGAAGTAAATACTATAAATGCAAAATAGGTAGAAAGGAGGACATTGCTTGCCTGGAAAAACACTACCGAAGATATATCCGAAGAACTTGTCGAAGCTCACATCAACTCACCGGCCTAATCCGTGAAGAAGCAAAGCACTAAAAGAAACACCGGATGCACTATTTAATATTACAACAGAAGATCAGGCATGATGCATGTATGATGCATGACATGGCAAAGATGCGGTGTAACTAGACAATATTAAGCGGAACTGGGGTCCCGACAATTAATTACACGGTTCAAGTTATTTAGAACCCCTGCAATTTAAATGTTGTATTAACAGGGCGAAACATGGCATCGGTTCGCTACACCAATTTAAATGGAGTCAATATAAGACTAGAATAGCCTACATATGGTCTCCATATTTAATTTAGGTGAATCTACTCTTTAACCCAACCCACCAGATGACATGTATGCAAGCATGATGATTTAATGATGCGATAGGTGTATGTCATATTATAAAAATAGAGGCTTAGGGTCACACATCTGGGTTCGGAAGATCTTGGTTCCGGGGGTTCGGGGTTTGACAGGGTTCGACGGGATCGCTCTCGAAGGGAACGTTCTCGGACAACGGAGTAGATCTTGTCGCATCCATGGTCTTCGGGTCCGTGTAGACGGTCATGGCGTTCAAGGTGGAGAACTCGGCGTTCCGTGTAGGTGACCTTGGCGTCCGGTCCTCGGGCATCGGTGCGGGAAGAAGGTCTTGTCGTACCGGTGTCGATGCTTACGGGAAGGAGACTTGTCGTCCAGGGTCTTGGCATCCTCGGATTCCGATTGGAGATCTTGGCGTTCCGAGAGGTTCGGGCTCCGTCTTTGAGTGTTCGTGGAGAACTTGGTTCCGCATCGGTGATCGAGTTGAAATTGTTTGTTGTTACTGTCCATCTTGTTATCGGGTTGCAGTTCTCACATCGTGTCAACTTTACCAAGCCGGCTTCACATGGTGGGCGTCGGTGTCTTCGATTTGGTCACGGGGTCATCTCGTACTTGGTTCGGTCCTACTGTCTCCAAAACACAGGAGCGCACACACATACCAGAGAACAACTTGGATGAACATAGAGAGCACCAAAAGCCAGTGCTATGTCAAACGACTGGGACATGAGCATCACCACACGGGAGGGGGCCGGTTTAATGGGGTTGAGGCAGAGGCAGGTGCAGCCGCGTCATCTGCATGGATGCTGGCGAGCTCGGAAGGACGAGGCGCGGGTCTGGCCACCACGCGGTGAAGGTCATGGCGGTGAGGCGAGGGACTCAGGGAGGACGTGGGGCACAGGCGGCACGCTGCAGAGAGCCGAGCAAGCGCGGCGACGGGGCACTACAGGGGGTGCCGCGGAGAGGAGGCGTCGAGGACGGCGGACGGCGTCGAGGCCTCGGCCGGGGGGCGCCGCTCGAGTGGCGGGGACGCGCGGAAGGCGATGCGAGGAGGGGCCGCGGAGGTTGTAGTAGAGGGCCAGGAAGCTCATGAGCGGCGGTGGCCGAACGCGGAACGGTGCGGCAGCGCTAAGGAGGAGAGGGCACGGAGGCGAGCGACGTCCGGCGGAGGGCAGCACGTGCAGAGGCGGCTCCTGGCAGCGAGGTTGAGGAACCGCGCGAGGGGGCTCGAGGTCGACACAGGCAAGGAGGAGGGCAGCCCTGGCGGTGGCTCGCGGGGCTGACCGAGGCGGCGATGCAGCTGCTGGCCGGAGAGGACAGGGCCAACGGTGCCCTTGCGGGTGGAAGAGGCGCGGGTATGGGGGTAGGTGGCGTCAGGTTATGGGGCTCGATTGGGTCGAGGAGGAGGCGTTCGTGGTGGGGTCAGGGGACACGGGGTGAGGATCGTGAGCGAGCGAGGAGGGCACTCGAGCAGGGAGCGCATCGTGCGGTAGGTGGGCAAGTGGGGCCGGGGTGCAGGTGTGGTGTACGCTGCCGTGCGCCGTGTTGGTTGTGCACCGCGTGCGGTGCGCAGGTGAGGGTAGGTCTGGCGACGCAAGTGGGTGGTCAGGTACTCTGCCGCGCGCGCTGTGTAGGTGGCGGCTGGGTGGGATGTGGTCTACGGTTAGGGTCAGGTAGAAATTAGGGTTTGGTTTCAGTTGGGTAGTAGGTGGCTGGTTGGGCCTTTGGGCCTGGCCGGCTGCCTCCCCAAAAAAATACTTTTATTTCTTTATTTTTATTTTAAAATATTTTTGTAAATAGTTTTTAGACAAATAAAAGATCCACAAAAGACCAGGGTTTTTAATTTGAAATAAAGACAGGGGATATTAAGAAAACAAACATAGGCTTTTATAAAATAGTTTTAGAAAAACTTATGCATGATGATGATGATGCTCAAATGCAATGTGGCATGATGACATGAACATGCGATCATGATGATGCATAAAAATAAAAATAACACGCGATTTTCTAGTAGTGGTTTTAGCGGGGTGCTACAATTCGACACCACTAACAATGGATCTTGCCCTGGAGATCCGCCTCATGGTACCGGGAAGAAGGCTGACGACCTGAATCTTCTGGTTCTGTGTAGATCCTCACGACACCACTAACAAGAGGTCATTGTCCATGTTCGTCGAGAGAACACTCCGGAGAAAACAAAAGGCGAGGGTAGAGGTCTCAACAGATAAGGCACCTCTAGCTTCCATGGACGGAGTAAAATTTCTTAGTCCACCAATTCGATGTACAAGAGCGAATGGTAAGAGTAGTCGGATGGTGATCAGTCCATCGCGCACCCAAAGCATTACTCTGCACATGAATAGGAGAACTACGCAACCAACTCTCTGAATCAGACTGAAGATCTTCACAAGCGATGTCCAGAGAACAAAGGAGTGATGCAAGCTCTTCATCAGATCTGGCTTAGATGATGGCGTCGCGTCGGAAAACACCGGAAGGCACAAACGAAGAGCAAAGAAAGGTACAACAGGTGAAGGATTCCTCGGATAGCATGAAGACCGAATGTAGAAGCACCATTACCAAAGGAGAAAGCGAAACCCTGAAGGTACGACGGAAACCCAACCATGAGAAATCTTGGACTTGAAGAAAGGTAAGAGAACAGATTCAAAACTCACAAGGTAAGAGGAGAATAGCATAGGGGTAAGGAGTAAAATCAGACCTAATCAGATCTATCCAACCGATTTTGCAAAATAGTTTTGACACTCTACATCGGCCGTTAGCTAGGTTATCCTACAGGCTGGACCAATCAGGTATCACAACTACTGAGCTCTGATACCACTTTGTAACACCCTCGAATCGGCCCTATGCAAGTTTCAACGCTTCCCGCCAAACCCGCATAGAAACGATTCAAGGACGCCCACCAAGCACTTTCGTGCGGGTGGAAAACAAAGTAATACCATTACACATTAGTCCATGATGGAACCCACATAACATATATATACAACAACGACTCCATGAGTCAAGAATACAGATATACTATACAAAGATTCAAAGCACCTTGAAAACAATAGAGCGTCCGACTACAGACAAGATGCAAATGGGGCTAAGAGCCCTAAAGAATAACCAATGGCGTCCATAACCCTGCCTAGACCAAGCCGGAAGGGTAACCCTGCTAAGGACGTCGATCTCAAACCTGCAAAAACAAAAGGGGTGCCGACAAAGGGCAAAGGAAAAAGAGGAGCGTCAGTACTGAGGCCAGTACACAGCGAGGCTAGAATTCGGCGGCTCTTGCCTACATAGGTATGGTGGACTGAAGTGGCAGCGAAGCATGCACTAAATAACCTATAGAGACTCGATAAACTGTTGGCTATTAGAGAGAGATAAGAAAGACCTATTCGGGACCAACCTGATACTAACACCAATCATACCCATCCTGGCATTTCCCCATTGAGACCAAATGGGGAAGTCAAACCGAGGAACTCACACAGTTGGCAGTTTTATTCATTCCATTATAGTTGAAGCACTTACTAGTCAGATATAGATAGCATGAGTCATCCTGATAGCATAAGTAGTGGGAATTTTTAGTTAACCATTCAGTTGTAGTTGCAGTACTTACTAGTCTGATACAATTAGCATGTGACATCCCAAACCCAGCCGTTGTTGGCACTTTTATTTCATTCCATTGGAGTTGCAATACTTACTAGGCAAGTATAACATGACACGATATCCATTCCATTGTAGTGAGGCTGATACTAGTCACATATTAAGTCAAATTTATAGCACTACTTTAGTTATGCTTGTGTATGATCGAGATACTGTGCTCCAAGTCGTCCATAACTACGGACACGGCTTTTAGAAAGATTTACCCTGCAGGGGTGCACAAATAGCAACACACACACGATCAACCTCGGAAAAACCAAATCAAAACCCAACGAGGCTTTCACGACAAAGCAATCACAAGATACATAAAAGATTTCAGGGGACCACCCCACTAAGCTACCCGCAACGAAGTTGGCCGGCTCCGGAACGGACCCAGGGTTTGTGACGACGGCTGTAAACGACTGGGAATCCGAAAGTGTGACTGGGCTTGTCGATACCGCGAAAACGTGGCACGATCCAAAACAGTAAAGGTGCTCGACGCACAATCTTAAATAAAGAAGTAAAGCATGGCATAAGTACAGGATAGTAATAAAGCGCCAAACTAGTTTGTGGCCCCAAGAAATAAGAAATGAATCAAGTTCTGGCTAAGGGGATTCATGGTCCCATATGCGGATAGTGCGATAGTCAAGGAACAAGTATCAAGTACTCGGGGTCCTACGGGACACAAGTGAGCGTGGAAGAACCAAATAACATCTATTGCCCACCGATGCCTCTGCATTAGTTATATCTATTCCCAGTAATCTAATAGTTGTATTTAAAGTCATGATTATCTCCACCCTTAAGCATCTCCACCATTAATCATGTGCCAACTTGTCGTCAACGGTGGAACGACAACAACGCAAAGCAACAAATAAGCAAGCAACTACGACTCGCAATGCCGACTATCTATCAAACAACATGCAATGGGATGTGTCCAAGGAAATATAGAGGCTGCAAGGAATATGAAGGGTGCACGGAAACTAAAGCATCACAACACGGATATCAATGGATCAACAGGAGGAAGTAAAGACTATAAATGCAAAATAGGTAGAAAGGGGGAGATTGCTCGCCTAGGAAAACACTGCCGAAGATATATCCGAAGAACTTGTAGAAGCTCACATCAACTCACCGGCCTAATCCGTGAAGAAGCAAAGCACTAAAAGAAACACCGGATGCACTATTTAATACTGTGACAGAATATCGGGCATGATGCATGTATGATGCATGACATGGCAAAGATGCGGTGCAACTAGACAATATTAAGCGGAACCGGGGTCCCGACAATTAATTACATGGTTCAAGTTATTTAGAAACCTCGCAATTTAAATGTTGTATTAACAGGGCGAAACATGGCATCGGTTTGCTACACCAATTTAAATGGAGTCAATATAAGACTAGAATAGCCTACATATGGTCTCCATATTTAATTTAGGTGAATCGACTATTTAACCCAACCCACCAGATGACATGTATGCAAGCATGATGATTTATTGATGCGACAGGTGTATGTCATATTATAAAAAAGAGGCTTAGGGTCACACATCTAGGTTCAGAAGATCTTGGTTCCAGGGGTTCGGGGTTCGACAGGGTTCGACGGGGATTGGTCTCGGCGGGAACGTTCTTGGACAACGGAGTAGATCTTGTCGCATCCGTGGTCTTCGGGTCCGCGTACATGGTCCTGGCATTCAAGGTGGAGAACTTGGCATTCCGTGTAGGCGACCTTGGTGTCTGGTCCTCGGGCATCGGTGCGGGAAGAAGGTCTTGTCGTACCGGTGTCGATGCTTACGGGAAGGAGACTTGTCATCCAGTGTCTCGGCGTCCTCGGATTCCGATTGGAGATCTTGGCGTTCCGAGAGGTTCGGGATCTGTCTTCGAGTGTTCGTGGAGAACTTGGTTCAGCATCGGTGATTGAGTTGAAATTGTTTGTTGTCGGTGTCCATCTTGTTATCCGGTTGCAGTTCTCGCATCGTGTCACCCTTACCACGCTAGCTTCACATGGTGGGCGTCGGTGTCTTCGATTCGGTCACGGGGTCATCTCGTCCTTGGTTCGGTCCTACCGTCTCCAAAACACAGGAGCACACACACATACCAGAGAACAACTTAGATGAACACAGAGAGCACCAAAAGCCAGTGGTACGTCAAACGACTGGGACATGAGCATCACCGCACGGGAGGGGGCCGGTTTCATGGGGTTGAGGCAGAGGCAGGTGCAGGCACATCATCTGCATGGATGCTGGCGAGCTCGGAAGGACGAGGCGCGGGTCTGGCCACCACGCGGTGAAGGTCATGGCGGTGAGGCGAGGGAGTCGGGGAGGACATGGGGCACATGCGGCATGCTGCGGAGAGCCGAGCGAGCATGACGACGGGGCGCTGCAGGGGGTGCCGCGGAGAGGAGGCGTCGAGGACGGCGGACGGCGTCGAGGCCTCGGCCAGGCGGCGCCGCTGGAGTGGCAGGGACGCACGGGAGGCGATGCGAGGAGGGGCCACGGAGGTTGTAGCAGAGGGCTGGGAAGCTCGTGAGCGGCGGCGGCCGAACATGGAATGGTGCGGCAGCGCCAAGGAGGAGAGGGCATGGAGGCGAGCGACGTCCGGCGGAGGGCGGCATGCGCAGAGGCGGCTCCTGGCAGTGAGGTCGAGGAACGGCACGAGGGGGCTCGAGGTCGACGCAGGCGAGGAGGAGGGCAGCCCTGGCGGTGGCTCCCGGGGCTGACCGAGGCGGCGATGCAGCTGCTGGATGGAGAGGAGAGGGCCGACGGTGCCCTTGCGGGTGTAAGAGGCGTGGGGATGGGGGTAGGTAGCGTCGGGGGATGGGGCTCGATTGGGTCGGGGAGGAGGCGTTCGTGGTGGGGTCAGGGGACACGGGGTGAGGATCGTGAGCGAGCGAGAAGGGCACTCGAGCAGGGAGCGCGTCGCGCGGTAGGTGGGCCAGTGGGACCAGGGTGCAGGCGTGGTGTACGCTGCTGTGCGCCGCGTTGGTTGTGCACCGCATGCGGTGCGCGGGTGAGGGCAGGTGTGGCGGCGCAGGTAGGTGGTCAGGTACTCTGCCGCGCGCGCTGTGTAGGTGGCGGCTGGGTGGGATGTGGTCTACGGTTAGGGTCAGGTAGAATTAGGGTTGGAGATTAGGGTTTGGTTTCAGTTGGGTAGTAGGTGGCTAGTTGGGCCTTTGGGCCTGGCCGGCTGCCTCCCTAAAAAAAATACTTTTATTTCTTTATTTTTATTTTAGAATATTTTTGTATATAGTTTTTAGACAAATAAAAGATCCACAAAAGACCAGGGTTTTTAATTTGAAATAAAGACGGGGGATATTAAGAAAACAAACATAGGCTTTTATAAAATAGTTTTAGACAAACTTATGCATGATGATGATGATGCTCAAATGCAATGTGGCATGATGACATGAACATGCGATCATGATGATGCATAAAAATAAAAATAACACGCGATTTTCTAGTAGTGGTTTTAGCGGGGTGCTACAACCCAAAACTGGCAGCAATGCTGTGCCTATCGCAGTCAAGGACAAGTCCCAGATCACTTGTTTTGAGTATGGAGTGAAGGGTCACTACTCCAATGAGTGCCCCAAGAAGACTGCAGCCAATGCCAATGTGAATGCCCCAGCTCAGCAGCAACGTCGTGTTCAACCAAGAAGGAGATTTGCCCTAGGGAACCCTCACAACTGCAACGGTCGTCTCTTCCACATGAACGCAGAAGAAGCCCAGGAAGCGCCAGATGTAGTCCTGGGTACGTTTTCTGTCAACTCAGTTTTAGCAAGAGTATTGTTTGATTCGGGAGCATCACATTCATTTGTTACCGAAGAGTTTGCATGCACTAGTAAGATTCACCCAACCAACCTGAAGCATGTCATGATAGATCAAATCCCCGGTTCCACAACCAAAGCTAGAAAATTTTGCAAAGCTATGCCTATCAGAATACATGGGATAGATTTTTATGCCAACCTAATTGTACGTGGAACCAAAGGTTTGGAAGTAGTACTAGGTATGGACTAGATGTCAAGGCATAAAGGACTGATAGACTGTGCTAAGAAAGCCATCACCATGACCAGTAGTTCTGGAGTAACAGTAGAACATATCTCTAAAACCTTACCCCGTCAATTCAAGTGCAATAAGAGTGTAGCCCTACCCACCATAGACCAAGTCAGAGTAGTCTGTGAATACCCCGACGTATTCCCAGATGAATTGCCAGGTATGCCCCTAGATAGGGATATTGAGTTCATCATTGAACTAATCCCCAGAACCAGACCCATAGCCCAGAGACCCTATAGCATGAACCCCTCAGAGTTAGTGGAACTGAAGAAGCAGTTGGATGCCATGTTAGAGAAAGGCTTGATTCAACCAAGTGCATCGCCATGGAGATCACCAGTGTTATTCGTCGACAAGAAAGATGGAGGAAATCGTTTGTGCACAGATTACAGAAAGTTGAATGACGTCACCATCAAGAACAAGTACCCCTTGCCCAAGATAGAGGATCTATTTGATCAGTTGACTGGAGCTCAGGTATTCTCAAAGATCGATCTTAGGACTGGTTATCACCAACTTAAGATTCGTGCAATGGATATTCCGAAGACCGCCTTTACTACTTGCTATGGTTTATACGAGTATACGGTTATGTCTTTTGGATTAACCAATGCCCCTGCTTATTTCATGAATCTCATGAATAAGTTCTTTATGAATTTTCTAGATAAGTTTGTAGTTGTGTTTATCGACGACATCCTTATCTACTCCAAGTCAGAAGAAGAGCATGAGCAACATCTGAGAGTTATCCTAGAAACCCTGAGAGATCATCAGTTATATGCCAAGTTCAGCAAGTGTGAATTTTGGCTAAAAGAAGTAGGATTCCTAGGACATATTGTGTCTGCCGGAGGAGTCTCTGTTGATCCCGCCAAGATCAAAGATGTCGAAGAATGGGAAGCCCCAACCACTCAAACCCAAGTCCGTGCATTTCTCAGATTAGCAGGATATTACCGCAAGTTCGTAGAAGGATTCTCGAGCATAGCCCGACCAATGACCCAATTGTTGAAGAAGGACAAGAAGTTTGAATGGACAGACAAATGTGAAGCCAGTTTTCAGGAGCTGAAGGAGAGATTGATATCAGCCCCAATATTAATCATGCCAGACATCAAGAAGCCATTTGATGTATATTGTGACGCCTCCAAGATTGGTCTAGGATGTGTATTGATGCAAGAAGGCAAAGTCATCGCATACCTGACTCGACAACTGAAGCAGCATGAGCAGAACTATCCGACCCATGATCTTGAGCTAGCAGATGTGGTTCTAGCATTGAAGACATGGCGTCATTATCTGATGGGTAATCGCTGTGAGATTTACTCAGATCATAAGAGCTTGAAGTATATTTTCACTCAGAAGGAGCTGAATTATGAGACAAAGGAGATGGATAGAGTTAATCAAGGATTATGACCTTGACATTCACTATCTCGCCGGTAAAGCCAATGTGGTAGCGGATGCTCTTAGCAGATTGCCGTGTAGACTAAATACCATGATCAAGGAGAAACAACCAAGTTTGTATGAAGAGTTGGAGCAGTTCAGGACTGAATTAGTTAGCAAAGGATTCTTAGCTAGCATTGAACTTCAACCCACTTTGATTTGCCAAATCAAGGAAGCCCAGAAGGGGAATGAAAGTATGGACGGAATCAAACGTCGTATTGGTACAGGAAAGGTACCTGGATTCACCGAAGACGAAGAAGGTGTAATGTGGTACAAAGGACGTATCTATGTGCTAGCAGATTCGGAGCTAAAGCAGGTTATCATGAAGGAAGCTAATGATACTCTTTATTCTATCCATCTACGAGGAACGAAGATGTATCAGGATTTGAAGGAGCAATTTTGGTGGCACAAGATGAAGAGGGAAATCGGAAGCTACATCGCCAAATGTGACATCTGTCAAAGAGTCAAAGAAGAGCATCAGAGACCTGCAGGACTGTTGCAACCATTGCAGATTCTGGAATGGAAATGGGATTCCATCGGAATGAACTTAATCACCGGTTTGCCTACTTCTAGTAGGGGAAATGACTCAATCTGGGTCATAGTTGATAGACTGTCCAAGGTAGCCCACTTTATACCTGTCAAGACTACCCACCAGAGTGCAAAGCTAGCAGAGCTGTATATTGCTAGAATTGTTAGTCTGCATGGAACACCCAAGACCATAGTATCAGATCGAGGAACTCAGTTTACCTCGAGATTTTGGCAGAAATTTCAAGAAGGATTAGGCACCAAGTTGAACTTCAGTACCGTGTATCACCCGCAAACTGATGGACAGACTGAGAGAGTCAACCAGATCCTAGAGGATATGCTTAGAGCTTGTGTGTTGGAATACGGATCAAAATGGGATGACTGCCTGCCTTTCGCAGAATTCTCATATAACAACAGTTATCAAGCGAGTTTGCAGATGGCACCATTTGAATTCCTATAGAGAAGAAAGTGTCGTACCCCTTTGAATTGGTCGCAAGTACGAGAGAGTCAGATCTTTGGACCCGACATTCTTCGAGAAGCAGAAGAGAAAGTTCACAAAGTCCATGAGCACCTCAAGACCGCCCAATCCAGACAGAAGAGTTATGCTGACAAGAGAAGGAGAGACCTGACTTTCAATGTCGGAGATTTTGTATATCTCAAGGTTTCACCATTGAAGGGAACTCAACGCTTTAGTCTGAAAGGAAAGTTAGCCCCTAGATATATCGGGCCCTTCAAAATTCTGAACCATCAAGGAGAAGTATCGTATCAACTGGAACTGCCTGAAGAGATGTCAGCCATCCACAATGTGTTCCATATCTCGTTACTTCGCAAATGTCTGGAAGTGTCCGAGAAGACTGAAGTTTTCAAGAACATCGATCACAGAGCTGTGGAAATCAACAATGACCTGACCTATCGGGAAGTGCCCATCTGTATCTTAGAATAAGCCTACAGAACCACCAGAACCAGGAGCATCAAGTTTCTCAAGATTCAGTGGAGCAACCATACCGAAGAGGAAGCCACTTGGGAGCGCGAGGATTACATTGGGACAGAGTTCCCAGATCTCTTTAGTTCCTAGTTTTCCTTGTAAATCTCGGGACAAGATTTCGTTTAAGGGGGGGAAGGTTTGTAACATCGCAAAACTTTAATCCAAGCTTACCAAGATTCAAATCATCAAATTTAGGGTTAACAAAAACTTTTTCAAATTAAAAATGAAAGCATTCATGTGTATGAGCATTTAAATTACGAATTGATTTGAATTGCCATGGTTCTGTGATTCTTTGGTTGTAAAATGTTTCTTAGGTGATTTAAACATCATCTACATCATTCCCAAACTTTTCCCAAAGAAAATCAAATCAAAAACAATTAAAAAGGAGGAATGGTCATTTTGGCCATTTTAAGCCACTACACTACTTTGAGTGTTCCTAGCACTCATTTCTCAACAGATATAATTCAAGATCTTTAAACCCCTTGCTAGTACACATAATGAGGTACCAAGGCCCACCTTTTGATCTGCTAAAAACATTCAAACACTATATTTAAAAGGCATTGGAAAATTGAATCTATTTCATATGGGAAGATCCCACTTTTTCAAAAACCATCAATTTGAGCTCCACTTTCAAAACCCTTACAACCAGAGACTACCTAGTACAAATGGAGAACACTCAAAAAATTTGAACTCAAAATTCAAAAGTTTTTCTCTTTCGGCCATTTTATCAAACACCTTGTGGGCAAGATCAAATTGGCCGAACTATTACTGTTTTAGGGTTGATCTTGTCTAGCAAATTGAAGTGCTTTGATCACCCTTGTCTCCTCCACGTCTAACCAGACCAACACCAACACCTCCCCTACCTCCTAGCCGCACTGCAAGGCCATGCCGAGAGCACCTTGCCAGCCAACTTGGTCCTCGCAGCCGCAGATCGCTTCCCCCTCTCTCGTCATGTCTACACGCTAGCTCGTGGTCCACTGCCACCATCCAACCAGCCCCAGCCCAGAGACAGAGACCAGAACGGCCAGGAACCGCCGCGCCCAGAGCTGGTCGACCATACCGACGCCGCCCGTAGAGCGCGCCCCGTCCCCGCGTGCACAGACCGCCCCTCGACCGCAGCCCGTGCCCACCGCTTCGAAATGACCTAGGGAACACCCCAGACATCCCCGTTGGCCGCCCAACGTGCCACATCCACCGCTCGCCGTCGAACCCGCCGCCTCTGCCGCCAAGAGCGTGTGACGCTCCCGACCAGCACAGAGCTCGCCTTGCCGTGCCTTTAAGCCTCAGAGCACCACCAGGAGACAGGCCACCGTCCCCTACCTCGAGCCACGCTGCTAGCCCCCTGTGCCGCCCTCGCCGGAGTCGCCTGCCCATACCTCTTCGTCTCACCGTCGAGCCTATATAAGCCGGCCACCCCAACCTCATTTCTCCACACTCACTCACTCCCCACCTCTCACTGAACCTCACCCACCTCTCGCTGATGCCGCTCGAGCTCTGCCTTGCTGCAATTGGAGCCGAAGCCGCCGCAGCAGGAGGAGAAGGGCGCCTGCGATTTAGGGCACCCAAGCTCCGCCGCAACCACGCCTCGCCTTGCCGTCGTCTACTAGCCTGTTTGCCCACCTCATCAACCTTGCTGGAGCCCTGGTACGTCCCCGGTAGACCCCACCCGAGCCGCTAGGGTTCGAGCTCGCCGGCGACCTGTTCGTCGTCGACGACGAACCTCAGCCATAGATCCCACATCTAATCCTACGGTCCACAGCGCGCGTACCGTTTCGCGTGTTAAGAGCCACTGACCAGCGGGACCCCCTGTCAGCTGAACCCCGCGCTGCGGAGCGCCACTGGGCCGGCCCATGTTCGTTCCCGCGCTAGACCAGCCATTCAAAATTGGATTTTTCTTTATAGAGTTAATCTTATTTCTGTCCACTAGTTTAAAATTCAATTCTGGGAGTTTTACAAATCCAACTTGCATGAAACCAATTTTGCCTGAAAGGTATTGAAAAGATCTATCCAAACACGTTGGATTTAATTCAAATAGAGTTATAGATCTCTCCTAATAAAAATAACAAAACAGAAGCATTTGCAACTTGCAACATTTTTATAAAATCAACCAAGATAGATTTTGAGTTGATTCCAGCTCTCAAAAATCACATTTCATCATATCTATCTAAATAGGTAATAATATTAAGGTTTACATGCAGTGACCTTGGACTAGTACCAAAATAATGCTATATAGGCATTTCTAGTCACTTTATATCATTAAATAATGAACTTAAACCAAAGTAATTATGATCCAACCTTTAAATCTCATTCCCACAAGTTAGAATATGTGGTGATGACATGTGTCAACATGATCCCATATTTTAAGTGGTGAATACTAAATCTTAGTTAATTTTTCAATGAGTAGAAATTACTTTTCTAAATTAAAAAGATGAAACTAGTGATTTAAACTTGTGATGCTTGTGATGATAATAGATCATCAAATGTGTGTCTTAGAATGCTATTTAGCCTAGTTAAGTATTGTTTGGTGATTGTGTACTCCATATGTATTTATAGACGATAGTACCGACCAAGCTTTTGAGGAGGAGGAGTTCTACCAAGAAGAAGAAGGAGAAAACTTCAACCACTACACCAACCAAGGCAAGCCACCATTAACAATGCAAACTAACCCTTGCAAGGTTCCTGCTTAGCAAGCTAGGATCACACTAGATGATTTAGCAAAGATGCTTTAGGCATGCTTTGATCACACCCCTTTGACTATTAGTTACCCCAAGTCTTATTTACAAGTTTTACCTCCCTTAGTTTACACAAAGTTCTTTAATTGTTTTGAAGGTAGCATAACGAGTATAAAACTTGACCTATTTAGAACCCTTTAGATGTCATTCTATGGCATGAGATTGAACCCATCTTTTCCAACTTAGTGAACACTCTTAACTTAGTAGTTTAGAGTAGATCAATAACTTGAGTCACTTTAGATGGGAACACTTGGTGAAAATGAATTATGAAAACCTTGGAATGATGAGTCATTCTATTCAGATGTTTTGACATGTGTTGAGAAACACAAATGGTTTATGATGATGAAAATGTTGAGGCATGAGCCTTAACCCTTTTTATAAAACTGATGGTTGGATTCGGATCCAATACCATTCCAAATTTACCGTACAACCACATTACCTGAATTGGGTAAGGCTTAGCTGGAAATTTATATGCATTAGTATTATTCCCCTCGTGGGAGAGGTTTGAGCTGAGGCTACCTCTCATGATGTCCACCTATGTAGTGCCCAAGATGACTGATGGTCATGGTTGGGAGGCCATGCTCATAGGAGAGGTGCTTATACTAGGGTGTGTAAAGGGAAGGTTATGTTTGATTATCTGCATACTAAGTATGATGATTCAGGGTTATCCCTGACAGATGTATCGATTCTTGTGGTGAAAGTGTACCCCCTCTGCAGAGTGTCAAACTATTCGAATAACCACGTCCGCGGTTATGGACAGTTGGAATGGCCATACTGTTTCGTTGTCAGATGTTTTCCAAACAACTTATGAAATGAATGATGAACTTTGACTGGACCACAACAGGGTTATGTTTATGACATTAGCTTCCCAACTTAAGTGATTCTAGAACTTTACTTTATCTTTCTTTGCTTCTGAACTCAGCTTAGGTTTCAAACTTAACCTTATAGTTAAACATATAGTTAGCACTTTAACTTTAGAACTATCCTACTTGTTAGTGGTAGTTTGCGAGTACTTAAAGAGTACTCATGGCTTTTGTCCCTGGCTATTATCATGGCTAGACTATGAAGGAGAATATCAAGATGATGGCCAGCAGGATGCCTATGATAACTGGGACTATCTGCCTTCGTCAGCATTGCCTGTGCCCCTGAAGATGGACCCCACCGCTACGCTGATCTTTTATTTAAGATGCTTGTTGTATTAAGACTGGATCATGAGATCCTTATTTGTGTAAGACCTTATGTATGGTTTGTAATGGATGATGTACTGTGATATCCAATCCGTTATGTCTCGCAAAATTGCTAATCCTGGGATTGCGAGGTATGGCATAACGGGCATCTGGGATTAAAAATCCGGGTGTTGGCATCCTTGGACCGTGAGTGTAATATTGAGAGAGGATATACAACAGAGGGGTGGGGCCACAATGTCCCACGATAGTTCTAGCATCTATAATGGTCTGCACATTTCATTACTGTAATGCAAATAGTGGGCATGGCGTATACCAAGGGGGCATGTTGGGTCGCGGAGAAGGGTAGTGATCAGCTTGGGTCCTTATACTGGGCCCCATACCAAGGAAGTATGTACAAGCTCGCTACTTTGTTATGCAACATGGATAAGGATATGTCATGGGTAAAGCAACACACCTCTACAGAGTGTAAAAAAGTGTGTCATGTTACTTCCTGTTCCGGGAAGGAGCTGCGAACGTTGCAGGAAAGGAACTCCATGAACTTCTAATCAACCCGTGAAGACCGACAGACCTAGCTTTCCCGAAGAAAAGCAACCTTTGAAGAAATGTTTATGAAAAACTGCATACCCTATGACCTCTTGTTTGTGGCTATAGATAGTGCATCAAACAATCTTTTTAGTGAACTTGTTGAGTATGCTTGTACTCAACCATACCTTCTTAACCCCTGCAAGATCTCAGAGCAATCAACGATGAACTTAAGAGGAGAACTTCTTTGAAGAATTAAAGATATCTATAGGGGATCAATGAAGTCGATTACTACATCATCAACAATAGAAGAGAAGCTTAAGAGTAGAGTATAAATAAATTCCTAGTTACCAAAACCTACTTCTAAAGAGCATTGCTATAGCAGCAATCTCAAGCCATAGTCATAGGTTATTAGTAGTACTATTTCTAGAATACACTTCGAGATGCTATTTCTGGTGTTCTTCTCTATAATGTTTTCCTCACTATTTTGAGGATGTTTTCTAGATCTTTTGTATCACTGAATTGTAATCTATAGTCATGTCTTAGACCCGTGATGTTTCTGTTGTACCACTCTGAGGGATGTAATACTAGTGGAATGGTGTTTCATTGGTGTTATGTCAGCGACTATAGCATACTACATTGTGAAGTGGTATGTTGGGTGACCGCAGCTGGTATCTGAGCAAATGCTTTGACCTTAGGATTAAAACCCTTTTATGAGATCATTAGATTGGATAGTGACTATAGGAATCCATCTTATCTAAATCAAATATTTTTATAACAGGTGATGGATATCTAGTTGAGGATAATCTTGTCACATTTAGTTAGGATGCTTTGATCATCCTTCTTAAGAGTAGTTATTATCCATCTTATCTTAGTGAAGTTCTATTTTAGTGTCTTACTAAGTAGGACTTAGGTGAAGCTAAATCTCTTAACAACAATATTAGTTTTCAAGTTTATCTAAAACCTTCAACTATAACAAAATGTTGAGATCATCCAAATATGCTATCATCAGTAAGATACATCTTGTTTTTAGGATTGTAATAGCAAAGCAGACCTGAACTCATCGATCACTCACATTGGAAGTGAATGATCTCACATGTTATTCATGCTTAGGAAAAACCCCTAGAGCTAAATAATGCTATAAACAAACTATGTCTTAATTTAATTAAGTTTTTATAGTAAACTTTGGGTTTTTTAGTCAAGAAGTTAAATGTCTACTAACCGCAAGATCGTGAAAGTACACATATCTATCAACTGAATTCGGGAAACAATGTGAAGTTCTTAACCTAGTAAGTAATTTTAAAAGTTTAAGTTAGAAATAACATTGTAGGATTATGACATAAGTCATAAAGGTCATAGGATCCAATAATCTTCAAACTCAAGGTACTAAGTGTAAGTTGGTTAGTATTATGGAGAGGTCATGTGAGGTTTGTTTATAGAACAACGGAAGCTAAGTTATAATTGGTTGTCCCAAAAGGGAGGTAAAAAGTTAGTAAAAGACAATTTGAGACCACTTAGCTCAAAATTATCCAGTTGCAATTGAGAAATTTGGGTAAATATTGAGATAAAGAGTAGATTGTCCTATATGTGCTAAGTATCACAACATCAAAAGAAAAAGAAATCAAATATGAATTAAATAAGCAAATGGTCATTTTGACCAAAATCCACCACTAGGCCACTTTGTGTGTTCCTAGAAGAAGATTTCTAACAAAAACATTTCTACTTCTTTTCACCCCTTCCTAGACCAAGTAAAAGTGTATCAAGGCCAACTTTACAAACTTACAAAAACATCTTTCAAATCTATTTAATGGACAGTTAAAAATTGAATCTAGTTCATATGTTAAGATCCCACTTTTTCAAAAACCTATCAAATCAATTCCCCTTGACCTCTCCAATAAAACATAGACTCTCAAGCTTAATTAAAGATCACTAAAACTTTTTTAATCAAAATTTCCAAAATAACATTCATGCGGCCATTTCCACAAACACCTGACCTGCACTAATTAACCCACTGCCTAACTTCACTGTTGTGCACAGTAATCCTCGACCATTTGGTCTCTACTTCACTCCCCTATCTCCCCTGAGTCTAACCCAGCCCCAGACTAGCTCCCCACTTCGCCGTATGCACAGTGGAGCACCGCCCGATTGTGGTCATCATCGGCCGACCACGGCCAGCTCGAAGCAGACCACCCCGCGCCCATCTAGGATGTCCAGGAGGTGCGCCATAGTCCACCGCCACCCCCTGTCCACCCCATGGTCGAAGCCAAGCCCTGGACCACCCGACCACGCCACGCCCAAGCCTCTCTACGCCATGTCTAGAGTGCGCCAGCTAGCCGCGGTCGACCAGCTCGCACAACCTGCGGCTCACCGCCACCTCGCGTGCACCAGCCCGCTATGATCACAACACCCCAGCAGACACCCCTGTTTGTCGCCGCGCGACCCGCAGCTACCGCATGCCGCCGCAAACACCTCTGCGCCCGTGCAGAGCACCGCAAGATCCCGACCGAACCACGCGGCCACACGCCTCGCCTTTATGCCCGTAAGAACCGCCAGGGAAAACCGCACTGTCCACGTACCTCCGCCACTACAATATCCGTCTGTAGCGACGCCACCATCGAGCTCACGCCGCACCGCTCTTTCCCCTTGCCGCGCTATAAAAGGAGGCCACCCCTGCCTCCATTCTCCACACCATTCCACTCACCACCTCTCACTGACCCTCCCACTCTTCTTCCCGGAGAAAGGCGAGCTCTCCCGCGCCGGAATTTCACCGAAGCCCGCTGCTACTGGAGGAGAAGGGCGCCGTCGATTCCGACCACCCCAAGCCCTGCCATGACCGCGCCTCGCCTCGCCGTCGTCTACCATGTCGATTACCCTGTCGCCAACCCTAGCTAGAGCCCAGGTGAGCCCTGTGAGACCCCCACCGCCATGTTAGGGTTAATTCCTCGATGGAGCTGTTCGTCGTCGACGATGAACCATGGCTGTTGAATTAGAATTAGATCATAGGGCTCTGGTTGAAAGATACCATTTCTTGTTAGAACAGTTGCTGACTGGTGGGCCCCATCTATCAGCAGCCTGCTGTGCTGTGAAGTGCAGTTGGGCCGGCCCGTTTAACTTCCCGCGCTGGCCTAGAAATTCAAATAATTGTTTTTTCATTTAGGTTTAATCTAGTTTCTGTCCACTAATTCAAAAATCAATTCAGAAAGTTTCACTAAACCAAATTGCATGATTCAAATTTTGCTAGAAAGGAAATTAAATTATCTATCCAAGCCCGTTGGATTTAAATCATTTGGAGTTAGAGATAATCTTTAGTAAAAATAACAAGACAGAGACTTTTGCAAATTCAAACATTTTCAAAAATCAACCATAATAGCTTTTGAGTTGATTCCAACTCTCAAAAATCACATCTGACCATACCTATGTGAATATGTAAAAATATCTAGGTTTGCATGCAATGACATTGGACTAGTACCAAAAGAGTGTTATTAGGGCATTTATAGTCACTTTAAATCTATTAAATAATAATCTTACACTTTATAAAATGTGACGAACACTTTAAATCACATTCCCATGTATTAGAATATGTGGTGATGACATGTGTCCACATGATCCCATATTTTAATTGGAGAATATTAAATCTTAATTAATTTCAATGAGTAGAAATTAATTTTCTCAAATAAACTAGATAAAACTAGTTCTTTATTTCATGTGATGATTGTGATGATGCTAGATCATCAAGTGTGAGCCATAGTGTGCTGAATAGAACTAGTTAAGTATTGTTTGGTGACTGTGTACCCCGTATTTATTTATAGACGATAGTACCAACCCAAGCTACGAGGAGGAGGAGTTCTACCCCAAAGAAGAGGAGGAAAACTTCAATCACTGGCAAGCCATCGTTACTAAGCAAGCTAGAATTATACAAGTTAACCATGCAAGCTTTAACCTAAGCAATATGCATTAGGCATGGTTTGGTTATATACCTTTGATTTATACCAATCCCATGTTTTACTTGCAAGATTTACTCTTTTACTTTACCAAAGTTCTTTACTTAAACTAGTGCTTTGTGAGTATGTGGAAAGATAGTATAGATAGCATAAAGAGTATAAAACTAGGCCTATACTAGATGTCATTCTATGGCATGAGATTGACGAGTAGCACCCTCATTAGTGAACACTCTTAACTTAGTGGCTAGTGCTAAGCTTAAAACTTGATCACTTTAGATGGGAATACTTGGTGAAAATGATTATGAAAACCTTGGAATGCTGCTTCATTCTATTGAAATGTTTTGACATGTGTTGAGAAACACAAATGGATTTGATGATGAAAATGTTAAGGCATGAGCCTTAGCCCTTTATAAAAACCGATTGTTGGGTTTGGATGCGATACCATTCCAATTTTACCGTACAACCACAATACTAGAATTGGGTAGGGCTTAGCCAGAAGTTTATATGCATTAGTATGGGTTTCCTCGTGGAAGAGGTTTGAGCTGAGGATACCTCTTGATGATGTCCACCTATGTAGTGCCCAGGATGGCAGATGGCCATGGCTGGGAGGCCAAGCTCATAGGGGAGGTGCCTATATTAGAGTGTGTAATTGAAACGTTATGATTGATTGTCCGCATACTAAGTATGATAATTTAGGGTTATCCCTGACAGATGTATCAAATTTTGTGGTGAAAGTGTACCACCTCTGCAGAGTGTAATATTCAAATAGCCGCGTCTGCGGTCATGGATAGTTGGAGTGGCCATACTGTTCCGTCGTCAGATATTTTCAAAATGACTTGTGAAGTGAACTATGAATTTGACTTGACCACAACAGGGTTGTGAATATGAAAGCTAGGTTCCCACTTAAAGTGATTTAGAACATTTACATTAGTTTTCTTTACTTCTAAACTCAGTTTAGATAAACCTAGATTTTTGCAAATAAATCTAGAGCTTAAGTTTCCTACTAGAACCACCTTACTTGTTAATGATAGTTTGCGAGTACTTAAAGAGTACCCATGGCTTTGTCCCTGGCTATTCCCATGGCCAGACTATGAGGAGGACTAGCAGGAAGATGGACATCAAGACGTCTACGAGAACTAGGATAATCTCCCATCGTCAGCATTGCCTGTTAACCTGAAGATGGAGCCCACTGCTACGCTTATTATTCCGCTGCTTGTTTGTATTAAGACCAGATCATTAGATCCTTTATTTGTGTAAGACCTTATTACGGTTTGTAATGGATGATGTACTGTGATATCCAATCTGTTATGCCTCGCAAAAATGGTAACCCTGAGATTGCGATGTATGCATAACAGGCATCTGGGATTAAAAATCCGGGTGTTGACAAGATGGTATCAGAGCCATCCTGACCATAGGAGACCCTAGTTAGAATGGACGTACGAACAAAAACTTAGTTTCAAAACCAAAGAAGTGAGTATTTATGAAAAACTATTCTCCCTCTTATCCTTGAGATTCTTTCAAAAAAAATTCATGTTCCTCAAAAATTCTTACAATTCTATTTAAAATTTGACACACTTGATCACCTCACTAACTTACTCATCCTAAATTCTTATAGATGGAAGTTCAATATTGCAAGTTCTACCAGTTGGGCAATGGAGGCCAACTGATCTTCGAGAGGGATCTAGATGCACTGTTAGAGTATCTTGAGCGCCCCCATCCGGAATTCTTCGGGGCACAACTCAAGGATCACCCAGGAGGAGATCTACAATGGCTGATAGTTGCAGATCTCAGAGGCAAGATGGAATCACCCCTTTCTGAGAGGATTCAATTCACCTTGCGAGAGAACAACTGCCTAGATGGATTAGCCAGGGATATGCATGAAGCTCTTGCCGGTCTACGTGGGCAAAACATCAACTTGATGCAGGGAACTCACTTTGCGCACTTCGCAAGGCGTGATTCTATGGGAATTCCATGGGAGATTCCAAGTCACCCGGAGTTGAAGCGCCAGGTGGAAAATCTTGACTTCGTGCTGTATGATAGGCAGAAGGAATTGGACAATGCTCGAGCCTACGCCAACCACAACCTTGCCATTGCTGCCAAGAAGGACCAGACTCTCACCATGCTCGTCAAGGATCGCCAATCACTTCATCGTCAAAGCGAGAAGAAGGATCGCACCATCAAGCGTCTTCGCAAGAAGGTGGCCGCTCTCGAGAAGACCATCCGTGAACATGAAGTCCAGCTTGAAGCAAAAGAGGAGGAGGAGGAAGACATCCAGGGAGATCTTCACTCTTACCTTAGTGATAACAACGACTACCTGGAGGATGATGCCATGGATTTATACACCGATGATGATGATTCCGACTTCATTGAGGATGAGTATATGCACTTGATCAGTACCGTAGGAATGAGTTGTATTGATCCCACTATATCTTAGTTCACATAATGGTTCTTAAAACCATATGTTTTTCCCTTTTATGTTGTGGTGTGTTTTGTATTGTGTGCTTGAATGAATGAATCAGAGGAAGTTGTTAGTTTGCAAAACCTGAGTCAAACTCAAAGTTTAAAGCTTTTGAACAAAACCATGAACCTTAGAATTTCCCTCTTATCTCATTATCTATCTCAATCTTCAGATGCCTCGTGGAAATCAAGGAGGAAGTAGCTCATCACAGGACCCGATGTTGTAGATTCTGCAGATGCTAGTTTCTGACCGTGAAGCTAGTAGAGACGAACGCCAAGCCAATCTAGCCACTCTACAACAGATCGCCCAGATGGCCCATAATAATCAAGGCCATGGAAATCAGGATCATCATGGATCCAAGGTCAAGAACTTTTAGAATACCAATCCCCCTATCTTCAACAAATATGAGGATCCCTTAGATACTGATGACTGGCTGCATATCATGGAGAACAATCTGGAGGTCGCAGGAGTTGACGCCAATGAGAAGGTACTATTTGCCACCTATTATCTGGCAGGAGATGCAAGAGCCTGGTGGAATAGCACCCGTACCATGAACAACGGTCAAGTCATGACTTGGGAAGCATTCAAGATCTAGTTTAGCCGCACCCATGTGTCGCAAGGTTTGGTCACCAGAATGAGAGATGAATTCAAGGAATTGAAGCAAGGAAGGATGACGGTAGTTGATTACCACGACAAATTTCTGTCCCTCACTAGGTATGCCCCTGATGAGATCAAGACTGAAGCCAAGAAGAAAGAAAGGTTCCTAAATGGATTGCATGATGAGATGCAGACGGTTTTAGTCAACATCCATTTCGAAGATCTAGAAGAGCTAGTCGACTCTTCCATCCAGATGGAAGGGAAGATAAACCAAGCCAATGACAACCGCAAGCGCAGGATGATGCACCAGACTGGGTCCCACAATACCCAGAAGTATCGCCCCAAACCTGTCTACATGATATGCCCCAATAAACAACAGAACCCTGATGTCCCATCCAAACTATCCCAATCGTAGCGGAGGAAACTTGAAGTCTAGAGGAAACCACAACAACAACAACCCCAACAACTCCAACAACTTCAAACGTTCACCGCCAAAGTCCAACAATAACAACAATAGCAACAACAACAACAATACTACCCCAAGGACTGAAGCAATGCCGTGCCTGTTGCAGCCAAAGACAAGTCCCAGATTACTTGCTTTGAATGTGGAGTCAAGGGTCACTACTCCAATGAGTGTCCCAAGAAGCTTGCAGCCACCACCAATGTGAATGCCCCAGCTCAGCAGAAGTGCCGTGTTCAGCCTAGAAGGAGATTTTCCCCAGGGAATTCACTCAACCGCAATGGTCGTTTGTTCCACATGAATGCTGAAGAAGCTCAGGAAGCGCCCGATGTTGTGTTGGGTATGTTTTCTGTTAACTCAGTACTTGCAAGAGTATTGTTTGATTCTGGAGCATCGCACTCGTTTGTTACCAAAGAATTTGCATGCACTAGTAAGATTCAACCAACAAAATTGAAGCATGTTATGATAGTTCAAATAAACCACCAAAGCTAGAAAAATTTGCAAGGTTGTACCTATCAGAATCCATGGGATAGATTTTTATGCCAATCTAATAGTACTTGGAACTAAAGGTTTGGAAGTAGTACTAGGAATGGATTGGATGTTGAAACATAAAGGATTAATCGACTGTGCCAAGAAAGCCACAACCATGACCAGTAGTTCTGGAGTATCAGTAGAGCATGTATCTGAGACCTTGCCCCGTCAGTTCAAATGCAACAAAAGTCTAGCCCAACCAACCATAGACCAAGTCAGAGTAGTCTGTGAATACCCCGAGGTATTCCCAGTTGAATTACCCGGTATGCCCCCAGACCGGGATATCAAGTTCATTATTGAACTAATTCCTAGAACTGGACCCATAGCCTAGAGAACTTATAGTATGAACCCGTCTGAATTAATGGAGCTGAAGAAGCAACTGGATGCTATGCTGGAGAAAGGTCTGATTCAACAAAGCGCATCGCCATGGAGATCGCCCGTTCTGTTTGTTGATAATAAAGATGGAGGTAGCCGTTTATGTACGGATTACCGGAAGCTGAATGATGTCACCATTAAGAAGAAGTACCTACTGCCCAAGATAGAGGATCTGTTTGATCAGTTGACTGGTGCCAGAGTGTTCTCTAAGATTGATCTTAGGACTGGTTATCATCAACTCAAGATTCGTGCAATGGATATTCCAAAGACCGCCTTTAGCACCAGATATGGATTGTATGAGTATACGGTCATGTCTTTTGGATTAACAAATGCCCTCCCTTATTTCATGAACCTCATGAATAAGATTTTTATGAAATTTCTGGATAAGTTTGTCGTTGTTTTTATCGACCATATTCTAATCTATTCCAAGTCAGAAGAAGACCATGAGCTACACCTAAGAACCATCCTTGAAACCCTTAGAGAGCATCAGTTGTATGGCAAGTTTAGCATATGTGAATTCTGGTTGAAGGAATTAGGATTCCTCGGACATATTTTGTCGGCATGAGGAGTCGTTGTTGATCCCACCAAGATCAAAGATGTTGAAGATTGGAAAGCCCCAACCACTCAAACTCAAGTCCGTGCATTTCTCGGATTAGCGGGATATTACCACAAGTTCGTTGAAGGATTTTTGAGCATCGCAAGACCAATGACCCAATTGTTGAAGAAAGACAAGAAGTTTGAATGGACTGACAAATGTGAAGCCAGTTTTCAAGAGCTCAAGAAGAGATTGATTTCAGGCCCAATTCTGATTATGCCAGATATCAAGAAGCCTTTTGATGTGTATTGTGATGCATCCAAGATTGGTCTCGGATGTGTGTGGATGCAAGAAGGCAAAGTCATAGCATATTTGTCCAGACAACTGAAGTAGCATGAGCAAAACTACCCCACCCATGGTCTTGAACTCGCAGCTGTAGTTTTAGCTTTGAAGACATGGCGCCATTACCTTATGGGTAACCGCTGTGAGATTTATTCAGATCACAAGAGCTTGAAGTATATTTTCACTCAGAAAGAGCTGAATATGAGGCAAAGAAGATGGATAGAGTTAATCAAGGATTATGACCTTGACATTCACTATCACCCCGGCAAAGCCAATCTGGTAGTGGATGCTCTTAGTAGATTTCCGTGTAGGTTAAACACCATGATCAAAGAAGCCCAGCCAAATTTGCATGAAGAGTTGGAGCAGTTTAGAACGGAGCTAGTTAGCAGAGGATTTTTTATCTAGCATTGAAATTCAACCCACGTTGATCAGTCAGATCAAGGAAGCCCAGAAAGGAAATGCAAGTATCGACGGAATCAAACATCGTATTGGTACAGGAAAGGTACCTGGATTCACAGAAGATGAAGAAGGAGTTTTGTGGTACAAAGGACATATCTGTGTGCCAGCCGATTCGGAGCTAAAGCAAGTTATCATGTAGGAAGCTCACGATACTCTTTATTCTATCCACCCCACAGGAGCGAAGATGTATTAGGATTTGAAGGAGCAATTTTGGTGGCACAAGATGAAGAGAGAAATCGGAAGCTACATAGCTAAGTGTGATATCTATCAGCAAGTCAAAGCGGAACATCAGAGACCCGCACGACTTTTGCAACCATTGCAGATTCCGGAATAGAAATGGGATTCTGTCGGAATGGACTTTATCACCGGTTTGCCTACTTCTAGTAGGGGAAATGACTCTATTTGGGCATAGTTGATAGATTGTCCAAGGTAGCCCATTTTATACCTTTCAAGACAACCTACCAGAGTTCGAAGCTAGCAGAGTTGTACATTGCTAGAATTGTTAGTTTGCATGGAACCCCAAGACCATAGTGTCAGATCGAGGAACCCAATTTACCTCAAGATTTTGGTAGAAAGTCCAAGAAGGATTAGGAACCAAGCTAAATTTCAGCAGAGCTTATCACCCGCAGACCGACGGACAGACTTGAGGAGTCAACCAAATCTTAGAAGATATGTTGAGAGCTTGTGTGTTAGAGTACAGATAAAAATGGGAAGATTGTCTCCCTTTCGTAGAATTCTCATACAACAACAGTTTTCAAGCTAGTTTGCAAATGGCCCCATTTGAATTTCTATATGGAAAAAAGTGTCGTATCCCTTTGAATTGGTCGCAGGTAGGAGAGAGTCAGATTTTCGGACCAGACATCCTACAAGAAGCCAAAGAGAAGGTTCACAAAGTCCGTGAGCACCTAAAGAACGCCCAATCCAGACAGAAGAGTTATGCCGACAACAAACGTACAGACCTGACTTTCAATGTCGGAGATTTTGTGTATCTCAAAGTGTCGCCTTTGAAGGGAATGCAACGTTTTCAGCTAAAAGGGCAGTTAGCCCCCAGATATATTGGACCCTTCAAGATTTTGAATTGCTGAGGAGAAGTATCTTATCAACTAGAACTGCTAGAGGAGATGTCATCCATCCATGATGTGTTCCATATCTCGTTACTTCGCAAATGCTTAGAAGTTCCGGAGAAGACCGAAGTTTTAAAGAACAACGATCACCGCGCAATAGATATTAACAAAGATCTGACATAGTGTGAAGTGACCATTCATATTTTGGAAGAAGCCTTCAGAACCACCAGGACCCGGAGTATCAAGTTTCTCAAGATCCAATGGAGCAACCATACCAACGAAGAAGCTACCTGGGAGCGAGAAGATTACATTAGGACTGAGTTTCTAGATCTCTTTAGTTCCTAGTTTTTCTTAAATCTTGGGGTGAGATTTTGTTTAAGGAGGGAAGGTTTGTAACACCCAAAACTTCTAATCAAGATTATCAAGTTCTAATAACCCAAATTGGTGTAGAATATGAATGCATGTGTGTGTGCATTAGTGTAGATTTGAGTGCTTATGCAATGCTTGAGTGTTCTAAATGATGTGAAATGGTTTAAAGGTGAATACTACATCATCTAGAATAATTACAAACAAAATCAAAAGAAAAAGAAATCAAATATGAATTAAATAAGCAAATGGTCATTTTAACCAAAATCCACCACTAGGCAACTTTGTGTGTTCCTAGAAGAAGATTTCTAACAGAAACATTTCTACTGCTTTTCCCCCTTGCTAGACCAAGTAAAAGTGTATCAAGGCCCACTTTACAAACTTACAAAAAAAACTTTCAAATCCATTTAATGGACAGTTAAAAATTGAATCTAGTTCATATGTTAAGATCCCACTTTTTCAAAAACCTATCAAATCAATTCCCCTTGACCTCTCCAAGAAAACATAGACTCTCAAGCTTAATTAAAGATCACTCAAAATTTTTGAATCAAAATTTCCAAAATAACATTCATGCGGCCATTTCCACAAACACCTGACCTGCACTAATTAACCCTCTTCCTAAGTTCACTGTTGTGCATAGTAATCCTGGACCATTTGGTATCCACTTCACTCCCCTGTCTCCCCTGAGTCTAACCCAGCCCCAGACTAGCTCCCCCTTCGCCGTATGCACAGTGGAGCGCCGCCCGATTGTGGTCATCATCGGCCGACCATGGCCAGCTCGCAGCAGACCACCCCGCGCCCATCCAGGATGTCCAGGAGGTGTGCCATAGTCCACCGCCACCCCCTGTCCACCCCACGGTCGAAGCCAAGCTCTGGACCACCCGAGGATGCCGCACCCAAACCTCTCTACGCCATGTCCAGAGCGCGCCAGCTCGCCGCGCCTGACCAGCTCACACAGCCCGCGCCTCACCCCCGCCTCGCGTGAACTAGCCTGCTATGATCACAACACCCCAGCAGACACCCCCGTTCGCCGCCGCGCGACCCGCAGCTGCTGCACGCGCCGCAAACACCTCTGCGCCCGCGCAGAGCACCGCAAGGTCCTGACCGAACCACGCCTCCCCATGCCTCGCATTTATGCCCCTAAGAACTGTCAGGGAACACCGCACCGTCCACCTACCTATGCTACTACAAAAGCCGCCTGTAGCAACGCAACCGTCGAGCTCACACCGCACCGCTCTGTCCCCTCGCCACGCTATAAAAGGAGGCCACCCCCGCCTCCATTCTCCACACCATTCTACTCACCACCTCTCACTGACCCTCCCACACTTCTTCCCAGAGCAAGGCGAGCTCTCCCGCACTGGAATTTCACCGGAGCCTGCCGCTACCTGAGGAGAAGAGAGCCGGTTATTCCGACCAACCCAAGCCCTGCCGTGACCGCGCCTCGCCTCGCCTCGCCGTCATCTACCATGTCGATTGCCCCTGTCGTCGACCCTAGCTGGAGCCCAGGTGAGCCCCGCGAGACCCCCACCACCGCGTTAGGGTTAATTCCTCGCCAGAGCTGTTCGTCATTGACGATGAACCACGACCGTTGGATTAGAATTAGATCATAGGGCTCTGGTTGAAAGATACCATTTCGCATTAGAACAGTCGCTGACTGGTGGACCCCATCTGACAGCAGCCCACAACGCCGTGCAGTGCAGCTGGGCCGGCCCGTTTAACTTCCCGCGCTGGCCTGGGTTCTTCAAATAAGTTTTTTTCCATTTATGTTTAAATTAGTTTCTGTCCACTAATTCAAAAATCTATTTAGAGAGTTTCACTGAACCAAAATGTATGATTCAAATTTTTCTAGAAAAGAAAAGAAATTATCTATCCAAACCCGTAGGATTTAACTCATTTGGAGTTAGAGATAATCTTTATAAAAACAACAAGACAGAGACTTTTGCAACTTCAAACATTTTTCAAAAAATCAACCATAATAGCTTTTGAGTTGATTCCAACTCTCAAAAATCACATTTGACCATACCTATGTGAATATGTAAAAATATCTAGGTTTGCATGCAATGACATTGGACTAGTACAAAAATAATGCTATTATTGCATTTCAGGTCACTTTAAATCTATTAAATAATAATCTTAAACTCTATAAAATGTGACCAACACTTTAAATCACATTCCCATGTATTATAATATGTGGTGATGACATGTGTCCACATGAAACCATATTTTCATTGGAGAATATTAAATCTTAATTAATTTCAATGAGTAGAAATTACTTTTCTCAAATAAACTAGATAAAACTAGTTCTTTATTTCATGTGATGATTGTGATGATGCTAGATCACCAAGTGTGAGCCTTAGTGTGCTGAATATAACTAGTTAAGTATTGTTTGGTGATTGTGAACCCCATATTTATTTATAGACGATAGTACCAACCCAAGCTACGAGGAGGAGGAGTTCTACCCTGAAGAAGAGGAGGAAAACTTCAATCACTGCACCAATAAAGCCATCATTACTAAGCAAGCTAGAATTATACAAGTTAACCATGCAAGCTTTAACCTAAGAAAGATGCATTAGGCATACTTTGGTTATGTACCTTTGATTTATACCAATCCCAAGTTTTACTTGCAAGCATTACTCTTTTACTTTACCAAAGTTCTTTACTTAAACTAGTGCTTTGTGAGTATGTGAAAAGATAGTATAGATAGCATAAAGAGTATAAAACTAGGCCTATACTAGATGCCATTCTATGGCATGATATTGAAGAGTAGCACCCTCATTAGTGAACACTCTTATCTTAGTGGCTAGTGCTAAGCTTAAAACTTGATCACTTTAGATGGGAATACTTGGTGAAAATGATTATGAAAACCTTCGAATGATGCTTCATTCTATTGAAATGTTTTGACATGTGTTGAGAAAGAAAAATGGATTTGATGATGAAAATGTTAAGGCATGAGCCTTAGCCCTTTATAAAATCTGATGGTTGGGTTCGGATGCGATACCATTCCAATTTTACCGTATAACCACAATACCTGAATTGGGCAGGGCTTAGCCGGAAGTTTATATGCATTAGTATGGGTTTCCTCGTGGAAGAGGTTTGAGCTGAGGTACCTCTTGATGATGTCCACCTATGTAGTGCCCAGGATGGAAGATGGCCATGGCTGGGAGGCCAAGCTCATAGGGGAGGTGCCTATACTAGAGTGTGTAATTGAAAGGTTATGATTGATTATCCGCATACTAAGTATGATGATTTAGGGTTATCCCTGACGGATGTATCGAATTTTGTGGTGAAAGTGTACCACCTCTGCAGAGTGTCAAACTATTCGAATAGCCGCGTCCAGGGTCATGGACAGTTGGAGTGGCCATACCGTTCCGCCGTTAGATATTTTCAAAATCACTTGTGAAGTGAACTATGAATTTGCCTTGATCACAACAGTGTTGTGAATATGAAAGCTAGGTTCCCACTTAAAGTGATTTAGAACATTTACATTAGTTTTCTTTACTTCTAAACTCAGTTTAGATAAACCTGGCTTTTTGCAAATAAACCTAGAGCTTAAGTTTCCTACTAGAACCATCTTACTTGTTAATGATAGTTTGCGAGTACTTAAAGAGTACTCATGGCTTTATCCCTGGCTATTCCCGTGGCCAGACTATGAGGAGGACTACCAGGAAGATGGATAGCAAGACGTCTATGATAACTAGTAAAGATGGAGCCCACTGCTACGGTTATTATTCTGCTGCTTGTTTGTATTAAGACCAGATCATGAGATCCTTTATTTGTGTAAGACCTTACTATGCTCTGTAAAGGATGATGTACTGTGATATCCAATCTGTTATGTCTCGCAAAAATGGTAATCCTAGGATTGCGATGTATGGCATAACAGGCATCTGGGATTAAAAATCCGGGTGTTGACAATTCTCTTGATTGACTAGATCTATACATGAAGTTTGACTTGGTGTGATAATGCATGTTGCATCAGCAAGTTATTACTTGATGTTATAGACCTAGATAGAAAAGGAATTCTTGTAAGGGAATGACGAGTTCCGAAGGCAAATATGAAGACTTATATTAAGACCAAAGCAAAGTATAAGGAGTGTCAACACAACTTTGAAGTAAGAATCAATTCCGAAGTCTTATTAGTTGGCAACTAGAAGGATGTTTAATGAAGAAAAGGTGTGGAATGTATGAAAGGTGGAACTAAGGTTCATTATAGAAGGTGTTACTTATAGTGGATTTGATGAAGTTAGTGATACTTAAGATCATGGAAGTATCTGAATTGATAGGAAGAAGAAATGTTGGAACAATAAATGGTACTCAAGCTCTGAAATATTAGAGAGAATGCCGGGAGTAAGGGAGTTGAAGATGTTTAGGATATTTTAGCATCATCCCACACTAGGATGATTCGCAGTTGATACCATAGGGGTTAAATTAACCAAGTCATCTTTGTATGACCTAAAGAGCATAAATCTTGGCCTATGTTAGATTAGATTGAAAGAAGTATTAAATTTGAGCAACCATCATCTATGACACTTCGCGAAGTTGGGTTTGCCAAAGTGAGTTGAAAGTAAGGCAAATAATGTTGGAAGAACCTTTGTGTTAGTTGTTTAAGATCTCTTAGGTAAGATACTTACCTTTTACAGGAGATAAAAAACTTTAGGTTTAAGTAGTGGTTTGTAAAAAATCACCTCGGATATCCACAAATGTGTGGGTACACCACTGATTTCCTCTATGAAATCATATAAAGGTATAAATGTAAGGCATATATAGCGCAATGTCCTAACTATGTAGTCCAATGGTTGAAATTCAAGGCATTTGGAGATAATTAGAAGGACTTAAGGGGGAGAGGAAAGATGATGATTATACCAAGTTTGTAGCTGGTAGGAATAAGAAAGCCCTCAAAAGTTAAGTAAGCCTAACTTACCCAGAAATAACATAAGTATATGTTTGTATCAGAAAGATCTCCAAGCCATAGATCACTAGTGATCTAAAGAACTTATGAGTCAGAATAGGATATCCATGAAGGGATTGATTAATTGAGTCCAAACCAGTCATAGGAGGAAAACATAAGGACTAACTATAGCATGGTAGATTAATTTGTAATACCATTAGTATAGTTGATGGTAGGTGGAAATAAAACCTTATCTTAGTGATACTTCCTAAACCTCAAGTATTTAATAAGTAGACAGTGGATTAGGACTATTAGTAAAACTAATAAGCAAGAGAAGATGTTTTAATTGTTAGATCTTTCAAAAAGATCTGATAAGGAGGGGAATGAAAGTAAAAGGAATCATGGGGACGAAAAGGACTAAAAATTGGTGGTTGTTAAGTCCAAAGTGGGTCCAAGGAAAGGGTTTTAATGAATGATATACAAATTATCTTCATCACAGATTTCGATAATTACCCTATTCTATAGAGGCCAGCTCTACAATCTAAAACGTAAGAGAGTACGAACTTCGAGGATGAAGTTTATTTTAAGGGGGAGAGATTGTAACATCCTAGGGTTTTAGGTCAGAAAATAAGAGACCATGGGTGTGTGCATTGCATTCATGCATCTGAAAATCTAGGAAATTTTCACACAAAACTAAAAGAGGTGTAGTGGGATCGAGGTCTCTTGTTCCCATGGAAACGTCAGGGCAAGTGCGACAGATTTTGACATAACCTCTATTGTATCTTTGTGTTTGAGTGAAGTGAATTCAAATGAGTGTTTGAATTTTGAATCCGAAATTTGAAGATAGTTGAAATTTAAAATAAAGTTGAATTTAGATTATATAATTGAGATTTGAATTTCACGTATTTTGGGATTGTAAATGCCAAAAGTTTAACTATAAAATATTATTTAAATAGATTTTATTATATCAATGGAATTTGATTATTGAATAACATTATGTGATATTACAATAATATCATCAATAAATAGAATAAAAGGATAAATGGATTTATTTCCATATTACAATCTCACAAATCATTTATATCAGTAAATAAAAAGATAGTAAATTGAAATAATATAAATAAAAGAATTCTTTATTACAAAAAATACAAGTTACATTGTCTTTACAAACTAAATAAAAATGAAATACAAGAAATGTAAACGAGAAATCAAAAACCTAGAATATTTCTTCTTGGTAACTATCTGGCTCTTGGCACCTGCAAGATAAAAACAAAAGAAGACAAAATATAATAAACAAGAAGTGGTTAGTAATAAAGGGAAAGTTTACCAAATCATAGTATATATTATTATATTGAAATGGGCCTCAGAGCAACATCACTGACCAGATGGGGAAAGATTCACCAAGATAGGTATAAGTAAATAGTAAGAACTTGAGAAAAGATCAAGTTTTCACTTGATTCTATCCGAAGGAATCAACCAAACACACAGGCAACTCTCACACACTTGCATGAGTGTGTTCTGTCAAGCTAGCAGAAGAAGTACTAGAGTAGAAAAGGAAGCCTTAGATGAAGCAACTAAGCTGCTAACTCACTGTTGCTTCTTCCATAAAAACATATTCCTTTTCCTTCCACAACTTAGTTCATCATCAGACCATCCCCAACAAATCAGTCAACAACTACAACCAATGTAATCATTTAGCAAGCCATCAGAGGAGATCAATAAGCAGCCTTTGGTGGCAATAGGAGGTGCAGGTCTCGAGTATAAGAAGGAGTCCAACAACAATTGATCAAAAGCAAGATCTACATCAACATCAAGCCATCCTACCACTCCACCATAATAGGTTGAATTCCCAGGATCATGCACAATTAATTGTTCTTGTCATATATGTGCGTGATTTTGGGTCAAAGGAGCATCCTCAGAAATACACTCAAATGGAGTATCATTTCTTCATAGGATCTCAAAGAAACAACTAGAAAATAATATATATTTACTTAAATCTAGCCTTAGTCTTTGCATCACTGGATAGAGCTTTTTTTGTCAAAAGCTTTGCACGTGAGCATCCAACATTGGATGATTTTATTCAAGCCACTAAGAACATCAGATCATGCTAAATAGGGTACCATTATGCACAATCTATTGGAGGCACCATATCGAGAGAGGATAACATCAGAGGGGTGGGGGCCCAGAACATCCCACGGTAGTTCTGGCATCTATAAAGGTCTATACGTTTCATTGCTGTAATGCAAAAGGTGGGCATGCTTTACTCCAAGGGGGCATGTGGGGTCATGAAGAAGGGCAGTGATTGGCCTGGGTCCTTATATTAGGCCCCATACCAATGAAGTATGGACAAGCTCGCTACTTTGTTGTGCAACATGGATAAGGATATCTCATGGGTAAAGCAACGTATCTCTACAAAGTGTAAAAAAGTGTGACATGTTACTCCCTGTTCCGGAAAGGAGCTACGAATGCTGCAAGAAAGGAACTCCATGAAGTTCTAATCAACCCGTGAAGACTAACGAACAAAGCTTTTCCGAATAAAAGCAAACTTTGAAGAAATGTTTATAAAAACCTGTATAACCTACGACCTCTGGTCCATGGTTATAGATAGTGCATCAAATAGTCCTTTTTAGTGAACTTGTTTCGTATGCTCGTACTCAACCATACCTTATTAATCCTTGCAATATCTGAGAGCAATCACCGACGAACTTAGACGAGAACTTGTTTGAAGAGTTCAAGATATCTAGTGGGGATCAATGAAGTCGACAACTACATCAGCAACAATAGAAAAGAAGTTAAAGAGTAGAGTATAGATAAATTCCTAGCTACAAGAGCCTACTTCTATAGAGCATTTCTATAGTAGAAATCCCAAGCCATAGTCATAGGTTATTAGTAGTACTATTTTAGAATACACTTCGAGATGCTATTTCCGGTGTTCTTCTGTATAATGTTTTCCTCACTATTTCGAGGATGTTTTCTTGATCTTCTATAAAGCTCTAAGTTGTAATCTATAGTCATCTCTTGGACCCACGATGTTTCTGTTGTACCACTCTAAGGGATGTAATACTAGTGTAACGGTGTTTCATTGGTGTTATGACAACGACTATAACATACTACATCATGAAGTGGTATGCTGGGTCACCGCAAGAAATATAGCTAATATTTTTGTGCAGGTCTAGGAAGGTAAGCTAATAGTTGCAAAAGGTGCATTGGCATAGTAGTTAGGTAACTACATTGCCAATAGGTTCATCAAAATATTCTAGGTAGTTAATTACATAGCCAAAGTGTGCATCCTGTGCATTCACACATTTTTACCGGTTTGTACCAATTGATCACCACTCTACCCAATCTTTCTCTTCAGTGTCCTTACCCTTCAGTAGCTTCTTATTGTCTTCCTATTGCACGTCCCAAGTGTCCTTATTTTCAATAGACGACCCCTACTCCCACCTATTCTCTCCCTCCTGAAATCCTCTCTTTAGGTGACGTTGGTACTCCTTCCAACTCTCTCCACTCTTGCATCTGACGCAGAGTTGATCATTCAATATTGGATTTCCTAGAAATAATCCTTCCTTCATGTCTAGGATCCTTCTATATAGCTTGTAGCTACAATAACCATCTATTCCAGCATACTCTAGGTGCTCTTCTGGCATAGAGGAGTCACATGCCACTATTGGTGCATGTCATTTGTGCACCTATTCATCATCTTCTTATAGGAGGAGTCAATGAATCCTCGCTGCAAGAGCACCCATGCCAACCTTGTCACCAATTCCTGGTATCCTGTACACGACCTGGATGTCGATGTGGTACTCGAGTGGGATTGATATCACTTCATTTAATAGCTTTATCCTGTCTTGGGTTATGTCCACGCTCACAAAAGTGATATTTTTCTTAGTCAAGAAATCTGAAAGAAAATTGCTTAAATTGCTAGAGACCCTGCAAAAATGATATACCAGAACATGCTCTCGCATGGCGAGTTAAATGACGGTGAGCCTTTAATCATAAAAACATTCTTGTATATAAAAATGAATCTATTATTTTATAAAAATTATAATTATAAAATTCCAAGTCATTTAAGGATTTATAAACAAATAAGTGTTATAATTGACTTTATAGTCCTTTTCTTGTATTAAAATAAAAGGATATTATTTCCTTTATAATTTATAATTAAAAATAAATGCTCTTTATTAGACCACTTAAGATTTATTGAAACATAGAAATAAAATTCTTGCTTTTATAACTAATGGAATATGCTTTTAAAACTTTAATCCTAATAAACCAAAACATTAATTTAATTACATCATTATACGCAATATAACCTATTGTTCCTTTGAAAGCTAAATCAAATAGGAATTTCACTAAGCCATGCCACTGTATTTCATAAAGCCAGTAGTAAACTAATAATGCAAGGAAGCATTATACTATACATAAATCCAATCAAGATTGAAATGAGTAAGTTAATTAGATAGAAGCATGTTTTTATCACATATCAATACACCTACACCTAAACAACCATACCACCACTAGCAGTAGAACCATCAACCTAAATCAGTGTCACCAGGGAACTTAATCATTTAAATCAAGTTAGTAGTAGATCATGCCCTTACCAGCATCACATCCTCAAAACCAAATTATAGCATACACTAGTAGAGTGGCATCACTATACAAAACAATCTGCTAGATAGGTGATCACTAGCAAGAGCAAAACCATCCACTCATACTCAATCATTAACATAGCAATAGTAAGTTTAAATAAGGCAAATACTGATGCTTAGTAGTGAGGTTTCAGAAAAAAGGGTTGAGAGAAAGTAAAAAAAAAGGATTGTAGCTCACTATGGATGCCGAGCATTTGGAGTGGAGGCATGATGAAGCCGTTGAGCAGCACCAACACACTATCAGCACACCAACAGAGGAACCTGAAGCAGTAACACTAGGTGGTGATCAATGGCGATGTTGGGGTTGTAGTAACAACACTACTGTCCCGTTGATGCCAAATTGAGGAAGGCGGGGTCAAGGTCGACGAAAAGCACTAGGAGGTCGAGACAGTCATCACGATAGTAGAAATCTAAGTACCGGAAAGGAAGCGAGGTCAATGCCAAGAACTAGTAGAAAATCATGGTAGTGGAGTTGAGCTAGTGCTCGAGTGGAGTTGGTGGCAGTTGTGGTTGGTGTCTAGGAGAAGTACCCGTGGCAGTGGAAGCCGATGAAGGCTGAACCGGCCAATGAACCTAGGCTTCTTGTGGGGTCCAAGCAGAGGTGTGGCTCTGGTAGAGGTAGCTGAGATTCGAGGTAGGTGGTTCGAGCGGAGCCTTCTGGCGTGCGGCAGAACTAGGAGAGGCAAGGTCGGTCGGGGCAGCAACTGGCGGCGATGTCTCACCTGAGCCAGAGATGAGTCGAGGAAGAGCGTGGGAGGTCATTGAAAACAAATTGAACAAGAGGAGTTGGAGTAGGAGAGCATGGTGGAGCTCTAGCGACCATTGGCAGCGGCCACAATGTCCTATGATCACCGTAGCTGACCAGGAGCGATGGTGGCGGCGGCATCACGCACAGGTAGGGGGAATCGTGGTGTTGTGTTCGCGCGTGTGTGTGATGTGTGAGGGGAGGGGAGTGGGCCGGGGTAGGTTCCCTGAGGCAGGCCTGGCTGGGTCGAGCCAACCAAAACATCCAACCAAACAGGCTTAATACTAAAAATAAAAAGGAAAAGAATTAGAAAAGAAATAAGAAACTAAAAGGAATAATTTATAAATACAATCAGCTCTAGAAAAATGTAGAAAAATCCTAAAAATGCATACGATATGTCAAAAAGCTCACAAAAATAATATATATCTAGTAAAAATATAACATTACTTATTTGAGTTAAATCAAATACAACTAAATAATTAAACTATTAAAATACTCAATGAAATATAACAAAAAGAAGGAAAAGTCCTAAAACCAATAAAAACATTTTTGTGTATAAAAATGAATCTATTATTTTATAAAAATTATAATTATAAAATTCCAAGTCATTTAAGGATTTATAAACAAATAAGTGTTATAATTGACTTTATAGTCCTTTTCTTGTATTAAAATAAAAGGATATTATTTCCTTTATGATTTATAATTCAAAATAAATGCTCTCTAGCTTTATTAGACCACTTAAGATTTATTGAAACATAGAAATAAAATTCTTGCTTTTAAAGCTAATGGAATATGCTTTTAAAACTTTAAATCCTAATAAACCAAAACATTAATTTAATTACATCATTATACGCAATATAACCTATTGTTCCTTTGAAAGCTAAATCAAATAGGAATTTCACTAAGCCATGCCACTGTACTTCATAAGGCCAACAGTTAACTAATAATGCAAGGAAGCATTATACTATACGCAAATCCAATCAAGATTGAAATGTGTAAGTTAATTAGATAGAAGCATGTTTTTATCACATATCAATAACCTGCAGCTAAGGAACCATACCACCACTAGCAATAGAACCATCAACTAAATCAGTGTCACCAGGGCACTTCATCATTTAAATAAAGTTAGCGGTAGATCATGCCCTTACCAGCATCACATCCTCAAAACCAAATTATAGCATACACTAGTAGAGTGTCATCACTATATGACATGGGTATACCCAACAGGTACTCGAGCTTGGTATATACGGCCTGAATACAGCGGAAGCCCACGGTGTCGCCAAGGCCCAGATAGAGAACTCGAGTAACCTACGGACTCTCGATTGCTTGCAGAACAAGAAGAAGCTAAAGATAGAAAGTATAAAGGGAAAAACCCTAACCTGTAACCGACTCGACCTGCTACTTGAGACCTGGCCTATCTATATAAAGGCTAGGAGGGGGCGGCGAGGAGGACACGCGCAACTGTAGTTTCCACAACCCTCGCCAGATTGCATCTGCGCACCATTGTAATCCTCGATTCCTTTGATAATTCCACGAGCAGACAAGCAGGAGTAGGGACCTCTACGAGGCCTGAACCTAGGTAAATCTTCGAGTCCCCTGTGTGCTTGTTTGCTAGCCGATAGATGCTTTCAGCGCTCCCTCCTTCTCCAAAATCCAAGTCCATAACAATGGGCATTGATGAGTTAAACCCTCGTCAATTGGCGCCGTCTGTGGGAATTGGGAGTGCTGATTTTGCGGCTTCTTCGGCCCCATCGACTCCGATCTACAACTCCGCAACAACGGAGATTCGCCACCTCTTCGGCGCATTCGACTTCACCGTCCACACGCCAGCCACTCGCGTGGCTTTCGAATCCGTTGGTGACGGAATTAGTCTAGCGATCGGGAGCTTCTACTTCCAATTTGCTCATATGGGCACGCTTCGCATGCTTGACCAGCCGACAACAGCATCGATTGCTCCAGCATCGTGGTTCCCTCCGTCGATCGGCACCCTTAGTGAGCTCATGCCTTGACAACAGTCGAGAATACAGACAGCGACAGCAGTCACGAATCCGATCTAGCAACTGAAGATGGAACCTACGGCTCCGGATCTGAAAGTTGCGGGAGCAGCAGCTTCCCCAACCACTTCATGTGCGCCGTCATCAACGCGGGCGACTCCTCCGCCAATCGCGACAACACGGGCAACGGTGGCAATGGAACCGACCCACCAAACGGTGGCATACCTAATGGCAGACCACCCAATGGCGGACCACCCAACGGCGGTCCCACTAATGGCGCCCCCATCAACAAGTGAGGGGCAGTCGAACCGCCCACCATGGTGAACGAGCAAACCGGCGAACGCGTCGTGATCAGGCTCAACGACCTCGAGTGGGCCTGCTGCCGAGAAGCCCTACGAGGCCACCCTCTGCCTTTTGGACCCCCGCAAGAACTGTTGATGGGCTACCATTGGCTCCTGAAGGAGGAATACAAGCGCCAACTGCAAACAATCGCGCAGCTCGAGGCGCGTAAAAAGGCGGCAGACGAGTCGAGCCTCCGGCGAGCTGGGCTCTCCTCCCACGGAGAATCCTCCTCCAAGTGCAACGAGTACGTCGCTAACAAGAGGCGATCTCGACTCGCCCACCTCACTGAACAAGAGCGTGTAGAAGCCACAAAGGTCCTCGACTTCGGCTCCATGACGGTGGATACGCGTGGCAACGTGCTTCCAAAAACGCCACAAGCTGCGGTAACGGCGGCCACCATGTACCTCCTCAACAATCAGCCGCCAGTTGGAGATCCTCGAGCTGCCATGCACTGATCTACGATCGTAGGCTTGGGGTTAATCGAGGCTACTCTCGAGAAAGAGCCAGCGCCAGAGCCAAAGAAAGGCAAGGCCCTGGCAAAACGCTACTCCTCGCCCTCATCCAGTGACGACAGTCACGATCTATCTCGGTGCCACTGCTCACGGCGACACGATCACGACTACGACGCGCGTGATGACATCACGCATCGCAAGATCGACAAGTCAAGGGCGTGACGTGCCCGATTGACTGACTCAGAAGACGAAGACGTGGAGCTCTATGGCGCCAGATGCTTCAGCAGGGCCATCAGGAAAAAGCGAATGCCCAAGGGGTTCAAGCTTCCATCAGAGAACCCAAAATTTGACGGCCTGCAGGACCCAAAAATCTGGTTGGAGGATCATATCTCCTCTGTCAGGCTCCACGGCGGGAGTCGAAGCACAGCCATGCAATGACTGCAGCTATAGCTACAGGGCGCCGCCCGGGCATGGCTCAACAACCTCCCACGCGGATCCATTCGCAGCTGGGAAGAGCTGGTCAACAACTTTGTGCGCAACTTCAAGGGCACCTACAAAAGGCCCGCGTCAATCGAAGAGCCGAGGTGCTGCCAACAAAGGTCGGGTGAGTTGCTACACTCATACATCCAGAGGTGGTCCATCATCAAGAACTCCACAGAAAATATCTCAAAGGATCATGCAATCGATGCATTCAACGGTGGCGTTCGCCGCATAGAGCTCAGGGAGGAGATGGGCCGCTCGAAGCCCAAAACCATTGACCACCTGATGGAAATCGTGGATCGGTGGGCGGATGGAGAAGATTTAGTGAAGAATTGTGTTCACTCCGACGATGAGGTAGAACTCGAACGCAGACGCGATCGCCGAAGCAAACGTCGAATGCGCATCTACGATGACTGCGACGACGTCAGCATGGTCGTAGCCGGCTACGCCGACAGACGTGACGACAACCGCAACAACGGCTACCGCAGCGGTGGACACCGTGACTCCAGGAAAACCACGCAAGTATGGCAACGCCGCACTCGCGATGAGGCACCCACAACATCCATGGAAGACAAGCTGTCCGGGCCATGCACTGTGCACTTCTACATCGACAAGCACGATGGCAAAAAGAAGTCCAGCCACCTCCTCAAGGACTACCGCGAGTTCCTCAAGCTTCATGAGGGTCTGGCACAGATGAACCGTGACACTGTCAACAGGGGCTATGGAGCTGCCCCAGGCGCTGTGGCACATGGAGCTCCGCCACCACCACCTGGACCACCGCCAAACGCAGCTGCACCGGACCAGCACCAAGGAGGCGAGCCACCCACGGGCCATGGGTACCATGATGATCCAAAAGGGCCGCCCCTCTAATCGGGTGCAAAAATCCATCACTCACCAAGTGAATCTGGCGACAAACTCACCTCCATCCACCACTGAGTACCTTAGTGGGAGCGACTCCTGCATCACCTTTGACAAGCGCGACCATCCACGCCAAGTACCTCGTCTAGGCCACTGTCCCCTCATCCTCGAGGCACAAATTGGAGGTTTCGACATGAGCCGCGTCTTCATGGACGGCGGAAGCAACATCAACCTTATGTTCGCGAGTACCTTGCGAGCAATGAGGACCCCTCTGACCTGCCTAGAGGTCTCGGATACAACATTCCACGACATCGTCCCAGGCAAGGGCGTATATCCCCTTGGCAAAATCAACCTCGATGTCATCTTTGGCACGCCGAAAATCTTTCGACGCGAACACATCGACTTCGAAGTCGTCGACTGGCCCTCACAATACCACTGCATCCTCGGACGTGTCGCGTTCGCTAGGTTCATGGCAGTGCCGCACTACGCCTATCTGCAGATGAAGATGCCAGGCCCTAACGGTGTAATCACAATCAACGGGAGCTTTGAGAGGTCTCATAGTTGCGATAGGGAGTTCAATAGAATTTCCCAGTCCTTCGGCATGCACGAGGAACTCGCAAGATTGAAGGAGTCGACATACAACAGTCTGCCTCCCCTGAGCCGGCCGAGTTCACCCGACCTATCCTTTGACTCATCGTTGCACACGGAGAAAGTTCAGGTCCACCCATCGGATCTCGCCAAGACGGCCCTCATCGTCAACAATCTGAGTCCCGCATAAGAAGTCGCGCTCGTCGAATTCCTCTGTGAGCATTGGGAAATCTTCGCCTGGTGTACAGCGGACATGCTAGGAGTTCCCAGGGAATTCGCTGAGCATGCACTCAATGTCAACCCAGACGCAAGGCCAGTCAAACAAACAATTCAGCGACTGCCTGAACCAAGAGCAAAGCCAGTCGGAATGGAGATCAACAAACTCCTTGATGCGAAATTCATACGTGAGATCCAGGAAAGCACTTGGCTCGCCAACATGGTGCTAGTACCAAAAAAGGACACGGATATCCTACGGATGTGCATGGATTTCACTTCTCTGAATAAGCACTGCCCGAAGGACCACTTCTCGCTGCCACGAATCGACCAGATCATCGACTCCACCGCGGGATGTGAGCGCCTCTGCTTCCTCAACGCCTACTCAGGCTACAATCAGATTCGAATGAAGAAGGAGGATCAAGAGAAAATGGCGTTTACAACACCCTTTGGTGTGTTCTGCTATAACACAATGCCCTTCGGGCTAAAAAACGCAAGAGCCACCTACCAGCGATGCATGCAGGCGTGCCTCAAGAACCAGCTTGGTCGCAACATCCAAGTCTATGTTGACGACATAGTAATCAAGACCAAAGAGGAAGCTTCACTAATCGACGATTTACGCGAAACCTTCGCCAACCTCGACCGCTACCGGATCAAGCTCTATACGGACAAGTGCATCTTTGGCGTACCATCTGGGCAACTACTCGGGTATCTCATCTCCGCGAGAGGGATCGAGGCGAACCCGAAGAAAATAAAAGCCATACTGGCCATGGAGAAGCCGAAGAACATAAGAGGTGTCCAGCAGCTGGCTGGGCGAATCATGGCGCTCAGTCGATTCATCAGTCAGATGGGCGAAAAGGCACTTCCTTTCTACCAACTCCTCCGCAAAGATGAAAAGTTCGAGTGGACCAACGCGGCACAGGAAGCGTTCGAAGACCTCAAGCGCCTACTGTCCACTTCGCTAGTACTGGTGACCCCACGCGAAAGGGAACCACTCTTGCTGTACATCTCCGCCACCAATCAGGTGGTCAGCATGGTGCTCGTGGTAGAACGAGCTGAGGAAAACAAGGTCCACGGGGTACAACGCCCAGTCTATTACCTCAGTGAGGTACTCACGCCAACAAAGCAGCGGTACCCGCACTACCAGAAGCTGGCGTACAACGTCTTCATGACAGCCCGGTGACTGTGCCACTACTTCCAGGAACACCCAATCATGGTAGTAAATGACACCCCGCTGGGGCATATCCTCAACAACCCCGACGCCACCAGACGAGTCGCACTCTGGGGAATCGAACTGTCTCCACGAGACATTACATATGAAAAATGCGACGCAATCAAGTCGCAAGTTCTCCTTGACTTCCTTGTGCACTGGATGGAGAACCAGCTCCCTGAAAAACCAGATATGTCCTACCCCTGGACAATGCACTTCGACGGATCCAAGCGAAAGGACGGAGCTGGCGCAGGTGTCATACTGACATCGCTCCCGGGACAAGCTGAAATATATTCTGCGAATGCAATTCACCGCCTCCAACAATGAAGCTGAATACGAAGCCCTAGTGCACGGGATGAGGATGGCAAAAGCCTGGAACGCCAAGCGGCTCATCATATACAGCGACTCCAAGCTGGTCGTCAACCAGACAATGCACGAGTGTGACACAGTGAACACCAATATGATCACCTACCGTGACCTCTACGACACACTCGAAGGGGACTTCGAAGGTTGCGAACTGTGGCACATAGGCCACGAAAGCAATGAAGAGGCGGACGCGCTCGCCAACATTGGCTCTACCTGCGCCCCCATACCGCCTGGGGTATTTCTCGAGCACATCTGCGACCGCTCCATCAAGCCAAAGGTAGTAGAGAAGAAAACAAGCGCAACAACGGAATCAGGGGCTGTGCCGCCCAATGAGCCAATGGCACTCGATAATCTCGAGCTTGACACAAGACTCGAAAGACCGATGAGCGTCATGATAATCGAGCCATCTTGAACTCAACCATACATCACATACCTTCTTAGCAAGAGGCTGTCGGATGATCCGACTAACGCACGACACATTGCACGGCGATCCAAGGCATTCGCCGTTATCAACAACGAATTATACAAGCGCAGCATCACGGGCGTACTCCAACGATGCATCTCAAACGCTGATGGAAGAGCTGTCCTCCTCGACATCCATGAGGGGACCTGCAGGCACCATGCTGGTAGTCGAGCCCTCGTTGCCAAAGCTCTACGAGCTGGATTCTACTAGCCTAAGGCCAAGCATGACGCCAAGGATATCGTCCAAAAATGCAATGCTTGCCAGCGATTCGCGGACAAGCCACACGCACTTGGCGCGGAGCTCCAGCCAATTCCGTTAGCCTGGACCTTCGCACAATGGGGACTTGACATGGTCGGCAAGCTCCCAAGGTCCTCACGAGGAGGCTACGTTCACCTCCTAGTCGCAGTTGACAAATTCACCAAGTGGATAGAGGCCTTGCCAGTGACTAACCAGTCAGGATACAACGCAGTCAAGTTCTTCGAGTCCATCGTCTATCGCTCCGGAGTACCACACAGCATCATCACGGACAATGGGACAAACTTCACATCCAAGGAGTTCTAGGAATTCCACAAGGATCTGGGAATTAATATAAGCTATGCCTCCGTAGCGCATCCACAGACCAACGGCCAGGTCAAAAAAGCCAACGGGCTCGTCTGCGGCAGCATCAAGAAGCGACTCATCAGGCCACTCGAACAAGCCACAGGCTATTGGCCAGATGAGCTCAATCGGTACTCTAGAGCCTGCGCACAACTCCAAACAGTGCCATGGGGTACACCCCGTTCTTCATGGTGCACGGTGCTGAAGCTGTGCTACCCACAGAGGTATGATTCAAAGCACCGCGAGTGGTCGCTTACAGCGAGCATGAGTCAACTTCTGCACTCGAAGACTCCATCGACCTCCTTGACGAGGCACGGGAAATCGCCGCGGAAAGATCAACGATCTACCAGCAGAACCTGCGCAACTACCATAACAGAAGGCTATGCCCCAGGTCCTGTGTCGAAGGAGACCTGATCCTGCGACTGAAATAGCAAGGGCATCTCAAGCTCGAGTCCCCTTGGGAGGGACCATACGTGATTACGGAAGTAATCCTAGGCGGTACCTATCACCTTAAAGATTTGGAGACAGGAGTCGCATACTCCAACCCCTGGAACGTCGCGCAGCTGCGACGATTCTACCCTTAGTCGTCTTTTATTTTTACATTGCAAACAAGGCTACTCAGCCAAGGCTACTTATCCACATATTGTACCCTGTACTATACTGCGAATAAATAAAGCTAAGTGCCCCAAAACTTTGTGTTCCTTTTATTTTTGCAAACTATCCACTCGGGGGCTGCGCCCACCTATACACATCTGTTCTACGAACTAACGTGATATCCTGACTAGCTGACGTACTAATCAAAACCCTTGACAAACACCAACCTAGTTGCAACGCACCTGACAGGTTGGCAAGGTGCTGAGATAAACACAAGTCAGGCTAACGAAAAGGAATCGCATAGTGCAATGCACTCGCAAAACATACATGCCCTTTATATACATCAAAGTCAGTCAATTATACACAACATATCTATATGAACTTTACAACACTGGTGCAACTATGTGCAGGATACAAATTAAACTACTGTTGCAACAAAAGCACGTTTGTCTGCTCCTCGAAGAAGTCGACGATTTCCTCCGCTGGGCGATCTACCGCCTGGTAGTGAGGAACCATGTTCCAAGTCGAACCTGCTGGCAGCGCTGGCGGTCCGGCCGCAATTGCTGCAAAATCCACATCAGGCCTGTGCAGTCGCACCAGCGACAGAGCAGTCTTGGCACCAGCCACTAACTGTTGCAGTACACACTCGCGGACAACACTCAAGTCCTGGAATCTGGCAAGAAGGGCCAGCAGGCTCGATGGAACAACGTCCAGCGGGAACATCGTCTGATAAATATTCTTCAAGCAGGATTGCGACTTCTTCAGGAAGTGAAGCACTCACGAAGCACGATCCTGTAGGGTCGCAAGTGCAATTGCACGATCATGATCCCCCCAGAAGTATCTAGTCGCCTGAAGCTGCTCTTGGGTCAGATCATTCATGCGGATGGCAATCATGTCCTTCTCATCCTGCGGATGGCGTGCACTGAGAACTATACAAAGCAAAGGCAAATGTATGAAGACAACGAACCACCGCGAGTGACTACAAGAAAAAGATAAGGAAGAAGAAAGCTAACCTTGAATTGGTCGCCCAGCTGCGTCACCTCCCCTAGCAGATATTGATCTCGGGCGACGGCCTTCTCCGCCCTCGACTTCCATACATCTACGTTACCATGGAGCACAGGCAATTCACGCTCCAACTGCTTCACGCGGTCACGGAGTCACGAGAGCAAACACAGTTCATCCACCCTTGAGCGTGACTGTGCCAAAGTATCATCAGCGGATGGCATATTCCGAGGTTCACTCGAAGGACCACTCGATGTGCCCTATCACAAGCCAAGCAAGAGACAATAAGAAGACTAAGGCGATGCATAGACAACAGACTCGAGTGCATTCAAGCATAATAAAGTATCAATAGATACACTCGCCAAAGGCATGTTCCAGACAAAAGAGATAGGATATTTAACTATTACAAACATGACTACTAAGGAGCAACTGGCTTCTTCGACTTGGACTTTGGTTTTGGGGGCCTCATCGAGTCTGTGGTGGTATTAGATGCCACAGACTTCCCGCCGGCCCCTGATGCCGCAGCCTTTGCCGTCTTCTTGGCTCGCTGCAGTTCCTCAAAGTACTTTGCAACTGTATTGATCAGCTGCGGCCCGTACTTGCCACATGCAGCTGCGAAAGGAGCAAAGACTACCTGTTGGCCATCCGTGTTGACAGGCATTGCCTTGGAGACCGCAACAGGATCAACCTTGACTCCATGGGCTTGCACCATCGCGAGTGACATCGAGGCGCTAGCCGCATGGAGTGAGTTCTTGAAGCCCGCAGGAATACCTCCAGCAAGGGACTCCACCAGATCATCCATATTTTCAATTAGCTCAGCCTTGGGCACCAGCTCCTCACGGAGGCGACTGAGCACGCCCTTGGCCTTGGTGAGTGTCCCCTGAACGGCAGCACTGCGATCTTCGACTACCGAGATGGCACCTGCCAGGGCATCATCACGACAGAGTGCCTGGGCATCAAAGCTCAGACTGCTGGCATCTACAAAAGAATCAAGCATTGGCACAAAAGTCAGCACAACAACAAATTCGAAAGAAGAGACACGGCGAAAATCCAGATAAGGGAATACCTGAGAGAGCCTTGGCAATCGAGAAAAGCTATTCTTCTAACAAGTTCTCCCTAGCTACGATGGAGGCGCGTAGATCCTCTTCGCGTTTCTGCGATTCGTCATGTGCTGCAACTGCCTCATTGCGACTCTTCACCACCGCGGCAAGCGCATTTTCAAGGGAAGCGGCGTCCCGAAGGAGTGCATTATGCTTAGTTGTGAAACAAGCAAAGATAGACTATCAGTCGAATATATCACAAGGAGGAAGAAGAAGAAGGAAAAAACACTTACTTTCAACTACACGATGGCGATTGTCCAGCATTGCATGGTGGCGACCCATCGCAAGCACCTACTCCGCCAAGCGAGCGGCTTCCTTCACAGTAAGCTACGACAGAAGAAACAGCAAAGGATCAGCAGATGATAGGAGATGATACATTTGACTGCAAAAATTAGAAGAAACAACGCTACACATACATGATCCTCCAATGACTCCGAAGTCGATTGACACGCAGTCATCTGGATAACCATCTGGTGCTCCACATCATGCAGAGAACTTGATGAATCTTGACCTTGGAGGTTGCGACTTCAGATTCTTTCAAAATTTGGACGTCGCCAGAAGATGACGACGCCGGCTTACTACAGAACAAAACCAACATCAAGAGAATGCAACTCCAACAAAGAACCAAAAAGAAGACTCGTATACTTACCAATCAAAATTGCCAAAATCGAAGGTTTGCTCCCCTGACTCCGACGACGACTCCTCCTGCAGCCGCATCTTCTTGCGGGAAGATGGTGCCACAGCACTCACAGGAACGGCAGGTATCGGCGACTCTGCACCAGTAGCTGCACCTTCCGGAGTCGAAGGAGATTACGCATCCGAATCCTCGCTGTGCGAACGCTTGCGAGTGTCCAGACTACTCGACTCGAGGGCTTCCTCCTCCACATCAGATGGGACGGTCGACTCCGACTCGTCCTCTTCCAAGGCTTCACGAGGAATAAACCCCTCAGGAAGAGGGGGCATACATGGTGACACCCTCCAATCCTGCATACGGGAAAAAAGTCAGCACAAGTCAAGAAAACATAAGCATTCGACAAACCAAGATACTTCATAGCACAAACATACCTTAGGAGGAGGATTTGTAGCATCGAATGGAGGAACGACTAGTTCACCGGGGAGCACATCCTTGGCGGTGTAATTGGTGAGCAGTCGCACCCTCTTATCTACTTCACTCGCGGAAATGCCATCGGCAGATACGCGAGTGACATCATCTGCGCCAGCCCACTGGAACATAGGGTGGACTCTGGCCTGCAGGGGCTGGACGCGATGGTGCAGCCACATGCGAATGAGGGCACAATCTCCCTCTTCTTTACCCATGCGACTCTCGAGGTCGCAAACGCGCTCGTATAGCACATCTGTCTCCGCGGACTCGCTGGGCATCACTACGTTCTTCCAGGAGCGCTTCCTCTTGCATGGCGGCGTGGGATCAAAAGGCGCGAGTCTGAAGTGGTCTCCGTCGACCTTCTGGTCGCGAATGTAGAACCACTTGTCCCTCCATCCTTGGACGGACGCCATGAGTTTGATGTCGAAGTACGTGATGGAGGAGTCGACATGGATACCGCAACCTCCTACATCATATACTACGGAGCCAGACGCCGACTGGCGCTTCAGCTTGAAGAGGCGCTTGAAGAGACCAAAGTGTGGCTCGATTCTGAGCCAACACTCGCAAAGAGTAATGTAGCAAGCTACATGAAGGATGGAGTTGGGGGACATCTGGTGCAGCTGGAGCCCATAGAAATAAAGAAGGCCCTTGAAGAAAGGATGCAGGGGAAGCGAGAGACCTCGGATGATGAACACTAGGAACATCACCTGGAAACCAGCGGGAGGACAAGGGATTACCTCACCACCTGGCATTCGCGAGTCAGCGACCGCGGGAGACAGAACTCCGTCTTGGCGCAGAAGACGGAGCTCCGATGACTTGATCACGGACGCACGCCACATGCCATTGGTGACGCGAGTGCCCGCACCCTTCTTCTTCCCGGCAACGGCGGCGCTGGTGCCCACAGTGGCAGAGCTGCCCTTCTTCTTGGCAGCAATAGTGGCGGCGGTAGATTCAGCCGCAGCACCTCCTTTCTTCTTCCCCACCTTACGGTGGCGATGCGACTAGAGGAAGTAACTAGGGAATACGCAAAGCTAGTCCAGTGCCGCGAGATAGATGAAGTCTAGGAGGCAGAGGAACAGCGGCAATGGCGACGGAGGCAAAGGCAGAGAAAAGAGCATATGGGAAAAATTACGTCGCATCACTGCTACTTAACCCCCTGAAAGATGTAATCCAACGGCCAACAAAAACCCTATTAGATGCGTGGCAACCATCATGATCGACATGTGGAGGACCCGAAGCGCGAACCGTCCCCCACTACACCCATTACACGCAGAAATCAAGGAGACGCAGTTAAAATAAAGATTACGCATGCCCGGTTAAGTAAGGGTCAGAAAATGGGACCCACCGCTCGTCATGTCCCGTCAAACCAGCTCACGTGGGCAAATGAGATCATCACATCATCATCAATGATGTCATGCAAAATTGAGCAGTAGAAGACTTCGACTACTTTAGTCCTTGCTCGAGTCTTCGACTCCACCAAGCACTCGGGGGCTACTCCCATAGGGAGCGCTGGTCGCACCCTACGATTTTTCTTTTTCTCTTCTACAGGAACATGGACATTCAAAGCATACCCAATCACTCGAATCCGTGATTCGATTATGGACATGGGTTATTCCCATAGGGAGCGCGGGAAATAAATTTGACTGAAACAAGCAAACAAAAGACGACAGCAATCGCAAAAGTTCTTTAGTCCCTGCCTGAGTCTTCGACTCAACCAGGCACTCAGGGGCTACTCGCATAGGGAGCGCTGGTCGCACACCCTATGGTTATTTGTACATTGTACTGTGTGTCGATAACATCCACACTCGAAGCTTATGGCGACACCGCCTCATGATTTTTCCCTACAAAGAGACTGCGTCTCCTGGGTCACTTGAATCATCTCCGCGATGACAGAATTCGGATGTCGCGCTTGCAGCGTGAAGGTAAGACCTGAATAAGGCCTGGCAACGCATTTGCTGTGCACTACCAGAAATATATCCGTACCAACAGGTACGATGAATACGCCTTGACGGACGCGTGGAGTGCTCACACCCATATACTGGAATTCGACTCCTATAAGACCTCCGCGGATTGAGTCGAATTACGCCAGCACTTTTCCGAATTCGAGTCCAGGGACTCGAGTTCGAGTAGATTGCGTTGTTTTACCCTAAGGTAGTTAACTGATACCGATACATCGGTTACATCAGGCACGCACATCAACAATCCCTTTGACACAAACAGAGCAGTCGAAAATACTTAATCATGCACACGAAAGGCTTCATAAAAGTCCCCAGTCGAATCTACGATTCCACTAGACACTCGGGGGCTACAGACATGGGTATACCCTACAGGTACTCAAGCTTGGTATATACGGCATGAATATAGCGGAAGCCCACAGTGTCGCCAAGGCCCAGGTAGAGAACTCGAGTAACCTATGGACTCTCGATTGCTTGCGGAACAAGAAGAAGCTAAAGATAGAAAGTTTAAAGGGAAAAACCCTAACCTGTAACCGACTTGACCTGCTACCTGAGACCTGGCCTATCTTTATAAAGGCTAGGAGGGAGCGGCGAGGAGGACACACGCAACCCTATTTTCCACAACCCTTGCCAGATTGCATCTGCGCACCATTGTAATCCTCGATTCCTTTGATAATGCCACGAGCAGACAAGCAGGAGTAGGGACCTCTACGAGGCCTGAACCTGGGTAAATCTTCGAGACCCTTGTGTGCTTGTTTGCTAGCCGATAGATGCTTCCAGCGTTCACTCCTTCTCCAAAACCCAAGTCCATAACAATGGGCATTGATGAGTTAAACCCTCGTCACTATACAAAACAATCTGCTAGATAGGACCAGTAAGACCAAAACCATTAGTTCATACTCAATCATCAACATAGCAATAGTAAGTTTAAATAAGGAAAATACTGATGCTCAGTAGTGAGGTTTCAAAGAGAAGGGTTGAGAGAAAGTAAAAAAAGGATTGTAGCTCACTATGGATGCCAAGCATTTAGAGCGGAGGCATGATGATGCCGTGGAGCAACACGAACACACTATCACCACACCAATAGAGGCACCTGAAGCAGCAACACCAGGTGGTGATCAATGGCGATGTTGGGGTTGCAGTAACAGCACTACCGTCCCGCCGATGCCAAATTGAGGAAGGCAAGGTCAAGGTCGACAAAAAGAACTAGGAGGCTGAGAGAGGCAACACAACAGTAGCAATCAAAGTACCGGAAATGAGGCAAGGTCAATGCCAAGAACTAGTAGGGAATCTTGGTAGTGGAGTTGAGCTAGTGCTCGAGTGGAGTTGGTGGCAGTTGTGGTTGGCGTCTAGGAGCAGTACCGGGGGAAGTGGAAGCCGGTAAAGGCTGAACCGGCCGACGAACCTAGGGTTCTGGTGGGGTCCAAGAGGAGGCGCAACTCTAGCAGAGGTAGCTGAGATTCGAGGTAGGTGGTTCGAGCAAAGCCATCTGGCGTGTGGCAGAACCGGGAGAGACGGGGTCGGCCGGGGCAAAAACTGGCGGTGATATCTCACCTGAGCTAGAGAAGAGTCAAGGACGAGTGTGGGAGGTCGTTGAAAACAAATTGAACAAGAGGAGTTGGAGTAGGAGAGCACGGTGGAGCTCTAGCGACCATCGGTAGCGGCCGCAATGGCCTATGATCACCGGAGCTGACTAGGAGCGATTTTGGCGGCGGCATCACGCACAGGTAGAGGGGAATCGTGGTGTTGTGTTCGTGTGTGTGTGTGTGTGTGTGTGTGTGTGATGCGTGAGGAGAGGGGAGTGGGCCGGGGTAGGTACCCCGAGCCAGGCCTGGCTGGGTCGGGCCAACCAAAACATCCAACCAAACAGGCTTAATACTAAAAATAAAAAGGAAAAGAATTAGAAAAGAAATAAGAAACTAAAAGGAATAATCTATAAATACAATAAGCTCTAGAAAAATGTAGAAAAACCCTAAAAATACATATGATATGTCAGAAATCTCACAAAAATAATATATATCTAGTAAAAATATAACATTACTTATTTGAGTTAAATCAAATACAACTAAATAATTAAAATATTAAAATACTCAATGAAATATAACAAAAAGAAGGAAAAGTCCTAAAACCAATAAAAACATTTTTGTGTATAAAAATGATCTATTATTTTATAAAAATTATAATTATAAAATTCCAAGTCCTTCAAGGATTTATAAACAAATAAGTGTTATAATTGACTTTATAGTCCTTTTCTTGTATTAAAATAAAAGGATATTATTTCCTTTATCATTTATAATTAAAAATAAATGCTTTCTAGCTTTATTAGACCACTTAAGATTTATTGAAACATAGAAATAAAATTCTTGCTTTTAAAACTAATGGAATATGCTTTTAAAACTTTAAATCCTAATAAACCAAAACATTAATTTAATTACATCATTATACGCAATATAACCTATTGTTCCTTTAAAAGCTAAATCAAATAGGAATTTCACTAAGCCATGCCACTATATTTCATAAGGCCAACAGTAAAATAATAATGCAAGGAAGCATTATACTATATGCAAATCCAATCAAGATTGAAATGAGTATGTTAATTAGATAGAAGCATGTTTTTATCACATATCAATACACCTGCATCTAAACAACCATACCACCACTAGAAGTAGAACCATCAACCTAAATCAGTGTCACCAGGGCACTTAATCATTTAAATCAAGTTAGGAGTAGATCATGCCCTTACCAACATCACATCCTCAAAAACAAATTATAGCATACACTAGTAGAGTGTCATCACTATACAAAACAATCTGCTAGATAAGTGATCACTAGTAAGACCAAAACCATCAGTTCATACTCAATCATTAACATATCAATAGTAAGTTTAAATAAGGCAAATATACTGATGCTCAGTAGTGAGGTTTTAGAGAGAAGGGTTGAGAGAAAGTAAAGAAAAGGATTGTAGCTCACTATGGATGCCGAGCATATGGAGCGGAGGCATGATGAAGCCGTGGAGCAGCCCCAAAACACTATCACCACACCAACAAAGGCACCTGAAGCAGCAACACCAGGTGGTGATCAATGGAGATGTTGGGGTTGCAGTAACAGCACTGCCGCCCCATCGATGCCAAATTAAGGAAGGCAAGGTCAAGGTCGACGAAAAGCACTAGGAGGCAGAGTGAGGCAACACAACAGTAGCAATCAAAGTACCGGAAAGGAGGCAAGGTCAATGCCAATAACTAGTAGGGAATCTTGGTAGTGGAGTTGAGCTAGTGCTCGAGTGGAGTTGGTGGTAGTTGTGGTTGGCGTCTAGGAGTAGTACCAGTGGCAGTGGAAGCCGATGAAGGCTGAACCAGCCGACGAACCTAGGGTTCTGGTGGGGTCCAAGAGGAGGCGTGGCTCTGGCAGAGGTAGCTGAGATTCGAGGTAGGTGGTTCGAGCAGAGCCTTCTGGCGTGCGGCAGAATCGGGAGAGACGGGGTCGGCCGGGGCAGCAACTGGCGGTGATGTCTCACCTGAGCCAAAGATGAGTCGAGGACGAGTGTGGGAGGTCGTTGAAAACAAATTGAAAAAGAGGAGTTGGAGTAGGAGAGCATGGTGGAGCTCTAGCGACCATCGGAAGCGGCCGCAATGGCCTATGATCACCGGAGCTAACTAGGAGCGATTTTGGCGGCGGCATCGCGCATAGGTAGATGGGAATCGTGGTGTTGTGTTCCCGTGTGTGTGTGATGCCTGAGGAGAGGGGAGTGGTTCGCGGTAGGTACCCCGAGCCAGGCCTGGCTAGGTCGGGCCAACCAAAACATCCAACCAAACAGTCTTAATACTAAAAATAAAAAGGAAAAGAATTAGAAAAGAAATAAGAAACTAAATGGAATAATCTATAATTACAATAAGCTCTAGAAAAATGTAGAAAAATCCTAAAAATACATATGATTTGTCAAAAAGCTCACAAAAATAATATATATCTAGTGAAAATATAACATTACTTATTAGAGTTAAATCAAATACAACTAAATAATAAACTATTAAAATACTCAATGAAATATAACAAAAAGAAGGAAAAGTCCCAAAACCAATAAAAACATTTTTATGTAGAAAAATGAATCTATTATTTTATAAAAATTATAATTATAAAATTTCAAGTGATTTAAGGATTTATAAACAAATAAGTGTTATAATTGACTTTATAGTCCTTTTCTTGTATTAAAATAAAAGGATATTATTTCCTTTATCATTTATAATGAAAAATACATGCTCTCTAGCTTCATTAGACTACTTCAGATTTACTGAAACATAGAAATAAAATTCTTTATTTTAAAACTAATGGAATATGCTTTTAAAACTCTAAATCCCAATAACCCAAAACATTAATTTAATTACATCATTATATGCAATATAACCTATTGTTCCTTTGAAAGCTAAATCAAATAGGAATTTCAGTAAACCTATTTTTATTTAAGTAGCCATATAAATTCTCAACCTTAGTTTAACTCTTAAAACCATGACAATAGTTTGTATCGAAATAACCTTAACAATTGATTAACTTAGTAAAAGAAATATTTTCTTCACAAGTTATTCTTTTTGCCACTTCAAACAAACACATTATGATATTTATTTTAAGCCTGAACCATTTAAAACATGAGCTTTCATAAGAATTACATGAGATTCACCAACCCAAATTATATGTTGTTATAGTTCTTTACTTTTATGTCTTATATGATAAATCCTAAGTTCCTTATAGATATATTTGCTTGTGAAGTAAAATTGAAGATAAACCAAATCTTCAATAAATCACCTAAGTTCAACTCATTCACCTTAATGGGGAGTTACTTCGGGGTTTTATAAAATGCATGACATTACTTATGCATCACATCATCTTGCTTCTTTAAACATTAGTCCTTACTGGACCAATGATGTTGTTTTCAGATATTGGATCTTATTTTATCTCGAAGAGAGTGATTGCACAATCTTGCAATCACAAAGGCAAGTTCACACTTTCTAATGTCCTTTTGTTATTTTCTATCAAGTATTTGCAATATATTACTTCTAACACCTGCATTTCGAAACGGATGGTAGAAAAAACTATTTTCATAATTAACTTGAACTATTGGTTACTCATCTGGGGTGATCAGTTAATCTATTATGACTAGAAATGGGATCCCCATTGCATGGGATTGTATCATCTAGGATTTAATAACCAAAAGTAGCCAGTGATTCTTGTGTCATATATTTCGCGTTAACCATGAGATCTATATGGGGTCTAGGGAAGTTAGTTAGATCTTATTCCTTCTGCATGTCAACGAATGCGCAGGTCATGGCTGTTATCCTTGGACCGTGAGTGTAATATTGAGAGAGGATATACAACAGAGGGGTGGGGCCACAATGTGCCACGGTAGTTCTAGCATCTATAATGGTCTGCATGTTTCATTACTGCAATGCAAATAGTGGGCATGGCATACACCAAGGGGGCATGTTGGGTCGCTGAGAAGGGTAGTGATCGACTTGGGTCCTTATACCGGGCCCCATACCAAGGAAGTATGTACAAGCTCGCTACTTCATTGTGCAACATGGATAAGGATCTGTCATGGGTAAAGCAACACACCTCTACAGAGTGTAAAAAAGTGTGTCATGTTACTTCCAGTTCCGGGAAGGAGCTGCGAACGTAGCAGGAAAGGAACTCCACGAACTTCTAATCAACCCATGAAGACCGACGGACATAGCTTTTCTGAAGAAAAGCAACCTTTGAAGAAATGTTTATGAAAAACTACATATCCTATGACCTCTCGTTTGTGGATGTAGATAGTGTATCAAACAATCTTTTCAGTGAACTTTTTGAGTATGCTCGTACTCAACCATACCTTCTTAACCCCTGCAAGATCTCAGAGCAATCAACGATGAACTTAAGAGGAGAACTTCTTTGAAGAATTAAAGATATCTATAGGGGATCAATGAAGTCGATTACTACATCATCAACAATAGAAGAGAAGCTAAAGAGTAGAGTATAAAGAAATTCCTAGTTACCAAAACCTACTTCTAAAGAGCATTGCTATATCAGCAATCTCAAGCCATAGTCATAGGTTATTAGTAGTACTATTTCTAGAATACACTTCGACATGCTATTTCTGGTGTTCTTCTCTATAATGTTTTCCTCACTATTTTGAGGATGTTTTCTAGATCTTTTGTAAATCACTGAATTGTAATATATAGTCATGTCTTAGACCCGCGATGTTTCTGTTGTACCACTCTGAGGGATGTAATACTAGTGGAATGGTGTTTCATTGGTGTTATGTCAGCGACTATAGCATACTACATTGTGCAGTGGTATGTTGGGTGACCGCAGCTGGTATCTGAGCAAATGCTTTGACCTTAGGATTAAAACCCTTTTATGAGATCATTAGATTGGATAGTGACTATAGGAATCCATCTTATCTAAAACAAATATTTTTATAACAGGTGATGGATATCTAGTTGAGGATAATCTTGTCACATTTAGTTAGGATGCTTTGATCATCCTTCTTAAGAGTAGTTATTATCCATCTTATCTTAGTGAAGTTCTATTTTAGTGTCTTACTAAGTGGACTTATGTGAAGCTAAATCTTTTAACAACAATATTAGTTTTCGAGTTTATCTAAAACCTTCAACTATAACAAAATGTTGAGATCATCCAAATATGCTATCATCAGTAAGATACATCTTGTTTTTAGGATTTTAATAGCAAAGCAGACCTGAACTCATCGATCACTCACATTGGAAGTGAATGATCTCACATGTTATTCATGCTTAGGAAAAACCCCTAGAGCTAAATAATGCTATAAACAAACTATGTCTTAATTTAATTAAGTTTTTATACTAAACTTTGGGTTTTTTAGTCAAGAAGTTAAAAGTCTACTAACCGCAAGATCGTGAAAGTACAGATATCTATCAACTGAATTCGGGAAACAATGTGAAGTTCTTAACCTAGTAAGTAATTTTAAAAGTTTAAGTTAGAAATAACATTGTAGGATTATGACATAAGTCATAAAGGTCATAGGATCCAATAATCTTCAACCTCAAGGTACTAAGTGTAAGTTGGTTAGTATTATGGAGAGGTCATGTGAGGTTTGTTTATAGAACAACGGAAGCTAAGTTATAATTGGTTGTCCCAAAAGGGAGGTAATAAGTTAGTAAAAGACAATTTGAGACCACTTAGCTCAAAATTATCCAGTTGCAATTGAGAAATTTGGGTAAATATTGAGATAAAGAGTAGATTGTCCTATATGTGCTAAGTATCACAACATAAAACTATACTAGGAGGTGTTTTATACTACACATCTAAGCTTGAATTCTAGAGATATTTTACTCAACTATTATAATTCGGGCTTAGGATAATGTGTGTTATATGCACCAAAGTTGGATTTCCTTGGTTTTTATTGGATTCTCGTAACACCCCAAAACTTTTAATCAAGATTATCAAGTTCTAATCGCCCAAATTGGGGTTAACAAAAACTTCTATTAAGAAAAAGAATATGAATGCATGTGTGTGTGCATTACTGTAGATTTGAGTGCTTATGCCATGCTTGAGTGTTCTAAATGATGTGAAATGGTTTAAAGGTGAATACTACATCATCTAGACCAACTACAAACAAAATCAAATATGAATTAAATAAGCAAATGGTCATTTTGACCAAAATCCACCACTACGCCACTTTGTGTGTTCCTAGAAGAAGATTTCTAACATAAACTTTTCTACTTCTTTTCACCCCTTGCTAGACCAAGTAAAAGTGTATCAAGGCCCACTTTACAAACTTACAAAAACATCTTTCAAATCTATTTAATGGACAGTTAAAAATTGAATCTAGTTCATATGTTAAGATACCACTTTTTCAAAAACCTATCAAATCAAATCCCCTTGAACTCTCCAAGAAAACATAGACTCTCAAGCTTAATTAAACATCACTAAAATTTTTTGAATCAAAATTTCCAAAATAACATTCATGCGGCCATTTCCACAAGCACCTGACCTGCACTAATTAACCCACTGCCTAACTTCACTGTTGTGCATAGTAATCCTCGACCATTTGGTCTCTACTTAACTCCCCTGTCTCCTTTGAGTCTAATCCAGCCCAGACTAGCTCCCCCTTCATCGTATGCATAGTGGAGGACCGCCAGATTGTGGTCATCGCCGGCCGACCATGGCCAGCTCACAGCAGACCACCCCGCGCCCATCTAGGATGTCCAGGAGGTGCACCATAGTCCACCGCCACCCCCTGTCCACCCCCTGTCCACCCCATGGTCGAAGCCAAGCCCTGGACCACCCGAGCACGCCATGCCCAAACCTCTCTGCGCCATGTCTAGAGCACGCCAGCTCGCCGTGCTCAACCAGCTCGCACAGCCCGTGCCTCAACCCCACCTCACGTGCACCAGCCCGCTATGAACACAACACCCTAGCAGACACCCATGTTCGTCGCTGCGCGACCCACAGCTGCCGCACGCCGCCGCAAACACCTCTGCGCCCGTGCAGAGCACCGCAAGCTCCCGACCAAACCACGCCGCCCCATGCCTCACCTTTATGCCCGTAAGAACCGCCAGGGAACACCGCACCGTCCACCTACCTCTGCCACTACAATATCCGCCTGTAGCGACGCCACCGTCGAGCTCACGCCGCACCGCTCGGTCCCCTCGCCACGCTAGAAAAGGAGGCCACCCCTGCCTCCATTCTCCACACAATTGCACTCACCACCTCTCACTGAGCCTCTCACATTTCTTCCTGGAGCAAGGCAAGCTCCCCCGCACCGGAATTTCACCAGAGCCCGCTGCTACTGGAGGAGAAGGGCGCCGTCGATTCCGACCACCCCAAGCCCTACCATGACCGCGCCTCGCCTCGCCGTCGTCTACCACGTCGATTACCCTGTCGCCAACCCTAGCTAGAGCCCAGGTGAGCCCTGCGAGACCCGCACCGCTACGTTAGGGTTAATTCCTCCCTAGAGCTGTTCGTCGTCGATGATGAACCACGACCGTTGGATTAGAATTAGATCGTAGGGCTCTGGTTGAAAGATACCGTTTCGCGTTAGAACAGTCGCTGACTGGTGGACCCCATCTGTCAGCAGCCCGCTACGCTGTGCAGTGCAGCTGGGCCGGCCCGTTTAACTTCCCGCGTTGGCCTAGAAATTCAAATAATTCTTTTTCCATTTAGGTTTAATCTAGTTTCTCTCCACTAATTCAAAAATCAATTCAGAGAGTTTCACTGACTCAAATTGCATGATTTAAATTGTGCTAGAAAGGAAATTAAATTATCTATCAAAGCCTGTTGGATTTAAATCATTTGGAGTTAGAGATAATCTTTAGTAAAAATAACAAGAAAGAGACTTTTGCAAGTTCAAACTATTTTTAAAAATCAACCATAATAGCTTTTGAGCTGATTCCAACTCTCAAAAATCACATTTCACCATACCTATCTGAATATGAAAAATATCTAGGTTTGCATGCAATGACGTTGGACTAGTACCAAAAGAATGCTATTAGGGCATTTCTAGTCACTTTAAATCTATTAAATAATATCTTACACTTTCTAAAATGTGACGAACACTTTAAATCACATTCCCATGTATTAGAATATGTGGTGATGACATGTGTCCACATGATCCCATATTTTAATTGGTGAATATTAAATCTTAATTAATTTCAATGAGTAGAAATTACTTTTCTCAAATAAACTAGATAAAACTAGTTCTTTATTTCATGTGATGATTGTGATGATGCTAGATCATCAAGTGTGAGCCATAGTGTGCTCAATAGAACTAGTTAAGTATTGTTTGGTGACTTTGTACCCCGTATTTATTTATAGACGATACTACCAACCCAAGCTACGAGGAGGAGGAGTTCTACCCCAAAGAAGAGGAGGAAAACTTCAATCACCGCACCAATCAAGGCAAGCCATCATTACTAAGCAAGCTAGAATTATACAAGTTAACCATGCAAGCTTTAACCTAAGCAAGATGCATTAGGCATGCTTTGGTTATATACCTTTGATTTATACCAATCCGAAGTTTTACTTGCAAGCTTTACTCTTTTACTTTACCAAAGTTCTTTACTTAAACTAGTGCTTTGTGAGTATGTGGAAAGATAGTATAGATAGCATAAAGAGTATAAAACTAGGCCTATACTAGATGTCATTCTATGGCATGAGATTGAAGTGTAGCACCCTCATTAGTGAACACTCTTAACTTAGTGGCTAGTGCTAAGCTTAAAACTTGATCACTTTAGATGGGAATACTTGGTGAAAATGATTATGAAAACCTTCGAATGATGCTTCATTCTATTGAAATGTTTTGACATGTGTTGAGAAAGAAAAATGGATTTGATGATGAAAATGTTAAGGCATGAGCCTTAGCCCTTTATAAAATCTGATGGTTGGGTTCGGATGCGATACCATTCCAATTTTACCGTATAACCACAATACCTGAATTGGGCAGGGCTTAGCCGGAAGTTTATATGCATTAGTATGGGTTTCCTCGTGGAAGAGGTTTGAGCTGAGGTACCTCTTGATGATGTCCACCTATGTAGTGCCCAGGATGGAAGATGGCCATGGCTGGGAGGCCAAGCTCATAGGGGAGGTGCCTATACTAGAGTGTGTAATTGAAAGGTTATGATTGATTATCCGCATACTAAGTATGATGATTTAGGGTTATCCCTGACGGATGTATCGAATTTTGTGGTGAAAGTGTACCACCTCTGCAGAGTGTCAAACTATTCGAATAGCCGCGTCCAGGGTCATGGACAGTTGGAGTGGCCATACCGTTCCGCCGTTAGATATTTTCAAAATCACTTGTGAAGTGAACTATGAATTTGCCTTGATCACAACAGTGTTGTGAATATGAAAGCTAGGTTCCCACTTAAAGTGATTTAGAACATTTACATTAGTTTTCTTTACTTCTAAACTCAGTTTAGATAAACCTAGCTTTTTGCAAATAAACCTAGAGCTTAAGTTTCCTACTAGAACCACCTTACTTGTTAATGATAGTTTGCGAGTACTTAAAGAGTAATCATGGCTTTGTCCCTGGCTATTCCCGTGGCCAGACTATGAGGAGGACTAGCAGGAAGATGGACAGCAAGATGTCTATGACAACTAGGATCATCTCCCATCGTCAGCATTGCCTGTGACCCTGAAGATGGAGCCCACTGCTATGCTTATTATTCCGCTGCTTGTTTGTATTAAGACCGGATCATTAGATCCTTTATTTGTGTAAGACCTTATTATGGTTTGTAATGGATGATGTACTGTGATATCGAATGTGTTATGTCTCACAAAAATGGTAACCCTGGTATTGCGATGTATGGCATAACAGGCATCTGGGATTAAAAATCCGGGTGTTGACAAGTTGGTATAAGAGCCATCCTGACCATAGGAGACCCTAGTTAGAATGGACGTCCGAACAAAAAATTAGTTTCAAAACCAAGGAAGTGAGTATTTATGAAAAACTATTCTCCCTCTTATCCTTGAGATTCTTTCAGAAAAATTTCATGTTCCTAAAAAATTCTTACAATTCTATTTAAAATTTGACACACTTGATCACCTCACTAACTTACTCATCCTAAATTCTTATAGATGGAAGTTCAGTATTGCAAGTTCTACCAGTTGGGCAACGGAGGCCAAATGATCTTCGAGAGGGATCTAGATGCACTGTTAGAGTATCTTGAGCGCCCGCATTCGGAATTCTTCGGGGCACAACTCAAGGATCACCCAGGAGGAGATCTACAATGGCTGATAGTTGCAGATCTCAGAGGCAAGATGGAAGTACCCCTTTCTGAGAAGATTCAATTCACCTTGCGAGAGAACAACTGGCTAGATGGATTAGCCAGGGCTATGCATGAAGCTCTTGCCCGTCTATGTGGGCAAAACATCAACTTGATCCAGGGAACTCACTTTGCGCACTTCGCAAGGCATGATTCTATGGGAATTCCGTGGGAGATGCCAAGTCACCCGGAGTTGAAGCGCCAGGTGAAAAATCTTGACTTTGTGCTGTATGATAGGAAGAAGGAATTGGACAATGCTCGAGCCTACGCCAACCACAACCTTTCCATTGCCGCCAAGAAGGACCAGACTCTCACCATGCTCATCAAGGATCACTAATCACTTCATCGTCAATGCGAGAAGAAGGATCGCACCATCAAGCGTCTTCGCAAGAAGGTGGCCGCTCTCGACAAGACCATCCGTGAACATGAAGTCCAGCTTGAAGCAAAAGAGGAGGAGGAGGAAGACATCCAGGGAGATCTTCACTCTTACCATAGTGATAACAACGACTACCTGGAGGATGATGCCATGGGTTTCTACACCGATGATGATGATTCCGACTTCATTGAGGATGAGTAGATGCACTTGATCACTACCGTAGGAATGAGTTGTATCAATCCCACTGTATCTTAGTTCACAGAATGGTTCTTAAAACCATCTGTTTTTCCCTTTTATGTTGTGGTGTCTGTTGTATTGTGTGCTTGAATGAATGAATGAATAAGAGGAAGTTGTTAGTTTGCAAAACCTGAGTCAAACTCAAAGTTTAAAGCTTTTGAACAAAACCATGAACCTTAGAATTTCCCTCTCATCTCATTATCTATCTTAATCTTCAGATGCCTCGTGGAAATCAAGGAGGAAGTAGCTGATCACAGGACCCGAGGCTGTAGATTCTGCAGATGCTAGTTTCTAACCACGAAGCTAGTAGAGCCAAACGCCAAGCCAATCGAGCCACTCTGCAACAGATCGCCCAGATGACCCATAATAATCAAGGCCATGGAAATCAGGATCATCATGGATCCAAGCTCAAGAACTTTTAGAATACCAATCCCCCTATCTTCAACAAATCTGAGGATCCCTTAGATGCTGATGACTGGCTGCAAATCATGGAGAACAATCTGGAGGTCGCAGGAGTTGACGCCAATGAGAAGGTACTATTTGCCACCCATTATCTGACAGGAGATGCAAGAGCCTGGTGGAATAGCACCCGTACCATGAACAACGGTCAAGTCATGACTTGGGAAGCATTCAAGATCAAGTTTAGCCGCACCCATGTGCCGCAAGGTTTGGTCACCAGAATGAGAGACGAATTCAGGGAATTGAAGCAAGGAAAGACGACGATAGTTGATTACCGCGACAAATTTCTATCCCTCACTAGGTATGCCCCTGATGAGATCAACACTGCAGCCAAGAAGTAATAAAGGTTCCTAAATGGATTGCATGATGAGATGCAAACGGTTTTAGTCAACATCCGTTTCGAAGATCTAGAAGAGCTAGTCGACTCTTCCATCTAGATGGAAGGGAAGATAAACCAAGCCAATGACAACCGCAAGTGCAGGATGATGCACCAGACTGGGTCCCACAATACCCTAAAGTATCGCCCCAACCCGTCTGCAGGATATGCCCCAATAAACAACAAACCCGTGATGTCCTGTCCAAACTATCCCAATCGTAGCGGAGGAAACTTGAAGTCTGGAGGAAACCACAACAACAACAACCCCGGCAACTCCAAAAACTTCAACCGTGCACCGCCCAAGTCCAACAATAACAACAACAACAATACTACCCCAAGGACTGGAAGCAATGCCGTGCCTGTTGTAGCCAAAGACAAGTCCCAGATTACATGCTTTGAATATGGAGTCAAGGGTCACTACTCCAACAAGTGTCCCAAGAAGCTTGCAGCCACCACCAATGTGAATGCCCCAGCTCAGCAGCAGTGCCGTGTTCAGCATGGAAGGAGATTTTCCCTAGGGAATTCACTCAACCGCAATGGTCGTTTGTTCCACTTGAATGCTGAAGAAGCTCAGGAAGCGCCCAATGTCGTGTTGGGTATATTTTCTGTTAACTCAGTACTTGCAAGAGTGTTGTTTGATTCTGGAGCATCACACTCGTTTTTTACCAAAGAATTTGCATGCACTAGTAAGATTCAACCAACAAAATTGAAGCATGTTATGATAGTTCAAATAAACCACCAAAGCTAGAAAAATTTGCAAGGTTGTACCTATCAGAATCCATGGGATAGATTTTTATGCCAAACTAATAGTACTTGGAACTAAAGGTTTGGAAGTAGTACTAGGAATGGATTGGATGTTGAAACATAAAGGATTAATCGACTGTGCCAAGAAAGCCACAACCATGACCAGTAGCTCTGGAGTATCAATAGAGAATGTATCTGAGACCTTGCCCCATCAGTTCAAATGCAACAAGAGTCTAGCCCAACCAACCATAGACCAAGTTAGAGTAGTCTGTGAATACCCTGACGTATTCCTAGATGAATTGCTCGGTATGCCCCCAGACCAGGATATTGAGTTCATTATTGAACTAATTCCTGGAACTGGACCCATAGCATAGAGAAATTATAGTGTGAACCCGTCTGAATTAATGGAGCTGAAGAAGAAACTAGATGCTATGCTGGAGAAAGGTCTGATTCAACAAAGCGCATCGCCATGGAGATCGCCCATTCTGTTTGTTGATAAGAAAGATGGAGGTAACCGTTTATGTACGGATTACCGGAAGCTGAATGATGTCACCATCAAGAACAAGTACCCACTGCCCAATATAGAGGATCTGTTTGATCAGTTGACTGGTGCCAGAGTGTTCTCTAAGATTGATCTTAGGACTGTTTATCATCAACTCAAGATTCATGCAACGGATATTCCAAAGACCGCCTTTACCACCATATATGGATTGTATGAGTATACGGTCATGTATTTTGGATTAACCAATGCGCTCGCTTATTTGATGAACCTCATGAATAAGATTGTTATGAACTTTCCGGATAAGTTTGTCGTTGTTTTCATCGATGATATTCTGATCTATTCCAAGTCAGAAGAAGACCATGAGCTACACCTGAGAACCATCCTTGAAACCCTTAGAGAGCATCAGTTGTATGCCAAGTTTAGCAAATGTGAATTCTGGTTGAAGGAAGTAGGATTCCTTGGACATATTTTGTCGACAGGAGGTGTCGCTGTTCATCGCGCCAAGATCAAAGATGTTGAAGATTGGAAAGCCCCAACCACTCAAACTCAAGTCCGTGCATTTCTCGGATTAGCGGGATATTACCAGAAGTTCTTTGAAGGATTTTCGAGCATCGCAAGACCAATGACCCAATTGTTGAAGAAAGACAAGAATTTTGAATGGACTGACAAATGTGAAGCAAGTTTTCAAGAGCTCAAGAAGAGATTGATTTCAGCCCAGTTCTGATTATGCCAGATATCAAGAAGCCTTTTGATATGTATTGTTATGCATCCAAGATTGGTCTCGGATGTGTGTTGATGCAAGAAGGCAAAGTCATAGCATATTTGTGTAGACAACTGAAGCAACATGAGCAAAACTACCCCACCCATGATCTTGAACTCGTAGCTGTAGTTTTAGCTTTGAAGACATGGTGCCATTACCTTATGGGTAACCGCTGTGAGATTTATTCAGATCACAAGAGCCTGAAGTATATTTTCACTCAGAAGGAGCTGAATATGAGGCAAACAAGATGGATAGAGTTAATCAAGGATTATGACGTTGACATTCACTATCACCCCGGCAAAGCTAATCTGGTAGTGGATGCTCTTAGCAGATTGCCGTGTAGGTTAAACACCATGATCAAAGAAGCCTAGCCAAGTTTGCATGAAGAGTTGGAGTAGTTTAGAATGGAGGTAGTTAGTAGAGGATTTTTAGCTAGCATTGAACTTCAACCCACGTTGATCAGTCAGATCAAGGAAGCCCAGAAAGGAAATGCAAGTATCGACGTAATCAAATGTCGTATTGGTACAGGAAAGGTATCTGGATTCACAGAAGATGAAGACGGAGTTTTGTGGTACAAAGGACGTATCTTTGTGCCAGCCGATTCGGAGCTGAAGCAAGTTATCATGCAGGAAGCTCATGATACTCTTTATTCTATCCACCCTGCGGGAATGAAGATGTATCAGGATTTGAAGGAGCAATTTTGGTGGCACAAGATGAAGAGAGAAATCGGAAGCTACATAGCTAAGTGTGATATCTATCAGCGAGTCAAAGCGGAACATCAGAGACCCGCACGACTTTTGCAACCATTGCAGATTCCGGAATAGAAATGGGATTCCGTCGGAATGGACTTTATCACCGGTTTGCCTACTTCTACTAGGGGAAATGACTCTATTTGGGTCATAGTTGATAGACTGTCCAAGGTAGCCCATTTTATACCTGTCAAGACAACCTACCAGAGTTCGAAGCTAGCAGAGTTGTACATTACTAGAATTGTCAGTTTGCATGGAACCCCGAGACCATAGTGTTAGATCGAGGAACCCAATTTACCTCAAGATTTTGGCAGAATTAGATCGTAGGGCTCTGGTTGAAAGATACCATTTCACGTTAGAACAGTCGCTGACTGGTGGACCCCATCTGTCAGCAGCCCGCTGCGCTGTGCAGTGCAGCTGGGCCGGCCAGTTTAACTTCCTACGCTGGCCTAGAAATTCAAATAATTAATTTTCCATTTAGGTTTAAATTATTTTCTGTCCACTAATTAAAAAATCAAATCAGAGAGTTTCACTGAACCAAAATGTATTATTCAAATTTCGCTAGAAAGGAAATAAAAGTATCTATCCAAGCCCGTTTTTATTTAAATCATTAGGAGTTAGAGATAATCTTTAGTAAAAATAACAAGACAGAGACTTTTGCAACTTCAAACATTTTTCAAAAATCAACCATAATATCTTTTGAGTTGATTCCAACTCTTAAAAATCACATTTTACCATACCTATGTGAATATCTAAAAATATCTAGGTTTGCATGCAATGACATTGGACCAGTACCAAAATAATGCTATTAGGGCATTTCTAGTTACTTTAAATCTATTAAATAATATCTTAAACTTTCTAAAATGTGACCAACACTTTAAATCACATTCCCATGTATTATAATATGTGGTGATGACATGTTTCCACATGATCCCATATTTTAATTGGAGAATATTAAATCTTAATTAATTTCAATGAGTAGAAATTACTTTTCTCAAATAAACTAGATAAAACTAGTTCTTTATTTCATCTGATTATTGTGATGATGCTAGATCATAAAGTGTGAGCCTTAGTGTGCTGAATATAACTATTTAAGTATTGTTTGGTGATTGTGAACCCCGTATTTATTTATAGACAATAGTACCGACCCAAGCTACGAGGAGGAGGAGTTCTACCCCGAAGAAGAGGAGGAAAAATTCAATCACTACACCAATCAAGGCAAGCCATCATTAATAAACAAGATAGAATTATACAAGTTAACCATGCAAGCTTTAACCTAAGCAAGATGCATTAGGCATACTTTGGTTATATACCTTTGATTTATACCAATCCCAAGTTTTACTTGCAAGCTTTACTCTTTTACTTTACCAAAGTTCTTTACTTAAACTAGTGCTTTGTGAGTATGTGGAAAGGTAGTATAGATAGCATAAAGAGTATAAAACTAGGCCTATACTAGGTTCCATTCTATGACATGATATTGAAGAGTAGCACCCTCATTAGTGAACACTCTTAACTTAGTGGCTAGTGCTAAGCTTAAAACTTGATCACTTTACATGGGAATACTTGGTGAAAATGATTATGAAAACCTTCGAATGATGCTTCATTCTATTGAAATGTTTTGACATGTGTTGAGAAACACAAATGGATTTGATGATTAAAATGTTAAGGCATGAGCCTTAGCCCTTTATAAAATCTGATGGTTGGGTTCGGATGCGATACCATTCCAATTTTACCGTATAACCACAATACCTGAATTGGGCAGGGCTTAGCCGGAAGTTTATATGCATTAGTATGGGTTTCCTCATGGAAGAGGTTTGAGCTGAGGTACCTCTTGATGATGTCCACCTATGTAGTGCCCAGGATGGAAGATGGCCATGGCTGGGAGGCCAAGCTCATAGGGGAGGTGCCTATACTAGAGTGTGTAATTGAAAGGTTATGATTGATTATCCGCATACTAAGTATGATGATTTAGGGTTATCCCTGACGGATGTATCGAATTTGTGGTGAAAGTGTACCACCTCTGCAGAGTGTCAAACTATTCGAATAGCCGCGTCCAGGGTCATGGACAGTTGGAGTGGCCATACTGTTTCGTCGACAGATATTTTCAAAATGACTTGTGAAGTGAACTATGAATTTGAATTGACCACAACAGGGTTGTGAATATGAAAGCTAGGTTCCCACTTAAAGTGATTTAGAACATTTACATTAGTTTTCTTTACTTCTAAACTCAGTTTAGATAAACCTAGCTTTTTGCAAATAAACCTAGAGCTTAAGTTTCCTACTAGAACCATCTTACTTGTTAATGATAGTTTGCGAGTACTTAAAGAGTACTCATGGATTTATCCCTGGCTATTCCCGTGGCCAGACCATGAGGAGGACTATCAGGAAGATGGATAGCAAGACGTCTACGATAACTAGGATCATCTCCCATCGTTAGCATTTTATTTTACCCTGAAGATGGAGCCCACTACTACGCTTATTATTCCGCTGCTTGTTTGTATTAAGACCCGATCATGAGATCCTTTATTTGTGTAAGACCTTATTATGGTTTGTAATGGATGATGTACTATGATATCCAATCTGTTATGTCTCGTAAAAATGGTAATCCTAGGATTGCGATGTATGGCATAATAGGCATCTGGGATTAAAAATCCGGGTGTTCTCAATTCTCTTGATTGACTAGATCTATACATGAAGTTTGAATTGGTGTGATAATGCATGTTGCATCATCAAGTTATTACTTGATGTTATAGACCTAGATAGAAAAGGAATTCGTGTAAGGGAATGACGAGTTCCGAAGGCAAATATGAAGACTTATATTAAGACCAAAGTAAAGTATAAGGAGTGTCAACACGACTTTGAAGTAAGAATCAATTCCGAAGTCTTATTTTTGCAACAATAAGGATGTTTAATGAAGAAAAGGTGTGGAATGTATGAAAGGTGGAACTAAGGTTCATTATAGAAGGTGTTACTTATAGTGGATTTGATGAAGTTAGTGATACTTAAGATCATGGAAGTATCATGAATTGATAGGAAGAAGAAATGGTGGAACAATAAATGGTACTCAAGCTCTGAAATATTAGAGAGAATACCGGGAGTAAGGGAGTTTAAGATATTTAGGATATTTTAGCATCATCCCACACTAGGATGATTTGCAGTTGAAACCATAGGGGTTAAATTAACCAAGTCATATTTGTATGACCTAAAGAGCATAAATCTTGGCCTATGTTAGATTAGATTGAAAGAAGTATTAAATTTGAGCAACCATCATCTATGACACTTCGCGAAGTTGGGTTTGCCAAAGTGATAATGTCCTGAGAGTTGAAAGTAAGGCAAATAATGTTGGAAGAACCTTTTTGTTAGTTTTTTAAGATCTCTTAGGTAAGATACTTACCTTTTACAGGAGATAAAAAACTTTAGGTTTAAGTAGTGGTTTGTAAAAAATCACCTCGGATATCCACAAATGTGAGGGTACACCACTGATTTCCTCTATGAAATCATATAAAGGTATAAATGTAAGGCATATATAGCGCAATGTCCTAACTATGTAGTCCTTCAAGGCATTTGGAGATAATTAGAAGGACTTAAGGGGGAGAGGAAAGATGAGGATGATACCAAGTTTGTAGCTGGTAGGAATAAGAAAGCCCTCAAAAGTTAAGTATGCCTAACTTACCCAGAAATAACATAAGTATAGGTTTGTATCAGAAAGATCTCCAAGCCATAGATCACTAGTGATCTAAATAACTTATGAGTGAGAATAGGATATCCATGAAGGGATGGGCTAATTGAGTCCAAACCAGTCATAGGAGGAAAACATAAGGACTAACTATAGCATGGTAGATTAATTTGTAATACCATTAGTATAGTTGATGCTAGGTGGAAATAAAACCTTATCTTAGTGAGACTTCCTAAACCTCAAGTATTTAATAGGTAGACAGTCAATTAGGACTATTAGTAAAGCTAATAAGCAGGAGAAGATGTTTTAATTGTTAGATCTTTCAAAAAGATCTGATAAGGAGGGGAATGAAAGTAAAAGGAATCATGGGGACGAAAAGGACTAAAAATTGGTGGTTGTTAAGTCCGAAGTGGGTCCACGGAAAGGGTTTTAATGAATGATATACCAATTATCTTCATCACGGATTTCGAGAATTACCATATTCTATAGAGGCCAGCTCTACAATCTAAAACGTAAGAGAGTACGAACTTCGAGGATGAAGTTTATTTTAAGGGGGAGAGATTGTAACATCCTAGGGTTTTAGGTCAGAAAATAAGAGACCATGGGTGTGTGCATTGCATTCATGCATCTGAAAATTTAGGAAATTTTCACACAAAACTAAAAGAGGTGCAGTGGGATCGAGGTCTCTTGTTCCCATGGAAACGTCAGGGCAAGTGCGACAAATTTTAACATAACCTCTGTTGTATCTTTGTGTTTGAGTGAAGTGAATTCAAATGAGTATTTGAATTTTGAATCCAAAATTTGAAGATAGTTGAAATTTAAAATAAAGTTGAATTTAGATTATATAATTGAGATTTGAATTTCACGTGTTTTGGGATTGTAAATGCCAAAAGTTTAACTATAAAATATTATTTAAATAGATTTTATTATATCAATGGAATTTGATTATTGAATAACATTATGTGATATTACATTAATATCATCAATAAATACAATAAAAGTGTAAATGGATTTATTTCCATATTACAATCTCACAAATCATTTATATAAGTAAATAAAAAGATAGTAAATTGAAATAATATAAATAAAAGAATTATTTATTACAAAAAAATACAAGTTACATTGTCTTTACAAACTAAATAAAAATAAAATACAAGAAATGTAAACAAGAAATCAAAAACCTAGAATATTTCTTCTTGGTAACTACCTGGCTCTTGGCACCTGCAAGATAAAAACAAAAGAAGACAAAACTATAATAAACAAGAAGTAGTTAGTAATAAAGGGGAAAGTTTACCAAATCATAGTATATATTCTTATATTGAAATGGGCCTCAGAGCAACATCACTTACCAGATGGGGAAAGATTCACCAAGATAGGTATAAGTAAATAGTAAGAACTTGAGAAAAGATCAAGTTTTCACTTGATTCTATCCGAAGGAATCAACCAAACACACAGGCAGCTCTCACACACTTGCATGAGTGTGTTCTGTCAAGCTAGCAGAAGAAGTACCAGAGTAGAAAAGGAAGCCTTAGATGAAGCAACTAAGCTGCTAGCTCACTTCTACTTCTTCCATAAAAACATATTCCTTTTCCTTCTACAACTTAGTTCATCATCAGACCATCCCCAACAAATCAGTCAACAACTACAACCAACGTAATTATTTAGCAAGCCATTAGAGGAGATCAATAAGCAGCCTTTGGTGGTAATGGGAGGTGCAGGTCTCGAGTATAAGGAGGAGTCCAACAATAATTTATCAAAAGCAAGATCTACATCAACATCAAGCCATCCTACCACTCCACCACAATAGGTTGAATTCCCAGGATCATGCACAATTAATTGTTCTTGTCATATATGTGCGTGATTTTGGGTCAAAGGAGCATCCTCAGAAATACACTCAAATGGAGTGTAATTTCTTCATAGGATCTCAAAGAAACAGCTAGAAAATAATATATATTCACTTAAATCTCGCCTTAGTCTTTGCATCACTGGATAGAGCTTTTTTTGTCAAAAGCTTTGCACGTGAGCATCCAACATTGGATGATTTTATTCAAGCCACTAAGAACATCAGATCATGCTAAATAGGGTACCATTATGCACAATCTATTGGAGGCACCATAGTGGTACCTATTGAGTAGAATCCATACTACTGTGAAAACACAAGCCTGAAAAGCATCATATTCCTAGCCAAATCCTAGGAATCAGTTACAATTAACTGACTATCAAGTTGACAGAGAAGTTTCTCTAAGAAAGGTTGTATCCAGTCCTTTTCCTAGTAATAAACACTGGGAATCATTTCTATTAGTTTCTTCTATCATATAAACTGTACCAAATAATAGGCAACACTGAGTATAATATTCAGTTAAGCATATATAAGTACAATAGTGTAGTAGCACAAAGGGTTAAGCCATGTCACTATACTTCATGAAGCCAACAGTAAACTAATAATGCAAGGAAGCTTTATACTATATCCAAATCCAATCAAGATTGAAACAAGTAAGTCAATTAGACCGAGGCATTTTTATCACATACCAATACACCTGTAGGTACACAACCATACCACCACTATCAGTAGAACCATCAACCTAAATTAGTGTCACCAGGGAACTTAATCATTTAAATTAAGTTACTGGTTGTTGTTGGAGTCTAAGAGTAGTACAAGTGGCAGTGGAAGCCGATGACAGTCGAACCGGCCGACGAACCTAGGGTTCTAGTGGGATCCAAGAAGAGGCACGCCTATTGTAGAGGTAGCTAAGATTCGAGATATGTAGTGCAAGCAGAGCCTTCCATCGTGTGGAGGAACTGGGAGAGACGGGGTTGGCCGGGACAGCGACTGGCGGCGATGTCTCGCCGGAGCAAAAGATGAGTCGAGGATGGGCGTGGGAGATCGTTGAAAAAAAATTGAATATGACGAGTTGGAGTAGGAGAGCCCGACAGAGCTCCAGCGACTGTCAGTGGCGGCCGCAATGGCATGTGATCACCAGAGATAACCGGGAGTGATGGTGGCGGCGACATCGCGCATAGGCAGAGGGGAATCATGGTGTTGTGTTCGCGCTCGTGTGTGTGTGTGTGATGTGTGAGGAGAGGGGAGTGGGACGGGGTAGGTACCCCGAGCCAGGCCTGGCTGGGACGGGCCAACCAAAAGATCCAACCAAACATGCTTAATACTAAAAATAAAAAGTAAAAGAGTTTGAAAAAGACATAAGAAATTAAACGGAATAATCTGTAAATACAATAAGCTCTAGAAAATGTAGAAAAATCCTAAAAATGCATATGACATGCTCACAAAAATAATATCTATCTAGTAAAAATATAACATTACTTATTTGAGTTAAATTAAATACAACTAAATAATGAAACTATTAAAATCCTCAATGAAATATAACAAAATAAGGAAAGGTCCTAAAACCAATAAAAATCATTTTTGTGTATAAATATATTTTATTATTTTATAAAAATGCTAATTATATAATTCCAAGTCATTTAAGGATTTATAAACAAGTAACTGCTATAATTGACTTTATAGTCCTTTTCTTGTATTAAATAAAATGATATAGTTTCCTTTATCATTTATAAATAAAAATAAATGTTCTCTAGCTTTATTAGACTACTTAAGATTTATTGAAACATAGAAATATAATTCTTTCTTTTAAAACTAATGGAAGATGCTTTTAAAAATTTAAATCCTAATAACCCAAAACATTAATTTAATTACATCATTATACGCAATATACCCTATTGTTCCTTTGAAATCTAAATCAAATAAGAGTTTCACTAAACCTATTTTCTTTAAGTAACCATATAAATTCTCAACCTTAGTTTAATTCTTAAAACTATGAAAATAGTTTGTATCAAAATAATCTTAACTATTGGTTAACTTAGTAAAGAAATATTTTCTTCAAAAATTCTTTTCTCCACTTCAAACAAACACATTATGATATTTCTTTTAAGCCTGAACCATTTAAAACACGAGCTTTGATAACAATTATATGAGATTCACCAACCCCAATTATATGTTGTTATAGTACTTTACTTTTATGTCTTATATGCTCAATCCTCGTTTCCTTATAGATATATTTGCTTGTGAAGTAAAACTAAAGATAAACCAAATCTTAAAGAAATCACCTAAGTTCAAATCATTCACCTTAATGGGAAGTTACTTCGGGGTTTTATAAAATGCATGGCATTACTTATGCATCACATCATCTTGCTTCATTAAACATTAGTCCTTACCGGACCAATGATGTTGTTTTCAGATATTGGATCTTATTTTAGCTCGAAGACAGTGATTGCATCATCTTGCAATCACAAAGGCATGTTCACACTTGCTCATGTCCTTTGGTTATTTTCTATCAAGTATTTTCAATATATTACTTCTAACACCTGTATTTCGAAAGGGATGGCAGAAAACACTATTTTTATAATTAACTTGAACTATTGGTTACTTATCCTGGGTGATCAGTTAATCTATTATGACTGGCAATGGGATCCCCATTGCACGAGAATGTATCATCTAGGATTTAACAATAAATGTTGCCAGTGCGTTAACCATGAGATCTATATGGGCTCTAGGGAATTTGCTGGATCTTCTTCCTTCTGCCAGTCAACAGATGCGTAGGTCGTGGCTGTTATCCTTGTACTGTGAGTGTAATATCGAGAGAGGATATACATCAGAGGGGTGGGGGCCCACAACATCCCACGGTAGTTCTGGCATCTATAAAGGTGTGTACGTTTCATTGCTGTAATGCCAAAGGTGGGCATGTTTTACTCCAAGGGGGCATGTGGGGTCATGAAGAAGGGCAGTGATTGGCTTGGGTCCTTATATTAGGCCCCATACCAATGAAGTATGGACAAGCTCACTACTTTGTTGTGAAACATGGATAAGGATATCTCATGGGTAAAGCAACGTACCTCTACAATGTGTAAAAAAGTGTGACATGTTACTCCCTGTTCCAGAAAGGAGCTGCGAATGCTGCAGGAAAGGAACTCCATGAAGTTCTAATCAACCCGTGAAGACTGACGAACAAAGGTTTTCCGAATAAAAGCAACCTTTGAAGAAATGTTTATAAAAACCTGCATAGCCTACGACCTCTGGTCCGTGGTTATAGATAGTGCATCAAATAGTCCTTTTTAGTGAACTTGTTTCGTATGCTCGTACTCAACCATACCTTATTAATCCTTGCTATATCTCAGAGCAATCACCTACGAACTTAGACGAGAACTTGTTTGAAGAGTTCAAGATATCTAGTGGGGATCAATGAAGTCGACAACTACATCAGAACAATAGAAAAGAAGCTAAAGAGTAGAGTATAGATAAATTCCTAGTTACCAGAGCCTACTTCTGTAGAGCATTTCTATAGTAGAAATCCCAAGCCATATTCATAGGTTATTAGTAGTACTATTTTAGAATACACTTCGAGATGATATTTCCGGTGTTCTTCTCTATAATGTTTTCCTCACTGTTTCGAGGATGTTTTTTAGATCTTCTATAAAGCTCTAAATTGTAATCTATAGTCATGTCTTGGACCCACGATGTTTCTGTTGTACCACTCTAAGGTATGTAATACTAGTGGAATGGTGTTTCATTGGTGTTATGACAACGACTATAACATACTACATCATGAAGTGGTATGCTGGGTCACCGCAAGAAATATAGCTAATATTTTTTTGCAGGTCTAGGAAGGTAAGATAATAGTTGCAAAAGGTGCTTTGGCATACTAGTTAGGTAACTACATTGCCAATAGGTTCATCAAAATATTCTAGGTAGTTAATTACATAGCCAAAGTGTGCATCCTGTGCATTCACACATTTTTACCAGTTTGTACCAATTGATCACCACTCTACCCAATCTTTCTCTCCAGTGTCCTTACCCTTCAGTAGGTTATTATTGTCTTCCTATTGCACGTCCCAAGTGTCCTTATTTTCTATAGACGACCCCTACTCCCACCTATTCTCTCCCTCCTGAAATTCTCTCTTCAGGTGACGTTGGTACTCCTTCCAACTCTCTCCACTCTTGCATCTGACGCAGAGTTGATCATCCAATACTGGATTTCCTAGAAATAATATTTCCTTCATGTCTAGGATCCTTCTATATAGCTTGTAGCTACAATAACCATCTATTCCAGCATACTCTAGGTGCTCTTCTGGCAAAGCGGATTCACATGCCACTATTGGTGCATGTCATTTGTGCACCTATTCTTCATCTTCTTATAGGAGGAGTCAATGAATCCTCGCTGCAAGAGCACCCATGCCAACCTTGTCACCAATTCCCGGTATCCTATACACAACCTAGATGTCGATGTGGTACTCGAGTGGGATTGATATCACTTCATTTAATAGCTTTATCCTGTCTTGGGTTATGTCCACGCTCACAAAAGTGATATTTTTCTTAGTCAAGAAATCTGAAAGAAAACTTTTGCTTAAATTGCTAGAGACCCTACAAAAATGATATACCAGAACATGCTCTCGCATGGCGAGTTAAATGATGGTGAGCCTTTAATCAATGCCTGAAGGAGTGTACTCCAAGTCTAGCCCCATGAACTTGTTCGGCCCTCATGTAAGGGCATTGATATCTCTATGTGTTTTGGTGTTGATGACAACTCCTCTTGTGGTCTAATAGTGTGCCTAACTTGCAGGAATCATCTGTGAGCACTTTGCGATTGGTGGACCCTTCTTTGGAAAGACTCTTAAAGAGGACATTTATTTTCGGGTTTCTCTCTATTTTGTTGCATTAGGATCCTGTAATATCAAGAGGGGGTCCACCTTGGAAGGGTGTGGGGGAATCACTTTTCTTGCACAAACCATAGTTAGACCTCCATAACCCTCCTAGTTTTCAGCGAGAGAGTGTCCTGCTTGAGGTTTTGAGATGTTTTCATCCTGATCAGAAGTACCAGTCATGCACCAGTAGTTCCGCCCGTAAGGTTTTGCCTAGCTGGCGTGGTGGTAGTTCCAACACTAGTACCAGCCAAGTTCCGATGAAGGCGTGCATCTCCTCAGTAACCTCCCTGGTTTAAGAGTGCTATTTGGCGGAACTTGAGCCGGAAGTTGACTGGTAGTACTGGCCGGAAGTTCCGCTCGTCTCTGAACATAACTTCTGGCTGATACTGCCAAGTCACTTCCATAGGATTTTGCCTGAGGTACATGTGGTCTGAAATTTTGCTTGGAACCACCGGTAGTTTCGGGTCTAGCTCCAGTCGAGTTCCGACGAGGCCTAGTTTCAGCTCAGTACACTCTCTGTTTGAGATGTGCTAGTTGGCGGAAGTTGACTGGAAGTTGGATCCGTAGTGGTCGGCAGTTCCACCCACACTGGGTCAGAACTTTTGGCCCGTGCTATGAGTAAGTTTCAACAATGTTCGAGCCATTGGAACTTGGTTCACCCGAAGTTCCGGTGCGCCATAGGTAGTACCGGTGGAGTCACAGAAACAGGAAACGGTTCGATTGGAAGGGGCCTATTTAAGGACCCCTTCTTCTTCCTCCCCACCTACCTATTTATCACTCTCTCTCCTCCATTAATTTTAGATCTCCCTCTCCACCCAACCAAAGCTCTTGATCTTTTTAAGAGTTGACAAGGATACCTAGATCTACACTTCCACCAAAGGGAATTTGATTCCCCCATCCATCCTTTGTGGATCTTGTTACTCTTGGGTTCTTGGAACCCTAGATGGTGTAGGACGTCCTTTAAGATCGGGCATTCTTTGTAAAGCTTCTTGGAGTCATTGGGGGCACTCCATTTGAGTTGTGGAGTTTGCCCTCAACCTTGTTGTAAAGGTTTCAGCTGGCGCCTTCAAGGTCATCGGTTAGTGGAACGTGGGATCGCCTTTGTGGTGACTTCATTGAAGAATAATGTCGTGGTGGTCTCACGGCAGATGCCATGTATAGGCTAAAGGTGGGGACTAATACTCGCTAGGGGAATCCAGGGAGGGATAGTGAAGTGATTCTCCACACAAGAGCTTGTATTGATTTGCTCCCAAGGTTACAAGTGCTCCTAGAGCTGTATTGGCGAGAGGAGGAAGAAAGAGCTCTCTTACTCTCACCCACAGATCACACCTGAAACCCACAGACCTGAGGCCTTTGTGGCGCTTGGGTGACCTTGTGTGGCCCCAACACCACTCCAACTTAGACGTAGCTTCCTTGGAAATGAACTACGGGAATCATCTATGTGTCCCCTCGCCGGTTTACTCATTCCTCTACTTCACTACTTGTATTTACCGCCTTGTGTTCTTGTTGTTGTTCTTGTCATATAGATTTCCTCATCTAGTTGCATCTCTAGAGAACTTATATTTGTGCAAAGCCTAAATTTTAAGTAAAAGATAAAATTTGGTAGTCTCCTATTCACCCCCTCTAGTCGACCATAGTGGTCCTTTCAATTGGTATCAGAGCCAAGGATCTTACTTCAAGCTTTACTGCCTAAGAGACTATGGCCGACTATGAGGGTAGTGGGGTTGAAGCCACCAAGAATTTGGCCTCCATGGATGACCTCAATCGATTGGATACATCCATGTTGACCAAATTCGAGGAAATGATGAACCTCTTGCAATCATTTAAGCCTAATACAGTGGATACCACTCCCCAAACCGTAGAGCCTCCCCCGTGGTCGCTCCCATTGTGACTGCTACTCACTTGGGTTTGGGTTTTGTTGCTCAAACGGCAAAACAACCAAGTGAGAGAATGGAGGGGCTTGGTGACTCATCTTCCAAAGGGGAAGGGGATGCAAAATATTACTCGGCGGTTCCCCACCTCCGAATTACACCCCGGAACCGATTATCCCCATGCCACATATCATTCTAAAGGATCTCCACTTATGCTAGATACTTCAAATTTTGCCAATTGGCAATATCTAATGCAATCTCATATTTACGGCTCTTCTATTGAGTTAATGAGGATTTTGGAAGAAGTATTCTTGCCATATGATGCAAATAAGTTGACTCGAGCCATGGTTGTGGACAAGCAGCTCAATGCCACCACCTTGGGCATTATTCAAAAGGCATTGACCCCCAAGGACTTTGCTCACATTCGCCAACTCTCCACTGCCAAATAAGGTTGGGATCATCTCACCAAGTTATTTGTGGGGAATGCAAGCATTCAAATCTCCAAGTTTGATGAGGTCAATGATGAGTCTGATGCAAGATGATGAGAGTCCTGAAGACATGTACAGGTGAATCAAAGTTCTTTGTTGCACCATGATCGATCTTGGAGCTACCTATTTTGATGATAAGTCCATGAAGAGAAAGTTTGTTCAAGCCCTTCTTCCATTTGAAGAACAAAAGCTCAAATCCATCAAGGGAAGAAGCAACTATCACATCATGACATCACAAGAAGTCTTGAGTGAAGTCATTTCCATGACGATTGCCAAGAAAGATGCGGAATCCGCTCGTGCTCGGGCCTATGGATCTTAAAGGTGAATCTTGCCTTGAAAGCCAAATTGGTGGTATTTGATGATGAAGAAGAAACTAGTGAGTGGTCTGAAGAGGACATCAAGTATGCCTTCAATGAGCACTTGGCGCTTGCATTAAAAGCCTTTTGGAACAAGCCGAGCATGAAGTCAAGGTCAAGGGACAACTCAAGATTCAACTCAACAACAAAGGCTCCTAAAGTGATATCATGCTACAATTGCAATGACACGAGTCACTTTGTGGCCCAATGTCCCTTTGAGAATAGAGAATACAATGGTGGTCGTCTTATCAGCAAGGGCAAGCTAAGACCTCCTCATCCAATGAACAAGAAATTTCCAAACAATAACCTCGCCAACAAATTAAGGGGAATGGTGGTCCATGAAGAATACTTCTCGGCAGCGGATGATGATGAAGCTCAGGGTGGTGATATCGTGGGAGTTGCCGCTGATGAGTCCAAAATTGATGCATATTTAAGTATATAAATTATTTATATTGTCACTCATTACATGCTACATCTATCTATAACTATGCCTATTATGTATGATTACTACTTCTCATTCATTTTTCACATGGGATTTGCACAACTAGTAGTGTATTAGGATTTTATTACCTATTTATTGTCTTTGATTTGTGTGTAGGTTCTATGGAGAATCATGGATAAAAGGAGCAAAGAAGATTCAATACGGAGGAGTTGTAGGCACCAGACTTAGCCATTTGAGGGGAGGAAGAAGTGAGTTTTTCCATAAACTCCAAATGAAGATCCAAGGCAATGGTGTTGTAGCCCTCGTCCGTACAATCCAACGATCTAAAGAACACCTCAATCGTAGTCCGTATGAAGAAATGGCGACCAAAATACTATGGAGTACCGCATGGATAACGACCATTGGTACGGGCGGAGCCCGCCCGTACCGTACGGCTGTACCGCCCTCCAACAACTTCGTTTCATCAAACATAACAACATTTGTGAAGGCCCAATGGGCATATTCGCCCCCAGCTCCGTCGGATCATGAAACCAACCTCCAAATGCCTATTTAAAGAGGGGGAAACCCTAGATGAAGGCAGAGAACCACACACGCCTAAGGGGTGGAGCCCTGCCGCCTCCATAGCCACCGCCCATGAGATCTACACTACCATAGCAATCAAGGGAGAGAGGAGGCTTGCATCTTGAAGGGCTACGCATCGATCTTCATCGCCATCTTCATCAACATCATCTTCACATCAATCCCCTTTCTTTACTTTGTTGTAGTCCAATCTCTATTGTGGATTTACACTTGTATTCAATTATACCTTCATATTGCATCCATACAATTGCCATAATGTTGATCCCTTTCATGTATGAGTAGTTTCCTTGTTCTTGGGGAGAGATGGTGAAACCCTAGTATTATTATGCATTGAAATAAATATGATCTATTACTTTTGTACAAAGATCCATTGATCTATGAATTGTGTTTGATATCTCTCTTTAGATGATATGTGAAAGTCGACCACATATCATTTGCCCTTGGGACTAAAGGGAGGGATAAATCCTTTGGACGTGTCTTGAAAGCATAACCAAAATGCCTCATGACAGATTGACGCCGTCTCGTAACCTACATGGTCAAAGGAGGGTTAAAAAGGGACTCCCTAAGCTAATTACGATATCCACGAGGAAACCTTTAATTGCGGTGGTTTGTATGGGTGATTGCTCTCAGACATCGCAGTGGTTATTTAGAGGTGACCTCACTCTTGGCTCAACAAAGTGGCTTCTTACGAGCCTTGTAGTGAACATCTTATTATGGAGCTCTCTCCACACATGTCATGACATAAGGAATATGTTATTCTAATCATTCATAATTACTCCATGCTAGTGGTGAATCCTACTCTCCTTGAGAACCCCTCAATCATATTACACTTCATAAATACTCTCTTGCTTTAGTTTAGTTTTGTGATTTGCTTTGTTCTTGTACGTTGGCACTTAATCAAATACACTATTTACATACCCTTTACTTGAAATTAAAGATAACTTACAAGTAATCTCTAGTGAATAGTAATGAGGGGCATAAAGACCTTGACCAATAGCTCTCTATGGGTTCGATATCTTTACTTCGAAACTAGCTACAATTAATCTGTGCACTTGTAGTCATCAGCCGCTATTTCTATTACTCTACACCATGATTGCCCCTTTTAGACTCTCCGAACGAGAACATCATCGTCTCCAACCAAAAGTGTCTCATGGCCAAAGCCACCGAGGTAACACCCACCTCCAAATCCCCTTCTAATGAACTTCCTTTGCATATTCCTGAGGGTCTCGATGTAAAGAAAGAGATAGTTAGCATGTGCGAGTTCATTGATCACTTGGATGATGATACTAAAATTTTCTTTAAAACTCTTTCAAGCCAACTTGAACATCCTAGGGAAATTCTACATGAAAAGGAAGAAGTAATTGACTTGCTTGGTAAAAATGAAAGAGAGGTCGCCGATGAAATTGCCTCCCTTTCACAGTCTCTTTAGGATGAACAAAATCTAAGATTAACTCTTGAGGAGAGTGTCTCCAAGCTAGTAGGGGATCATAGTCTCTCCATATCTTTGCTTGTTAAAGAACATGATCATGCTCTAGCTTTGGTTAAAATCCTTAAAAGTGAAAAGGTTGAGTTTGGTGTTGGTCATGAATGTCTAGGGGATTTTGAGAAACTCAAAACGGAGCACCAGTCCTTGGAGAGAAAATTATCAAGCCTCTTTGAAGCTCATGAGCAACTTCAAACTGAACTGAACAATGAACAATCAAAGTCTTCCGCTATGCATATTTTAGATTTGCATTGTTTTTCTAACTCTTGTTGCAAGCATGTGAATCTCATTGAGGGGAACAAGGAGTTGAAAGAACAACTTGCAAAAGGTCAAGTTGACAAGAAGGGCATTTGGTATGTTCCTAATCCCAAGAAGAAGAAAAACAAGAAGAACAAGAACATTGCTCAAGGACCGCCTCATGGTCCTACCTTTATGCAAAGTGACAACTTTGCCAGGAAGAACAACCCTTCCTATATTGTTTGCAAATATTTTGATGGTCATGTCTATGCAAAATACATTGGCACTTCCTATACTCATGATTATCATTGGACTATTTGGGTACCAAATATCCTTATTACTAACAAAAAGGGACCCATTGCAAATTTTATGGATGGTGTTGTGTTGTGTGACAGAGGAGAACAACTAGGCTCTACATCGCCTAGAATCTCTCGAGAAGAGTCTTGGCAGCACCGAGACAAAGGGGAAGAATGCGGTCAAAGCCCTCGAGCGCCTGAAGTCGGAGTCGAAGCAGCATGAGGAGAGCCTTGCGGCAGCTACAGCGGAGTGGGATAGGGTATTGGTCATCCAGCTCATGATTGTCGCCCAGGATTTGTCTAGTAAGTGTGCATTGCGTGCTTTTTGCATCTTCTCTTGCTTGGTGTGTGTTTTGAGGCCCCTGGTTCGGGTGCATATGCGGATGCAGCTATTGTCGACTTCAAACGCCAAGTGCTGGAACATGATGACTCGTTGGTTGGCATTGTGACCACAGTCGAAGATCGCAGCCCCTTGATGGAAATGACTCCGTGTGTACCAACTTGTTGGGACTCCAAGTACAGAGTCTTGTAGCAAGCGTTTTCCCCACAAGGGTGACTCGAGGGTTTATATTGAACTCTCAGAGAATTGGATCAGAGATTTATTCTTCCTCTTCTCTTCAAGCAACCTACAAAGCAAAGTTTTGTCTTGTTTCCCCAACTCCACCGTGTGGTTACCGAGAACAAGGTTTTGTATTAGGAATAAGAAATAAGAAAAATATAAAAATAAAATAACACAACAAAGTAAGAACAATAAAGGATAGTTGTTTTTGGGTTTTGGTTGTTTGTGTAAGTGAAGAAAGTATTTCTGTATTTTCAAAATAATAAATAGCAGAAAATATAAAGTGTGATAGTGGTGTTGGAAAGACGTTTCTTATGGTTTAAAATGGACCGGGGTTCATGGGTTCACTTGTCTACTCTCTTTTTGGGTTGCAATGGACATAAACAATTTATCAGAGACATAGTATTGGTGGAACTTCTTCATGTATTTGACAAGCATTCATGTGATCATGTCCTAACATAGAGATGATGCAACAGATCTCTCTTATACTCCTCAAGAAAGGGAAAAATCCAAGCAATCTTGAATTAAGGATCAACAGAGTATTGCCTTAGGTATTTTGACATGATGTTTGAATCACAAATATGCTACCTTGACCAAACACGATTATCTAACTGTCACAAGATAATTATAGCACATGGATTCACTTTATCCCTAGTGAGGCAGCAAAAGAAAGGTAAAAACCATAGTATATCTTGAATTTGTTGTCACTATTCAATCACTACCACCATGTTACTCCATCTAATACAGACTTCTCCCCACACATGATCTTGCATACAAGTTGGATCAGAATAAGTACATAAGAACAGGGTACATGATATGCATCTATCAATACATCTTACACATAATAGGTTCCAATCTCATATATCACATCATAGAATAAAGATCCACCACATAAGAATTACAAATATGACATAATCCTATTGGGCAACTCATATGGTACTAGATCTATAAAGAACAAGAGAGACACGGATCAAGATACTACCATAAACCCATAGTCCAGAGGTGGACTACTCGCTCTTCATCATGGTGATGATGGTGGAGATGTTGTAGAAGATAGAGATCCCTCCGGCCACAGCTCCGATGGAGTTTCTACCTCTAATGTTCGCTGGTTCTGGCTCTGTTTTGGTAATTCAGTGTTTCTGTGGCAGCCCCCTCCAGGAACTCCTGAGAGGCCCTTTATTTAGTGGTTTTTAGGTCAAACGAAGGTGGTGGGAAAAAGATTGAAGCGAATCAATGGTATAGGAGGAAACTAGCATGGGTGCCGCGCCCACCCTTAATTGGGGGGCCACTAGTGCTATTTTGGGCCTCCTGGCTCTTCTGGTGAGGTATAAGTACTCCTAGTGCTTTTCTTGATGAAATATTGACATCCCCGAAAGCCTAGCTCCATTTGACTTTTTTTAGATCTGTTAAAGGTAAAAATACACAAAATAGGGTTTTCCTGTCCTACAGAGTTATAAACAAAATAAAGGGAATCATTGGTAAATCCCCATAAATTAATATAAAACCTGAATATAACATCATATATGTAGGAAATATGTGGGAATTCGTAGCAACAAACTAAAAAGTTCATGTATGCATTTTACATGTATCAACATCCCCAAGCTTAACCTATGCTCGTCCTCGAGCATGAAGGTGATAAAACTAATATGGGCTTTGGGGTTTGGTGGTTATTTTTCACTAGCAAGTATCACCAAAGTTAAACAGTTCAATGTTTTAATAGAATAACAACAAGTAAGCATAGCATAAAGTGATACTCCTCATAATATCATACTTGACAACAAAATGTTCATAATGTCTACCATAAATGCATATAGTAATATGAAGCACTAGTGCATTCTTTGCATACGGAGAAGTATATATATAGTGGCGGTCCTATGGTCAGAATATTTGGCAAAGGAGGTTGGAAAGAGTGTATGGCTGGCAAGTAGGGAATATCATATGCGAGACACCAGCTAATTTCCAAACACCAACATTAAGTTTTCGGTTGAAGCATAGTTCATTATTAGTGTTTGGATACATTTCCCCTCATTACCTGATTCTTTTTGGCATTCTTGTGTTGGCACTTTTTGCTTCTTTCCCCTTCTGCAGGATAGAGTTAGAGAGTTAATGAGTTGTCACAACTATCCCTTCCGTGGGATCGAGTTAGGGAGTTGGAGAAAACACTCGTGATCGTCAATGGAAACACTAATGTGTGGAAATCAAAGGCGGAGAAGGCATTCGAGCAGGAGAAGTATCGTCTAGGTGAGGTGGCCCAAATTAGTGAGCAACTTCAATGTGAGTGTCTCTGGTTGATTTTGCTCTTGGAAGTTTGCTTGTTGTTGACTGGATGACTCTGACTTGTGTGTGTAGTTGTCAATCTCATTATGTAGGAAGAGAAAGAGCGTGTCAGCATCCGGTTGAGTTGCCTTACTCAAGCATAGCTGGAGGCTAGGGGGGAGGGGGGTTCTTCTCGACCGATAGGAGCCAAGCCATCATATTGGCCACGTTGCAAGATCGTGTCTCTCAGGTGCTGGATTACTTGAAGAGCGCGCGGTCCGCACTCTCATCCATATATAGTGTGATGTTTCCACTGGATGAAGCTCCCTCTAGTGTGCTGGCGCTGCTGCGGAAGTTTCGAGATGTTGGTGCTATACGCGAGGGCATTCGCCAGTAGCTTGTCACGGGTGCCAAGGCTACGCTGGCCCTTGTCCACATGCAGCATCCGAATATGGACTTGGAGGTTGTTGTTGAAGGACCATCGGGGCCTCCAAATGGCTTGGCAAGGAATATGCGGCCTCACTATTGGGCGGTTGCACAACCCACAGAATACATCATTCGTTTGTTCGACGAGCGTACAAACGTCGTGCTCCAATGATAGTGGTAGCATTAGGCTTGCGTAAGATATGTAGACAATGTAAAATTTGTGTAATCTGAGAGGGCTTTGTGGCACATGTAATGTTGTTGTATGTTTCTATATATTGATGCAAGTGCATTGTTGCTGCGCCTTTTTGAAGGGGTTCACACATGAAAACAATAATTTTTTCCTACGCTAAGAACCCTAATGCCATGACCTACCTATTAGTAATGCAGTACTGGGAGGGACTTTTTGCAAACTTACCCTTGAAGAACGAAAAGTGTTGTCAATGCTCGGGAGAGCATGGTTGATGTAGACGAACCGAAGCCGGCCTCGAGGTCGTGTTGAAATACCGATAGCTCATGCGGCTCCAACGAGTCCAAGTGCCCCAAGTGTTGCACCTCGTAGGGAGTTACACATGTCTGGTGCCTGACAATGACTCCCTCTCCTCTGATCCAGCAGCAATTCTGGATCCGAATCCCGCAGCGCGATGGTGCTCCGCAGTGAAGATGACTCATGCTCGCACGATCCGGACTTAGGACCACGGTCACGAGAGAGAGAATCAATTGGAGGCCTTCCCAAAAGAGAGGGAATCTTTTATTGATTATTATGTATTTAATTTGTCAAAATACATCTCAGTATATAGGGGAAAACCGCCCACATAGGCAATTGCCTTAGCCATGTGGGACTAAACATAGGAGAGGGGAGAGGGGGGCTAGCTGCCGCCGGCCAGGGCCCAAGTGGGCCCCATGCGGGGTGCCTGGGCCCAGCCGGCCACCCCTCCTCCTTCCTCCCTTTGGTCTTTCTCTCATGGGCCTTTTTCCCTCCCGATTTTTGCCCAATTATGTACTTGACCCTTTTTAATTCTTTTTCTTTTATTCAAAAATATGAATGAATGATTGAATCAATATTCAACATTCACTTACATATTATTCAATCCTCGTTGATGTGGAACCCATTCCATCTCATTCCAGAAATCCTCTTACCGAAACCCTTCCGGTTTTCTCTCTCTCTTTTCTTCGGTGATTCCGCCTATACCAAAGAACACTCTCTGAGCATCATCAAGCCCTTAAGCGTGATACCCCACGGTTCAAGAACACTCCATACATGGTCAGGACCCTCCCATACCAATGATCATCAGAGGGACCTGGATGGGCATGTTGATCCCTATGCATTCCACGAAAACTTTCGTCGTTGAACCATGAACATCGTATCATATTCATTTTGTCTCTCGATACTTGGATTCTCTAAGATCTGATCAATGACATCACTATGTCGTGTTCAATCTTGTTATCATGAAATTCTACTTGACTTGTTCCGACAAGTGATATCCCTGTGATCAAAGCACACGCTGTGCAACTATTGGATATAACTTCTCTGAGTGGGCCCTCGAGTATCTTTTCTGTCACGCGGATGGACAAATCCCGCTCTTGACGCATATTGCCTCAACTGTTCCTTCGAATACCTGAACACACCTTTATGATCACCGAGTCACCAGATAACGTTTGATGCTATCTAAGTATCCTCGGGTAACATTGATTGATATGGCCTCACAGTCTATGAAATAGGACTCTAGGTTTATTCTAATCATCATAACTTGAACTTCATGACATGATCAGGTCATGATGCTTAGGTTGGGTATAGCTCATCATCTCATTCTCACAATGAGGTGACTCCATTGTCGACTAGCATAAATGCCACACGATCAGGAAACCTTGATCATCTATTGACCAATGAACCAGTGACTAGAGCTTCACCGGGAACTCCTGGTTGTTTAGATATCACATGTGTATTCATGTTTCCTTTCAACACAATTATAGCATGATATAAAACTTAATCACAAACTTTATGAATACGATAATAATTCATATTATTATTTGTCTCTAGGGCATATTTCCAACACTTTTCGTTAGCCTGACGCCAACCAATCTCAGTACCTTGCCAACCAGTCAATTGAGTTGCAACTGGGTTGGAGTTTCCAAGGATTCGATTGTGGGATGAGTCAGCTACTCGGGCCGGAGCTGTAGATAGTTAATTGAGTTTATTTGATGAAGTCGTCAAGGAGGCGTATCCCCCGAGTGCATTGTATATGAAATAAAAAGGGAATGAACTCATTGTTGAGGAACTTAGCTTTATTTATTGAAGGCTAGTAGGTACATGTTTCAGCTAAGTAGCCTTATTGAAATGTAAAAAACATCTAGGAGTAGAAACATCGCAACTGCGCGACGTTCCAAGGGTTAGAGTATTTGAATCTAGTTTCTATGTCCTTGAGGCGATACGCACCACCTGGGATCACCTCGATGATGATCTAGGGTCCCTCCCAGGGGGACTCGAGCTTCAGGTGGCCTTTCTTCTTGAGTCATAGGATGAGATCTCCTTCGGACAAGGACCTTGGTCGTAGCCGTCAGATGTGGTGGATGCGGAGGTTCTGCCAGTAGACCGCCGAGCGGGCGGTGGCGATATCTCGTGCTTTGTCTAGCAGGTCGATGTCGTCTTTGAGTGAAGACGTGGATTCGGCTTCATTGTAGGCCACCACATGTGGGGCCTTGTAGCGTACTTCGTTGGGTAATACCACCTTAGCACCATGCACCATGAAGAAAGGTGTGTATCCGGTAGCGTTGTTTGGAGTTGTGGCAGGCTCCACAACACTGAGGGAAGTTCCTCAACCCATGCTCCAACGGCTCGCTCGAGAGGCTGAAGGGGTTGATTCTTGATGGCATTGCAGATGAGACCATTTTCCTTTTCGACTTGGCCGTTGGTTTGGGGGTGCGCCGAGGAGGCGTAGCTAATGTTGATGCCCATCCGCTCACATAAGTCTTGGAACTCCTTCGAGGTGAAGTTTGTGCCATTGTTGGTGGTAATGCTATGACGCACTCCGAATCTGTAGACGATGGACTCGAACAACTTGAGGGCGGTAGTGCCGGTTTGGTTAGTGATAGGCGTAGCCTCGATCCACTTGGTGAACTTTTCGACGCAGACGAGGAGGTAGACATACCCTCCAGGTGGAGATTTATACAGCTTGATGACCATGTCGAGTCCCCATTGCACAAAAGGCTACGCCAATGGTATTGGCCATGGCTTGGAGCCTAGTGCGTGTGGCTTGTCCGTGAACCTTTGGCAGGTGTTGCACTTCATGACGATGTCCTTGGCATCACGCACTGCGGTTGGCCAGTAGAAGCCAGTCCGCAGGGCTTTGGAGACAAGGACGCGACTACCGGCGTGATTCCTGCAGGTGCCTTCATGGATGTCGAGGAGTATGCTTCTACAGTCGTCGTTGGTGACACACTGCTAGAGAACTCCGGTGATGCTTTGGTTGTAAAGCTTTCCGTTGATGATGGTGAAGGCCCTTGAGCGACAGGAAATGTGCCGTGCATCAGTAGGGTCATCTAGGAGCTTCTTGCTGAGAAGGTATGTCATATACAGTTGAGTCCAGGAGGGCTCAATGAGCATGAACTCCATGGGTCCTTCAGGTGAAGGAACTAGGTCTACTTCAGCTGATGCTTCTGGCTTGTCGAGTGGCATAGCCCCTGAGTGCATTGCAGGTTCTGGTGGGCCAGTGGATAACTTGATCTTGATGGAGCGCTCACATATTTGCTCCAAGAATACTCGGGGTGGCATTGGGGCACAGGTTTAGCCAATGTTGGCCAGTTTGTCGGCCTCTTCGTTACTTTCACGGCTAATGTGCCAGAGTTCACAACCGTCAAAGTCTCCTTTGAGTGAGTTGTAGAGGTCATGATAGGAGATCATGTTGTCGCTGAGGGTGTCACACTTGTTCATTGTTTGTTGTACGATGAGGTTGGAGTCACAGTATATCATTAGACGAGTGGCGCTGTAGGCCTTTGCCATCCGCATCCCGTGGAAGAGAGCTTCATACTCTGCTTCATTATTTGATGCACATAACTTCATCCATAGCACGTACCACATCTTGTCACCTTGCAATGATGTAAAGATGACACCGGTTCCCGCTCCTTCTTGGTGCTTGGACCCGTCGAATTGCATCGAGCAGACACTCAACATGTCTGGGGTGTCAAGCAACTAGAGCTCCATCCAGTGGACCAGGAAGTCTGGGAGCACCTGCGACTTGATTGTGGTTCGCTGCTTGTAGCTGATGTCTCGTGGGGACAACTCAATGCCCTAGAGGATGACTCGCCCTGTTACTTCGGAGTTGTTGAGGATGTGGGACAATGGGGCGCCGTTGACCACAACCATCGGATGCTCCATGAAGTAGTGGCGCAGTCGACGCGCTGTCATGAAGACGCCATATGCCAACTTCTGGTATTGCGGATACCGCTGCTTGGTGGGTGTGAGTACCTTGCTGAGGTAGTACATGGGTCGTTGCACCCCATGTATTTTGCCTTCCTCCACCCTTTCGACAATGAGCACGGTGCTGACCACCTGGTGTGTGGCAGCTATGTACATCAACATTGGCTCTTTCTCCTAGGGGTTACCAGGGCGGGCGAGGTTGATAGAAGGTGCTTGAGGTTGTCGAAGGCTTCTTGTGTTTCACTGCTCCACTCAAACTGGTCCATCTTGTGGAGGAGTTGGTAGAAAGGAAGGGCCTTTGTGCCCATCCAACTGATGAATCTGCTGAGTGTCGCGATTCGCCCAACCAGCTGCTAGACGCCCCTGATGTTCTTCAGCTTCTCCATGTCCAGTATGGATTTTATTTTCTTTGGGGTTGCCTCGATTCCCCTTGCGGATATGAGGTACCCGAGTAATTGTCCGGATGGGACATTGAAGGCACACTTCTCTGGATTCGTCTTGATTTTGTAGCGGTTGAGGTTGTCGAAGGTCTCGTGGAGATCATCGATGAGTGTTGTGCTCTCTTTGGTCTTGATCACTATGTTGTAGACATAGACTTGAATGTTGTGGCCAATCTAGTTCTTCAGGCAGGCCTGCATGCACCTTGGATAGGTGTCTCCTGCGTTCTTTAGCCCAAAAGGCATTGTGTTGGAGCAGTAAACCCCGAATGGTGTGATGAAGGCCGTTTTTCTCTTGGTTCTCCACCTTCATCTAAATCTGGTTGTAAATGAGTAGGCGTCGAGGAAGGAGAGACATTTGCACCTCGTGATGGAATCGATGATTTGATTGATCCGCCATACTAGGAAGTGGTCCTTCGGGCAGTGCTTGTTGAGGGATGTGTAGTCCACACACACCCACAGTATACCTATGTCCTTCTTTGGCACCACCACGAGGTTAGCTACCCAGGTGGTTTCATTGATCTCGCGAATGAAATTAGCATCTATGAGTCGGTTGACTTCCACGCCTACGGCTTTGGCCTTCTCTTCTGAGAGTCGATGCAATGACTGCTTGATTGGTCCCACGTCGAGGAACACGTTGAGTGTGTGCTCGGAGAATTCCCTAGGAACTCCTGGCATGTCCGCGGGCCACCAGGCGAAGATTTCCCAGCGCTCATGGAGGAATTCAATGAGTGAGAGTTCATATGCGGAACTCAGGTTGTTGGTGATGATGGCCGTATTGGTGGCGTCCGTCGGGTGGACCTGGATCTTCTTGGTGTTGACCGTGGAGTCGAATGATTGCTCTGGTGCGTTCTGCTCGATCACAGGAGGAAGACTATTGTCCATCGACTCCTTGAGTCTCGCCAGCTCCTCTTGCATGCTGAATGACTAGGAGATTGTGTTGAATTCTCTGTCATAGTTGTTGGATCTGGTGAAGCTCCCTTGGATGGTGATGACGCCATTTGGACCTGGCATCTTCAGCATGAGGTACGCATAGTGTGGTACCGCCAGGAACCTTGCGAATGCCACCCGACCGAGTATGAGATGGTACTGGGATGGCTAGTCGGCCGCCTCGAACTCGAGACGCTCACGCCTGAAGTTTTTGGGCGTGCTGAAGATGACATCCAGGTGGATCTTGCCCAGGGGGTAGATTCCCTTTCCTGGTACAATGCTATGGAAGGTGGTTTCAGATGACTCCAGGCTAGAGAGAGGAATTCGTATGGAGAGCAAGGTGCTGACGAACATGAGGGTGATGTCGGTGCCTCCGTCCATGAATACTCTGATCATCTCGAATCCACCGATTTGAGCTTCAGGCACTAGGACTGAATGGCTTGGGCGTGGGACCTGACGCGGGTGGTCAGGTCTATCAAAGGTGATGTAGGACTTGGATCCACTAAGGTACTTAGGTATGGCGTGTGGAGAGGCGAAGTCCATGTTCACTTGGCGAGGGATCGTCTTCTGGGTCATGTTGGAAGGACGCCCTCTCTGGATCATGCCCATGTTCCCCAGTGGACGCGGGTACTTCTCCGCTCCGTTGTTTGGGCCGGCACGACCACAGGTGGTGGGGGTCCCCCAGGTGGTGGCGGCGGCGTGCCATATGCTACGGGTCTTGGTGCAATCCCGTACCCTTGGTTTGTTGTGTCACGCTGCAGCTGGGCGTACGCATCTTGGAGCTTATGTAACTCGCGATAGTACTTGAGCAAGTGGCTCGACTTCTGCTTACCGTCCTTCTTGTCGATGTAGTAGTGGAAGTTGCAAGGTTCCGACAATCGCATAGCGGTTGGCGCATCGTCGTGAGTGTGGCATTGCCACACTTAGGTCATCTTGCCGCTGTTGTGATAGCTGCTACCGTAATGTCCACTATTGCGGTTGTCGTCATCGCGTTTGTCGCCGTAGCTGGCTGCGACCATGTCGACTTCATCGCGGTCCTCATAGCTGTGCATCTTGTGTTTTCCTCAGTGGTCGCGTTTGCGGCCCATGTCATCCTCATCATCCAAGCATGCTCGGTTGTTGTCGATGGCATTTTTGCCATCCACTCAGCGATTCGCGATGTCCATTAGGTGGTCGATGGTCTTGGGCTTGGTGTGGCCTAGCTCCTCCTTGAGTTCTCAGCAGCGCACGTCGCCGTTGAACGTGTTGATTGCTTGTTTCTTGGAAATATCTTCCGTAGAGTTCTTGACGATGTACCACCGCTGGATGTATGAGCAGAGGGATTCACCGGGTTTCAAGCTGCAGGCTCGGAGTTCTTCGATTGAGGTCAGGCGCTTGTAGGTGCCTTTGAAGTTTTGGACGAAACTATACACTATTTCTTCCCAATTACGGATCGAGCCGGAGGGAAGGCTGTTAAGCCAGGGCTGTGCGGCGCCCTGTAACTGTAGCTGTAGCCACTGCATGGCTGTGTTCTTGCATCCGCGTACAAGGGTACTCACGATCAAAGTACACATCAGTATACAATATAAGAGGTACATGTGTACGGAGATTTCGATTTCACGGGAGAGCTGAGTTACGTACTCACGGTCCTAAGTACAAACAAAGTAGTTAAAAAGTACACATGTACTTACGGCCGAACTATGCGCAAGTACAAATATAAACACAAGACACGTAGACAAATGAGCCGAGGTACACATAAGTACAACTATACTCACAAATAAACTAAAGTTCATCAACAAGTACATAATACGGTAAATCCGTAAGAACACACGCATGATTTGCAAAGTACAGACAAAAATGTACATAGAACAAAAGTACACCATAGTACAAGGGTACTCATGATCAAAGTACACGTAATTATAGATGTACAATATAAGGGGTACATGTGTACTAAGAATTCGATTTCACAGAAGAGCCGAATCGCTCATGGTTGTAAGTACAAACAAAATAGTTAAAATACAAATATACTTACGACAGAAGTATGCACAACTACAAATGTAAACAAAACACATGTAGATGAAAGAGCCGAGGTACTCATAAGTACAAGTGTACTCATAAACGTACAAGTGTTTGATTAAGGAAGTACATAATATAGTAAAGCCATAAGCACATGCACATGAGCTGCAAAGTACAGATAAAAATGTACGCAGAACAAAAATACACCACAGTATAAGGACACTCAAGATCAAAGTACACATCAATATAGATATACAATATAAGATGTACATGTAGACTAAAACTTTGATTTCATGGAAGAGCTGAATTACTCACGGCGTAAGACAAACAAAATAGTTAAAATTACGCATGTACTTACGGTTGAAGTATGCCCAGATACAAATATAAACATAGCACACGTAGACGGAAGAGCCGAGGTACTTATAAGTACAAGTGTAGTCACAAATGAATTAAAGTACAAATGTTTGACTAAGAAATTACAAAATACAGAAAACCCGTAAGCACAGATGCATGAGTTGCGAAGTACAGACGAAAACGTACTTTAAACAAAAATACATCACAGTATAAGAGTACTCACGATCAAAGTACACGTAAGTACAGATATACAATATAAGAGATATATGTGTACTAAGACTTTGATTTTGTGGAAGAGCCAAATTACGCATGGTCGTAAGTACAAACAAAATAGTTAAAAAGTACATATGGGCAAGTACAAATATAAACACATCATACGTGGAATGGAAGTAAAAAAATTGAATAAGTTCAACTTTACTGAACAACCAACGTATTCATAGGTACATGTATAACATAATTCGTTACAATAAACTGAATGACAAATAAATAGAGACATGTCTATTTATCAACATAGATACAAAAGTATTAGTATCCTTAATCTACTTTTCCTGAGCTATTTCATAAGTATAAATCTCTATAGACTTATTTCAATCACAACTAATAATATTTTGAACTACTGAAAACTTCTTCTCATTTCTAGGAGAAGCAAGCATATAACATGATAGCTGTTCTCGAAGCTTCTCTACATAATTATGCAATAAAAGAAGAAACTGGATAAGAAATCAATGTTTAATAGAACATACAAATAAACAAAATTTAAACTTACAACCATGATCATGTGTTGAAATCTACCATTATGTTTCTGCATTACCTTCATAATGTGATGTCCACTGTCATTCATGTTTTACATCTAGTAAAACTTATAAATAAAAGAAACGTAGAAATAGTACTTGAGAAAAATATATTAATCAAAAACTCACTTGTTAGTATTATTGGAAACAACTTTAACTGGAAGAATATCGAAGGTGAAAATGTCATGGAGAGTTGTTGCATACGCCCTTTGAAAAATTTCAATCACAATCCTCGATATACTTTTCAGCACCATCTCATTCAAAGTATGGATTAGTAACAACTAGAATCCAAAAATATTGATCTTTGATTGGAATCATGACCTGCAAAAAATAAAAACAAATTAAAATAAAAAACAAAGTAATAGGTGTACGTACAATAAAGAAAACAAGGTTGATATATTTTGCAAGGTAGGCGAGGCTCAGTGATACAGAGTTTTAGGACTTGAGAGTCTACACCTATTTTCTGAAACAAATTCTGACAATTAGAAAGAAATAGTTAATTATGAATAAAGAATTGGTAATAAAAAACTATAATTTGAAATATTTCAGGAATAACGAAACTATTTCAGAATAAAAAAGTAACAAATAAACTTATAACATGCTGACTAAACATTATGAATTTCAGGCACGTTGGCCGATGGTGGTTGACCGAAACACTACTACTAAACTGCTCTTGCATGATTGTGACAGACATTACATTCATAATATATTCATGAACATAGCCTCCTACTTGCATTGATAAACCAAAATTCCGGTGAGTGGCCCACCTTTCCCCAATGAAACAATCGTAGGACTTCAATGCAACAAATAGTAATTAGAATAAATACTAATAGGAATAAATAAGAAAAAAAGAAAAAACAAGTTTAAAAGAATAATAAAATAAAAGTTGTAAATTATATAAACTTCTTCCATACTGCATAGGTAAATGTTTAAGAACAAATTTGTTCATCAAATCAATCTCTAAACTCGTCGAATCTCTCACTTGTAAAAAAGGACGGTAATTCCTACGTTGTGATTGCTGACAATGTACATTCATTGTTGATGAACTGGAAAACTTTCCTGAGAAACTATTAGACACTCGAGCAGCTGGTCCATGATTTCGAGGAATGTCAAACATTGGTTGTTGAGAATAAAAGTTCTGCTGAGATTGACGACCATTTTGAATATCAAAATCATGAAGAAGGATATCTGTAGAAGGAGCAACATTGAATGGAGAATAATTCCCAGCCTCTCCTGAATTAAGTTGAGGGAAACTTCGTTGAGAAGCCTCACTGCATGGATTTGGCACATTAGGTTGTGAACTAGATGATGTGCATCATAAATGGGAGTGACATGGGTATACCTTACAGGTACTCGAGATTAGCATATACGGTCCAGCCCATGAGGAGTCCATGGTGCGAACAAAGCCTAATAAGGATTCGGGTGGTCCACACGAGTATGACTTCTTGAAGAACACGACAAAGAGTAGATAGAAACTTGAAGGGAAAACCCTAATCTGTATCCGACTCGGCCTGCTATCCCGAGACCTAGCCTCCCTATATAAAGGCTAGGAGGGGGCAGTGAGGAGGACAATCCACAACCCTCGCATACACCTCGCTAGATTGCATCTGCGCACCCCTTGTAACTTTCGACTCCTCGATAATCAAGAGTAGACAAGCGGGAGTAGGGTCCTCTTCGAGGCCTGAACCTGGGTAAAACCTCGTGTCCCCTATGTTCTTGTTTGCTAGCTGATCGATGCCTCCAGCGCTGTCCAATTACTCGAACCTAAGTCCATCAACTATGGGCATTGATGAGTTAAGCCCTTGTCAATTGGCGCCGTTTGTGGGAAACGGGAGTTTTGATGTTGTAGCTTCCTCAGCCCCATCACTTGCGATCTACAACTCCGCTACAGCGGAGACTCGCCTCCTCTTCAGCGCTTTTCACTTCACCGTCCACGCGCCGGCGACTCGCTCAGATTTCGAGTCCGTGGGCGATGGGATCGGCCTGGCGATTGGAAGCCTACGCTTTCATGTTAGCCAGATTGGCACGCTTTGCCTCCCTGATCAGCCGCAAGCTCCCTCGATTGCCCCTGCGTCATAGTTTCCACCACCGATCGGTACCCTAAGGGAGCTTAATGCCTCGGCATCAGCAGAGGACACGGATAGCAACAATAGTTGTGAGTCCGATCTGTGTGATCCGACATCAGAGGATGGAGCAGATCTGAGTTGTGGGAGCAATATCTTCCCTGGCCATTACATGTGTGCCATCATCAACACTGGAGGCGGTAGTGGCACCCAAGGGAACACCGGCACCGTCGCCAACAGTGGCTCCCCAGTCACAAATGGTGCCCCTACTAATGGCACCCTTACCAACAGTGCACCCACCCCTCCCAACCCTGACAACAATAGTGAGCACGCTAGCAACGGGACGGAGCGGCATCAAATTCATCTCAACCAGGCATAATGGGTGAGGTGCAAGGAGGCCCTACACAGCAACCCCCTCCAACCAAGCGCATCGCAGCAGATGCTAATGGGGTACCATTGGCTACTCATTCAATAATGCAACTGCCAGCAGGCAGTCAGTGCATAACTCGAGGCAAACAGGATAGCCGCGGACGCATCGAGTGCCCGATGGGTAGCGCTTTCCTCAATCGGTGGATCCTCCTCCAAGGGCAACGGACCTGTGATTGCCAGAAGGCGCTCTCGCCTAGCACACCTCACCGATAAAGAGCGAGAAGAGGCCACTGAAGTCCTCAACTTCTCGTTCATGATGATGGACTCGTGGGGCAATGTGCTCCCTAAAACACCACAAGCAGCAGTGACAATAGCCACCATGTACCTGCTCAACAACCAACCAGCAGCTAGGGATCCAAGGTCTGCCATGCACCGATCTATGATCGCCGACCTTGGACTGGACGAACCTACGCTTGCCAAAGATCCAATGCTAGAGCCAAAGAAAATCAAGGCTCCACCCAACGAGCATGCCCTGTCGCAGCGACGCCGCTCACTTCGACACGATCACAACTACGACGCACGTGATGCCATTACATAGCGCAAAGTCGACAAGATGTGCGCCAAGTGTGCCTGCTCAACAGAGTCAGAGGATTAAGGAACATAACTCTAGAGTGCCGGCAGCTTCAGCAAAGCCATGACAGACGCGAATGCCGAAAGGGTTCAAACTCTCGTGGGAGAACCCAAAGTTTAGCGGCCTCTAGGACCCGAAGATTTGGTTGGAAGAACACATGTCCTCCATCAAGTTGCACTGTCAAAACAAGTTCAAAGCCATGTAGTGTCTCCAGTTGCAGCTGTAGGGTGTTGCCGTGCATGGCTCAACAACCTGCCCCGTGGCTCAATCCGCAGCTGGGAGGAGCTGGTCTATAGTTTCGTAAGAAACTTCAAGGGTACCTATAAATGGCCCGCATCAATCGAAGTGCTTAGGGCCTACTGCCATAATCTGAGCAAATCCCTTTGCTCTTACATCCAAAGGTAGTTCATCATTAAAAACTCGGCGGAAGACATCTCCGAGGGCCACACAATCGACGCGTTCAATGACAGTGTCCGCCGTAGAGAGATTGGGGAGGAGTTGGGTTGTACGCGGCCCAAAACCATCGACCACCTGATGGACATTGCAAATCGCTGGGCAGATGGAGAAGACCCGGTGAACAAGAACCATGCCCACTGATGACCCACAAGTATAGGGGGTGTATCGCAGTATTTTCGATAAGTAAGAGTGTCGAACCCAACGAGGAGCATAAGGTGTTGACGAGTTGCTTGGAGTAGGAATTCTCTGTAAATACTTAGCAAATAGATTTTTAGGGGTTTTTGATAATGCAGGTAAATAAAGTACGAGTAACTAAAAGACAATAAGAATAAATGCAGCAAGTGGCCCAATCCTTTCTTTAGCAAAGGACAATCCGGTTGTATTACTTAAGATGACAAAACATTCTCGAGGACACATGGGAATTCCGTCAAGTGCTTTCGCTTCATATTGTTGATTAATCTTCTTTAGTTTGCTAAGTGTTGTGTGGGTGAACCTGTGCTAATGTACCGACCTTCCTAGGACTAATACATACTTGTGATTATACCCCTTGCAAGCATCCGTAAGTACAAGAAAGTAATTAAGGTAGAAACCTAACAACAGATTTAAACTCTAAGACCCTAACGTCCCTTGTGCAATGGTTTCCTAATGGGGGTTGAAGTTTCTGTCACTCCGGCAACCCCTACGATTAGTAGCCAAATACACAATGCATTCCCCTAGGCCCATATAGGTGAAGTGTCATGTAGTCGACGTTCACATGACACCACTAGAAGAAATACACCACAACTTAAATATCAAACTATTGAATCTTTCTCAACACAATTCCACTACTAACAACGCGACTTCTCCCATGTCCTCAAGAACTAAACGAACTACTCACAAGACATCATGTGGATCATGATCAGAGATGATATAATGATGTGTAAAAATCTAAACCTAAACGATAATTCAATGGTTCACTCAATAGCATCAACTACAACAAGTAATCAACACCGGGAAAGTTTCCCCCTAAGAACTATGCAAGATTCAACCCAATTGTTACAACGGTATGAGGTGGTGATGATGGTGCTGGTGGAGATGATGGTGGTGACGGTGATGATGATGATCTCGATGAAGTCTAGCTTGATGGTGGTGTTGATGGCGACGATCTCCCCTCTCCGGGAAGGAATTCCCCTGGTAGAATTCTGTCTGGCAGAGAGATCTTTCTCTCTCAGTGTGTTCCGCCCCGCAGAGGTGGCGGAATCTTTTTGTGGTTTCTCTCCTAGTCTTAGGGTTTTAGGAGGATAATATACGCCAGAGGGGAGAGGTTGTAGTAGACCAGGGCGGCCACATCACCTGGTGGCGCGGCCTAGGGTGGCCCACGCCAGGGGGTGGTGTGGGCCCCCTGTGGCCCATCTCCACTTCCCCTTCTGGCTTTCTTCGTCTTCTGGAAAAATAGGATTTTCCATTTATTTTCCTGGATTTTCTAATCTTCGCGAATTTTGCCTCCAAACAACACCTTTTCCATCAGAATCCGGACTGCAGCGGTCCATGCTCCAAAAGTCATCAACCATGCAAAAAACAGATGAAATAACATAAGTATCATCTCTTAATATGAAATATATCAATGAATAATATTAAATTATGATATAAAATAGTGATGCAAAATGGACGTATCAACTCCCCCTAAGCTTAGACTTAACATGACCTCAGGTTTATGGAGTGAAGAGTCGATAAAAGAATACAGACAAGAAGCATCACATTCATCAATACATAAGTCTTAATAGAAGACAACTCACTACTATATAACTCTAACTTGCAATAAGTAAAGGAAACACAATAAAGATACATAAAGTAAATCATAATTGGTAATGGAAAACTTAGCTCTTGGTCGAAGAATAGTTGACAATTTGCTGGAGTTCACAAATAACTGATTTTCAATGATAGCTTTCAAAGTAGTAGATACTAAGATAAGAGCAAACTGCAAAACAAAGAACATAAGAAACATGATTGAATAAATCATCATATGAATAAATGAAACACAACAACTCGAAATACTTGTTGAGGTAGAAGGGAAATAGGTTTACTGACTCAACTAAAAAGTAAAAGAAAGGCCCTTTGCAGAGGGAAGCAGGGATTTCAAGTTTCATAAAGAGCTTCCAAAAATTATGGTACTTATTAGCTTTCAGCTCTCATTGCCCCTATCATAGGCATCTTTAGGTGATTAAGGTTAAAGTGATCAAATATGAGGATATGCTTGAGAAGTTGTAAGTTGAAAATCTCATGTCCCTTGAATACGAGGGCCGCTCCTCATGCTACTCAAGTTTAGTCACCGGTAAGTTCTTGTCACAGTAAGTACATGGGTATCATGGAGAACCGCCAACGGGGTACCCCTTGCCCGATGATACAGAAGAATCCCCATATCAAAATGACAAGGCAAGCAGACAACAAGCATCTCAGCAATCTTCTTATTTAGCATGGGAATATGGTGCTTTTTTCTCTCTTTCCTCTTTTCTCATCTTTTTTCTTTTTTCTTCTTTCTTTTTCTCAATCTCTATCTCTTTTTTTATAACAAGAATGCTTCATAGATGCTCGTTATGGTTACGCTGCAGGTTTCCACCATGACAACATGGATTAGACTGGCGGCCCAGGCGTTTCTCTAACACACATACATAACTCCATGTACTTACAAACTCCCCTTTCATTTCACACCGACAACATCCATAGACAAAAGAACATGATATCAACTAGGTACAAAGTACCGGTGCAATGTTGAAAGCGTTCCCCATGACAACATGTTTCTGCTAATTCACAACTTACAAAGCGCAATCATATACGCAACATAGATGGGCACAATGGTTCAAGTTTATTATATGCAAGAAAGTAAAGTGTGCCATAAAGTTCGTGAGATCTTTAATCACTAATCTTCACATAACAAGTTTAATTTGGAAGCTAGATAAAAACATGAATTTACTTGGAATAGCAATAGTGCTAATAGGTAGGTATGGTGGACACAAATGACATCGGTTTTGGTTTAAGGATTGGATGCACGAGAAGCATTCCCTGTCAGTACAGGTCTTTGGCTAGCAAGGCTGGGTAGCAAGCATAAGAGTTGAAGGAAACAAACAAACATACAAGTGACAAAAACAAACATGCAATCTTCCTTGGAAGCACAAATGATCTTAACTAGAGAATACTAAACTTATGAGAAAATCAAGAAAGAAAGATGATGAAATTATATTTCTTTAAGAGTACTTTTATCTTTTTCATTCAAGTCTCAAAAATAGTGTTGCTACTGACCGAGCCAGGTTTGCCAAAACCAACTAAATTAACTCAATTATCCCAAAGTGATACCAATACTAATGACAAGATCAATCATATAACCGTGAATTGAAAACCAATAAAAGATATGCAAAAGAGTAAGTGATATAACTTCTCATTAATAATCCATAACGGCAACTCACACCAAGGGATACATAGATATCTAATGAGAGGGGGGACACTTCCATAATGCAAACCATCCTACATGATAACTTCTCTATTCATGATATGACTCTACTAAAAAGGTAAAAATATAGAAGATAGTGATGTGATACCGCGGCACTCCCCCAAGCTTGGAACAAACCAAGGGGATGCCAAAACCTAATGACGAATCACTCCTTCGGTGGTGGTGGTGTTCTCTCGATGAGCTCATTGATTAGTTTCCCCAAGTCCTCAATCTCGAAGGTGAGATTACGAATAAGCTGTGAGTTTTGCTCAATGCGGCTCATGATCATGTCAGGTTACGAATTCCAGCTCTTGCGATTCTTTCCCCACTCTTCCTCCTTGAAGTCTTATTTTCCTGCATGGCTAGAATGAGGCAAATCCCAATTGTAGGGTAGTTTCTCCTTGGGCATATTCTGGTATTGATGTTCATGAATAAGGGTATGGAAAGGATTCTTGGTGCGTGGAGGAAGTGACCGTGGAGCCAAACAGTGACGCGGAGGTTTCCCTCCAATTGACATCCGTGCAGTCCTTCTGATCCTGGCAGGTTTTCCCAACACTCCAATGCTTGCAATGGTAGTGTCGGTGTGTAGATGTTGGCTTTGCTTGGCGTCCTCTTCATCTTCACTCTTGATCTCCTTCTCCTGCCCGGGGTCTTGGAGATCTTCCTCCATAGGCTCATTTCCCTTATCCTTGGCGGACACCATTGTGCTTCTAACTTTCAAGAATAGTTCCTGGCAGAAACATATCGAAATGAAAACACAATGAGAACACGATATACGAACCTCGAGGGATCCGGGGGATTATATATTACGAAGTTTTATAACAAAAGGAAGGTACTAGGAGAAAACGGCTCAGAGGCGGAGTCCGAGGTGGCCACACCACCTGCTAGCGCGGCCAGGGGGCGCGACAGGGGGTGGTGTGAGCCACCCTGGCTCCGTTTCCGTCCCTCTTTCGCTTCATAGCTTTCCTTGTTGGATAAAAACTCCAAAAATATAACTTGACAGAATTTTCGTGGAACTTTTCTTACCAGAACTGTTACCTATTCGAAAACGGACTCTGCAGGTCTCTGAATTTGGTCTTTGATAAATTTTTCCAGAGTTACCACTTGAATAGCATCAATATCTTCATATTCATACACTTATTTCTTGAGTCATGAAACCTTTCACTTTCTTATTACACCATTTTCTCCACTAACCTGGAAATCTCTTTCACACTAAACTTCACACAATTCTCATTAGCAACATTAGTGCAAGCAAGGTAATAAACCTTTTGGGTTCAATTTCAACTGAAATCCGTCAAACCAAAAGCTACTATAGCAACTCCTTCCAAAAACCCAAAAAGAATTCAAAAAGGAAATCGACTTAAGAAGCAAATGCAAGAGTGGCAAAAATCTGTCAAAACAGATCAGCAGGTAAAGATCATTTTTTTCGAAAATCTTCTGTTGCTCGAATCAAAAAGTGCAAAACTTACGAAAGTTAAATAACACCCTGGGCAGAAGCACAAAAAATTACAGCTCAATCCGACATACAGAGATCTCTCACGAATTTTTACGGTGAAGCACAAAAATCTGTTTCGGGATAGCAACTTCCCCAAATCTTACTTCTCTCTCATTAGAGATTGATCTTGACACAAAAACTAAACAAAAGGATAAGGAGAGGTCATTACCGAAGTAATAACTTCCAAGACTCAAAGAAACAAAAACAAACTGAAAGTAAAAATAAATTGGGTTGTCTCCCAAAAAGCTCTTCCTTTATAGCCATTAAGATGGGCATGATAATTTCAGTGATGTTCACATAAGAATATGAATTGAAGTGAAAGAGAGCATTAAGAATCAAAAATACACATGTTTAAGTCTAACCCACTTCCTATGCAAGGGAATTTTATAAACAAACAAATTGTTGAAACTAGAAGCTGCAAGCATAGGAAGGCAAAAGAAGTGCAACATAAAAACTTTCAGCATAAAACGAGGAAACTTGATATTATTGAGATGCATAAGAACAGTCTTCCCTCTTTCATAATAACTTTCAGTGTCATGCATAAACTTAATAATATAACTATCACAAGAACTGTTGTAGCAATGATCACTTATCCTAACAGAAAACATAGGGACACTAACTCTCATAACATTACTTTGTGAAACAATATTAGGGATATCCTTACAAAGGATATTATGTCCCTCTTCTACATATTTAGTGACAAAGTCTTTCACATTTGCTATTATAGGTTCATCATTTATTTGTTTATCATGTTCAACAGCTTTATTTGTACTTTCATTACCCATACTAGCTATCATAGAATGTTCCTTTATCTTACCTGGGAAATGAATTTTCTCAATGTAAGGTTTAGGTAAAGCATGATTAGCAGTATAAACTTCAGTATTTCTTGCAGGAACACTATTAGCAATATCTTTATAAGGTTCATGATACTTATTCCACTTCTTTTTAGGAACTTCAATATAGGAAGCAAAAGCCTTAAAATAAGTTGCAATAGCCTGAGAGTCTAGACCATAAGCATTTTTAATATTTTGAAAGTCATCAGTTCCCATAAAAGATCCAATGCATTCATAATCATAATTTATACCTGACTTCCTTCCTTTGTCATTCTCCCATGCTTCAGCATTGTCTTGAATACGGTCCAGAAGATCCCATTTAGCTTCTTCTTCCATGCGAGTGAATGATCTAGCACAACATGCACCCAATAAATCCTTATCATGAAGAGAAAGCCTTGCATAAAAGTTATTGATAATAATATTGTTGGGGAGCTCATGAATGGGACATTTGAGCATTAGTAACTTCAATCTCCCCCAAGCTTGAGTTGTACTCTCTCTATCAAGAGGCCAAAAGTTGTATATTTGATTCCAATCTTTATGAATCTCACTAGGAGGATAAAACTTTGAATAAAAGAGAGGTACTATTTCCTCCCATTCAAGAGCTTGACCATTCTTCAGTAGCTTATACCATTCTTTAGCTCTTCCTTTTAGTGATAATGAGAATAACTTCTTCTTAACTTGATCTGTAGTAATACTTGCACACTTGAACAACCCGCATAATTCATGTATAAAGAGCAAATGATCACCTGGATGGACAGTTCCATCTCCATAGTAAAAGTTATCCATAACACGATCAATAATTCTTGTAGGTATTTTAAAAGTATCATTCTCAGCAGGTGGTGGTTCATCTACTACCTTAGCAGTTGTAGTAGCATTACAGAATAAGAAACTCAGTGAATTATCCATATTGAAAATAAAGCAACTAACAGAAGTAAACAATACTCACAGTAGAAGTTTCATTTAGCAGTTCTACTCTCCAATACCACTTCACTCCCCGGCAACGGCACCAGAAAATAGTCTTGATGACCCACAAGTATAGGGGGTGTATCGCAGTATTTTCGATAAGTAAGAGTGTCGAACCCAACGAGGAGTAGAAGGTGTTGACGAGTGGCTTGGAGCAGGAATTCTCTGTAAATACTTAGCAAACAGATTTTAGGGGTTTTTGATAATGCAGGTAAATAAAGTACGAGTAAATAAAAGACAATAAGAATAAATGCAACAAGTGGCCCAATCCTTTCCTTAGCAAAGGACAAGCCGGTTGTATTACTTAAGATGACAAAATGTTCTCGAGGACACATGGGAATTCCGTCAAGTGCTTTCGCTTCAGATAGTTTATTAATCTTCTTTAGTTTGCTAAGTGTTGTGTGGGTGAACCTGTGCTATTGTACCGACCTTCCTAGGACTAATACATACTTGTGATTATACCCCTTGCAAGCATCCGCAAGTACAAGAACATAATTAAGGTAGAAACCTGACCACAACTTTAAACTCTAAGACCCTGACGTCCCGTGTGCAATGGTTTCCAAACGGGGGTTCAGGTTTCTGTCACTCCAGCAACCCCTACGATTAGTAGCCAAATACACAATGCATTCCACTAGGCCCATATAGGTGAAGTGTCATGTAGTCGACTATCAACACCCGGATTTTTAATCACAGATGCTTGTTATGCCATACATCACAATCCCAGGATTACCATTTTTGCGAGCCATAACAGATTGGATATCACAGTACATCATCCATTGGAACCATAATAAGGTATTACACAAATAAAGGATCTCATGATCCAGTCTTAGTACAAACAAGTAGATGAATAAATAGCATAGCGGTGGGCTCCATCTTCAGTGTCACAGGCAATGCTGACGATGGGAGATGATCCTAGTTGTTGTAGCCGTCCTGCTGTCCTTCTTCTGGATAGTCCTCCTCATAGTCTGGCCACGGGAATAGCCAGGGACAAAGCCATGAGCACTATTTAAGTACTCGCAAACTATCACTAACAAGTAAGGTAGTTCTAGTAGGAATGCTAAGTTCTAAGTTTATTTGCAAAGTTAAGTTTGAAACCTAAGCTAAGTTCCGAAACAAAGAAAGATAGAATAAAGTTCTAAATCACCTAAGAGGGAACTTAGTTTTCATAGTCCAAACCATGTTGTGGTCAAGTCATGTCGCAATTCATTTCATAAGTCATTTTGAAAACATCTGACGACGGAACAGTATGGCCACTCCAACAGACCATGACCGCAAACACGACTATTCGAACAGTTTGACACTCTGCAGAGGTGGTACACTTTCACCACAAAATTCAATAATCCATCAGGGATAACCCTGAATCATCATACTTAGTATGTGGATAATCAAACATAACCTTTTCTTTACACACTCTAGTATAAGCACCTCTGTTGGAGATATGCCCAAGAGGCAATAATAAAGTGGTTATTATTATATCTTTATGTTTATGATAAATGTTTACATCCCATGCTATAATTGTATTAACCGGAAACATTAATACTTGTGTGTTTTGTAAACATAAAAGAGTCCCTAGTAAGCCTCTTGTTGAACTAGCTTGTTGATTAATTGATGATCATGGTTTCCCGATCATGGACATTGGATGTGATTAATAACAAGGTTATATCATTAGGAGAATGATGTAATGGACACACACCCATAGTAAGCATAGCATAAAGATCAAGTCATTAAGTTCGTATTGCTATAATCTTTCAAATGCATAGTAACCTAATCCTTCGACCATGAGGTTATGTTAATCACCATCACCGGATGGATACTTTGATGACATCAAACACCGCTTCGTAACTGGGTGGTCATAAAGGTGTCATTGGGTATTCTGAAAGTATGTGTTGAAGCGCATGAACCAAGATTGGGATTTGTCCATCCATATGATGGATAGATATGCTCTGGGCCCTCTCGGTGGAATGTCATCTAGTTAGCTTGCAAGCATGTGACTAGGTCACAAGGGATGACATATCACGGAACGAGTAAAGAGTACTTATCAGTAACGAGGTAGAACTAGGTATGGAGATACCGACGATCAAACCTCGGACAAGTATAGTATCGCGTGACAAAGGGAATTGGTTTCGTATGTTAATGGTTCTATCAATCACGAAGTCATCGTTGAGTATGTGGGAGCCGTTATGGATCTCCAGATCCCGCTGATGGTTATTGATAGGAGATGTGTCTCTGTCATGTCTGCATATTCACGAACCGTAGGTGACACACTTAAGGTTCGAAGTTGTTTTAAGTAGATATGGAATGTGCGTTGGAGACCGAATGTTGTTCGGAGTCTCGGATTGGATCCGGGACATCACGAGGAGATCTGGAATTGTCCGGAGAATAAGATTCATATATTGGGGATCATTTTCTGAGTTAGGAAATGTTCCGGAGTATTTGTATGAGGTTTCTAGAAGGTTTCGGAATGTTCCGGAAGGTTCTGGAAGATTTCTTGGAGTTTGCTTGAAAACCAAGAAAGGATCAAGGAGTCCTTGTGGGGTAAGACAAGGATTCGTGGGGGGGGAGGACTCCTCCCCCACCTCCCAATCCGCCGGCCATAGGAGGAAGGGGGTCCTACAAGGACTCCCCCTCCCATGGCGCCTCCCCCCTTTAAATAGAGGGGTAGGGGCGCCCCCTCTAGGCCCTCCTCAACTACTCCAAATCTCCGCCGCCTCTCTCCTCCTCCTTTCTTCTGCACAGGCATAGGCGAAGCCCTGCAGAATTCTCTACTCCACCACCACCACCACGCCGTCGTGCTGCTGGGATTCCGTGGAGAAGATCTACTACCTCCGCTGCTCGCTGGAACAAGGAGAGGAAGGTTTGCTTCGACTCCGCACGTGTGATCGACTCCGGAAGCGCTGCTGGAAGGATCATCCACACGATCTTGAGATCGGCAAGTGATCGACTACATCAACCACGAGATCCAATCTCGTTAACGCTTTCGGATCTACAAGGGTTAGTACCGATCTATCTCGTTGCACATGTCTAATAGATTAGATCTTGGTTTTTATCTAGATTAGATCTGGGTTTTGTTCGTTCTTGCGGTAGAAATTTTTTGTTTTCCATGCTACGAACCCATCAGTGGTATCAGAGCCGTATCTATGCGTAGATCTGTTGCATGAGTAGAACACAATGGTTTTGTGGGCGTTGGTGCTCGTGCGGTCTTTTGTTTTGTGTACTTTGCATCTTGCGGCATGGTGGGATGAAGCGGCTCGGGCTAACCTTACATGTCATCGCACATGAGACTTGCTCCACGCTTGACATGTAACTTGCTTTGCACAAGTGGCTTTGCGGGTGTCTGTCTCTCCCACCATAGTATAGATCCAATCTACACTTTCCACTTGATAGCACTTGTATCAATGTTGTGGTTCATGTTCGTAGGTAAGATCCGTTCTTATTCGAAAGCCCAAGCCACGTAAAACATGCAAAGAAGATTAGAGGCGTCTAACTTGTTTTTGCAGGGGTTTTGTGATGTGATATGGCCATCATGTGATTATGATTATATTTGATGTATGCAATGATCCTTGTTGTAATATGGCAACCGGCAGGAGCCTAATGGTTGTCTTTTAATTCTGTTAAGACCTGCGTGTCTATTCATCTTGTAATAGCTTTATTCCAAGTAGTTGTAATAGTTACTAGTGATGATGGACAACCATGAAGCGGCGCCACTGACCTTGACGCAATGCTGGTGATGATGGAGATCATGTTCGTGCTTTGGAGATGGAGATCAAAGGCGCAAGAAGAAAGGGCCATATCATATCACACTTATTATGAATTGCCTGTGATGTTAATCCTTTATGCATCTTGTATTGCTTAGATCGCGACGGCAGCATTATAAGATGATCCCTCTCACTAAATATCAAGTAATAAAGTGTTCACCCTTAGTTGGCACCGTTGCTAAGACTCGTCGTTTCGAAGCATCTCGTGATGATCGGGTGTGATAGACTCTACGTGTGCATACAACGGGTGCAAGCCAGATTTGCACATGCGGAAACTAAGGTTAACCTTGACGAGCCTAGCATGTACAGACATGGTCTCGAAACACGGAATACCGAAAGGTAAAGCATGAGTCATATGGATGATATGATGAACATGTTGATTGTTCTCCTTTAAAGCTACATCATCTCACGTGATGATCAGACTTGGTGTAGTGGATTTGGTTCGTGTAATCACTAAAACAACTCGAGGGATGTTGTTTTGAGTGGGAGTTCGTTTGTAATTTGGATTAGTCGAACTCAATTTATCATAAACACAATCAAAGTGAATTTGCATAGTTTGTTGTAGTCATTGGCATCCGTTCACCAGCTTACGCTTAGTTATAGTTGAGATAGTAGAACTATAGAAATTCTGGATATTTGCTTTATGAACTGGTATCGTATTGTTTTGAATGTCAATTTAAAGTTTATAAGTCCTATTGCAAACTTTCAGCAAACTCTATTTACTCCATGAAGTTTAATAAGTAGTATTAAATCAAGAGTAAGAATTCCAATGTTAGTATCTAATGTATCATGTTTTCCTCCATGATTCTTGATACTCAAAAGATTGTTTTTAATATCAAGTTTATCTAAGAGCTGAAAGCAATGTTTCAGAAACCATCATATGTGAAAGGTATTGCGATATCTAAAACAATGTGTTGGTTACAACATGATAGAGTATACATCCTCATATTTGATGAGAATTTGTGAAGGTTGGAGATGCTAGTCGTCCTAATCCTCCAAAAGGTTTTGAAAAAGAAACATTATACTCGCAATTCACCTTTATAAGCTATAGCAGCTTGATCATGAAAGTTGTCATGATAAGGATGAATAGAAGATGTAAGTAAAATGTTTACTACACTTAAAGATTACTAAAGAATGGAATTTTGAAAGAATGCCAAACATTTGATGATGGTGATCCACCTCAAAGTACAAGTCCAAAGGTATTAGTAGTTGACTGTATACGCTTTGTACCATGTGTCATGTTGATGACACCACTATTGATATTGATAGATTCTTTTAAAAGAAAAGGAATTGCTGAAAGAGAATCTATAAAATATTTGGCAGAAAATAAAAGGTTGGAGATGTCCAACTTAGGCATATAGAAGATACATGTTATGGCTGTATTCCTTGGTTGTTAAACAATGTGGTTATGCGGTATTGGATACCGAATTGGTTGGTATGAAGTGTCATACAGGACAACACAATTCATGAACTACAATGGCCTAAGTAACTAGCAAGAGAATGAGTGATGATGTTCATCGAAAACAAATAAAATGTTATTGTGTTTTTCGTTGACATCAAACCTAGCCTTCAAGATTTGTTTTAATTGTTATTTTGTTCCGGTATTACGAGAACAATGGTTGTTCAAATAATTACCGTATTCCATAAAGGATGGATGAACTTTTACAAGTCTGTTGGGAGAAATAACAACCATAAAACTAATGCTAAAATGTCGCAAGACAAATGATTGAAAGATCACTTGCGAAGTGACATCGCCGTTTAAATTATATTGAAAGGGATACATGAAGAAACTCCATGTTGATGGATTTTTGGAGTCTTTGATTTGGATCAAATGACGCTTGTGATACTTTCCTAGAGATAATTAAAACTCCGTTCGTAGGCCAAGAGAGGAACGGACGACTAACTGATTGGAATTTGTGCATATTGATGTATATAGTCCATTATGTGTAGTTGTGGGCGATGGATTTCAACTTCATATGCTTTCTCCGAAGATTGGAGTGAGTATATGTATATACTTACTCAATAAGGAAGAAGTATGAAACATTTGAAAAATGTTCAAAGACTTTCAAGATGAAGTGGAAAATCATTGTAACAAGAAAATAAAAGAGTTTATGATTGGATCATAAAGAAAGATGTTTGAGTTACAAGTTTAGCAAAACACCTAAGATTTGAGGAATCGTTCCATGGATTTGCATTTCCCAAAACACCATAGGAGTATGGAGTGTTCAAGATATGTAATGAAACCTTGTTTGACATGGTAAGATCAAAGGTGTCATTTATAAAACTACCATTATATATTAAAGATTAAAGCTTTAGTGACTACCGCTTTTACACTGAAAAGAGCTCCGTCGTGATCCGTTGAAATGACACCATATAAGTCATGGTTTGGGATAAAACCCGAATTGTCTTTTCTTAAATTTTGGTATGTTATGCATAAGTAAAATGTTTACAACCAAAGTCGGATAAGCACGTCTTTGTAGGTTATCCCAAAGAATTTGTTGGGAATTTCTCCATAACACTGAGGACAAAAGAGTTTGTTACTTGGAACGTCAAGTTTCTTGAGAAGACATTTTTCGTGAAAAGTTAAGTGGGAGGACAATAGAACTTTGATAAGGTTGTTGAACCTTAGCTATATGTGCTAAGTAGCGCAGCGCCGGAAAGTGTCCCGGTGACGGCCACAATGCTCATGGCTCTCGTGATTACAAAAGGTGTGATCTCAGAGATTAGAGTTCCTATAGAACCATGTGGGTCGGTAAGAATCAAATAGTAAGATTTGATAAGCAAGTCGTTATTGTTTTGACAATGATGAACCGACTACATGCAAAGAAGCGATGATGGGCCCTGACTCCATAAAATGACTAGAAGTCATGGAATCCGTGATAGCATCCATACACGAGAAATCAAGTCTCTGAACTTTGAAGACCCTCCGGAAAGGCGTGAAGCCTATCGGTCGTGTTTGGACCTATAAAGAAATAGACATGGATGTTTCAAATCTATGAAATAGTCGACATGTCGGAAAGAGTTTACGACAATGTTCAAGGAATTGACTATGATAAGATTTGATCTTTCATAGCGATATTTAGTCTGGACGGATATATGTAACAACCACTACATATATTTTGGTATATGGTAGTTGAACAAACAAAACAAGTTCTTCTAATAGAATGGTTACCTAGGACGTGTAAATGACACGATCCAAAGGGTTTTGTTAATTCAAAGGATGCTAAAAGAGTATGCAAAACTTCAATGGTTGAAGTAAGCATAGCGGAGTTGGGATCTTCACCATGATGAAACTGTTAAAAGAGTTTAAATTCATCGGAGATGATGAAGATGCTTGCATTTGCAAGAAATTAAGTGGGAGCGCTGAGACATATTTCTAATACATTATGTAGAGGACATATTGTTGATTGGAAATGATGTATCTTGTATTGACACAGGTTAAGAATTTCATTTTGATGAAAGACTTAGGCATAACCCAAGAATTAGGCATCAATGTCTATATGGATAAATTGAGGCGCTAATATGGTTTTTCCAAATGTACATAGATAAGACGTTGAATGAGTTCAATATGGAAACAACAAGAAAGGTTCGTGACGCACGGAAAGGACTGAATCAAGATTCGAGTGTGTTGACACGAGATTCAAGTGTTTTGACACTTGGTGAAATCACAAGAATATTTTGATCAATCATTCTTTGAGATGTACACATCCAGATATGTCCTATGCTCTAAATGTTATGAGCATATACCAGAATGATTCATAAGATGATCATTGGACAATAGTAAAGATATTCTTATTATCTTTGGAAGAACTAAGAATATACCATGTATAAGTGACAAATAGTTAAAGGTAGTTCATTGTAAAGCGTTACATTGATACTAATTTTGTCACAAGATACAAATTAAATTTATCTCAATTTAAACTATGGGTGGCACAATGTAATGGAAAGTTCCATAACGGATTTGGTTGAGTACCAAAGTTAAAACATTGTAACAGATACTACAACAAAAGGCTAAGTATATGACTACTATTGTAGCAGTAAATGAGGGCATTTGCGTCAAGTAGTTTGTTATCAAACTAGGTGTGGTTCCTAGCGGGCTAATACTATGAAGATATATTGTGTGACAATAATATCAACATATTTTGAGCCGAAGGAACTAAAGGTCTCACCAAAGGACCAAATTTATACAATGCCATCTCATTGGAGAATGAGTAATGCGTAGAGACGCAAGGACATGCAAATACACACGGACCTGGAAGTGTCAGATCCGAAGATTATGTTTACCACTAGCAATAGTGTCTATACAACACCAGAAAGCCATAGGTGTTGAAATGCACAAGTTTTTAACTAGATTATTGACTCTAGTGCAAGTGGGAGACTGTTGGAGATATGCCCAAGAGGCAATAATAAAGTGGTTATTATTATATCTTTATGTTTATGATAAATGTTTACATCCCATGCTATAATTGTATTAACCGGAAACATTAATACTTGTGTGTTTTGTAAACATAAAAGAGTCCCTAGTAAGCCTCTTGTTGAACTAGCTTGTTGATTAATTGATGATCATGGTTTCCTGATCATGGACATTGGATGTGATTAATAACAAGGTTATATCATTAGGAGAATGATGTAATGGACACACACCCATAGTAAGCGTAGCATAAAGATCAAGTCATTAAGTTCGTATTGCTATAAGCTTTCAAATGCATAGTAACCTAATCCTTCGACCAAGAGGTTATGTTAATCACCATCACCGGATGGATACTTTGATGACATCAAACACCGCTTCGTAACTGGGTGGTCATAAAGGTGTCATTGGGTATTCTGAAAGTATGTGTTGAAGCGCATGAACCAAGATTGGGATTTGTCCATCCATATGACGCATAGATATGCTCTGGGCCCTCTCGGTGGAATGTCATCTAGTTAGCTTGCAAGCATGTGACTAGGTCACAAGGGATGACATATCACGGAACGAGTAAAGCGTACTTATCAGTAACGAGGTAGAACTAGGTATGGAGATACCGACGATCAAACCTCGGATAAGTATAGTATCGCGTGACAAAGGGAATTGGTTTCGTATGTTAATGGTTTTATCGATCACGAAGTCATCGTTGAGTATGTGGGAGCCGTTATGGATCTCCAGATCCCGCTGATGGTTATTGATAGGAGATGTGTCTCTGTCATGTCTGCATATTCACGAACCGTAGGGTGACACACTTAAGGTTCGAAGTTGTTTTAAGTAGATATGGAATGTGCGTTGGAGACCGAATGTTGTTCGGAGTCTCGGATTGGATCTGGGACATCACGAGGAGATCCGGAATTGTCCGGAGAAGAAGATTCATATATTGGGGATCATTTTCTGAGTTAGGAAATGTTCCGGAGTATTTGTATGAGGATTCTAGAAGGTTTCGGAATGTTCCGGAAGGTTCTGGAAGGTTCTGGAAGATTTCTTGGAGTTTGCTTGAAAACCAAGAAAGGATCAAGGAGTCCTTGTGGGGTAAGACAAGGATTCGTGGGGGGGGAGGACTCCTCCCCCCACCTCCCAATCCGCCGGCCATAGGAGGAAGGGGAGTCCTACAAGGACTCCCCCTCCCATGGCGCCTCCCCCTTTAAATAGAGGGGTAGGGGTGCCCCCTCCAGGCCCTCCTCAACTACCTCAAATCTCCTCCTCCTTTCTTCTACACAGGCATAGGCGAAGCCCTGCAGAATTCTCTACTCCACCACCACCACCACGCCGTCGTGCTGCTGGGATTCCGTGGAGAAGATCTACTACCTCCGCTGCTCGATGGAACAAGGAGAGGAAGGTCTGCTTCGACTCCGCATGTGTGACCGACTACGGAAGCGCTGCCAGAACGCGGCGCCGGAAGGATCGTCCACATGATCTTTAGATCGGCAAGTGATCGACTACATCAACCACGAGATCCAATCTCGTTAACGCTTTCAGATCTATAAGGGTTAGTACCGATCTATCTCGTTGCACATGTCTAATAGATTAGATCTTGGTTTTTATCTAGATTAGATCTGGGTTTTGTTTGTTCTTGCGGTAGAATTTTTTGTTTTCCATGCTAGGAACCCATCAACCTCTCCTATGAGCTTGGCCTCCCAGCCATGGCCATCTGCCATCCTGGGCACTGCATAGGTGGACAACATCAAGAAGTAGCCTCAGCTCAAACCTCTCCTGCAAGGGAATTCATACTAATGCATATAAACTTCCGGCTAAGCCTTACCCAATTCAGGTATTATGGTTGTACAGTAAAATTGGAATGGTATCGCATTTGAACCCATCCATCAGTTTTTATAAAGGGCTAAGGCTCATGCCTCAACATTTTCATCATCATAAACAATTTGTGTTTCTCAACACATGTCAAAACATCTCAATAGAATGACTCATCATTCCAAGGTTTTCATAAGCATTTTCACCAAATATTGCCACCTAGAGTGATCAAGTTTTTGATTTAGTTCCAACTACCAATTTAAGAGTGTTCGCTAAGGTAGGATGCTAATCTCAATCTCATGCCATAGAATGACATCTAGTATAGGCCAAGTTTTATACTCTTTATGCTATCTAAACTACTTTCTAAAATCTCACAAAGCATTACTAAAAGTAGAGAAAACTTTGGTAAAGTAGAAGATAAAACTTGTAAGTAAAACTTGGGATGGGTATAAATAGAAAGGTATAACCAAAGCAAGCCTAATGCATCTTGCTTAGGTTATCTTGCTTGCAAGGTTTATCTTGCATTGTTAATGATGGCTTGCCTTGGTTGGTGCAGTGGTTGAAATTCTCCTCGTCTTCTTCGGGGTAGAACTCCTCCTCCTCGTAGACTTGGTTGGTACTATCGTCTATAAATACATACGGGATACACAATCACCAAACAATACATAACTAGTCTATTTAGCAAAAGGCACATATTTGATGATCTAGTATCATCACACTCATCACAAGATTTAATGAACTAGTTTCATTTATTTTATTTGAGAAAAAAGTAATTTCTACTCATTGAAATTAATTAAGATTTAATATTCTCCAATTAAAATATGGGATCATGGACACATGTCATCACCACATATTCTAATACATGGGAATGTGATTTAAATGTTGGATCACATTTTATAATGTTTAGGATTCATATTTAAATGATTTAAAGTGACTAGAAATGCCTATATAGCATTTTTTGGTACTAGTCCAAAGTCACTGCATGCAAACCTAAATATTATTACATATTCAGATAGGTATTATCAAATGTGATTTTTGAGAGTTGGAATCAACTCAAAAGCTATTATGGTTGATTTTTGAAAAATGTTTGAATGTAGAAAAGTCTGTGTCTTGTCATTTTTGCTATATGTGATCTATAACTCTAATTGATTTAAATCCAATGGACTTGGATAGATATTTGAATTATCTTTCTAACAAACTTTGAATCATTCAATTTGGTTTAATAGAACTCTCTGAATTGATTTTTAAACTAGTGGACATACTTGAGTTTAAGTCTAAATAGAAAAATCTTCATTTGAATCTATGGGCTAAGGCAGGAAACTAAATGGGCCGTCCCAGTGGTGCTCCATGGCGCAGAGGGCAGCTGACAGGGGGGGGGGTCCACACGTCAGCGGCTGACACTAACAAGAAGCGGTACGGGGCGATGTCGGACGTGCGATTAGATGGTGGATCAACGGTCGTGGTTCATCGTTGACGACGAACAGGTCACCGGCGAGACTGAACCCTAGCGGCTTGGTGGGGGTCGATTGGGGGCTTACCAGGGCTCCAGCTAACGTGGCGATGGGGGCAATCAGACTAGTGGACGACGGCGGACTCAGGCATGGTCGCAGCGGCTCCTGGGGTGGTCACAATCGACGGGCCCCTTTCTCCTCTGCTACGGCAAGCTCCGGCACAATTCCGGTGACTGAGGGATCGAGCGGCTCTAGCGAGAAGTGGAGAAGGATCAAGGGTGAGAGGGGAGGTGAATGGTGTGCAGAAATGGGATGGGGGTGCCCTCCTTTTATAGGTCGACGAGGGGACAGTGAGGTGCACTGATGAGCTTGTTTGGTCGGCAAAGGTCGACGCTCTGCGTGGCAGAGGCGGCGTTCGACGCGGCTCACAGGGGGTGCTGGTCACACGGCGGGAAATGGGCATGTCTAGGAGTTTGCTAGGGTCAAGGTGGAGCGGCGCATGCAAGCTAAAGGCAAGGCATGGCTTGTGCGAGGATGTCTGGGGCGGCGCTCTGGCATGGGATGTGCATGGTGTAGAGGCGGAGAGCGCTGGGGTGCCTCGGTGGTCCAGTGCTCGACTGCGTCCGTGGGGTGGACAGGGGATCGTGGTAGGGTGTGGTGGAGCTAGGGGACGTGCTGGATTGGCGCGGCTTGGTCTCTAGTGCGTTGCCCACATTTGGCCAGCGATGACCATAGTCGAGCGGCGCGGTACTGGCACTGCGGTGAAGGAGGAGGGTTGTCTGTTGCTTAGTTAGGCTAAGAGGGGACAAAGGAGAGATGAGAGGGTCGAATGGGGGACAGGAACTTAATTAGCAATAGTGTTAGTTAGGCCCGATGATTTTTGCCTGCCAAGTGTTCGACACAATCGCCGCAAGAAACTTTTATTTGAATTTTGAGAAGATTTTTGGTGGGTGCTTTGATCTTATGCTTGGTAGTGTGTGTTTGCTTGGGATGGTCAAGGTGACTCATTTGAGTGGTTTTTGAAAAAGTGGGATCTATGCATATGAAATGGATTCCATTTTCAAATGCCATTTAAAATTAGTGTTTAAATGTTTTTGTAAGATTTCAAAGTGAGCATTGGTATATCTTTACTTGTACTAGCAAGAGGTGAAAAGAGTTGTGAATGTTTCTGTTTGAAATTGACTTCTAGGAACACCTAAAGTGACCTAGTGGATTAAAATGGCCAAAGTGACCATTTGGTATTTTTATTCTTATTTGATTTCTTTTTCTTTGGATTTTGTTTCTAAATGATCTAGATGATGTGGCATTCATCTTTGAATCATTTGACAACCATTAGAACAAACATGGTATTTCTAAACAATTCTATATTAATGCAACACACATATGCATTCCTAATTATTTTAATGATAAAAAGTTTTTGTTAACCCTAAATTGGGTGATTTGGATCTTGATAACTTTGATTAAAGTTTTGGGATGTTACAAACTTTCCCTCCTTAAACAAAATCTCGTCCCGAGATTTAAGAAAAAACTAGGAACTAAAGAGATCTGGAAACTCAGTCCTAATGTAATCTTCTCGCTCCCAAGTAGCTTCTTCTTCGGTGTGGTTGCTCCATTGTATCTTGATAAATTTGATACTCTTGGTCCTGGTGGTTCGGAAGGCTTCTTCCAAGGTACGTATGGGAACTTCACAATACGTCAGATCCTTGTTGATATCAACAGCTCGGTGATCAATTTAATTGAAAACTTCGGTCTTCTCTGGCACTTCTAGTTATTTGCGAAGTAACGAGATATGGAATACATTGTGGATGGCGGACATCTCTTCTGGTAGTTCTAGTTGATATGATACTTTTCCTCGACGATTCAGAATCTTGGAGGGTCCGATATATCTAGGGGCTAACTTTCCTTTCAGACTAAAACGTTGCGTTCCCTTCAATGCCGAAACTTTGAGATACAAAAACTCTCCGACATTGAAAGTCAGGTCTCTACGTCTCTTGTCAGCATAACTCTTTTGTCTGGATTGGGCGGTCTTGAGGTGCTCACGGACTTTGTGAACCTTCTCTTCGGCTTCTCATAGGATGTCTGGTCCAAAAATATGACTCTCTCCTACTCGCGACCAATTCAACAGGGTATGACACTTTCTTCCATATAAGAACTCAAATGGGGCCATTTGCAAACTGGCTTGGTAACTGTTGTTGTATGAGAATTCTGTGAAAGGTAGGCAATCTTCCCATTTGAATCCATACTCTAAGACACAAGCTCTCAAAATATCTTCTAAGATTTGGTTGACTCTTTCCATCTGTCCATCGGTCTGTAGGTGATAAGCTGTGCTGAAATTCAACTTGGTCCCTAATCCTTCTTGGACTTTCTGCCAAAATCTTGAGGTAAATTGGGTTCCTCGATATGACACTATGGTCTTGGGGGTTCCATGCAGACTAACAATTCTAGCAATGTACAACTCTGCTAGCTTCGAACTCTGGTAGGTTTTCTTGACAGGTATCAAATGGGCTACCTTGGATAGTCTATCAACGATGACCCGGATTGAGTCATTTCCCCTACTAGAAGTAGGCAATCCGTTGATAAAGTCCATTCCGATGGAATCCCATTTCCATTCCAGAATCTGCAATGGTTACAACAGTCATGCAGGTCTTTGATGTTCTGCTTTGACTCTCTGACAGATATCACACTTGGTGATGTAGCTTCCCATTTCCCGCTTCATCTTGTGCCACCCAAAATTGCTCCTTCAAATCCTGATACATCTTCGTTCCTCCGGGGTGGATAGAATAAAGATTATCATGAGCTTGTTGCATGATAACTTGCTTCAGTTCCGAATTTGCGGGCACACATATACATCCTTTGTACCACAAAACTCCTTCTTCGTCTTCGGTGAATCCATGTACCTTTCATGTACTAATACGACGCTTGATTCCGCCGATACTTGCATTTCCCTTCTGGGCTTCCTTGATCTGACTGATCAAAGCGGGTTGAAGTTCAATGCTAGCTAAGAATCCTTTGCTAACCAGCTCACTTCTAAACTGCTCCAACTCCTCATGCAAACTTGGCTGGTTCTCTTTGATCATGGTGTTTAACCTACACAGTAATCTGCTAAGAGCATCCGCTACCACATTGGCTTTGCCAGGGTGATAGTGAATGTCAAGGTCATAATCCTTGATTAACTCTATCCATCTCCTTTGCCTCATATTCAGCTCCTTCTGAGTGAAAATATACTTCAAGCTCTCGTGATCTGAATAAATCTCACAGCGATTACCCATAAGATAATGACGCCATGTCTTTAAGGCTAAAACTACTGCTGCTAATTCAAGATCATAGGTGGGGTAGTTTTGCTCATGCTGCTTCAGTTGTTTGGATAGATATGCGATGACTTTGCCTTCTTGCATCAATACACATCCGAGACCAATTTTGGATGCATCACAATACACATCAAATGGTTTCTTGATATCTGGCATAATCAATATTGGGGCTGAAATCAATCTCTTCTTGAGCTCTTGGAAGCTTGCTTCACATTTGTCGGTCCATTCAAACTTTTTGTCCTTCTTCAAAAATTGGGTCATTGGTCTTGCGATGCTCTAAAATCCTTCCACGAACTTGTGGTAATATCCCGCTAATCCGAGAAATGCACGGACTTGGGTTTGAGTGGTTGGGGCTTCCCATTCTTCAACATCTTTGATCTTGGCGGGATCAACAGCGACTCTTCCTGCCGACACAATATGTTCGAGGAATCCTACTTCTTTCAGCCAGTACTCACATTTGATGAGCTTGGCATACAACTGATGCTCTCTAAGGGTTTCAAGGATGATTCTCAGATGGTGCTCATGGTCTTCTTCTGACCTTGAGTAGATAAGAATATCGTTGATAAACACAACGACAAACTTATCCAAAAAGTTCATAAAGATCTTATTCATGAGATTCGTGAAATAAGCGGGGGCATTGGTTAATCCAAAAGACATGACCGTATACTCATATAATCCATATCTGGTGGTAAAGGCGGTCTTCGGAATATCCGTTGCACGAATCTTAAGTTGGTGATAACCAGTCCTAATATCAATCTTAGAGAACACTCTGGCACCAGTCAACTGATCAAATAGATCCTCTATCTTGGGCAAATCTTCTTCTGGGCTGAACACGGCACTGCTACTGAGCTGGGGCATTCACATTGGCAGTGGCGGCAATCTTCTTGGGACACTCATTGGAGTAGTGACCCTTCACTCCACATTCAAAACAAGTAACCTGAGACTTGTCTTTTGATGCAACAGGCATGGCATTGCTTCCAGTCGTTGGGGCAGTGTTGTTGTTGTTGTTGTTGGACTTGGGCAGTGCACAGTTGAAGTTGTTGGAGTTGCCGGGGTGGTTGTTGTTGTTTCCTCCGGTCTTCACATTTTCTCTGCTACAGTTGGCGTAGCTTGGGCAAGACATTGGGGGTCTATTGTTCCGCGGGGCATATCCTGTAGACGGGTTGGGACGATACTTCTAGGCACTATTGGACCCAACTTGGTGCATCATCCGGCGTTTACGGTTGTCATTCGCTTGGTTGATCTTCCCTTCCATCTGGATGGCAAAGTCGACTAGCTCTTTGAGATCATCAAAACGGATGTTGATGAGTACAGTCTGCATCTCATCATGCAGTCCGTTCAGGAATCTCTCCTTCTTCTTAGCTTCAATGTTGATATCATTAGGTGCATACCTGGCGAGGGACAAGAATCTGTCACGATACTCCACTACAGTCATTCTGCCTTGCTTTAGTTCTCTAAATTCATCTCTCATTCTGGTGACTAAACCCTGCGACACATGGGTGTGACTGAACTTGACCTTGAAAGCTTCCCACGTCATCACTTGACCATGGTTCATCGTGCGGGTGCTTTCCACCAAGCTCTTGCATCTCCTGCCAGATATTGGGTAGTAAACAGAACTTTCTCGTTGGCATCCACTCCTGTGACTTCTAAGTTATTCTCCATGGTCTATAACCAATCATCAGTATCCAGTGGGTCTTCAGACTTGCTAAAGATTGGGGGATTGGTATTTTGGAAGTTTTTGAGTTTGGATCCATGATGATCCTGATTTCCATGGCCCTGATTAATGTGGGCCATCTGGGCGATCTGTTGCAGGGTAGCTAGGTTGGCTTGGCGCTCTGCCCTACTAGCTTCGCAGTCTGAAACTAGCATCTGCAGAATCTGTAGCATCAGGTCCTGCGATGAGCTGCTCCCTCCTTGGTTTCCACGAGTCATGTGAAGATTGAGATAGATAAAGGGGTAAGAGGGAAAGTTCTAAGGTTCATGGTTTTGGTTTTAAAGCTAAAACTTTGAGTTTGAACTCAGGTTTTGCAAGCTAACTTCTTCTCATTCATTCAAGCAAGGCACATGATACAAACACACACACACCACAACAAAAGGAAAACAGATGGTTTTAAGAACCATTATGTAAGCTAAGATATAAGGGGACTGATACTTCTCACTCCTATGATAGTGCTCTAGTGCATCTACTCATCATCGATGAAGTCGGAGTCATCATTGTCGGTGTAGAAGTCCATGGAATCATCCTCCATGTAGTCATCATCATTGCTGAGCTACGAGTGAATATCCCCCTGGATGTCTTCACCTTCTTCCTCTTCTTCTTTTGCTGCAAGATGAGCTTCTTGCTCCTTGATGGTTGATGTCTACGCACTTCTATTCTTGTAGACAGTTGTTGGGCCTCCAAGTGCAGAGGTTTGTCGAACAATAGCAAGTTTCCCTTAAGTGGATTACCCAAGGTTTATCGAACTCAGGGAGGAAGTGGTCAAAGGTATTCCCTCTCAAGCAACCCTGCAATCAATATACAAGAAGTCTGTTGTGTTCCCAACACACCCAATACACTTGTTAGGTGTATAGGTGCACTAGTTCGGCGAAGAGATAGTAAAATACAAGTGGTATGGATGATTATAAGTGGTAATGGTGATAGAAAATAGCTAGTTGGCGTGGAAGAGACTAAAGGCAAAATGAAATAAAGATGGAAGCAAGCAAACATGTAACAGATCTAGTTGCAAACGGTGTTTCAATGCTTAGAAACAAGGCCTAGGGATCATACTTTCACTAGTGAACACTCTCATATAAATATATTCTTCTTTATGATACTACGCTGAACTACTCTCCGGTTGGACACTCTAATCATTGGTAGGGCTATAACAGCACACCTCAAAGTTCATCTTTCCCATCTAGATAACCCCACACTGTCACCTTGAGAGCTAGATGGGTCCAACAAACACCACAATTTCATAAAGACATCTAACTCCAAATATAACTCATAACAAGTATTTGTAATCTCTAGCCTAAGTGCCACCATGGTGTGCACACTGTCAACTTCACACACATGGGGAGAGTAGAGATCTATTAAAACACTTGCGTAGCAAGGTAGATGTATAGATTACAAGCTCATGATCTCAATAAGATCATGCATAGAGAGAGAGATGAACACATAGCTACTGGTAGAACCCTTAACCTCGAGAGAGAACTACTCCCTCCTCATCATGGGAATCAGCAATGGTGATGGAGATGGTGGTGGAGACCGATGGAGATGGCTCCGGCGGCACTTCCCCATCCCGGCAGGGTGCCGGAAAAGAGACTTTCTGTCCCCCGAATCTCCCCTTCGGTGGCGGCGGCGCTGCGGAACGTTTCGTGGATTTCTGATTGATGATTTAGGGTTTATGCATCAGGAGGCATCTTATAGGCAAAGAGGCAAGGTTGGTGGGTGGCCAGGGGGCCCGCACCACCTGGTGGCGTGGCCAGGGCTAGCCCACGCCACCACATGGTGTGGCCACCCTATGGCCCCTCTCCGTCTTGTCTTCTGGCTCCGTGAGTCTTCCGGTAAAATATCGACTTTGGCTTTTGTCCGGTCCAATTCTGAGAATATTCATTTTCTGACTTTCTGGAACCAAAAACAATAGAAAACAAGAAACTGGCACTGTGGCTCTTATTAATAGGTTAGTCCTAAAAATCATCTGAAAAGTACTCCAAAGTGTGAAAAAAATATATAAGAAAGTAGATAAAACCAAGCATGAAACATCAAAAAGTATGGATACGTTAGCAACGTATTGGCATCCCCAAGCTTAACTCCTGCTCATCCTCGAGTAAGTAAGTGATAAAAAGAAAGAATAATTTTTGAGGTGACATGCGCCATCATAAACTTGATCAAAGTATTTGTAAAACATTGATAGGTAGGATCATAGTACTTCAACATAACATGAAAGATAAAGTTCTACCAATAAGACATAGCAAATATGTTGCAACATGAAAAGGCACAAACAAAATATTCATGAATAACAATGCTTTGCAAGACGTTTGTTTGTTTCTCATAAAGAAAACATAGCATAGTGGCATTCAGCTTGTCCCTCATAGAGTAGCAAACATAAATGCATAGGACACCTTCAAAGTTCATAAGAGTGACTAGATACAAATAGTTTAATACAAGCAATATCAAAGCTATGCATCAATCAACAAGTCTTGGGACAATGCAAATAGAACTAATAATGGCCACTATGCTCTCAAAGTAGGTGCATAAAGATAGAAGGTGGAGACTCAACATAAAAGTAAAAGAAAGGCCTTCATAGAAGGAAATAGGGATTCAAGTCTCATAAAGAGCTTCCAAAATATTATGGTACTGACTAGCTTTTAGCTCTCATTGCCCATATCATAAGCATCTTGAAGTGATTAAGGTTCAATTGAACGAACTATGAAGTATATGCTTGACGAAGTATAAGTTAGCAATCTCATGTCCCTTGAATACGAGGGCCGCTCCTCATGCTACTCAAGTTTAGTCACCGCTAAGTTCTTGTCATCGTAACTACATGTGTATCATAGAGAACCGTCAATGGGATGCCCCTTGCCTGATGATACGGAAGAAACCCCATATCAAAATGACAAGGCAAGCAGACAGCAAGCATCTCAGCAATCTTCTTATTTACCGTGGGAATATGGTGATTTTTTATCTATTTCCTCTTTTTATATATTTTTTTTCTTTTTCTCTTTTTTTCTCAATATCGGACTCTTTTTTTATAAGAAGAATGCTTCATAGACAGCTCATTATGGTTACGCTGCAGGTTTCCACCATGTCAGCATGGATTAGACCAGTGGCCCAGGCGTTTCTCTAACACACATACATAACTCCATGGACTTACGAGCTCTCCTTTCATTTCACACCGACGACATCCATAGAAAAAAGAGCATGATATCAACTAGGTACAAAGTACCCGTGCAATGTTGAAAGCGTTCCCCATGACAGCATGGTTCTGCTAATCCCCAACAAATAAGTGCAATCATATACAACATAGACGACACAATGGTTCAAGTTGATTGAGGGCAAAAAGAGTAAAGTGTACCATCAAGTTCGTGAGAGCTTTAATCACTAGTTTTCTCATAACAAGTTTAATTCGGAAGGTAGATAAAAACATGAATATACTTGGAATTGCATATGCTAATAGGTAGGTATGGTGGAATCTTTGGAATAACTTGGTTTTAAGAGTTGGATGCATGAGTGGAACTCATACTTGGTTATGGAGGCTAGCAAAAGACTGGGAGCGACCAACTAATAGAGCAATAATGGCCATAATCATGCAGAGCGACAAAACATCATTAATCAAAGCATAAAGTGATACTACAAGTTGAAAACTAAAGGATCATAAAGGCTATGGTGACTTGGGATAGTCATAACACGGTGTGATCATGTGCCAAGTCAACCCAAATAAAGCATCAAAGGAGAATACCATAATACTATGCTTTAATATGCTAAAACAACGCATGCTTCTTCCAAGGCACATTTAGCAATCTCAATTGTTTATAACATGTCATGATACGACAAAGATCACTAAGAATAAAGCCAAAACAATATCAAGCATGTCATGACAAAGCATAGGCCACAATCAAAAACAAGCTCTCTTTACCACTTAAGCATGAACTTTCCTACTCTTTTCCAATCCAAACCAAACTATTTGAAAACCAATGCATGAAAGAGGGGGTCCACCCAATTTATTCAGCAAACTAGGAAAATCAAGCAAACGAAAAACCAAAAGCAAAACGAAAAAGAAGATGCTCCAAGAACAACACAACTATGCATGAAACAATAAAAATGAAGTGTTTGGAAGAAACCTGGGATTTTTATTGATGAAGAAGGGGATGCCTTGGGCATCCCCAAGCTTTGACACTTGAACTTCTTGGATATTTCTTGGGGCGACACGAGTGGCATCCCAAAGCTTGAGATTTAGTCCATCCTTCATCTCATTACTCATTCCTTCCATACACCTGAAAATTTTCCTTCATACAAAACTTCACATAATCTTTATTAGCAACATTAGTGCACTCAAGATAATAAGTCTTTAGGTTCAGTTCCAACACCAATAAAACTTCCATTAAAACACTAGCTACTGTAGCAATTCCCTCAAAAATATCAATTCCCCAAAAGAACTCAAAAAGGAACCAACAAGAAGCAAATGCAAATAATGGCAGAAATCTGTCAAAACAGACCAGCAAGACAATTTTTTTTGAATACCTTCTGTTGCTCAAATCAAAAAGTGTTGAAATAACGAAAGTTATATAACAACCTGGGGCAGAAGTACAAAAATTCACTCCTCGAAAGGACGTACATAGATTTTACATGAATCTTTACGGTGAAGCACATAAATCTGTTTCGGGACAACAACTTTCCAAATCATTACTTCTCTCTCATTAGAGGTTACTCTTGGCACAAAAAGCAAATAAAAAGGATAAGGAACAGTTATTACAGAGGTAATAACTTCCAAGACTCATCTAAAACTTTTGGGTTATCTCCCAATAAGTACTTTTCTTTAGGGCCTTTAAGTTAGGCATGATAGTTTGAGAAGATGCTCACATAAGAAATATGAATTGAAGTAAAAGAGAGCATCAAGAAGCAAATTCAAAACACATTTAAGTCTAACGCATTTCCTATGCATAGGAATCTTGTAAAGAAACAAGTCATGAAAACACAAAGCAACAAGCATAGGAAAACAAAACAAGTGCAACTTTAAATTTTCAACATAAAGAGGGGAAACTTAATATTGTTGAGATACATAAAACCATGTTTCCCTCTCTCATAATAACTTTCAGAAGCATCATGAATAAAAGTAACAATATAACTATCACAAGAAACATTCTTATCATGAGCCACATGCATAAAAGAATTAATACTCCCCAGATAAACATAGTCATTCTTATTGATTGTAGTGGGAGCAAATTCAACAAAATAGCTATCATTATTATTTTCATCACCATAATCATCAAATATAGGAGGCATATTGTAATCATAATTAATTTCCTCCTCAATAGTAGGTGGACTGAAAATATCATAATCATCATTGTAATCATCATATATTGGAGGTTTGGTATCATCATAAGCATTAGAATAGCTATCTTCAAAAGCTGGGGAACTAAAAAGATCATTTTCATAAAAACTAGCTTCCCCAAGCTTAGACTTTTCCATAGCATTAGCAATAATGGTATCCAAAGAATTCATACTAACAACATTGCTATTAGCATGCAAATAAAGTTCCATTGGTTTTTGAATTTTCTCTTCAAACACTTCATGTCCTAACTCAAGATAAATACTATAAAGCTCTCTAATTTTGTTGCTGTTTTCCATTAAGCCTAACTAGTGAAAACAAGAAACAAAAAGAAAAAATTGCAGAATCTAAAGGAAATATCTTTGAGCACTCACACCGAAGGATGTGAGTACCTTTTACCTTACCTCCCCGGCAATGGCACCAGAAAATAGCTTGATGTCTACGCACTTGTATTCTTGTAGACAATTGTTGGGCCTCCAAGTGCAGAGGTTTGTAGAACAACAGCAAGTTTCCCTTAAGTGGATTACCCAAGGTTTATCGAACTCAGGGAGGAAGTGGTCAAAGGTATTCCCTCTCAAGCAACCCTGCAATCAACATACAAGAAGTCTCTTGTGTCCCCAATACACCCAATACACTTGTCAGGTGTATAGGTGTACTAGTTCAGCGAAGAGATAGTAAAATACAAGTGGTATGGATAATTATAAGTGGTAATTGTGATTGAAAATAGCTAGTTGGACTGGAAGTGACTAAAGGCAAACTGAAATAAAGATGGAAGCAGGCAAACATGTAACAGATCTAGTTGCAAACGGTGTTTCAATGCTTAAAACAAGGCCTAGGGATCATACTTTCACTAGTGAACGCTCTCATACAAATATATTCTTCTTTATGATACTACGATGAACTACTCTCTGATTGGACACTCTAATCGTTGGTAGGGCTATAACAACACACCTCAAAGTTCATATTTCCCATCTAGATAACCCCACACTGTCACCTTGAGTACTAGATGGGTCCAACAAACACCACAATTTCATAAAGACATCCAACTCAAAATATAACTCATAACAAGTATTTGTAATCTCTAGCCTAAGTGCCACCATGGTGTGCACACTGTCAACTTCACACACATCGGGAGAGCAGAGATCTATTAAAGCACTTGAGTAGAAAGGTAGATCTATAGATTACAAGCTCATGATCTCAATAAGATCATGCATAGAGAGAGAGAGAGATGAACACATAGCTACCGGTAGAACCCTTAACCTCGAGAGAGAACTACTCCCTCCTCATCATGGGAATCCGCAATGGTGATGGAGATGGTGGTGGAGATTGATGGAGATGGCTCCGGGGGCACTTCCCCATCCCGGCAGGGTGCCGGAACAGAGGCTTTCTATCCCCTGAATCTCCCCTTAGTGGCGGCGATGCTGCGAAACTTTTCATGGATTTCTGATTGACGATTTAGGGTTTTTGCATTGGGAGGCATCTTATAGGCGAAGAGGCAAGGTGTGTGGGTGGCCAGGGGGCCCACACCATCTTGTGGCGCGGCCAGGGCTAGCCCGCACCACCACATGGTGTGGCCACCCTGTGGCCCCTCTCCGTCTCGTCTTATGGCTCCGTGAGTCTTTTGGTAAAATATCGACTTTGGCTTTTGTCCAGTCCAATTCCAAAAATATTCATTTTCTGACTTTCTGGAACCAAAAACAGCAGAAAACAAGCAACTAGCACTGTGGCTCTTATTAATAGGTTAGTCTAAGAAATCATATGAAAAGTACTCCAAAGTGTGGACAAAAAATAAGAAATTAGATAAAACCAAGCATGGAACATCAAAAGTTATGGATACGTTAGCAACGTATCAATGGTCTTCTCGAGGTCGGCCACCTTCTTGCGAAGACGGGCGATGGTGCGATCCTTCTTCTCGTCTTGCCGACGAAGTGACTGACGATCCTTGACGAGTAGTGAGAAAGTATGGGCCTTCTGGCGGCAATGGCAAGGTTGTGGTTGGCGTAGGCTCAAGCATTGTCCAATTCCTTCTATCTATCATACAGTAGGAAGTCGAGGTTCTCTACTTGGCGCTTCAATTCTGGGTGACTTGGCATCTCCAGAGGCATTCCCATAGAATCACACCTTGCATAGTGAGCAAAGCGAGTTCCCTTGATCAAGTTGACGTTCTGTCCAAAAAGACGGGTGAGAGCTTCATGCATAGTCCTAGCTAATCCATCTAGCCAGTTGTTCTCTCTCACGATGAATTGAATCTTCTCAGAAAGAGGTGCCTCCATCTTGCCTCGAAGATCAGAAACTATCATCCATTGTAAATCTCCTCCTGGGTGGTCATTGAGTTGAGCTCCGAAGAATTCCAGATGCGGATGCTCAAGGTACTCAGACAGTGCATCAAGATCCCTCTCGAAGATCAGTTGGCCTCCATTTCCCAACTGGTAGAACTTGCAGTACTAAACTTCCATCTATAAGAATTTAGGATGAGAGAGTTAGTGAGGTGATCACGTGTGTCAAATTTTATGTAGCAATGTAAGAGTTTTTGAGGAACATGAATCTTTTTGAAAGAATCTCAAGGGTAAGAGGGGAAATAGATTTTCATAAATACTCACTTTGGTTTTGAAACTAAGTTTTTGTTCGGGCGTCCATTCTAACAAGGGTCTCCTATGGTCAGGATGGCTCTATTACCAACTTGTCAACACCCGTATTTTTAATCCCAGATGCCTGTTATGCCATACATCGCAATCCCAGGATTATCATTTTTGTGAGACATAAAGGATTGGATATCACAGTACATCATCCATTACAAACCATAATAAGGTCTTATAGAAATAAAGGATCTCATGATCCAGTCTTAGTACAAACAAGTAGCGGAATAAATAGCATAGCGGTGGGCTCCATCTTCAGTGTCACAGGCAATGCTGACGATGGGAGATGATCCTCGTTGTTGTAGCCGTCCTATTGTCCTTCTTCCGGATAGTCCTCCTCATAGTCTGGCCACGGGAATAGCCAGGGACAAAGCTATGAGTACTATTTAAGTACTCGCAAACTATCACTAACAAGTAAGGTAGTTCTAGTAGGAATGCTAAGTTCTAAGTTTATTTGCAAAGTTAAGTTTGAAACCTAAGATGAGTTCAAAAACAAAGAAAGATAGAATAAAGTTCTAAATCACCTAAGAGGGAACTTAGTTTTCATAGTCACCACTCTGTTGTGGTCAAGTCTTGTCACAATTCATTTCATAAGTCATTTTGAAAACATCTGACGACGGAACAGTATGGCCACTCCAACTGTCCATGACCACAAACGCGGCTATTCAAATAGTTTGACACTCTGCAGAGGTTGTACACTTTCACCACAAAATTCAATACATCCGTCAGGGATAACCCTAAATCATCATACTTAGTATGCGGATAATCAAACATAACCTTTCCTTTACACACTCTAGTATAAGCACCTCTGCTATGAGCTTGGCCTCCCAGCCATGGCCATCTGCCATCCTGGGCACTGCATAGGTGGACAACATCAAGAGGTAGCCTCATCTCAAACCTCTCCCACGAGGAATTCATACTAATGCACATAAACTTCCAGCTAAGCCTTACCCAATTCAGGTATTGTGCTTGTACGGTAAAATTGGAATGGTATCGCATCCGAACCCAACCATCATTTTTTATAAAGGGCTAAGGATCATGCCTCAACATTTTCATCATCATAAACAATTTGTGTTTCTCAACACATGTCAAAACATCTCAATAGAATGACTCATAATTCCAAGGTTTTCATAAGCATTTTCACCAAGTATTCCCATCTAGAGTGATCAAGTTTTTTATTTAGCCCCAACTACTAAGTTAAGAAGGATGCTAATCTCAATATCATGCCATAGAATGACATCTAGTATAGGCCAAGTTTTATACTCTTTATGCTATCTAAACTACTTTCTAAAATCTCACAAAGCATTACTAAAAGTAGATAAAACTTTGGTAAAGTAAAAGGTAAAACTTGTAAGTAAAACTTGGGATGGGTATAAGTCTAAAGGTATAACCAAAGCATGCCTATGCATCTTGCTTGCAAGGGTCAGCTTGCATTGTTAATGATGGCTTGCCTTGGTTGGTGCAGTGGTTGAAGTTCTACTCGTCTTCTTCGAGGTAGAACTCCTCCTCCTCGTAGAGTTGGTCGGTACTATCGTCTATAAATACATACGGGATACAAAATCACCAAACAATACTTAACTAGTCTATTTAGCACACAAAGGCACATATTTGATGATCTAGTATCATCACACTCATCACAAGATTTAATGAACTAGTTTCATTTATTTTATTTGAGAAAAGTAATTTCTACTCATTGAAATTAATTAAGATTTAATATTCTCCAATTAAAATATGGGATCATGTCGACACATGTCATCACCACATATTCTAATACATGGGAATGTGATTTAAATGTTGGATCACATTTTATAAAGTTTTAGGATTCATATTTAAATGATTTAAAGTGACTAGAAATAACTATATAGCATGATTTTATTACTAGTCCAAAGTGACTGCATGCAAACCTAAATATTATTACATATTCATATAGGTATTATTAAATGTGATTTTTGAGAGTTGGAATCAACTCAAAAGCTATTATAGTTGATTTTTGAATAATGTTTGAATGTAGAAAAGTCTTTGTGTTGTTATTTTTTCTATATGTGATCTATAACTCTAATTGATTTAAATCCAACTGGCTTGGATAGATATTTGAATTATCTTTCTAATTTTTTTTGAATCATTCAATTTGGTTTAGTAGAACTCTCTGAATTGATTTTTAAACTAGTGGACATAATTGAGTTTAAGTCTAAATAGAAAAATCTTTAGTTGAATCTGCGGGCTATGGCGGGAAACTAAATGGGGCCGCCCAGTGGGGCTTTGCGGCGCAGAGGGCAGCTGACAGGGGGGTCCACACGTCAGCGGCTCACTCTAACGTGAAGTGGTACGGGGCGATGTGGGCCATGCAATTAGATGGTGGATCAACGGTCGTGGTTCATCGTCGATGACGAACAGGTCGCCGGCGAGACTGAACCCTAGCAGCTCGGTGGGGGTCGATTGGGGGCTTACCTGGGCTCCAGCTAACATGGCGATGGCGGCGATCGGACTGGTGGACGACGGTAGACTCATGTGTGGTCGTGGCGGCTCCTGGGGTGGTCGTAATCAATGGGCCCCTTTCTCCTCTGCTGCGGCGAGCTCCGGCACAATTCCAGCGACCAAGGGCTCGAGCGGCTCCTGGGAGAAGTGGAGAAGGACCAAGGGTGAGAGGGGAGGTGAATGGTGTGCAGAAATGGGACGGGGGTGCCCTCCTTTTATAGGTCAACGAGGGGACTATGAGGTGCAATGGGGAGCTCGTCGGTGACGATGGTATAGAGGGCTAAAGGCATGGGCGGGGTAGGCGGACGGTGCTCTACCTCCTGGCGGTCAGCTACGGCATAATGGCGCGGCTAGGGGCGGTGGCGTTTGGTTGGGAAAGGTCGACGCTCTGCGCGGCAGAGGCGACATTCGACGCGGCTCACGGCAGGTGCTGGTCGCGCAGCGGGAAATGGGCATGTCTAGGAGTGTGCTGGGGTCAAGGCGGAGCGGCGCGTGCAAGCTGAGGGCACGACGTGGCTTGTGCGAGGCTGTCAGGGGTGACACTCTGACATGGGATGTGCATGGTGTAGAGGCGGAGAGCGCGGGCATGCCTTAGTGGTCCAGTGGTCGGCTGCATCCGTGGGGTGGACATGGGATCGCGGTAGGGTGTGGTGGAGCTAGGGGACATGCTGGATTGGCGCGGCTTGGTCTCTGGCACGTTGCCCATGTTTGGATGGCGATGATCATACTTGGGCGGCGCGGTACTGGTGTTGCGGTGAAGGAGGGGGGTTGTCTGTTGCTTAGTTAGGCTAAGAGGGGACAACGGACAGATGAGAGGGTCGAATGGGGGACAGGAACTTAATTAGCAACAGTGTTAGTTAGGCCAGATGATTTTTGCCTGCCAAGTGTTTGACACAATGGCCGCAAGAAACTTTTATTTGAATGTTGAGAAGATTTTTGGTGGGTGCTTTGATATTATGCTTGGTAGTCTGTGTTTGCTTGGGATGGTCAAGGTGACTCATTTGAGTGGTTTTTGAAAAAGTGGGATCTATGCATATGAAATGATTCCATTTTCAAATGCCATTTAAAATTAGTGTTTAAATGTTTTTGTAAGATTTCAAAGTGGGCCTTGGTAGATCTTTACATGTACTAGCAAGGGGTGAAAAGAGTTGTGAATGTTTCTGTTTGAAATTGGCTTCTAGGAACACCTAAAGTGACCTAGTGGATTAAAATGGCCAAAGTGACCATTTGGTATTTTTATTCTTATTTGATTTTTTTCTTTGGATTTTGTTTCTAAATGATCTAGATGATGTGGCATTCAATTTTGAATCATTTTACAACCATTACAACAAACAAACATGGCATTTCTAAAATTCTATATTAATGCAACACACATATGCATTCCTAATTATTTTAATGATAAAACGTTTTTGTTAACCCTAAATTGGTTGACTTGGATCTTGATAACTTTGATTAAAGTTTTGGGATGTTACATCGACGTTCACATGACACCACTAGAAGAAATACACCACAACTTAAATATCAAACTATTGAATCTTTCTCAACACAATTCCACTACTAACAACGTGACTTCTCCCATGTCCTCAAGAACTAAACGAACTACTCACAAGACATCATGTGGATCATGATCAGAGATGATATAATGATGTGTAACAATCTGAACATAAACTATAATTCAATGGTTCACTCAATAGCATCAACTACAACAAGTAATCAACACCGGGAAAGTTTCCCCTAAGAACTATGCAAGATTCAACCCAATTGTTATAGCGGTATGAGGTGGTGATGATGGTGCTGGTGGATATGATGGTGGTGATGGTGATGATGATGATCCCGATGAAGTCCATCTTGATGGCAGTGTTGATGGCGACAATCTCCCCTCTTCGGGAAGGAATTCCCCCGGCAGAATTCTATCTGTCGGAGAGATCTTTCTCTCTCGGTGTTTTCCACCCTGCAGAGGCGGCGGAATCTTTCTGTGGTCGCTCTCCCAGTCTTAGGGTTTCGGGAGGATAATATACGCTAGAGGAAAGAGGCTGGAGTGTACCAGGGTGGCCACACCTCCTAGTGGCGCGGCCTGGGGTGGCCCGCGCTAGGGGGTGGTGTGGGCCCCCCTGTGGCCCATCTCCACTTCCCCTTTTGGCTCTCTTCGTCTTCTGGAAAAATAGGATTTTCCATGTATTTTCCTGGATTTTCTGATCTTCGTGAATTTTGGCTCCAAACAGCACCTTTTCCATCAGAATCCTAACTGCAGCGGTCCATGCTCCAAAAGTCATCAACCATGTAAAAACAGATGAAATAATATAAGTATCATCTCTTAATATGAAATATATCAATGAATAACAGTAAATTATGATATAGAATAGTGATGCAAAATGGACGTATCACCCACAAAGACGACAAGGACGACCATGGCCGCTGACGCGACCGTCGAGGGAAGCATAGATCACGCGGCTATGAAGACCGCGAGGAAGTAGACATGGTCACGGCCAGCTATGCTAATAAACGTGATGAAGGCAACCACAACAGCAGATACCGTAGTGGTAGCTACCGCGACAGCGGAAAACCCACACAGGTGTGGCAACGCTAAACTCGTGACAAAGCAATGGAGGCGAGCAGTACCCACGAGCATTGGGGAACATGGGCATGATCCAAAAGGGACGCCCCTCCAATAGGGTGCAAAAGTCAATCACTCGCCAAATAATTTTTGGTGGTCAACTCTCCACCCTCGACCGCCGAGTACCTCAGCGGGTGAGAGTCCTGCATCACCTTCGACAAGCGTGATCACTCGCGGTAAGTGCCTCGCTCGGGCCACGCTCCCATGGTGCTCGAGGCACAAATCAGCAGCTACGAGATGAGTCACATCTTCATGGACGACAGTAGCGACATCAACCTCATGTTCGCCAGCACCCTACGCGCCATGCGGATCCCCCTCTCCTACCTAGAGGCCTCCGACATAACGTTCCATACCATCGTCCTAGGGAAAGGCGTATACCCCTTGAGAAAAATCAACCTGGACGCCATCTTCAGCACGCCCGCAAAACTTTCGGTGAGAGCGCCTCGAATTCAAAGTGGTTGATTGGCCCTCGCAATACCACACAATCCTCGGACGTGTCGCGTTCACGAGGTTCATGGCGGTGCTGCACTATGCATACTTGCAAATGAAGATGCCGGGACCTAATGACATTATTACCGTCAGCGGAAGCTTCGCCAAGTCAGACAGCTGCGACAAGGAATTCAACAGAATCTCCCAATCTTTCGGCATGCAAGAAGAGCTGGCAAGACTCAAGGAGTCGACAGACAACAGTCTTCCTCCTGTGAGCAAGTTGAACGCACCCGACCAGTCCTTCCACTCGTCGGTGAACACCAAGGCGGTCTAGGTCCACCTGATGGACCCGACCAAGACGACCCTCATCGCCAACAACTTGAGTCCTGATGGCTCTAATTTTTGCCATCTTCCACTACATTTAAACTTTGTTTTTGGTCAAGCAATTGCCAAAGGAACTCTCAACCCTTGCCACTAATGACTAATGATTGCAAATATATGCAAATCCTCTTTTTGATTTATGGTGTGCAAGAAGTCACGGCTTTTAATGTGAAATAAGGAGTCATAATGAAGGGTTTTGAGGAAGTACACACGGCCAAATAATTGGGATGCTGTACCAAGGCACCAAAATGCTTAACGACCACTGGTATGGGCGCGGTCCACCCGTACTGCCCGCCCGTACCAGGTGGCGATGGCTTTGTCTCGTCAAACCCTACAACTTTCATGAAGATGCTTATATATTTTGAGGTTCCAGCCGCCGGCTAGAGAGCTGCCATTCTCAAATTGCATCACAACACCACCAAAGGAGATCCACACCATTGTTCATTCATTGTTTAGCACTTCCCCCATCCATCCATCCACTAGCCATAGCCATTGCTTTTTTACTTTAGATCTCCTTGTGATTTGGCGACCATTGTAAGAATATTTGATTTCAATCTAAGTATTTGTATGATGTTTTTTTATCTCCGGTCTATTTGTTATGAGTGAGTAGTCCTCACGGGATGCGGGTTGGGGAGAAACCTCCCAGCGATTATGTGCATCTAGATCATGGGAGAATTGTATTTTGTTTGGAATTGTGATTTGTATCTTTTGTTTCTTAGTCTCTTGTCTCGATCTGTGGACTTGTAGGTACCCAAGATCCCATAGACTGATAAAGGCTTGAGGTGGGATACTTGGCTAGCAGCAATCTTGTAGGAACCTTAGTGACATAAAGGGCAGTACGGTCTTCGCTTAGCGCTCCATTTGGGATCAATAATAACATCACCACTTAAAGCTTTGATATGTGTTTTACAGGTAATAATCATTTGTAACCCGTGGCTTCGGTGTGCTCTCGGTTGGATTAGAAGTCTATTGCTATGCCTGCTGCATCACGGGGGCTCTAGAATATTAGGATGTGTTTACCACAAGATATTATCTCCATTCAAATATTATACATGACTATGCTTATTATTATATTTTATCCCATTTGATGTGTAGCTGCAGGTGGATCTTCTACCCTGGCCTATCTCCATCCATTGATTCAAACACATTATAAAGTAAACAAGATTGGTCTGGTCAACTAAGGTAAAACGAACAAACAAAGTCTTGTAACGTGTCCTTTTATAATTACCTTTTAGTAGTGCTTTCTGAGGTTCGATTAACCCTAGGTCTTCTAGGGAAAAAGCTATTATACTACATCCATGAATCCGGATCAAAGGTATCAACCCTTTTCCGGCGTCGTTGCCAGGGAAGCAATTTCGTTATCATGGTAAGGTCATTAGAGACCTTGTTTTTAGTTTTATTATTAGTTGTAGTTTAATTATTGTTATTAGTTTACTTTCTTGTTATAGTTTTTGAAAACCCAAAAAAATAGTAACTTGTTATTCGTTTTCATTACTTAAAAAGTGACCAAAAAGATAAGAGCCATGTAACATCCCAGCATTAGAGCTTAGAAATAAGCTGAGATGAGGTGTGTGCATTGCATTCATACATAGAAAAATTTAGATATTTTTTGTGCTTTTAAATAAAACTTGTCGAAGTGATTGAAGCTTCTCTTAACTTGATGGAATTGAAGTAGATCACAAGTTGACTGCGATAAGTTTCTATATGACCTTTGCTAAAAACCTTACCTTTGGGTAATATAATTTGATCTAAGGGTAGATCAAATGTAATAAAACTAAGTCACAACGCACTACTTAATAAGGAGTACTAGATCTTCTAGAGTTCATGACATGGTATTCCCTATAACAACTCAAGGATGAATACTTAATATTCTAAAGATGATATCAAGGTATTATCTACCACAAACCTCGAATACCAAGTTAAGCATATAACTTAAGTAAAGAAACTCTATAAGTAAACCTTGATACACTTGCTTGTCATAGTTATTCCTACCATGGGTATCATGGTGGGTCTTAAATGTTAACTCTTATCACTAACAGATAGAAAATAGAAGTCAAGCCAAGACCATTCATCACATGCTCTTGTTGTCATATTAACATATGACATTCCTAAATAGCTAATTCCTAGTGTCAATTGATCATCAATATTGAGTGATCAATTCCTGACCTAGAACTTATTGACTCTTAACCTTTGACCTATTATATTAACCTTCCAAAGACCTTAAGTAAATTAATCAAAAGAAGTAACTAGTTCTGTTAGAGTGTGCCATTATCAATGGAATGTGATCCTTAGTGGTGATCAGACCATTTGATATTATAGAAGATAATTCACTCAGGAGTTAATTAGGAGGAGTTTCTAAACCTAAAGATTAAATAATACTTGAGAAGTTGTGAGGAAGCTAGTAGTAGTAGAGAATCCAATGATATTCTTGTTAAGTAAAGTAGGTATAAACCTAAAGTAAGTTTTCTTAACAAGATAAGCCTATAGGACACTGTACAAATCTAGTACTTAGTGTTGATAGATTTTGGTTAAGCAATTAGAATCCTCAGCTTATTATGATCAAAGTGTGGAAGCAATCATTCTCAAGTCACCTGAGAATGGATAATAAGGTATTGAAGTAGAGTTGTGAGTATACCAAATTAAGCAAAACCCTAGTAAGATGAATCATCTATCTTGAACATGAGAAGTCAAGCTAGTGTTTGATGAAGTATATAATATGAGTTGTATGGAGTATCTGGAGGCATATTAGTTTAACCAAGCTAATACAAGAACAAACTTGTATTATGGGAGTAACACTCTACCCATCCCAGAGGATTGATTTCAAATGTGATATAGTGAGGATCGAAATCTTGCAAGCCTTGGAAGTAGATGCAAGGTGAATATGGATGGAGTTAGAACTAACTGGATTGATGGATTTATCTAGGGTAGTAAAGAAGTGCAAGTTGTGAAGTAAAGTAAGATTATGCAAGAGTGGATTAATGAAGTGAGAACTAAGTAGATGAATTCCTCAAGGATAGTTTAGAAATGGAAGTCATATATACTAGGAGAAGAATGAAAGAGGAGTATTGTTGAGTGGCATGACCATATCATCATATAATGATGGATATGGTGAAGTCTGATGGTTAACCTATTTAGGGAGAAGTGATCTTTGTGACTAAGGGTAAGATAGATTTGTAGAATATGTTTAGGAAAGGAATTCCTTGCGCAAAGATAATCTTAGTAATGTATTAAGGCACGAGTGCTCGAGAAATCTTTAACCAACAGTATGACAAGCCATGACAGAACCATGTTTACCTCTTTGTGTCAAACTCTTGATTAAAGAAGGTAGTTAAAACGATTCCTATTTTTAGTCAGCCAATGGATAGTATCTCTTAGTCCAATGAAATGTCCAAGAGATAAAAAGAATACCAGTTGAGAGTCTATGGATGGAAGCTTTGTCCACTTTATAGTCTTAGACCTAATAAGAACCTAGTCTTATGGAATCATCAAGACCACATTAAGAAGTAATCTTTATAGTTCACTCTAAGTTGAATTATTATCCATGGCTACAAGACATGAAGGCAAATTATCCTAATTCTTAATCTTCATCCATACCCATAATAGAATATGAGATCATCAACTATTCTTCAAACTCATAATAGCTAATTGTGAATGAATATTTTCATTTCCCCATTAATGACTGATATTCATGCATAATGACTTAACCAATATTGTGCTAAGGAAATTCTCATATTAGACACCTAGTTGATTTGAGTAGAAGAAATCACCATATTTTGGAACCACTAGATTTAAAGCATTAATAAGGATATATATGAATTCTTATATGATGCCAAGTGTGTATAAAATAATATAGATGTCATTAGCCCTTTTAAACCATTATCATTGAAATTATCAAGTGGAAACAAATCATCTTTAAGGGACTTCTAAATAAGAAGTAATTCCTAAAACCCTAATATTTTCCAATAAAACAATCCTTCATATTTGAATGGAAAATACTAAAAAGTAATATCAAATGAGTTTGTTACATTAATCCATATTGAACCTTAGTTGATTTGATGAATTTTGAATATGTAAATCATTGTATAAATTTAAATTAAAAAGGAAAACAGAAAACAGAAATAGAAAATGAATCAAAAAATAACAAAATAGAACCAGGCCGCAACCCAATTCCTATTCAACGCCCGCGTGCAGCAGCAGCAAAAATCGCACACTTTGCTATGGCCCATCTCAGCCCAACACCAACCCATGTACTTCTCTCACTCTCACTGATAGGTGGGACCGAAGGAGGACCACGGGTTGAGTCAGAAAAGTTGCTAGGGGGTTTTCTGCAAAAGTCACCGTCGTCGTCACCCTCACGCACACATGCAGCTGCGTGTGCTCCGCCGATGTCGTCCGCCGCCGTCAGTAAGCTTTCGACCGCCACAATGAATCACCATCGCTAGGGACGGGGATAAGATTGCCACCACAACGCTCTTGTCCATCCTCATCCCCATTTCCCTCTCTCTCGTTCTTATCCTCTCCACAGAGGAGACCACTGAACCCTAGGTCACCGAAGTTCGCTGTCCTCGCCACCACAGATCGCCTGTGAGCCAACCAAGGGCATCGCCAGGATCACAATTGTAACGCCCCAGTTTTAGATAAACACATTTAGGGCTTTGTTTGTGCATTCATGAGCATCATCCCTTAAATTGCATGCAAAGAAATAATGTAAAACCCTAAACCCTAGCTATTTTCTCTCCCTCTTGAAAACAATTCAAATTGGGTTTGAATATTTTGAAAACCACCAAAATAGTGGAGCCCAAGCTGAATAAAAGGGCCCTGCAATATCTTATATAGTTTACAAAATTCTCTGGTATTTTAAAAGTATAGAAAACATACTTGAAATGAAAATACACTGAATAAGAGAAAACAGTTTTGGAAAATGTTTTGGAAATAAAAAACAGAGCCAGCAGCCAACCAGGCCAGCCCATCTCCCCTCTTCTCTCTACCTGCCTCCCTTGCATGCCTAGCAGCAGCCCACACGCAGCCCAATCTGGCCCATACCGTTTCGGTCCAGAGCATCGTCGTCGTCCACCTCGTGCCTCCACCAAAGCAGCTGTGTGTCGTCTCGCCACCAGCCGCCGCGCGCCAAGATGCCCGCTGTTGTCGCACTGCCTTCTCTAGGAGATAAGACCGCTGCACCGTGCACGTCTCTCTTCCCCTCGTATTATCCCCCCGCCTCGCGCGCACCTCTCCTCCTCTCTCCCCTACACGCCCGAAATCCTAGACCGGCCAGAGCTTATCGCCGTCACCGTTTTAAAGCTTCCTTGAGCCCTGTCATTGCACTCTGAAGCTCTGCCATGATCTTCTCATTCCTCCTCGACTAGCTAATCGAGCCCGGGAGCTCTCTACTCGCCAGATTTGAGTCATCTTCCCCGATCCTGACGAAGCACACCGCCGTCAATTAGCCTCCTTCTGACCTCGCCCGGCCTCTACGACCTCACCGTAAGCATCCAAGTGAGGTGCGGTTCTCTAGAGCCTCTCCCCTGTCTCCCTCCCTCTTTGTACCGCGCTCTCGTCGTTGCTCCGTTGTGCGCCACCACAGTAGTCAGTCCCGCCGTTGCACCGGTGACCCAAAACCAACGGCGCCACCAGGTCTAGGCTCTCTGCGTCGTTCTTGTTCGAACTAGCAGCTCCGCGTGTCCCCACTCACCCCCTAGCGCCTCCAGCCGCCGCCGTCTGCAGAGCTCGCCGGCGTGCCGACGTGGCTCCGCGTGGCGCTGATGTGTGGCATGCGCGGCATCAGCAACCTCTGCCAGCGTGGCAAGGTGATGTGGCCCGGGGCCCATCAGTCAGCCACTCTGGCTAGACTAGCCCCAGTGAGAAAAGTATTTAACGCCCCCGCTGACGTCATACTGACGTAGTAAACCTTTTTATAATTTGTTTAATAATTTCAGAAATTGGTTTAATCTTATAAATTCAATAATTAATTATTTATAAGTCGGAAAAATATGTATAATATATCAAAATGTTCAGAAAAATGAGATCTATCTGTTTAAACTATAATCATGCATTGTTCAACAACTTTAATTGCAAGTTTAATGATAGAACTAAATGAACCCCCGTAGGTGATTCCGGGGTCTGTCCTATATTAGGGTTTGGACCCTTCGGATCCCTCTTAAATTGCAAAGCATAATTTAGGGTTTCAATCAAATACAATTTAACTTGTCATATCATCATCCTTGCTTGAGCATTGCATCGATGTCATGTGTTGATTGTTTTCCTTTCTTTTCGGTGTTTGGTTCTTCCCGGTAGAATATGATATTGATATCGAGATCGAACACCGAGATCAACACCGTCGAAGATTGACGACCAATACTTGATCAACTGTAACCAAGTCAAGTACAAGATATCTGAAGATCTGCTTATCTGGGTATCAACAAATAAGGCAAGAATAGCCCCACCATTATAAAATCCTGTGGTTTTGAAACTATTTCATTCTTGCCATGATGCATACGATTCTATTGTGGTCTTTTATCGATAGACAGAGTATCCTATCTATTGCATTACTCCCTTGAGCTTATATTACCTGATCCACTGCTCCTAGCATAACTAGGTTTGGCTTGTGTGCACTGCTAGAGCTTTTATCTGTGTCTTGCTTAGCCATGCTTAGCTGTCAGTGCTGGTTCATCCAGAAGAGGTACCAAATGCCGAGAATCTAGTATGATAGGAGAACGAGGTATACTTGTGAGGTAAGATCGGTGGTAAAGGTTAAACATGCTAAGGCTTGTTTGGGAGGCCACGGTGGGATGTGGTTTTTCTAGTCCCATGCTCGCCACCACTAGGAACCAAGTTCTTGCCTTTGGAACCGAGACGAGCGTACAACCACACAGGGCGTAGAAAACCTCACGAGTAACTAACTTGCCTAGTAGATTCCATGAGTCAAATAGTTTGGGCGTTCCATTCGACATATGCATAGAAAACATTTTGAAAGGTTTTCCGGGTGAAGGTGCATCATAACAGGTAGGTAAGCCTGGCCGGGGTTGCTTGGTGTCGATGGAGCCCCTGGTAAACCAACATTTCCTCACATCTCTAGGGACCGGCTTCGGGATTTGACCCGTTATGGCGGAACCCTCCTTAGGGTGTGACTCATGGTCTCGGCGAAAGCAAGGTAAAGGTTGTGTCTCACCACCCCCTGCCAGCCTTCCAAGGAAGAGGGCTAATGATCTGGCATTAAGAGTCAGTTAGTACGTGTGGTAAAGTTGTACACCCCTGCAGGGTTAAATCTTTTCGAAAAGCCATGTTCACAGTTTTGAACGCTTGGTGACCGAATTCTAAGATCATAGAGAACTTTAACCTAATCGTAAAAGTTGGCAGATCAATGTGTGCTTAAGGATGATTCCTCATGGGTACGAGGGGGTGATCCTAGTTGTGAGATGAGAATTACTTTGGTGGATATCAAGATGGTTATCAATTCTTCGGAGACATTGCTCTCTTATCCCCTTTTAAAATAGTCTAATTAGACGAGCTTCTTCTCCCTCTTGTTTTATAAACAAAGATGGCTTTATGCAAAGTAACCCCACCAGCCATAAGTCTTGCGGAGTACACCCTGTACTCACCTTTGCTTTGTTGATACTTTTCTAGCATAATAAGTGTTCCCCTAAAGATGTGTTCTGTACGACATCGACACCGACTAGTAGCTTGGGGTTCCTGGCCGGCAGCGTAGAATCTATGGGCTAGAACGTCATCGTTATGCTTCAGGACTCTTAGGCCATTTGTGAAGTCTTTTATACTTAATAGCATAATTTGCCTTCTATTGTTTGATGTCTGTGGTTAGTGACCTCTGCTTGTATATTTTGGTTCTTCGCTCAGTTATGAGCTTGCTGTAATAATTTTTGTGTCACAGGGTTACTATTGTGTTACCGATTTCTCACAAGATATCCTCGAGGTCTAGTTTAAGCTTATGTTATGCTAAGGTCTGGATTTGTTTATCCCTGATCCCGGGGGTGTCACAGTTCTTGGTATCAGAGTAGTACCGACTGTAGGAAAACCTTGCTATTGGTCGGTGTTGAGTCTAGTGCATGTGAAAAATATTTTAAAGATGAAAAGTATTTGTGAAAACTCTAGTATGCTTCTTTTTCTCCTCATTTGGTATCGCTCTAACTATGGGTCATCTTACCTTGTGTTGATTTGGAAAAAGTTTTGGTATATCTTCTAGTCTTTCAAAGGTTAGGTGTCTTTTGGACTTGTCGTTTCTCAACCCGTTGACCTAGTGTAGACTTATCTAGAGTTGTGTGTGTTGTGGATTCCTTGTTCCCTTTGCTCGGTTTCAGTTGAGAGATTCCTTTTGCTCATGATCTCTCTACCTTATGGTCCCACAATATTATATTGAAGGATCCATAGTGTTCCGTTCTAGGCTTCGAGGTTTCCTTTCGCCTCGTGTGCCTCCTTTTTATTTGTTGGGTACTTCAGAAGTTCTTTCTTCTCTTGGAAGCTACCTCATGATTACTATCTTGCGATGCACGCTATGTCACTCAAGTAGTAGTTACTTCTTTCTCGAGTTTTAACCCTTGGACTTGAACCAAAGATCCCGGATTGTGCTGGATTCTAGTGTGGTGTATCTTGTACATGAAGCTGATCTTTAACCCAAGATCCATTCCTTTGTCCCCTATTGCTAATGTTCACACATCACCTCAGTATGGATGGTATTACAATTCTAGCCTTCAAGCTTGTGGTTATTGTTGCGATTGAGTCGTTACGATTAAGGACTTACCCTACCACTAGCTATGGAATATGTTCTTTATGGAACCAAATAGATCACGACATGAGTACTCCTCGTGAGTCTCTCATCTATATTCATGACTCTGCCACACCCTCCCTTCTATGCACTGGTTTTCGGAAGATTGTTAATCTATGCCTCTACATCTCATGATTTTATCATGAGCATGTTCCTTTTCCCCCTTGTTGTTCTCGACCTTTGCTTACCAGTTGGTAGCCAAGTAGTAAATGTGCATCGGTGTCTTCTGATGCAAGATACTCTTGTGGTCCGTCATGCCAAACCATCTCGGGATGTCAGGAGAAACAAACTCTAGTACCTCGTCATATCTAGGACTAGGTCAAAGTGTTGTAATACGCAGATCAAGAGGCATCGATTAGCTTATATCTGGTCTATCCTAAGATATCACACTCTTATATACTAAGAGGTCATGCTCAGTTTCATCACCCTCTTAGTGAAGTGATGCTCTTACATATTATTACCCACCTTTACTCCGAGCTTTCATGCTCATGAATGATGCGTGTGCGTAATCATGTGGCCATCTGAGATTCCTAGCAACTTTTATTGCTATGAACTCCAAGGACATTTATGTCATTCTTAGCGTGGTTGGTTAATCCTATCACTACGCGAAAGATGATTGTGCTACCAAGTCTGTTATTCTGGTACACTTTCCTCCATCAAAGCTTTAGGCTTGTGCCAAAGCTCTGAGATTATGTCTTCTTGCCTTACCAAGCAAGTTTCCTCTTGGACTAAGTGACATATCGGTGGTCCGATATTCTAGACGTCCTCTAGAAGTATCACCATGTTTCCACCTGACCGTGTTGTCAAGTTCTTGAGCAAGAAATTTCTTTGAACTGCTCCTTTCTCCAAGGATTTGTACTAGATACCCCTGAACTAGTTAGTTGAGCATAAACAACAACTTGGAGAGTTGTAAGACAAAGGTTCTATCTGACTTAGTTCATATTAAAGGGATGCCTAGTTTTGTTCGTGATGAAGAAAGATAGTATCCCCTTCATGGATATGTTATCTTCCCAAGCCTTTGATTTGAGCTGGGTTATTGTCAAATCAAACTCAAATCCAAGGACTATCTTGATGATGCTTCTCCTTGTGATGTTTCACTTGAGTACATCCTCATGTTCTTTGGTCTGACCAATATTCTGCCTTGCTCAAGTAATATATGAGTTCATCATCTTGGAGTATCTCTATAAGTTTGTTGTTGAGCCCATCGGCAATATCCTTATCTTCTCCATACTAGAACAAACTCATTTTAAACATTTGGCATTAATGTTGGAAAATTTTCGAGAACCTCCTTCGTGTTATCTGGAAGTATGTGGTCTAGATGTTAGAAGTGATCTTCTCCGATTCACGTGCACTTGTAGAAAGATGTCACCATGGATTCGAGTAGAGTTGTTTCTGTTTCTTCAAGGACATATGTGTATTTCGTTGCAGGTACTTCATGTAGGTGTAGATGTGTTTTGACAAGTTGCTAATACATGGGTCTAGCAATCTAGCTTAGTCTATTGGAGCTTAACCCTGTAGTCTATGTCTTGAGAATCTAGTGACTTTATCTTTGTGGTAAATGTGGCACACTTTCTATTTGGACATGTTGAGTCTGTAGTATCATCCCACCGAACCAGATCTGAATCTCAAGCAGATATGATGGTTGGTTTTTCTCCAAGGTTTTTACATAGGTTTCTATGTAAGTCCGACATGATTGATGTAATGGTTGACACAACTAGTCGAAAAGCCTATTGTCAAATTCTCTTGAATCCGCAAATAACAACCACTCTTCATGAGGCTTCTTCTATGATTTATTATAGGAGTTGTGCTTATGGTTTCCTTTGTCTCCGAAGTCTGACCTTCACTTGATGTCTTTTTCCTCGAACATCAAGGAGAACATTTAAAGTGGCGTTGCTAAATGTCTCTCGGTCGATCCTCCAGACCCTTTTACGTTGGCAAGCTTCTTGTTGTGCCAAGTAATTGAAGTCTGAGAATGAAGTTTCTTTTTCCTCGTGTCATCGGGAATCTTCTTACCTATTCATCTGGTGGTGTAAAGTGATACCATGATCTTTGGCAAAGATTTTAATAGACCTAGATGAATAAAGAGTTTCCTTCGTTTTCTTAAACATGTTCAGGAGTGACAATGATTTTGGTAATCAGAAATTCCTCTTGTTACATGTTCCTTGTGACTCTTATGAGTCCTCGCCACAAAACACCTTTCTTTCTTAACCTTCTGTTGAACGAAGAGTGATCCTTCTGTATCAAAGGTAGATCGACATCTAGGTTATCCACATCTCTGTATCTAAGAAGCTCTACTTAAGCCGTCTAGTAGAGTTTCATCTTTCGAAGTCTGTGGTCATGTTCTTTCTGTTGTAAGCTCTCCTTTTCAGAAGCTTAAGCTCTTCTGAAGCTCCATGGTCTCAATCCTTATGAAGACCAAATATCTAACAGCTTGAAACCTATCTCCTCTTATTTCCTCCGTTACCTTGGCGTGTTTCATGTTGTCATCTTAGAGTTGTTTGAACACTCCGTTCATGAGGTGACCATGAGATACTCTGTGTGTTGTTTAGTGTGTTTCCTCTTATCGTTAGAAGTAACCCTGTTTCTCTTCCTTCTTCCTACCTACGGAATCTCAGGTCGAGATTCTCGTAAGGGGGATAGAGCTGTAATGCCCCAGTTTTAGATAATCACATTTAGGGCTTTGTTTGTGCATTCACGAGCATCATCCCTTAAATTGCATGCAAACAAATAATGCAAAACCCTAAATCCTAGCTATTTTCTCTCCCTCTTGAAAACAATTCAAAATGGGTTTGAATATTTTGAAAACCACCATAATAGTGGAGCCCAAACTGATTAAAAGGGCCCTGCAATATCTTATATAGTTTACAAAAGTCTCTCGTATTTTTTAAGTATAGAAAACATATTTGAAATGAAAATACAAACTAAACAAGAGAAAACAGTTTTGGAAAATGTTTTGCAAATAAAAAATAGAGCCAGCAGCCAACCTGGTCGGCCCATCTCCCCTCTTCTCTCTACCTGCCGCCCTTGCGTGCCTAGCAGCAGCCCACACGCGGCCCAACCTGGCCCATACCGTTTCGGTCCAGAGCATCATCGTCGTCCACCTCGCGCCTCGACCGAAGCACCTGTGTGTCGTCTCGCCACCAGCCGTCGCGCGCCAAGATGCCCGCTGCCGTCGCACGGCCTTCTGGAGGAGATAAGACCGCCGCGCCATGCACGTCTCTCTTCCCCTGGTCTTATCCTCCCACTCATGTGTGCCTCTCTTCCTCTGTCCCCTACATGCCCGAAACCCTAGCCCGGCTAGAGCTTCTCGCCGTCACTGTTTAAAGCTTCCTCGAGCCCTGATGTTGCGCTCTGAAGCTCTGCCATGATCTTCTCGTTCCTCCTCGACTAGCTCATAGAGCCCAGGAGCTCTCTACTCACCGGATTTGAGTCATCTTCCCCAACCCCGACGAAGCATGCCGCCATCGATTAGCCTCTTTCCGACCTTGCCCGGCCTCTATGACCTCACCATAAGCATCTAGGTGAGCTGGCGATTCTCTAGAGCCTCTCCCCTGTCTCCCTCCCTCTTTGTACCGTGCTCTCGTCGTCGCTCTATCATGCGGCGCCTCAGTAGTCAGTCCTGCCGTCGCTCCGGTGACCCAAAACCAGTGGCACCACAAGGTCTAGGCTCTATTGTGTCATTCTCGTTCGAACTATCAGCTCTGTGTGTCCCCGCTCACCCCCTAGCGCCTCTAGTCGCCGCCGTCGGCAGAGCACGCTAGTGTGCCGACGTGGTGCCCATGTGGTGCTGATGTGGCCCCGTGTGGCGCTAATGTGTGGACTGCGCGGCATCAGCAACCTCTACCAGCGTGGCAAGGTGACGTGGCCCTAGGCCCATTAGTCAGCCACTCTGGCCAGACCAGCCCCAGTGAGAAAAGTATTTAATGCCCCCGCTGATGTCATACTGACGCAGTAAACCTTTTTATAATTTGTTTGATAATTTCAGAAATTGGTTTAATCTTATAAATTCAATATTTAATTATTTATAAGTTAGAAAAATATTTATAATATATCAAAATGTTCAGAAAAATGAGATCTATCTGTTTAAACTATAATCATGCATTGTTCAACAAATTTAATTGCAAGTTTAATTAGAGAACTAAATGAACCCCTGTAGGTGATTCCGGGGTCTCTCCTATATTAGGGTTTGGATTCTTCGGATCCCACTTAAATTGCCAAGCATGCTTTAGGGTTTCATTCAAATACAATTTAACTTGTCATATCATCATCATTGTTTGAGCATTGCATCGATGTCATGTGTTGATTGTTTTCCTTTCTTTCCGGTGTTTGGTTCTTCCCGGTAGAATACGATATCGAGTTCGAGATCGAAGACCGAGATCAACACCATCGAAGATCAACGACCAATACTTGATCAACTGTAACCAAGTCAAGTACAAGATATTCGAAGATCTGCTTATCTGGGTATCAACAAATAAGGCAAGCATAGCCCCACCATTATACAATCCTATGGTTTTGAAAGTATTTCATTCTTGCCATGATGCATACGATTCTAATGTGGTCTTTTATCGATAGATAGAGTATCCTATCTATTGCATTACTCCCTTGAGCTTATATTACCTAATCCACTGCTCCTAGCATAACTAGGTTTGGCTTGTGTGCGCTGCTAGATATTTTATCTGTGTCTTGCTTAGCCATGGTTAGCTATCAGTGCTGGTTTATCCAGAAGAGGTACCAAATGCATATAATCTAGTATGACAAGAGAACGAGGTATACTGATGAGGTAAGGTCAGTGGTAAAGGTTAAACATGCTAAGGCTTGTATAGGAGGCCACGGTGGAATGTGGTTTTTCTAGTCCCATGCTCGCCACCACTAGGAACCGAGTTCTTGCCTTTGGAACCGTGACGAGCGTACAACCACACGGGACCTAGAAAACCTCATGAGTAACTAACTTGCCTAGTAGATTCCATGAGTCACATAGTTCGGGCGTTCCATTCGACATATGCATAGAAAACGTTTTGACAGATTTGTCAGGTTAAGGTGCATCATAACAGGTAGGTAAGTGTGGCTGGGGTTGCTTGGGGTCGATGGAGCCCCTGGTAAACCAACCTCGCCTGACATCTCTAGGGACCGGCTTCGGGATTTGACCCGTTACAGCGAAACCCTCCTTAGGGCATCACTCATGGTCTCGACGAAAGCAAAGTAAAGGTCGTGCCTAACCACCCTCTCCTGGCCATCCAAGGAAGAGGGTTAATGATCTGGCATTAAGAGACAGTTAGTACATGTGGGTAAAGTTGTACACCCCTGCAGGGTTAAATCTTTTCTAAAAGCCGTGTTCACCGTTATGAACGCTTGGTGACCGAATTCTAAGATCATAGAGAACTTTAACCTAATCGTAAAAGTTGGCAGATCAACGTGTGCTTAAGGATGCTTCCTCATGGGTACGAGGGGGTGATCCTAGTTGTGAGATGAGAATTACTTTCGTGGATATCAAGATGGTGATCAATTCTTCGGAGACGTCGCTCTCTTATCCCCTTTTAAAATACTCTGATTAGACGAGCTTCTTCTCCCTCTTGTTTTATGAACAAAGATGACTTTATGCAAATTAACCCCACCAGCCATAAGTCTTGCGGAGTAGACCCTGTACTCACCCTTGCTTTGTTGGTACTTTTGTAGCAGAATAAGTGTTCCCCTGAAGATGTGTTCCGTACGACATCAACACCGACGAGTAGCTTGGGGTTCTCGGCCAGCAGCCTGGAATCTATGGGCTGGAACGTCATCGTTATGCTTCAGGCCTCTTGGGCCATTTGTTAAGTTTGCTATACTTAATAGCATAATTTGCCTTCCGTTGTTTGATGTTTGTGGTCAGTGACCTTTACTTGTATATTTTGGTTCTTCGCTAAGTTATGAGTTTGTTGTAATACTTTTTGTGTCATAGGGTTACTGTTGTGTTACCGATTTCTCACTAGATATCCTAGAGGTCTAGGTTAAGCTTATGTTAGGCTAAGGTCTGGATTTGTTCAACCCTGATCCCGGGGGTGTCACTACCATCATCTTCTCATTCATCTCAAACTTGTCTCACACACATGCACGATCCAAATCTGCCAAAATCGAGCTCTGCATCCGACACCGACCATCGTCGATTCCATCGATTCTGACCACCACTCGCCTTGCCGTCATGCCTGGCATGCTTATGGTGAGCTTGGGCAGCTTCCCATTCCCTTCACTCTCTTTATCTCGCTCTGTATTGTCACCGCACCGTGCGCCACCGAGCACCGCCGCCAGTCACCGTGGTTGCCGTTGCTCCGGTGATCATTAGCAAGTGTAAACACCTTTGCTAGGTTTGCCTTGCTCCACTCATTCGAACGAACCCCTCCGCATGGCTTCTAGTGCCATAAATCGGTGTCGCCGCCGTGCTCCAGAGAGGTTCTAGCATGCTGACGTTCGGTGAGGTCAGTGTTGACCAGTATGCGCCAACGTGGCTAGTGACGTGGCCTCTGGCCCACATATTTGTGACTATGTCTAGGATTAGTCTAAGTGTAAAATTTCCTATTTAAAAAAGACAAAACATTATAAATCAAGTATAAATATTTTACAGAAATTTAATAATATGATTAAATCTTGGTAATTCAATATCTTTTGTTTTATAACTCAGAAAAATATATGTTATATATCAAAATATTCAGAAAAATAAAATCTATAATATAAACCTATTTTTATAATTTATTTTCCAACTTTAATAAGATAAGAATTATTATTAATAAATGACCTATTAGGGATAAATCTTAAATAAGTATATACTATTATTTAAAATTCATAAAAATAAGTATAATATATCAAAATTCTTAGAAAAACAAAATTTATATTTATAAACTTATTTTGGACATTTTTTCGATACTTAACTAAATATTTATTATTTATTTAGTATTTATAAAGTGAATTAAAAATCATATCTTATAAATTAAAAATCCTAGAAATACATATAATATACCAAAATAACCACACAAATAAAATCTATACTTTAAAATATATCATTTTTCATAATTGAAGTAAAATAAAATGTGACCGTCTAATAAATCTTATTTAAATCTTTTTCTTTTATTTTAATCCATTAAAAATATATAAATCTTTACTATTTCCTTTATCATTATTTATTTAACATCTATAAGTGTAATAACAAGTTCCATTGATATTTAAGTGAAGTTAAGATAGGTCTAACCATTTTAAGTTGTACTTACTAATACTACCATTTAAAAATTAAGTAAATCTTACTCTCCAAAAAGATTTTGTTAAATTATAAAATCATCAAGATTTAAGTACCAATTCTTTTACAAGTTTGGGAATCCACTTAAAAAGATAAACAAAGTTTTTAAGTATTTAACATGAGGCCATTCCCATGTTTGTAGAAATAAGTATTAATTCTATAATAAGTAAATGAGTTCATTCACTTATAAAATCAAGAGAACACCACTTCCATAAAGACATAATGCTTTTGTTTCACCTTCATGAAATGTTATAAAATGAACAACATGTAGTGTCCTCTCATATTAAAGTTATATAAGTCTCAACTTGCTAGTGGAACAACAATTCAAATGTGGGAATTGTTCTCTTCTTTAATACTACTAATTAATAAGAAAACCTTAAAGGGTTCGCTTCAAGATTAAATGCTTCTACTTTGTAAAGTAATCTTTTCCTCAAAAGTTATTCTTTTAAGAAACATTAAAAGTAATCTTTAAGCATTTCTATAAAGGCTTTAATTGATTTAATAATCTTGCTTGAGAAATCTTTTAGATACCATGCCCCGTTTGAGTGCTTTAATATTGTATGCTACTCATTGTATTTACATATTGTCTCACACACTCACAAGCCTAAGCACAAATGTGAAGCTGATATAAAAGCGAAACACATTCTAAAGAAAACATTACCAGTTCCCAAACCCTAGATTAGATACGATTATTCTGGGGATTGACGTTTATCAAATTGCATTACATTACTTATGCATAATTGCATTCTACTTCTTTAAACATTTATCCTTACCGTACCAATGATGCTATTTACAGAATTTGGATCTTCTATTTCCTTGAAGACTGTGAGTGCATAATCTTGCAATCACAAAAGGCAAGTTCACACTTGCTCATGTCCTTTAGTTATTTTCTATCAAATGCTTGTAACTCAAATGTTGTCATCACCTGCATTTCAAAAAGGTCAGAAAACACTATTTTCATAATAATATGATCATGGATTATTACCTAATGGTAATAATATACTGATACAGTTCTAGTGGTAAAGGAACATAATATCCAGGACTTAACAAACCATGTCGCTAGTGAGTCTAGCGCCGTATATTACGCGTTGACCATGAGATTTGGAATGGGACAGAGAAGTCAGTTGTATCTTCTTTCTCTCTCATGTATCCGGATGCGTAGGTCGTGGCTATTATCCTTGTAGCATACATTAATTGGTAATTCGTAGAGGATATGCAGCATATCAGTGGGAACCCTCAACGTCCCACAATAGTTCTGGCATCTGAACGGTCTGTACCAACCATTGCCGTAATTCAAGATGTGGGCATGGCGTACACCAAGGGGACATGCAGGGTCGCGAAGGGGGAAGTTATTGGCTTGGATCATCTACTGGGCCCCACATCAAGGAATTGTGGACGGGAAAGATCGCCCGGTTGTGCAACAAGGACTTGGTCTCTCATGGAAAAATTAACACACCTCTGCAGAGTGTAAGAACTATGACATGTTACTCCCTATTCCGGGAAGGAGCTACGAACGCGGCAGGAAAGGAACCCCACAAAGGTTCTGGTCAACCTATGAAGGCTGTCGAATATATTTTTCAGAATAAAAGCAACCTTTGAAGAAATTTTTACGAAAACCTGCATTGCCTACGACCTATGGTCTATGGCTATAGAGATAGTACATCAAACACTCCTTTTTAGTGAACTTGCTGAGTACGCTCGTACTCAACCGTACCTTCTTAACCCTTGCTAGATTCTAAGCCGTTGAAGACGACGTCAACATCAATTTCTGCTTAAAAAAATCATCGGAAGCGCAAATTCCTCAATAAAGTCAACATATACATCAACCGAAGTGAAGGTAAAGTTCTTAAGTAGATAGGAGTAGATTCTCTAGCCATAAAACCTAAATCTGTAGAGCATTGCATTCGTAGCAATTGCAAGCCAAATAGTTTAGATGCTAGTCTTATTAACAAGATAGTTCCAAGTTATTATTTCGGGTTCTTCTTTGTAAGAAGTTATAACATCCCAGCATTAGAGCTTAGAAATAAGCTGAGATGAGGTGTGTGCATTGCATTCATGCATACAAAATCCGAATAATTTTCGTGCTTTTAAATAAAATGTGTCAAAGAGATTGAATCTTCTCTTAACTTAGTGGGACTGAAGTTGATCATCAAGTTGACTGTGATAAGTTTCAATATGACCTTTGCTAAAACCTTATCTTTGGGTAATATAATTTGATCTAAGGGTAGATCAAATGTAATAAAACTAAGACACAACACACTATTTAATGATGAGTACTTGATCTTCTAGTGGTCTTTACATGGTATTCCATACAACCACTCAGGGTTGAATACTTACAAAATTTTCAAAGATGATATCAAGGTATTATCTACCATAAACTCTGAATACCAAGTTAAGTATATAACTTATGTAAAGAAAGCTCATAACTAAATCTAGAAACACTTGGTTGCCATAGTTATTCCTACCATGGAAATCATGGTAGTTCTTACACATTAACTCCTATCACTAATAGAGTAGAAAGGGAAGTCAAGCTAAGACCATCATTACATACCCTTAGTGTCATGTTAATAGATGACAATCCTATTTAACCAAGTCCTAGTGTCTATTTATCAGCAATGGGTGTGATCAATTCTTGACCAAGTATTTGTCAACTCTTAGCTTTGACCTATTATATTAACTTTCCAAAGACCTTAAGTATATTAATAAGAAGAAAGAACTAGATAAGGTAGAGTGTGATATCATCCATGGAATGAGATCCTTAGTGGTGATCAAACCATTGGATGTGGAAAGGGTTAACTCACTCCTGAGTTAACTTGAAGAAGCGCCTAAATTCAAGAGTTTAGATAGTAATTATGAAGCTATGAGAAAGTTAGTAGTAGTATAGCATACATGGATAATCTTGTTAAGCCAAGTAGGTATAAACCTAAGGTAAGTTTCCTTAACAAGACAAGTTTTATAGAGAGAATGGTACAAGTCTACTACTTGTTATTTATAGATCTTGATCAGAGAATTAGAAGCCTAAGCTTTGCTTGATGGAAGGTTGGGGTAATTAGTCCAAACTCAGTTGGGAATAGATGACTAGCTGGTAGAGAAGAGTTGTGAGTATACCAAATTAGGTAAAACCTTAGTACAATGAATCATCTAGCTTGATCATGAGAAGTCAAGCTAGAATATGATGAATTAAATAATATTAGTTGTATGGAGTAGTTAGAGGCAAAGTAGCTTAACCAAGCTAATATCAAGAACAAACTTGTATTATGAGAGTAGTACCATATCTCTTCTAGAGGATAAATATCACATTTGATATAAAGGAGATTGTAATATTACAAGCATTGGAAGTAAATGCAAGGTGAATATAACGGAGTTTATGGACGGAGTTAGAAAGAGCTACGTTGATAGATTCAGTAGAGATAGCTAAGTAATAGAAGTTATATGTTAGAGAATCAGATGAGAGATTTGAGTAGAGTGTACTTAGGAAAGGAATTCCTTAACTAGAACCCAAACTTAGTGAAGTGTTGGGAATAGAAATTCTGGAGAAATGTTTAATCAATATCATAGTATGAGGCTATATCAATATTCCACTCTAGGTTGAGACATCAACTATAATTACCTAGTTATACATCAATCTTTAACTTTTAATTCTTAGGGATTATAATATTCTTGGGTGAATAAGTTGGTTCCATATTTAAAAATTTGGAACATTTGAATAAGTATAGAAAATTAGAGGCAATTAGTATTTATTTAATTTCCAAAAAGAATTAGTTATCTTTATTGTTTGAATTTATCACATTTATAAAACAATAAAGGAAATTGATAACAATATTGAATATTTAGTACTTCTTAATTCTTTCCTTTATTCCACAAGTATTAAATACATACAAAGCTATTTGAAATAAAAAATATATTATAGAGCCATTCACAAAGATATAAAAACTTTATTAAATAATGAATATATATTACATTGATCTGAACAAAGAGTAGAAATAACATATTACAAAAGAAAATAAAAGAAAGCCCTAAACTACTTCTCCTGATCATTTGGTCTTGTACCTGCAAATAAGATAGAAGAAGAAATCAACAAAGAGAGGGTTAGTGTTAGATTGCTCTCAGTTTTAAACAATGTGGTGCACTATTTTCCAATCCTCATTGAGCAAGTTAAATTAAAGAAGGGACAAAAAACCATCAAGTGTAGAATCTGTTCTTTAGAGCAATTAAGGCCTCAGAACAACATCACAGGCTGAAGGGGCAAGTTTCACCAGAATAAGTAATAGTAAAAGGATGGGGAGTTTAAACTATATTTACTTGATCTCATCCATAGCCAAAGCAAATATTGAAGCAGCTCACACACCTAAATGCATGCATTGAGGTGTCAGCAATAGAGAGCAAAGGGGCAGTTTAAATCATAGCAGCATAGAGCGAAGCAAGCTTTGCTATTCACTCTGTAGAGAGCCAGCCACAGTTTGTCACTAGCACATCCAAGAACATCAGCAGATCTTGTAACCATATGACGAGATTAAGTCACTTTCCACCACAGAAAACCCAGGAGATCACCAGCAAAGATGGTGACTTAAGGAGTGGGATGAACTTGGTGAACAGCAAGGCCACACAGGAGCAACAACACCAGGAGGAGCAAGACAAGGCCAAGAGAAGCCAAAACCAATCTAGGGTTACCACATGCTAGAAGTAAAAGGCAACATCAGGACAAGGCTACCGGGGTATATCCCAACATTTAGATCTAATCATTTTCCATCCTACACATTCATTTTTTTGCAAGCACATGATAAGTGGACATATTGGACATCAGATAATAAACAGCCAGATTAGGCATGTGTTCTTGCACAAACAGGGTCTCAGACCAGCATCACTGACACTATGATCTATTTTTAACTAGATAGATACACATCACAGCTGCTGGTACATGGCACATTCCTAGAAGGGTAGCACCTCTGTGCCTAGTAGGTTCATATTTGCTTGAGTAAAAGCTCAAGCATATCCTCTTCAACAATGATAATCATCTTTGTAAATGATTTAGGAATCATAATTAGACACTTTAGAAAGGACAGTAAAGCTCAACACTGTTTATCACTAGGCCGCATTGTACTGAAACCAATAAGTTTAATCACTTTCCTACAAGCATATAGGAATCATCTCTTTATAAATCATCTCCTTATTAATTACAGAGCAAAAACTAGCACTAGTAACTTTAGATTTACACAGTAACAGGAATCAATCCTGATACTGAACACATCAGTACTTCACAAGTAAGCAATTAACCAAGCATCAGTACAGAAAGCATCCCAACTCAACTCCATAGGAATAAATCCACATCCACAACAATTTGGACACCCACATTAAACTAAGCATGCTTTCACAAAGAGTTTTATGATACAGATCAGGGTAACAAAAGCATGATCAGTAGAGTGACCTCTGATAGAGAATAGGGTAACAAACTTGCTCAGCAGAGATTAACACTACACTAATAGTAGATCATCATCAAATGATTAACATATAAATATTAACCCTATAGTTATGCTAAATCACCACTCTAAGGGGAATGAACCCTAGAAATTAGCGATGAACCCTAAATTGGGAAATCCATCGCAAGTGACCACAAGGCATGGAATAGAGGCAAGATAGAACACAGAGAGGAGAATAGGGCACTTACTCGAGGTCCTTGTAAGATTATCGAAGAGGAAGCAGAGAGGAGGCCAACGACAGAGAGGTATCAGCACGGGTAGTACCCCGAGGGGGCGCTGCAGCCCGCGCCTACACATGGGTGGGAACCCTCAACGTCCCACAATAGTTCTCCGGATGTGCAGGTCGTGGATGTTATCCTCGTAGCGTGCATTAATTGGTAATTCGTAGAGGATATGCAGCATATGGGTGGGAACCCTCAACATCCCACGATAGTTCTAGCATCTGAACGGTCTGTACCAACCATTACCGTAATTCAAGATGTGGGAATGGCGTACACCAAGGGGACATGCGGTGTTGGGGGGATGTCCCCGGGTAGGGTCACGCCGTGGTATGAAAGGCCGAGTTAACCGAGGTCCGGCAAGATCAAAGCAAGTACTAGCCGGGTCACCTCAAGGCAGGCCGAGTCACGGGGTAATCCGGACCTGGGGGCGTTCGCCTAACTAGCCCTAATCCGACTTAAGCGGTGAGTCGGAAGCGTATGTCTAACCTTTATGCAGGAAAAGGGTGTGGCCGGATGAACCATCGTCCGGGTCGCAGTAACCTTCTAGGAGAAGGAAGGAATCTTGCTGGTCAAAAGGAGCCCCGGTACGCACTGCCTGAGCGAAGCGAGCAAGGACTGGACCACCAGGGCGTGGCCGACAAGCGTGACGACGCCCGTGTCAGCTGACGAGCTAAAGCGTAGCTGACGAGGGGCGGGGCGTGGCTCACGTAGCTAAAGCATAGCTGACGAGGGGGAAAAAGCACCCCGATCGGTTTACCACTTTGGGAGGGGGCATATTCTTAGGAATAGGCCTCCACGTATGCCCTAGGTTGAAACCGAGCCTCCCCTATAAAAGGGGGGTTAGGGCTTCAGTAGAGGGGGTTGGATTTTATTCTCTGGACAACTCTGTTAAGGTCTAGGGTTTGGGGTGAGGTCTGTAGGTGAGAGTAAGAGAGCTTCTTCTTCCTCCTCTCGCCAATACAGCTCTAGGAGCACTTGTAACCTTGGAAGAAAATCAATACGCGTTTTGGTGTGGAGAATCACTACGTTATCCCTCCCTGGATTCCCCTTGCGCATATTAGTCCCTACCTTCTGCCTATACATGGCATCTGCCGTGACACCACCACGACAGTTGGCGCCCACCGTGGGGCTAGCGGCGCTAGCAGGGGTCATGATCCGGACGGGAAACTTCATCGCCACTGGAGAGCGCATCGTCTCCGGGCTCGTCCAGCGCTTTGAAGCGCGGGACTTCGTCAGCGACAACGCAGGCTGCTTCGGCACGCGCCCTCTCCCGCGCAACGGCGTCTTCCTTAAGCTCGGCGCACACAAGGTCTACGTTGCGGTGGACGTGTCAGGCGTTCATCCGCGCCACGTTGTCGAAGCAGGCGAACCGTCCCTTACTGTGGCTCGCGGGGGACGTATCGCTCGTTCCCCGGACCATGCAGAGGTAATGATGACAGCGCCGGGAGCAGTTACGAGCAAGGATCCGGCGCCAGATCCGGAGGTGACACCCAAGGCACCAAGGAAAGGTAGGGGTCCTCCGCTAGAGAGGCTGGAGAACATGCTGAGAGAGGCAATAGATAGCTTGGAAAACCCTGTAGTAGCAGCGGTAGATCCAGCTCGCGCACAGGCCGAGCTGGAAGAAACTCGGCAGAAAATACTTGAGGGCGCAAAGAAAATAGCCGCGGCCCAGCAGTCATTGAACATGACGCTGCGTGAGTACGCTAAGGCGAACAAATTTGATACTGTAAAAGTTAAAGGGAGAAATCTCATGAGCGAGATGAACAGAGAAGGTGATGTCGAAATCGAGGAATCAGAAAACTGTCTTTCCGTGGGGCTGCCGAGGTATAATACCCTGTCCAAGAACCTCAGAGCGGCGGATGCAGCTGCATCCGAGTTAGAGGGACTGACGGGTGAAGCCCGGCAAAGGCAGCAAAACCGAGTTAACGAGCTGGTTCGGATTGCGAACAGGCAAAACGAGGAACTGCTCAGGGCGAACCCGGAGAGAGCTGGGCCTCCAAGATAGTCCATTCGGCGATGAGTAACCCGGAGAAATCCGCTGGAGCTGCATCGTCCCCTCATGGCGATCCAAGGAGAGAGGAGGTGGTAACCTCGGCCAGACGGAACAAACAGATTGTCCCGTATGACTCGACACAGGCGGGGAAAGAAAAAGAAGCGCAGAAAAATGATGATCGACGGAGTGTGAGCCGAGGCGAAGCTGGCCGAGGTAACCGTGACCAAGGCAATGCCGGTCGGAGGAACGTTGTCAACGGCAATGCCGGGCAGCAAAACTCAGCAGGGGCAAGACAACCGCAGCAGCGGAACATGCCGAGGCAAGAGCACAGTGCCGGCCGAGGTATGCAACAGAAAGGTGCGCCGCAAGAACAAAACCGGTATAACGACGGTGATTCGGAGATGGCGAATGCGGGATATCCGAGATCGGACTATCATGTGATAGGTTCGAGACTGGGAAGCAGGGATTTGATGTCGGACGATGCAAGGTTGAAACTGGATCGACTATATAGGTCGGAACAGATAGAATGTCAGGGTCCACCGGGTCCAGCATGTTTTGGACCCCGGATCATGAAAGAGCCACCAGTCCCGAACTTTCAATTGCCCAGGGGGACCAAGACCTATGACGGAAGTACCAAGCCAGAGGATTGGCTGATAAACTATGCTACTGTTGTAAAAATTGCCACAGGCAACCTGAGATGGGCCGTACGATATGTACCCCAGATGTTGGAAGGCTCGGCAAGGGTGTGGTTGAATAATTTGCCGCCAGGAAGTATCAACTGCTGGATTGATTTCGAGGAGATGTTCATCAGCAATTTTTCGAGTACGTATCAAAGGCCAAATAGGCCACAAACCCTAGCTATGTGCAAACAGCGACCCAATGAGACGGACCGGGAGTTCTTGACCCGGTGGTGTACCATGAGAAATTCGTGTGAGGGCGTGATAGAATCGAAGGCCATAGCATGGTTTGCACAGGGGTGCAGGTATGGAAGCGAGCTATGGATGAAGTTGCAACGGAAAATGCCGGCAACGTTGGCAGAAATGATCCGGATCGCAGATTCTTATGCATTGGGCGACCCGACCCAACCAAGGCTCGCATCGAACGAGTCAAGCGATGAGTACTATCAGAGGGATGGATCCGGGTCATCCCAGAGAAATGATTACAGAGGAAAAAGGAGAGATGATCGACCGGACCATCGGTACGGTTCGCACCAAGTTGCGGCCGTGAGTCAAGATCAAGCCGGAGCAGGGGGTAGTCAGCGCTAGAAAACTGGAGGTCAATGGACCCCAAGGAACGATGGGAAGAAAACTTGGACACCGGAGCAAAAGAAGCAATGGCAAGAAAGGAAAGACCGTCCGAGGTATACTTACGAGTCAATGTTGGATCAGCCGTGTAAGTTTCACACGCCAAATCCGAACAGCCCAACGGGTCATACGACGAGGCAATGCGAGTGGATGCGCAAGATCGAGCAAGGTGGTTCGGGGAATGCTCAGGCACCCCGGAATGATCAGCCTCGGCAGGAGTTACCCCGGCAGCAATTGCTCTCCGGAGCGAACATGCAACAGCTGATGTTGCCTCCCCCTCCGCCGGGGTATGATAACAATGAAAGAAGGGATGCAGTGCACCAAGTAGAAAATCAGCAGCAGCCAGATCAGAGGCACCCCGGAAATGAGGGGAGAAACAAGTACAGGGAGCATCACCAGAGCTACTGTGTATTTACCACAGAAGAAACTGATAGAAAAAGCTTGCAGCGTAGGCATATGGAGGTGAATGCGGTAATGCCGGCAGTGACGAGGTACATGCCTTGGTCTGATCAGGAAATCACTTGGAGCATTACTGATCACCCCAAGCTCATGCCGAGCCCTGGTTCGTATGCGTTGGTGCTAGATCCTACATTCATTGGGCCTAACATTAACGTGAGATTCTCAAAGGTACTGATCGACAACGGCAGTAGCATAAATATCATGTACACGGACACAATGCGCAAGTTGGGTATCTCGGAGAACATGCTCCAAGCCACGAGGACAACTTTCCATGGCATTGTGCTCGGCATTTCTTGCGAGCCCATAGGCAAGATCCGGGTCGACGTCTTGTTCGGCACGAGGGACAATTGCCGAACTGAAAATCTGGAGTTCGAGGTGGTGAACTTAGAAAGCGCGTATCATGCATTGCTCGGAAGGCCAGCGCTGAACAAGTTCATGGCAAGTTGTCATATAAGCTATTTGAAAATGAAATTGCCTAGACCAAACGGAGTAATTACAATTGCTGGGGACTTCGGACGTTCGATGGAGTGTGCGTCGGCTGGATCAAACTTAGCCGAGTCACTTGTGATCGCACAGGAAAAAAGGAAAATTTAAGAGGTGGCTGCGTTGGCTCAGTCCACGCAACAGTGTATGCCGGCGCTGAGTAACCCGCACGGAACTGTCTCCTTCCAGGCCGCGAAAGATACCAAGAAGGTCCATGTTGATAACATGTTCCCAGAGCGCACCGTAACAATTGGTGCCGGGCTAAGTGATAAATAGGAAAGCGAGCTCGTCAGCTTCCTCCGTGAGAATCGGGATATTTTTGCTTGGTCCACACAGGACTTGCAAGGTGTTCCGAGGGAGTTGGCCGAGCACTCTTTAAATGTGAGACCCGGAGCTAAGCCGGTGAAGCAACCTCTCCGCCGCTTCGCCGAAGATAGGAGAAAAGTCATTGGGGATGAGATAGCTCGGTTGCTAGCTGCAGGATTTATCATGGAAGTTCTTTACCCGGATTGGCTGTCTAATCCGGTGCTGGTGGAAAAGAAGAAAGATGATCCGAACGTGGCAGTGGTTTGGCGCATGTGTATCGACTACACGAACCTAAACAAGGCGTGTCCGAAAGATCCATTCCTACTGCCAAGAATAGATCAGGTCATAGACTCAACTGCTGGATGTGAACTGTTTTCATTCATCGATGCTTACTCCGGTTTCCACCAGATACCTTTGAATCCGGATGATCAAATAAAGACTGCGTTTATTACCCCGTATGGGGCTTATTGCTATCGCACCATGCCGTTTGGTTTACGTAATGCAGGGGCAACGTACCAGAGATGTATGCAAAAATGTCTGCATGACCAAATAGGTCAAAATGTACAGGTATACGTGGATGATCTGGTTATCAAGACCAAGGAAAGCAAAACGCTCCTTGACGATATCAGTCAAACGTTCACAAACCTAAGGAGGTTCCGGATGAAACTTAACCCGGAAAAATGCACCTTCAGTGTCCCGGCTGGAAAATTGCTCGGCTTTCTGGTTTCTAGCCGAGGTATCGAAGTTAATCCGACAAAGATCTGAGCCATCGAACGAATGGAACTGCCGAAGTGTCTTAACGATGTCCAGAAGTTTACAGGTTGCCTGGCCTCGTTAAGTCGGTTTGTATGTCGGTTAGGAGAAAAGGCATTGCCTCTCTATCAACTCATGAAAAAGTCGGATAAGTTCATTTGGACGCCGCACGCGGATGAGGCCTTTACCCACCTAAAGAAAATGTTAGCCACGGCGCCAGTGCTAGCCTCACCACTATCAAAAGAGCCAATGTTGCTCTATATAGCCGCAACCAACCGAGTTGTAAGTGCAGAGATAGTGGTGGAGCGTGATGAGGAAGGTAAGTTAGTGCAAAGGCCGGTGTATTATTTGAGTGAAGTGTTGTCAACCTCAAAGCAGAACTACCCACACTATCAAAAAGTGGCGTATGGCGTGTACATGGCCGCCAAGAAATTGAAGCATTACTTTGAAGAGCATCCCATCCGGGTCATATGTGAGGCCCCTATATTCGAGATAATGAGTAACAAGGATGCAAGCGGCAGAATTGCAAAATGGTCAATTGAGCTAGCTCCTTACGCTCCGCGGTATGATCGGAGAGAAGCCATAAAGTCTCAGGCTGTGGCGGACTTTTTCGTGGACTGGGCCGAGGTATAGTACGAACCACCACTTCCGGATCCGAACTATTGGCGGATGCACTTTGACGGATCAAAAACCAAAACCGGGCTAGGTGCCGGAGTTGTACTCACGTCGCCAAAGAAGGACCAGTTGAAATACGTGCTGCAGATCCACTTCACCGCATCGAACAATGTCGCGGAGTATGAAGCACTTGTGCATGGGCTCAAGGTAGCAAAGGAAATTGGTATACGTCGGATTATATGCTTTGGCGACTCGGATTTAGTGGTGCATCAAGTGTCCGGAGTATGGGACGCTCTTGATCCAGACATGGCACTATACAGATTTCACGTGCAGAAGATTTCTGGTTACTTTGAGGGATGCGAATTTCATCACGTACCTCGGGTGGAAAATGAGGCTGCCGACATGCTGTCGAAGCTCGGATCAACCAGGCAAGCAATTCCACCGGGTGTAGCATTAGAGCACCTCAAGAAACCATCCATCAGGCCATCCCCGGAATCCGAGTCCATCTACGTCCCGGAGGACACAGAGTCCGGAGCAGCGCCCATGGACGTTGACACGGAGAGTGGTGCGCAAAACTCGGGGACTGCTTCGGCAAACCCGGGGACTGCTTTGCGAGACCCGGGGACTTCTCAGGGTAGTCCGGTTGAAGTTATGCCGGTGGATCATATGGAGATAGACGAGGGCGTGTTCCCCGTGCGGCCAATACCGGATTGGGAACTGCCTATATTTCAATTCCTGAAAGATGGAATGTTACCCACTAAGGAGGTGCTGTCCAGGCAAACACAGAGGAGGGCAAAGGCTTACACGATCATCAGTTCCGAGTTATACAAAAGAAGTGTGACCAATGTCCTCCAGCGGTGTGTTAACCCGGACGAAGGGCTTGAAATCATCCGAGATATACATCAGGGGGAGTGCGGGCATCACGCCTCATCCCGAGCCTTGGTAGCGAAAGCTTTCCGACACGGATTCTACTGGCCAAACGCCTTAGAGCAAGCAGAAGATCTGGTGAGAAAATGTAATGGTTATCAGAGGTACACCACAAAGACGCATATGCCAATGTCGGAACTCAAGACCATCCCAATCACTTGGCCATTTGCCGTATGGTGCCTGGATATGGTGGGCCCGTTCAAACCAGCAAGAGGAAACATGACTCACATTTTGGTAATGGTGGACAAGTTTACGAAGTGGATCGAGGTAAAGCCTATAAGAAAATGTGATGGAGCTACGGCCGTAACTTTCCTCAAAGATATCATCTTGAGGTACGGTTATCCACACAATATCATAACTGATAATGGCACAAATTTTGCGGAAGGAGCATTTGCTCGTTTCTGCCGGGATAAGAGGATCCGACTCGACGTAGCTTCGGTAGCCCACCCCGCATCGAACGGGCAAGTGGAAAGATCCAACGGATTAGTATTATCCGGTATAAAACCCCGGCTCATTGAGCCGCTGCAAAGATCAGCGGGATGCTGGATAGAAGAACTACCAGCGGTACTATGGAGTTTAAGAACAACTCCGAATCGATCAATTGGCTATACGCCGTTTTTCTGGTATATGGGGCAGAAGCTGTATTACCAGCCGACATAGAGCATGATTCGCCTAGGGTCACCCAATACACAGAAGCCGAAGTGCAAGAAGCCCGGCAAAATGATGTTGATCTGCTGGAAGAAGCGAGAGAACTGGCACTGTCCAGATCCGCCATATATCAATAAAATCTCCGACGCTATCATAGCCGAAAAGTATGCCCCGGGTCTTCCAGGAAGGCGATCTGGTGCTCCGGTTGGTACAGCGTACTACTGGAATGCATAAATTATCCCTCCCATGGGAAGGGCCATTCATCGTGAGCAAAGCATTGCACAATGATTCTTATTATCTTATAGATGCAAAGCCACAGGAAAAGAACAAGGCGGACAGATCTGGTGAGGAATCCAAGTGTCCATGGAATGTAGCTCTCCTTCGTCCGTTCTACACTTAGCGAAGAAGTGTATGTATCCGGGTTATCTCATATGTCGGTATGTATGTCGGCAATGAGTTTATCAATGAAATGTTGGCAACTCGAGCAGTAACTCGGGGACTTCCTTAATAATATTTGTTCTCTTTTGTTATTTGTGCGTTGGCTGGAATAGGTTATTCTACTTAGCTCGGATTAGTAGTGTGTGAGCAACAAAAACCCAACTCTTCGACTTGCTGCTGTCCAACAAGAATTGGCTTCATGGCAAGAAAGAGAACAAGTTTGGAATTGCGTAGCACATGAAAAACGACTAAGGAAAAGAATTTATTCGAGCCGACGTTTATTTTCCGAACTAATCCCGTATTTATTTTCAAGCTAAGTCTAAAAGTTTCCCAGTATTGTTAAGACAATTTTTAGGCTTGGATTCGTAAGTTGTAAAACCGAATCAAGGTAGACACGACCCGAGCCAAAAGATTGAACGAACAAGAAAAAGAAACTTGGGGACTACGCCCACGTTAATCCGGCATAAGTACTCAGTAGAAAAATATCACATGTATTTGGAATACAATTTCACCCGGCATACTGGGGATCTCATGAATTTTCAAGTGTTTTTACTTAGGAGCAGCAGGACGGGGTTCGGCATCATCATCGCCCTCTTCGATATCCGAGGCAGTGTTCTCCTCCGATTCACCCGAGTCATCTTCAATGTTCTCAACTTCCTCTTCGCCTACGGCTTCTAGGAAGCTCGGACCCTCAGTCCATTCATGAATGGGGGCATATTCAATGAGGCTGTGGGCGCAAGCCTGGCGCCGAACTACCCACTCCGGGTCATCTGTCCATTTGGACCCGGTGCGCAGCCGTGTGAGGAGGCTGAGATCTATCTTTTCGTACCACGTCAAAACGTGGTGAAGGACGGTATTGGCAGCAGCGTGGCCAGCGGATTCTCGCCAGAGGTCGAGCTGGGTCTCAATTTCTAAAAGCTTTTCAGCGAGCTGCGTGATTCTCTCCGGAGCGTCATCGGCGGGCCAGAAGGCGTGGAAGATCCGGACTAAAACATCAAGGAGGTCCCGACCGTAGTTCTTGATAATTTCCACGCGAGATGACAGGCTGACCAACAGGTCCTCCATGTCAAAGGGAATGGGGTCACCCTCAGCAGCGACCGGAATACCTCTCTCGGCGGAAATTGGCAACAGCAGCACGTGCAATGGCAGTACCCTCTGGAAAGTGGCCTGGGAAACAAGGCAAAGGACAAAGTTGAGAAAATAAGACATGAGACGTAACCCGGAGAAGTAAGGCGGATAAAGGAAAAGAAGTTACGGGAGATGTGACTGTGAATCCGGGTCAGCTCCTTGATGCAAGCATCATGCCTTTTCCGAAGCTGCTCGAGCTCAGCATTTGCCGACCCAAGTTTGATCTCGGCTTCCTGTAGGAGCTCGCGATCCTTAGCACTTTGGAGTTTGAGGCGCTCGTGTTCCTCGGTGAAGTCCTGGCCAACCCTTTTCAGCTCGGTTTGGTGCTGCGCCTTCATCTTAGCCTTTTCAGCTTTGAGCTTGGCTATGTCGTCATCTTTGGTCCGGAGGAGGGCGAGCTCATCATCTTTCTTCTTCACCTCGGCTTGATGCTGTCCTGCTTGTTCGAGAAAATGCAGCATCATGTCAGGCACATGCACACTTTCTTCAAGCAATGCTGAAACCGTGTGGTGGCCCGGCAGAGCCGAGGTATGAATGTTTGCCAAGCCAAGGAGGTAAAATGATGAGAAGTACGGTAAGAACAGATAAGAAGGACGTACCCTTGATCTGCTCCAAGTTCTTTCGCTTTTTTTTTCCAGCTTCCACCCCAGCTGTGGAAACCGAACAATCAGATTCATTCGGCAAGTAAAGTGGAAGAAAAATGAGGAAAGGAGTGAGAAAGAAATTTACCCCTTTTCTCATACTCAGCGCTGAGTGCAGCCTGTTTCGTGCGAAGATTTTTATGTGTATCCAACAAGCGCTGGAATTCGGCACTTCGGCGGTTGGTGGTCACCTGAGAAAGATACAGAAACTTAAGTCAGCTGTGTGCATGTTCGAAGTGTACTAAGATCCGGGCCAAGTGGAACTTAACTCGGCTCTAGGTGTGTGCATGTTCGAAGTGTACTAAGATCCGGGCCAAGTGGAAATTAACCCGGCTCTAGGTGTGTGCATGTTCGAAGTGTACTAAGATCCGGGCCAAGTGGAACTTAACCCGGCTCTAGGTGTGTGCATGTTCGAAGTGTACTAAGATCCGGGCCAAGTGGAACTTAACCCGGCTCTAGGTGTGTGCATGTTCGAAGTGTACTAAGATTCGGGCCAAGTGGAAATTAACCCGGCTCTAGGTGTGTGCATGTTCGAAGTGTACTAAGATCCGGGCCAAGTGGAACTTAACCCGGCTCTAGGTGTGTGCATTTTCGAAATTATTATGGAGCTACGTTAATTCTATAAAAAAGCATCCAGCCGAGTAACAAGTTACTCCCCCGGAGGCTCGGGGACTAATGGTTATTAACTACAATTTACGAAGGAGAAACGGCGTACCTCCATCATCCATCCAGCGAGGTTAATGGCCTTGGCGGCGGTATTCACTTGATCAGATTCGTGGATTACCTCGGCCTTGTTCCAGTTCATGACAAACTCCATCAGGCTTGGGGGGGTACCGTTCGCCTGAGGGCATATGTGGCGTCACCAAACCCTTAGCGTGTGCTTCCTTCCTCTCCACCAAGGCAAGGGCGGGGCTGGTATGCAGAACCAACTGCTGAGACTCAGTTGGCTCGGCAGACACGTCCTTTGCCGCTGGTGTCTTCTTGGGGAGCATGGACTCAAGGGTACGTTGCCCAGGCTCGACAGTGCTGGGCTTGGTAACGTCTTGAGTCTTCTTACCCTTGGCTTGCTGGGAAGAAGAAGCCGTAGCAGCGGTTTTCCCCTGCCGAGGTTGGGAGGACTCGGAAGATGCAGAGGAATTGGGCGCAGCTACTTTCGTTGCTGGACTTGGTGCCGGCGCTGACGTTTTCGCTGCCGGGGTTGGTGTTTCTGACGAGGCTGGAGTTGGTGCTGTTTTGGCTGCTGGTACTGGAATAGATGCTGGAGTCGAAGTAGCTTTGGAGGCTGCTGGTTGTGGCGTCGCCGAGGTAGTGGCTGCCGTTGTTCTGGTTGGGCCAGTTTCCCCCGCCCCAGGATGATCCGGAGCGGCCGCAAAGCTCTCCGGAATGGGGCTCAGCGGACGTGACTCGTCGTCGCGACGAGGCGAGGGGCTGGCCCGGAGAGGCGATGAGATACTGGACCCACTCTGAGGGACCTCCACCGGAGCCCTGTGAGATTAGGTAACGTCAGAAGGAAACTTACGACAAAGTAAGGAAGAACGAGTTACAGAAGAAAGAAGGACTTACGCATCCGACGTTTCGGCTGCTCTGGGTTTCCGATCCCTTCGTGAAGGGGCCTTCTTTTCCCTTTTAGCGAGCTCGGAAGGTCCGGAGGAAGAGCTTGCGGAGCCCGCGCGCTTTTTCTTTGGCGCCACCGGAACTGGCTCGCCTGTGGCGAGAGGAGGATCCTCGTGGATATGGCCACCGGCGTGAGCTGATGGCGGAAAAGCAAAAGAAAGGGGGACAGCCTCAAACGGTTCAATTATCTCGATATCCGAGTAATCTTCATCATCGGGCCAATCTCTAGCAGAAGAGAAGTTACCCGTGGGTCGTTTCGTGGCGTCAGTCATGGGGAGAAACATCTCTTGGTCCGGCTCCTCCACGTCCGAAGTCTCCCGGTCCGGTGCCCACTTAAGGGTCGGATCAGTGCCGTCCTCGAGCGTTTGCGGAAGGAATAGCTGAAGAAAAGAATAAACAGACGAATCAAAAATGCAACAATAATAGACAAGTAACTGGTCCCGGGTAAGTTTGCTACATGAAACTCACCATGGGAGGAAGCCGGTCACGGCAGAGGTGCTCAATCCCCCAAGTCCAATCAGAGGAGAAATCCTTCTGAGTGGTGAAAAGAGCCTTAACCCGACGGAAGATCTCCGTATTGTTCAGCTCGAAAGATGAAGTCCGGTTGGGATCGCGGCCGTAGCTCATATGGCACACCTTGTGGGTGCGCTTCTGGAGAGGGGAGATTCGGTTGCGCACGAAAGTGATCATCGCATCCTCGTTGCGCAACCCGAGCTCCTTCAGCTCCGCGAACCTCTTGCTCACTTGGTTGCCCAGGGCCGTAGGTTTCTTCGGAATGGTGTCCCACAGATCCGGGTTCGGCGGACCCGGGGTATAGGGAAGCAACCGGATCAAATCTTCGGTGCCTGTGTTCCGGACATAAAAGAACGTCCGGGCCCAACCTTTGCAGGATTCTAGCCCTGTGACCCGAGGGAAAACAGAAAACCTCCGGGGTGAGATGGAGGCTGCTCCGAACTGCGTGAGCTGCTTGTCCTCCGGGTCAGCGTGAATGTCGGGGATAACGTTGCGGCGAAGGGCGAAAAACCGGATCCACAGCTCCTTTGTGGGCCATAATCCGGCGTAGCCCTCAATCGTAGAGGCGAAAGCAGAGAGGGAAGTAATGGCATTGGCCGGAAGATGGTGAGGCTGGAGATGGTAGGTGCTGAGCCAATCGTGGAAGAAATCACTCACCGGGAGTCCGAAGCCCCGCTGAAAATGAGACAGGAACACAACAAACTCCCCGGGGTTGGGCGAAGGAGCTAGCTCGGCGGAGGCGAGGCGAGCGGCGACGCCGGCAGGGAGGCGTCTAGTCCGGTAGAGCCAATCCAGATCGTCTTGGCAGACCCGGGAGCTGGCCCATGCGCCGCGGTCCCCAGCGGCGGCGTCCTCCTCCATCTCTTGCTCAGCAATGGCGAGCTCTTCTTCAGTCATCTGCTCCTCGAAGCCCTCGCTGGCGCTGGAGGCGGCGGGGGACAGCGGCTTGGATTGGCGAGGACCCGTAGCAGGAGATTGACATCGCAGTGATGGAGACGTAGAGGTGAAACGCAGAAGTGCAGCGGCGATGCTGTTTTTTGGCAGTACTGGCGGCGGCGCAGTCACGAGGAAGACGAAGGAGAGTAGCAGCAGGCAGAGGCGTGCGGAGGGGAAAAATCCTAAGGAACGCACCCCTCCGCTATTTAACCACCACGCAAGCGGTGAGTGGGATCGCGCCCTGTGGACCAGCCACACGCTGTGGCCGTGTATTACCCGTCCGGACCAATCAGTAAGGAGCCACACGGAAGGCCTCAGGGCGGAAAGAATCCTGGGACGTGACGCACTGATGCGGTAAACGAGGGGGCAGGCGTGACGTGACCCGCGCACAGTGATGACTGACGGTTACTGCGGCGATTACTGTACCGTCCCTTAAAATAAGACAACACAATGATTACCATTCACATGGGCTAGCGTACGAAAGAAGGAAGTAAGACCCGGATAGAGCTGTGGTAACCCGGCCGGCAAGCAAAAACTTGCAACGTGCGAAGGGAACGTAAATCCAAGCCGTCCGAGGTACAGAGATAACTCGGCAAACAATGACAAGAGCACGAGATGGAACCTGGTGTGGCCTTAGCGGCCAAGGCAGCTAAGACCACACCAGCTTTGGGGACTAATGTTGGGGGGATGCCCCCGGGTAGGGTCACGCCGTGGTATGAAAGGCCGAGTTAGCCGAGGTCCGGCAAGATCAAAGCAAGTACTGGCCGGGTGACCTCAAGGCAGGCCGAGTCACGGGGTAATCCGGACCTGGGGCTTTCGCCTAACTAGCCCTAATCCGACTTAAGCGGTGAGTTGGAAGCGTATGTCTAACCTTTATGCAGGAAAAGGGTGTGGCCGGATGAACCATCGTCCGGGTCGCAGTAACCTTCTAGGAGAAGGAAGGAATCTTGCTGGTCAAAAGGAGCCCCGGTACGCACTGCCTGGGCGAAGCGAGCAAGGACTGGACCACCGGGGCGTGGCCAACAAGCGTGACGACGCCCGTGTCAGCTGACAAGCTAAAGCGTAGCTGACGAGGGGCGGGACGTGGCTCACGTAGCTAAAGCATAGCTGACGAGGGGGAAAAAGCACCCCGGTCGGTTTACCACTTTGGGAGGGGGCATATTCTTAGGAATATGCCTCCACGTATGCCCTAGGTTGAAACCGAGCCACCCCTATAAAAGGGGGGCTAGGGCTTCAGTAGAGGGGGTTGGATTTTATTCTCTGGACAACTCTGTTAAGGTCTAGGGTTTGGGGTGAGGTCTGTAGGTGAGAGTAGGAGAGCTTCTTCTTCCTCCTCTCGCCAATACAGCTCTAGGAGCACTCTTAACCTTGGAAGAAAATCAATACGCGTTTTGGTGTGGAGAATCACTTCGCTATCCCTCCCTGGATTCCCCTAGCGCATATTAGTCCCTACCTTCTGCCTATACATGGCATCTGTCGTGACACAACCACGACATGCAACCTTTGAAGAAATGTTTGGGTTGTGAAGGGGGCAATGATTGGCTTGGATCATCTACTAAGCCCCACATCATGGAATTGTTGGACGGGAAAGATCGCCCGGTTCTGCAACAAGGATTTGGTCTCTCATGGGTAAAGCAACACACCTCTGCAGAGTGTAAGAACTATGACATGTTACTCCCTGTTCCGGGAAGGATCTACGAATGCGACAGGAAAGGAACCACACGAAGGTTCTGTTCAACCTATGAAGGTTGTCGAACATAGCTTTCAGAATAAAAGCAACCTTTGAAGAAATGTTTGTGAAAACCTGCATTGCCTACGGCCTTTGGTCTGTGGCTGTAGAGATAGTGCATCATACACTTATTTTTAGTGAATTTGCTGAGTACGCTCGTACTCAACCATACCTTCTTAACCCTTGCTATATTCTAAGTTGTTGAAGACGATGTCAACATCAATTTCTGCTCAAGAAACCATCATCGGCAGCTCAAGTTCTTCAATAAAGTCAATGAAGTGAACATATACATCAATAGAAGCAAATGCAAAGATCTTGAATAGATAGGAATAGATACTCCAGCCATACAACCTACTTCTGTAGAGCATTGCATTAGCAGCAATCACAAGCCAGATAGCTTAGATTCTAATCTTATTAGCTAGATAGTTCTGAGTTTTATTACTGGTTCTTCTCGTGAGAAGTTTATTTTTCTCTCTTAAACCCAGAATGTTCTCTGGATCTTTTGTAAAGAGGTGAGTTGTAATCTATAGTCATGTCTTGGACCTGCTGTGTTTCTATTGTACCACTCCGAGGGATGTAATACTAGTGAATGGTGTTTCATTGGTGTTATATCAACGACTATAGTGTACTACATCATGAAGTGGTATGTGATCCGTTGTAAACGTATCTATAATTTTTGATGTTCCATGCTTGTTTTATATCTACTTTCTTATGTTTTGTTCACACTTCGAGGTATTTTTATACATTTTCTGGAACTAACCTATTAACAAGATACCAAAGTGCTAGTTGCCTGTTTTTTGCTGTTTTTAGTTTTAGAAAAGATGGAAAATAAATATTCTGGGAATTGGACCGGACAAAAGCCAAAGTCAATATTTTACCACAAGACTCACGGAGCCAGAAGATGAGACGGAGAGGGGCCAAGAGGTGGCCACACCACCTAGTGGCGCGGGCCAGCCCAGACCACGCCAGGGGGTGGTGTGGGCCCCTCGGGCACCCATCGACCTTGCCTCTTTGCCTATAAAAGTACCATGGGACGAAAAACCATAAGTACTAGATCAGATTTCCATGAAAAGTTCCACAGTGCCGCCGCCACTGAAGAGGAGATTCGGGTGACAGAAGTCTCTATTCTGGCACCCTGCCGGGATAGGGAAGTGCCCCCAAATCCATCGCCATCGACTCCACCGCCATCTTCATCGCTGTTGCTGACTCCCATGATGAGGAGGGAGTAGTTCTCTCTCGAGGCTAAGGGCTCTACCGGTAGCTATGTGTTCATCCCTCTCGGTGCATGATCTTATTGAGACCATGAGCTTTGTAATCTATAGATCTATTCTGCTACTCAAGTGCTTTCATAAATTTCTGCTTATCCCCACGTGTGTGAAGTTGACAGTGTGCACACCGTGTGGCACTTTGGCTAAGGATACATAAATACTTATCATGAGTATAATTTGAGTTGGATGTCTCTATGAGATTGTGCTGTTTGTTGGAACCATCTAGCGCTCAAGGTGACAGTGAGGGGTTATCTAGATGGGGAATACGAACTTTAAGGTGTGCTATTATAGCCTTACATCATCAAACCGGAGAGTCGTTCAGAGTATCATCATGAAGAGAAGATATTTATATGAGAGTGTCCACTAGTGAAAGTATGATCCCTAGGCCTTGTTTCTAAGCATTGAAACACCATTTACAATCAATTATGTTACATGTTTGCTTGCTGCCACTATTATTTCAGCTTGCAATTACTACTTATAATCATCCATATTACTTGTATTTCACTATCTCTTCACCGAACTAGTGCACCTATACACCTGCCAAGTGTATTGGGTGTGTTGGGGACACAAGAGACTTCTTGTATCTTGATTGTAGGGTTGCTTGAGAGGGATAACTTTGACCACTTCCTCCCTGAGTTCGATAAAACTTGGGTGATCCACTTAAGGTAAACTTGCTGTTGTTCTACAAACGTCTGCACTTGGAGGCCCAACAGTGTCTACAAGAATAGAAGCGTGCGTAGACATCAAGCTATTTTCTGGCGCCGTTGCCGGGGACGTAAGGTAAAAGGTACTCACATCCTCTGGCTACTAAGCTATCTTTTAGTATTTTTGCTGGTGTGTGAGCACTCGAAGTTATTTCCTTTAGATTCTACAATTATATCTTTTCGTTTCTTGTTTTTATTTTCACTAGTTAGGCTTAATGGAAAACAAAAAAAAGAGCTTTATAGTATTTATCTTGAGTTAGGACATGAAGTGTTTAAAGAGAAAATTAAAAAACCTATGGAACTTTATTTGCATGCTAATAGAAATGTTATTAGTATGAATTCTTTGAACACCATTATTGCTAATGCTATGGAAAAGTCTAAGCTTGGGGGAGCTCGTTTTGATGAGCATGATATTTTTAGTCCCCCAAGCACGGAGGAGCAAATTTACTTTGATGATACTATACCTCCAATATATAATGATTACAATGAAGAGTATGATATTTTCAGTCCACCTACTATTGAGGAGAAAATTAATTATTATTACAATAGGCCTCCTATATTTCATGATTATGGTGATGAGAATAATAATGATAGCTATTTTGTTGAATTTTCCCCCATTACAATTAATAATAATGACTATGTTTATGTGGAGAGTATTAATTCTTTTATGCATACGGCTCATGATAAGAATGTTTTATGTGATAGTTATATTGTTAATTTTATTCATGATGCTACTAAGAGTTATTATGAGAGAGGTAAACATGGTTTTATGTATCTCAACAATATTAAGTTTCCCCTCTTTATGTTGAAAGTTTTGAAGTTGCACTTGTTTTGCTTTCCTATGCTTGTTGCTTTGTGCTTTCATGACTTGTTTCTTTACAAGATTATTTTTCATAGAAAGTAGGTTAGACTTAAATTTATTCCATATTTTCTTCTTCATGCTCTCTTTTACTTCAATTCATATTTCTTATGTGAGCATCATCGAAATTATCATGCCTAACTCAAAGGCGTTAAAGAAAAGCACTTATTAGGAGATAACCCAAATTTTTAGTCAATAAAATTTTCTTTTGTTGAGTCTTGGAAGTTATTGCCTCAGTAATAACCTCTCCTTATCCATTTTGTGTGGTTTTTGTGCCAAGAATAACCTCTAATGAGAGAGAAGTAAGACTTGGGAAAGTTGCTGTCCTAAAACAGATTTGTGTGCTTTGCTGTAAAAACTTGTGAAAAATCTCTGTACATCGGATTGAGCTGTAATTGTTTGTGCTTCTACCCCAGGTTGTTATCTAACTTTCGTTAGTTTAACACTTTTCGAGTTGAGCAACAGAAGGGCTTCGGAAAAATCAGTTTTTACCTGTTGTTCTGTTTTGACAGATTTCTGCCATTATTTGCATTTGCCTCTTAATCTCTTTCTCTTTGAGTTCTCCTTGATCATTTGAACTTTTAAAAGGAATTGCTACAGTAGCTTGTGTTTTAATGGAAGTTTTACTTGTGTTGAAACTGAACCTAAAGACTTATTATCTTAAGTGCACTAATGTTTCTAATGAAGATTGTGTGAAGTTTTGTATGAAGGAATTTTTAAAGTGTAAGGAAGACCAATGTGATAAGATGAAGTATGGACAAAAGCTCAAGGTTGGGGATGCCACCCATGTCACCCCGATAAATATTCAAGAAGTACAAGCGTCAAAGCTTGGGGATGCCCAAAAGGTATCCCCTTCTTCATCAATAAAAATCTCAGGTTTTCTTCCAAACACTTCATTTTTATTGTTTCATGCACAATTGTGTTGTTCTTGGAGCGTATTTTTTTTGTTTTTAGTTTAATTTTGTTTAGTTTGCTTAAATAAGTTGGTTGGATCCAAACACACTTCTTTTGGAGAGAGACACACCCCGTTATTCATTGCCTAGAACACTCTATTTTTCACTCTTATTGTTATGTGAGTGTTCTCCTTTGCTGGCACTGTGTTTAGCTTTAGTTTTTGATTGGTGTTGGAAAAGAGTAAGAAATTTCATGCTTATTGTGGTACAAAAAGGAGCTTGTTTTGACTATGGCCTAGACTTTATCATGTCATGCTTGATATTGCTTTGACTTTATGCTTATTGATTATTGCTGTTGAATGACTTGTTACAAACAATTGAGATTGCTTAATGTGCATTGAAAGAATCATGTGTTGTTTTAGCATATAAAAGCATAATATTGTGGTATTCTCCTATGATGCTTTATTTGGGTTGACTTGGCGCATGCTCACACCATGTTAAGACTATACCAAGTCACCATAGCCTCTATGATCATTTAGTTTTCGACTTGTAATATCACTTTATGCTTTAATTAATAATGTTTTGTCGCTTTGCATGATTATGGATATTATTGCTCTCTTAGTTGGTCGCTCCCAGTCTTTTGCTAGCCTCCACATGTACCAAGTATGAGTTCCACTCATGCATCCAACTCCAAATAAAACAAGTTATTCCAAAAGAGTCCACCATACCTACCTATTAGCATTATTGCTATTCCAAGTATACTCATGTTTTTATCTACCTTTCGAATTAAACTTGTTATGTGAAAATTAGTGCTTAAAGCTCTCACAAACTTGATGGCACACTTTACTTTCTTGCAGTTAATAAACTTGAACCATTGTTCTCATCTATGTTGCGTATATGCTTGCGTTTTGTAAGTTGTGAATTAGTAGAACCATGTTACCATGGGGAACGCTTTCAACATTGCGTATATGCTTGCGTTTTGTAAGTTGTGAATTAGTTGATATCATGTTCTTTTGCTTATGGATCCTAGCGTTGTGAAATAAAAGGGGAGCTTGTAAGGCTCATCGAGTTCGTATATGTGTTAGAGAAACGCCTGGGCGGCTAGTCTAAGCCATGCCTAATCATGGTGGAAACGTGCAGCATAACCATAGTGAGCAATGTATGAAGCATCCTCAATAAAAAAACCCTATACAAATACGAAATAAAAAAACTATGTAAATAGGAAATAAAAAAGCCTATCAAATAGGAAATAAAAGGATCATTGAGATGCTCATTGTCTGCTTGCCTTGTCATTTTAATATGGGAAAGCTTCCGTATCATCGGTCAAGGGGTACCTCATTGGCGGTTCTCTATGATACACATGTACTTAGAATGACAAGAACTTACCTGTGACTAAAGTTGAGTAGCATGAGGTTCGGTAATCGTAAGTAAGGGGCATGAGATTTTCAGTTTATAACTTTTCAGGCATATCCTCATATTTATTGACTTTAACCTTAATCACCTAAAGATGCTTATGATAGGGGCAATGAGAGCTGAAAGCTAATAAGTACCATAATTTTTGGAAGCTCTTTATGAAACTTGAATCCCTACTTCCTTCTATGAAGGGCATTTCTTTTACTTTTATGTTGAGTCTCCATCTTCTATCTTTATGCACCTATTGAGAGAGCATAGTGGTCATTCTTAGTTTAATGTGCATTGTTCCAAAACTTGTTGATTGATTCATAACTTTGATATTGCTTGTTCCTAAACTATTTGTATCTAGTCACCCTTATGAACTTTGAAGGTGTCCTATGCATTTATGTTTTGCTACACTATGAGGGACAAGTTGAATACCATTCTCATTATGTTTTCTATATGTGAAACAAACAAACGTCTTTCAAAGCATTGTTATTCATGAATCTTTTGTTTGTACCTTTTCATGTTACAACATAGTTGCTATGTATTATTGTTAGAACTATATCTTTCATGTCTATGTTAGAGTACTATGATCCTAGCTATATATGTTTTACAAATACCTTGATCAAGATTGTGATGGTGCATGTTACCTCAAAACTTATTCTTTTTTGTCACTTACCTACTCGAGGACGAGTAGGAGTTAAGCTTGGGGATGTTGATACGTCGTAAACGTATCTATAATTTTTGATGTTCCATGCTTGTTTTATATCAACTTTCTTATGTTTTGTTCACACTTTGAGGTATTTTTATACATTTTCTGGAACTAACCTATTAACAAGATGCCACAGTGCCAATTGCCTGTTTTATGCTATTTTTGGTTTCAAAAAAGCTAGAAAAGAAATATTCTCGGAATTGGACCAGAAAAGGCCAAAGTCAATATTTTACGAGAAGACTCACCGAGCCAGAAGACGAGACGGAGTGGGGCCACGAGGTCGCCACACCACCTGGTGGTGTGGGCTAGCCCAGGCCGTGCCAGGGGGTGGTGTGTGCCCCTTGGGTGCCCACCGACCTTGCCTCTTCGCCTATAAAAGTACCTCGGGACGAAAAACCCTAAGTACTAGATCAGATTTCCACGAAAAGTTTCGCAGTGCCGCCGCCACCAAAGAGGAGATTTGGGGGACAGAAGTCTCTATTCCGGCACCCTGCCGGGATGGGGAAGTTCCCCCGGATTCATCTCCATCGACTCCACCGCCATCTTCCTCACCGTTGCTGACTCCCATGATGAGGAGGGAGTAGTAATCTCTCGAGGCTAAGGGCTCTACCGGTAGCTATGTGTTCATCTCTCTGTCTATGCATGATCTTATTGAGATCATGAGCTTTGTAATCTATAGATCTATTCTGCTACTCAAGTGCTTTAATGAATCTCTGCTTATCCCCACGTGTGTGAAGTTGACAGTGTGCACACCGTGTGGCACTTTGGCTAAGGTTACATTAATACTTATCATGATTATAATTTGAGTTGGATGTCTCTATCAGATTGTGGTTTTTGTTGGAACCATCTAGCACTCAAGGTGACAGTGAGGGGTTATCTAGATGGGGAATACGAACTATAAGGTGTGCTGTTATAGCCCTACATAGTCCAACCGGAGAGTAGCATCATGAAGAGAAGATATTTATATGAGAGTGTCCACTAGTGAAAGTATAATCCCTAGGCCTTGTTTCTAAGCATTGAAACACCATTTACAATCAATTATGTTACATGTTTGCTTGCTGCCACTATTATTTCAGCTTGCAATTACCACTTATAATCATCCATATTACTTGTATTTCACTATCTCTTCACCGAACTAGTGCACCTATACACCTGCCAAGTGTATTGGGTGTGTTGGGGACACAAGAGACTTATTGTATCTTGATTGCAGGGTTGTTTGAGAGGGATACCTTTGACCACTGTAACATCCCAAAACTTCAATCCAAGCTTATCAAGATCAAATCAATCAAAAATGGGGTTAACAAAAAAACTTTTCCAAATTTAAAATGAAAGCATTTATATATGTGTGCATTTAAAATAGGAGTTGTTTGAATTGCCATGATTGAGTGATGCTTGTAAAATGTTTCTTAGATGATTTAAACATCATCTACATCATTCCCAAACTTTTCCTAAAGAAAATCAAATCAAAAAGAATTAAAAAGAAGGAATGGTAATTTTGGCAAAATTAACTCTCATGCGTACTTTGAGTGTTCCTAGCACTCATTTCTTAACAGAAACAATTCTCGATCCTTGTACCCCTTGCTAGTACACATAATGAGGTACCGAGGCCCACCTTTGGATCTGCTAAAAACACTCTTTTAATAATTTAAAATGACAGTTTAAAATTGAATCTAATGCATATGCATAGATCACCCCTATTTCAAAACCCATCTATTTGAGCTCCACTTTCAAGACCCTTGCAACCAGAGACTACCTAGCACTAGTGGAGATCACTCAAAAATTTTGAAACCAAAATTCAAAACTTTCTTTCTTGCGGCCATTTCCATAAACACTTGGCAGGCAAGAATCTAACTCTAATCCTAGCTCACTGTTTGCTACAGAGTTTTGCCCCCATTTGATCCCCATTTACTCCCTCTGTCTCCAAATGATCTAACCAAAGCCTAAACACCCATCCCCTACACCCCTAGCAACAATGCCATGCCAACCCGAGCACCTAGTCGCCGGCCCAACTTGCAACCACCGCAGCAGACCGCCCCACTCTCTCCCTCCATGTCTAGGAGGTAGCTCACACCTCACCGCCATCCCCTGTCCCCTGCTCGAGCCTAGCCCTGCAGTGGACCACCAAGGATAGCCTGCGCCCAGCGCCATCGCACCATGCCGGTGCCGCCCACAGAGCGCGCTCTGTCCCCGCTCGCCCAGACCGCCTGTTGGCCGCAGCCCGCGCCCGCCGCTCCGCCTCGACCTGGAGAACACCCCAGACACCCCCGCTGGCCGCCCAATGCCTCACAGCCACCGCTCACCGTGGACACCGCCGCCTCTGCCGCTTAGAGCGCCACCTCGCCCAGACTGCATGCCACTGCCCCTACGGCCGCATTCAATGCCTAGAGCACCGCCAGGGAACCGCATGTCGATCGCCACCCACAGCCATGCTTCTACCCCGCAGTAGCCATGTCGCCACCATCGCCTGCCCATCCCGCTCGGTCTCACTGTCGGGCCTATAAAAGGAGCCCTCCCCAGCCTCTTCTCTCCACACCATTCCACTCCCCTCACCTCTCTGAACCTCACCCACCTCTCGCTGGAACAAGGCGAGCTCTGCTTTGCCGGAATTGGAGCCGGAGCAGCCGTGGCAGGAGGAGAAGGGCTCCGCTGATTGCGACCACCCCAAGCTCCGCCGCAACCGCGCCTCGCCTCGACGTTGCCTTCCAGTTCGTTTGCCCGCCTTGCCGACCCCGCTGGAGCCCTGGTACGTCCCCAGCAGACCCCCACCGAGTCGCTAGGGTTCGAGCTCGCCGGCGACCTGTTCGTTGTCGACGACGACCCTCTGTCGTAGATTCCCCTTCTAATCCTACGGCCCACAGCGTGCGTAGCGTTTCGCGTGTTAAGTGCCGCTGACAAGCGGGACCCCCTGTCAGCTGAGCCCCGCGCCGCAGAGCGCCACTGGGCCGGCCCATGTCTTTTCCCGCGCTAGCCCACCCATTCAAATCTGGATTTTTCTTTTTAGTTAAATCTAGTTTATGTCCACTATTTCAAAATTCAATTGTAAGAGTTTGACAAATCCAAATTGCATGAAACTAATTTTGCCTGAAAGGTATTAAGATGATATATCCAAGCCTGTTGGATTTAATTCAATTAGAGTTATAGATCTCTCCTAATAAAAATAAGAAGACAGAAGCATTTGCAACTTGCAACATTTTTATAAAATCAACCAAGTTAGCTTTTGAATTGATTCCAACTCTCAAAAATCGCATTTCATCATATCTATCTAAATATGTAATAATATTAAGGTTTACATGTAGTGACTTTGGACTAGTACCAAAATAATGCTATATAGGCATTTCTAGTCACTTTAAATCATTAAATAATGAACTTAAACAAAAGTAATGTTGATCCAACCTTTAAATCTCATTCCCACATGTTAGAATATGTGGTGAGGACATGTGTCCACATGATCCCATATTTTAGGTGGTGAATATTAAATCTTAGTTAATTTTTCAGTGAGTAGAAATTACTTTTCTAAAATAAAAAGGATGAAACTATGGAATTACACTTGTGATGCTTGTGATGATAATAGATCATCAAATGTGTGTCTTAGAATGCTACTTAGCCTAGTTAAGTATTGTTTGGTGATTGTGTACTCCCTATATATTTATAGATGATAGTACCGACCAAGCTTTCGAGGAGGAGGAGTTCTACCAAGAAGAAGAAGAAGAAGAAAACTTCAACCACTGCACAAACCAAGGCAAGCTACTATTAGCAAGCTAGCACTATTTAAGTGAAAGCCACCATTAACAATGCAAGTTAACACTTGCAAGTTTAGTGTTTAACAGGCTGGGATCAACTAGATGGTTTATCTAAGATGCCTTAGGCATGCCTTGATCACACCCCTTTGACTATTAGTACCCCAAGTCTTAGTTACAAGTTTTATCCCTCTTAGGTTATACAAAGTTCTTTACTTGTTTTGAAGGTAGCATAAAAAGTATAAAACTTGACCTATTTTAGAACCCTTTATATGTGATTCTATGGCATGAGATTGAACCCATCTTTTCCACCTTAGTGAACACTCTTAACTTAGTATTTTAGAGTAGATCAAAAACTTGAGTCACTTTAGATGGGAACACTTGGTGAAAATGAATTATGAAAACCTTGGAATGATGAGTCATTCTATTGAGATGTTTTGACATGTGTTGAGAAACACAAAGGATTGATGTTCATGAAAATGTTGAGGCATGAGCCTTAACTCTTTTATAAAACTGATGGTTGGATTCGGATGCGATACCATTCCAAATTTACCGTACAACCACATTACCTGAATTGGGTAAGGCTTAGCAAGAAATGTATATGCATAAGTATTAGTTCCCTCACGGGAGAGGTCTGAGCTGAGGCTACCTCTCAATGTTGTCCACCTATGTAGTGCCCAAGATGACTGATGGTCATGGTTGGGAGGCCATGCTCATAGGAGAGGTGCTTATACTAGGGTGTGTAAAGGGAAGGTTATGTTTGATTATCTGCATACTAAGTATGATGATTCAGGGTTATCCCTGACAGATGTATCAAATCTTGTGGTGAAAGTGTACCACCTCTGCAGAGTGTCAAACTAGTCGAATAGCCGCGTCCGCGGTTATGGACAGTTTGAATGGCCATACTGTTTCGTTGTCAGATGTTTTCTAAATACTTTTAAAAGAATGATGAATCTTGACTTGACCACAAAAGGGTTGTGTTTATGACAATATCTTCCCAACTTAAGTGATTCTAGAGTTTTACTTTATCTTTCTTTGCTGCTGAACTCAGCTTAGGTTCCAAACTTAACTTTATAGTTAAACTTAGAGTTAGCACTTTAACTTAGAAGTTTATACTTGTTAGTGGTAGTTTGCGAGTACTTAAAGAGTACTCATGGCTTTTGTCCCTGGCTATTATCATGGCCAGACTATGAAGGGGACTATCAAGATGATGGCCAACAGGACGGCTATGATAACTAGGACCATCTGCCTTCATCAGCATTGCTTGTGCCCCTGAAGATGGACCCCACCGCTACGCTTATCTTTTATTTCCGCTGCTTGTTGTATTAAGACTGGATCATGAGATCCTTATTTGTGTAAGACCTTATGTATGGTTTGTAGTGGATGATGTACTGTGATATCCAATCCGTTATGTCTCACAAAAAATGGTAATCCTGGGATTGCGAGGTATGGCATAACGGGCATCTGGGATTAAAAATCCGGGTGTTGACAAGTTGGTATCAGAGCCAGGTTCTTGACCATAGGAGACCCTAGTTAGAATGGATGTCAAACAAAAACTTAGTTTCAAAACCAAAGTGAGTATTTATGAAAAACTATCTCCTCTCTTACCCTTGTGGATTCTTTCTCAAAAATTCATGTTCCTCAAAATTCTTCCACTACTACTTAAAATTTTACACACCTGATCACTTCACTAACTTCCTCATCCTAAATTCTTGTAGATGGAGACTCAGTTCAGCAAGTTTTACCAATTGGGAAACGGAGTTCAGCTGATCTTCGAGAGGGATCTGGATTCACTATCAGAGTTACTAGGACGCCCGCACCCAGAGTTTCTTGGAGCTCAACTTCCAGGACCCCCAGGAGGAGACTTACAGTGGCTAGTCACCACAGACCTTAGAGGAAGCATTGAAGCACCAACTTCTGGAAGAATTCAGTTCTCCGTGAGAGAGAACAACTGGCTAGATGGATTAGCTAGGGCAATGCATGAAGCTCTCGCACGTCTATGTGCCCTCAGTGTCAACAAGACCCAAGGAACCCGTTTTGCCCACTATGCAAGACGTGATTTCAAGGGAATGCCAATGGAGATGCCGGGCCACCCGAGTTGAGGCGTCAAGTGGAGAACCTTGACTTCTTGCTGCATGAAAAACAGCAGGAACTGGATAATGCCAGAGAGTTAGCCAATCACAACCGTGCCATTGCCGACCAGAAGGCCCAGACTTTCTCACTGCTTATCCAAGACCGTTAGTATCTTTGCCGCCAGCGTGCCAAGAAGGATAGCACCATCGCCCGTCTTTGCAAGAAGGTGGCCGACCTCGAGAAGACCGTCAAGGAGCAGGAAGCTCAGCTTGCCGCCAAGGAAGAAGAAGATAAGGGTGAAGCCAACCAGGGAGACATGGATTCTTACCTCAGCAATGATGATGATTTTCTGGCGGAGGATGTCGTGGACTTCTACACTGACGATGAGGACTCCGACTTCATCGACGATGAGTAGATGCACTAGAGCATTGTCGTAGCATGAGATGTATCGATCTCACTATATCTTAGCTTGCAGAATGGTTCTTCAAACCATCTGTTTCCCTTTGATTGTTATGGTGTGTGTTGTATCGTGTGCTTGCTTGCATGAATGAAAATGAAGTTAGTTGAAAAACCTAAGTTTAACTCAAAGTTTTAGCTTTGAAAACCCAAAACCATGAACCTTAGAATTTCCCTCTTATCCCTATATCTATCTCAATATTCAGATGACTCGTGGAAACCAAGGAGGGAGCAGCTCGTCGCAAGACCCAATGCTGTAGATCCTGCAGAACCTCATAGCAGACCGTGAAGCAAGCAGGGCAGAATGCCAAGTCAACTTAGCAACACTTCAACAGATCGCCTAGATGGCTCTCAACAACCAAGGGCATGGAAATCAGGATCACCAGGGATCCAAACTCAAAAACTTTCAGAACACTAATCCCCCAATCTTCAATCAATCTGAGAACCCATTAGATGCTGATGACTGGTTACAAACCATGGAGAACAACTTAGAAGTTGACAGAGTTAATGAAACTAAGAAAGTTCTCTTCGCCACCCACTATCTGGTAGAAGATGCAAGAGCTTGGTGGAATAGCATCCGCAATAGGAACCATGGTCAAGTGATGACATGAGAAGCATTCAAAGTCAAGTTCAGCCGCACCCATGTGCCGGAAGGTCTAGTCAACAGAATGAGAGATGAGTTCCACGAATTGCAGCAAGGAAGAATGACTCTGGTGGAGTACCGTGACAGATTCCTGTCACTTGCTAGATATGCACCTGATGAGATTAACACGGAGGCCAAGAAGAAGGAGAGATTCTTGAACGGACTGCATGATGAGATACAGACTGTCCTCGTCAACATCCGTTTCCAGGATCTCGAAGAGCTAGTCGACTCTACCATTCAGATGGAAGGGAAGACTAACCAGGCAAACTATTGGAGATATGCCCAAGAGGCAATAATAAAAGTGGTTATTATTATATCTTTGTGTTTATGATGAATGTTTACATCCCATGCTATAATTATATTATTTGGAGACACTAATACTTGTGTGTTTTGTAAACATAAAAGAGTCCCTAGTAAGCCTCTTGTTGAACTAGCTTGTTGATTAATAGATGATCATGGTTTCCTGATCATGGACATTGGATGTCATTAATAACAAGGTTATATCATTAGGAGAATGATGTGATGGACACACACCCATAGTAAGTGTAGCATAAGATCAAGTCATTAAGTTCGTATTGCTATAAGCTTTTAGATGCATAGTAACCTAATCCTTCGACATTGAGGTTGTGTTAATCACCATCACCGGATGGGTACTTTGATGACATCAAACGCCACTTCGTAACTGGGTGGTTATAAAGGTGTCGTTGGGTATTCTGAAAGTATGTGTTGAAGCGCATGGACCAAGATTGGGATTTGTCCATCCATATGACGGATAGATATGCTCTGGGCCCTCTCGGTGGAATGTCATCTAGTTAGCTTGCAAGCATGTGACTGGGTCACAAGGGATGACATAACATGGAACGAGTAAAGAGTACTTATCAGTAACGAGGTAGAACTAGGTATGGAGATACCGATGATCAACCCTCGGATAAGTATAGTATCGCGTGACAAAGGGAATTGGTTTCGTATGTTAATGGTTCTATCGATCATGAAGTCATCGTTGAGTATGTGGGATCCGTTATGGATCTCCAGATCCCGCTGATGGTTATTGATCGGAGAGGTGTCTTCATCATGTCTGCATATTCACGAACCGCAGGGTGACACACTTAAGGTTCGAAGTTGTTTTAAGTAGATATGGAATGTGCGTTGGAGACCGAATGTTGTTCGGAGTCTCGGATTGGATCCGGGACATCACGAGGAGATCCGGAATTGTCCGGAGAATAAGATTCATATATTGGGGATCATTTTCTGAGTAAGGAAATGTTCCGGAGTATTTGTATGAGGATTCTAGAAGGTTTCAGAATGTTCCAGAAGGTTCTGGAAGAATTCTTGGAGTTTGCTTGAAAACCAAGAAAGGGATCAAGGAGTCCTTGTGGGGCAAGACAAGGAGTCGTGGGGGAGGAGGACTCCTCCCCCCTCCCCAATCCGTCGGCCAAGGAGGGAGGGGAGTCCTACTAGAACTCCCCCTCCCAAGGCGCCCTCCCTCCTTTAAATAGAGGGGTGGAGGCGCCACCCCCTGGCCACCCTCCACCACTCCAAACCCTAGCCGCCTCTCTCCTCTTTCTCTCTTCTTCTCAGGCTTAGGCGAAGCCCTGCAGAATTCTCTACTCCACCACCACCACCACCACGTCGTCGTGCTGCTGGGATTCCGTGGAGAAGATCTACTACCTCCGCTGCTCGCTGGAACGAGGAGAGGAAGGTCTGCTTCGACTCCACACGTGTGACCGACCGCGGAAGCGCTGCCGGAACGCGGCGCCGGAAGGATCGTCCACTCGATCTTGAGATCGGCAAGTGATCGACTACATCAACCACGAGATCTAATCTTGTAACGCTTTCGGATCTACAACGGTTAGTACAGATCTATCTCGTTGCACATGTCTAATAGATTAGATCTTGGCTTTTATCTAGATTAGATCTGGGTTTTGTTTGTTCTTGCGGTAGAAATTTTTTGTTTTCCATGCTACGAACCCATCAGTGGTATCAGAGCCGTATCTATGCGTAGATCTGTTGCACGAGAAGAACACAATGGTTTTGTGGTCCTTGGTGCTCGTGCCGTCTTTTGCTTTTTGTACTTTGCATCTTGCGGTATGGTGGGATGAAGCGGCTCGGGCTAACCTTACATGTCATCGCACATGAGACTTGCTCCACGCTTGACGTGTAACTTGCTTTGCACAAGTGGCTTTGCGGGTGTCTGTCTCTCCCACCATAGTATAGATCTAATTTACACTTTGCACTTGCTAGCACTTGTATCAACGTTGTGGTTCAGTTTCGTAGGTAAGATCCGTTCTTGTTCGAAAGCCCCAAACCACGTAAAACATGCAAAGAAAATTAGAGGCGTCTAAATTGTTTTTGTAGGGGTTTTGTGATGTGATATGTCCATCATGTGATTATGATTGTATTTGATGTATGCAATGATCCTTGTTGTAATATGGCAACCGGTAGGAGCCTAATGGTTGTCTTTAATTCTGTTAAGACCTGCGTGTCTATTCATCTTGTAATAGCTTTATTCCAAGTAGTTGTAATAGTTGCTAGTGATGATGGACAACCATGAAGCGGCGCCACTGACCTTGACGCAATGCTGGTGATGATGGAGATCATGTTCGTGCTTTGGAGATGCAGATCAAAGGCGCAAGAAGAAAGGGCCATATCATATCACACTCATTATGAATTGCCTGTGATGTTAATCCTTTATGCATCTTGTATTGCTTAGATCGTGACGGTAGCATTATAAGATGATCCCTCTCACTAAATATCAAGTAATAAAGTGTTCACCCTTAGTTGGCACCGTTGCTAAGACTCGTCGTTTCGAAGCATCTCGTGATGATCGGATGTGATAGATTCTACGTGTGCATACAACGGGTGCAAGCCAGATTTGCACATGCGGAAACTAAGGTTATCTTGACGAGCCTAGCATGTACAGACATGGTCTCGGAACACGGAATACCGAAAGGTAGAGCATGAGTCATATAAATGATATGATGAACATGAAGATTGTTCGCCGTTGAAACTACATCTTCTCTCGTGAAGATCGGACTTGGTGTAGTGGACTTGGTTCGTGTAATCACTAAGACAATGTGAGGGATGTTGTTTTGAGTGGGAGTTCACCTAGCTAATATAAGAATTAAATTTGAACTCAATTCATCATCAACTTAGTCTAAACTACTTGCAAATTTGTTGTAGATTATGGCGACCCCCTCCATCAATTTCAATGCATTCCTAGAGAAAGAAAAGCTTAAGAACAATGGAAGCAATTTCACGGACTGGTTCTGTGGACTGAAGATCGTCCTCAGGGCTGGTCAGTTGACCTATGTGCTCGAAGCACCGCTAGGTGACCCACCTACAGAAGATGCCACCGATGACGTAAAGAATGTTTATGCCACTCGGAAAAATCATTACTCCACAGTTCAGTGTGCCATCCTGTACGGTTTAGAAGCGGAGCTTCAGAAGCGCTTTGAGCACCATGACCCGTTCGAGATCATTAAGGAGCTTAGGCTGATTTTTGAGACTCGCGCGGCCATGGAGAGCTATGAGGCCTCCGAAAAGTTCTTTAACTGTAAGATGGAAGAGGGAAGCTCTGTTAGCGAGCACGTGCTCACCATGTCTGGGTACGCAAACAAGCTCCAAGAGTTGGGGATATCGATTCCTAATGAGTTAGGGATTCACCGTCTCCTCCAATCATTTCCACCGAGTTATAAGAACTTTGTGATGAACTACAATATGCACTGCATGAAGAAGACGTTGCCTGAACTATCGTCCATGCTGAAAACTGCTGAAGTGGAGATCAAGAAGGAGCACCAAGTGTTGATGGTCAATAAGACCACCAATTTCAAGAGACAGGGCAAGCCTAAAAACAAGGGCAACTTCAAGAAGGACAGCAAGAAAGCTGTCGCACCTGCAAAGAAGCCCAAGGCTGGTCCCAAGCCTGAAACTAAGTGCTTCTACTGCAAGGGTGCTGGTCACTAGAAGCGTAACTGCCCCAAGTACCTGGCGGATCTGAAGAATGGCAACATCAAGAAGAAAGGTATATTTGATATATATGTTATTGATGTGTATCTTACTAGTAATCGTAGTAGTGCCTGGGTATTTGATACTGGTTCGGTTGCTTATATTTGTAACTTGAAACAGGAGCTGCGGAATAAACAAAGACTGGTGAGAGACGAGGTGACGATGCGCGTTGGAAATGGCTCCAAGGTTGATGTGATCGCCATCGGCACGCTCCCTCTACATCTACCTTCGGGATTAGTTTTAAATTTAAATAATTGTTATTTGGTGCCTACGTTAAGCACGAACATTATATCTGGATCTTGTTTACTGCGAGACGGTTACTCTTTTAAGTCTGAGAATAAAGGTTGTTCGATTTATATGAGTAATATCTTTTATGGTAATGCACCTGAGATGAATGGTTTATTCTTACTGAATCTCGATAATAGTGATACACAAGTTCACAACATAGATGCTAAAGGAATAAAATTGAATGATAATTCTACATACATGTGGCACTGTCGTCTTGGTCACATTGGAGTGAAGCGTATGAAGAAACTCCATTTTGATGGACTTCTTGAATCACTTGATTTTAAATCACTTGAAAGATGCAAATCATGTCTAATGGGAAAAATGACTAAGACTCCATTCTCTGGAATAATGGAGGGAGCTACAGACTTATTGGAAATAATACATACCGATGTGTGCGGTCCAATGAGTGTAGCATCGCGTGGTGGATATCGTTATGTTCTCACTTTCACGGATGACTTAAGTAGATATGGGTATGTCTACTTTATGAAACATAACTCCGAAACTTTCGAGAAGTTTAAGGAATTTCAAAGTGACGTGGAAAATCATCGTAACAAGAAGATTAAGTTTCTGCGTTCTGACCGCGGAGGTGAATAGCTAAGTTATGAGTTTGGCATGCATTTAAAGAAATATGGAATACTTTCGCAGTTGACACCGCCGGGAACACCACAGCGTAATGGTGTGTCCGAACGTCGTAATCGAACTCTCTTAGATATGGTTCGGTCTATGATGTCTCTTACAGATTTACCGCTATCGGTTTGGGGCTATGCATTAGAGACAGCCGCATTCACTTTAAATAGGGCACCATCTAAATCCGTTGAAACGACGCCGTACGAATTGTGGTTTGGTAAGAAACCTAAGTTGTCGTTCCTTAAAGTTTGGGGTTGCGAAGCATATGTAAAGAAGTTACAACCTGATAAGCTAGAACCCAAAGCGGAGAAATGCGTCTTCATAGGATACCCTAAAGAAACAATTGGGTATACCTTCTATCATAGATCCAAAGGAAAAGTTTTCATTGCCAAGAATGGATCCTTTCTTGAGAAGGAGTTTCTCTCGAAAGAGGTGACCGAAAGGAAAGTAGAACTTGATGAGGTTATTGAACCTTCTCCCAGATTTGAGAGTAGCGCAGCACCGGAAAATGTTTTTGTGCCGCCTGCACCAATTGGAGAGGAAGCTAATGATGATGATCATGAAACTTCAAACGAAGTTACTACTGAACCTCGCAGGTCAACGAGGGTTCGTACCACTCCTGATTAGTATGACTCTGCCTTGAATGTCATGTTGGTGGACAACGCTGATGACCCTGCAACGTATGAAGAAGCTATGGTGAGCCCAGATTCTAACAAATGGCTAGAAGCCATGAAATCCGAAATGGGATCCATGTACGAAAACCAAATGTGCACTTTGGTGGACTTACCGGATGGCCGTAAGGCTGTCGAGAACAAATGGATTTTCAAGAGAAAAACAGATGCTGATGGTAATATTACCGTCTATAAAGCTCGACTTGTCGCAAAAGGGTTCCGACAAATTCAAGGAGTTGACTATGATGAGACATTCTCACCAGTAGCGAAGCTAAAGTCTGTGAGGATTTTGTTAGCAATTGCTGCACATTTCGGTTATGAGATTTGGCAGATGGATGTCAAAACGGCGTTCCTTAATGGTGACATTGAGAAAGAGTTGTATATGGTACAACCCAAGGGTTTTGTCGATCCTAAAGATGCTGACAAGGTATGCAAACTTCAGCGCTCCATTTATGGACTGAAGCAAGCATCCCGGAGTTGGAATCAACGTTTTGATAAAGTAATAAAAAACTTTGGATTTATACAAACTTATGGAGAAGCTTGTATTTACAAGAAAGTGAGTGGGAGCTCTGTAGCATTCCTAGTACTATATGTAGATGACATATTGTTGATTGGGAATGATATAGAACTTCTTAATAGTGTCAAAGCCTATTTGAATAATAGTTTTTCAATGAAGGATCTTGGCGAAGCAGCATATATTCTAGGCGTCAAGATTTATAGAGATAGATCAAGACGCCTAATAGCGCTTTCACAAAGTACATACTTAGACAAAGTTCTAAAGAAGTTTAGAATGGAAGATAGCAAGAAAGGGTTCGTGCCCATGTTGTCAGGTAAGACCTTGAGTAAGACTCAAAGTCCAGCTACGGCAGAAGATAGAGAGAAAATGAATAATATTCCCTATGCCTCGGCCATAGGTTCTATCATGTATGCCATGCTGTGTACACGACCGGATATAGCACATGTTGTTAGTTTAACTAGCAGATATCAAAGTGATCCTGGAATGGAACACTGGACAGCGGTCAAGAATATCCTGAAATACCTAAAGAGGACTAAGGATATGGTTCTTTCTTATGGAGGTGATGAACAACTTGTTGTAAACGGTTACACCGATCCGGATGACTCGAAGTCACAGTCGGGATATGTATTTATTTTGAATGGTGCTGCAGTGAGCTGGAGGAGTGCAAAACAAAGCGTTGTGGCGAAATCTTCAACTGAATCGGAATACATAGCTGCTTCGGAGGCTGCACAAGAAGCCATATGGATGAAGGAATTCATTACTGAACTTGGCGTGGTTCCTAGTGCGTTGGACCCGATGGACATCTACTGTGACAACACAGGTGCCATAGCTAATGCACAGGAGCCAAGGTCACATAGCAAGCTGAAGCACATCAAGCTACGTTTCCACGCTATTCGCGAGTATGTCCGAGATGGTGACATAAAGATTTGCAAAGTACACACTGATCTAAATGTGGCAGATCCATTGACTAAACCTTTCCCTAGAGCAAAGCATGACCAGCACCAGAACGCCATGGGTGTTAGGTATATTACCATGTAATCTAGATTATTGACTCTAGTGCAAGTGGGAGACTGTTGGAGATATGCCCAAGAGGCACTAATAAAAGTGGTTATTATTATATCTTTGTGTTTATGATGAATGTTTACATCCCATGCTATAATTGTATTATTTGGAGACACTAATACTTGTGTGTTTTGTAAACATAAAAGAGTCCCTAGTAAGCCTCTTGTTGAACTAGCTTGTTGATTAATAGATGATCATGGTTTCCTGATCATGGACATTGGATGTCATTAATAACAAGGTTATATCATTAGGAGAATGATGTGATGGACACACACCCATAGTAAGCGTAGCATAAGATCAAGTCATTAAGTTTGTATTGCTATAAGCTTTTAGATGCATAGTAACCTAATCCTTCGACATTGAGGTTGTGTTAATCACCATCACCGGATGGGTACTTTGATGACATCAAACGCCACTTCATAACTGGGTGGTTATAAAGGTGTCGTTGGGTATTCTGAAAGTATGTGTTGAAGCGCATGGACCAAGATTGGGATTTGTCCATCCATATGACGGATAGATATGCTCTGGGCCCTCTCGGTGGAATGTCATCTAGTTAGCTTGCAAGCATGTGACTGGGTCACAAGGGATGAAATAACATGGAACGAGTAAAGAGTACTTATCAGTAACGAGGTAGAACTAGGTATGGAGATACCGATGATCAACCCTCGGATAAGTATAGTATCGCGTGACAAAGGGAATTGGTTTCGTATGTTAATGGTTCTATCGATCATGAAGTCATCGTTGAGTATGTGGGAGCCGTTATGGATCTCCAGATCCCGCTGATGGTTATTGATCGGAGAGGTGTCTTCATCATGTCTGCATATTCACGAACCGCAGGGTGACACACTTAAGGTTCGAAGTTGTTTTAAGTAGATATGGAATGTGCGTTGGAGACCGAATGTTGTTCGGAGTCTCGGATTGGATCCGGGACATCACGAGGAGATCCGGAATTGTCCGGAGAATAAGATTCATATATTGGGGATCATTTTCTGAGTAAGGAAATGTTCCGGAGTATTTGTATGAGGATTCTAGAAGGTTTCGGAATGTTCCGGAAGGTTCTGGAAGAATTCTTGAAGTTTGCTTTAAAACCAAGAAAGGGATCAAGGAGTCCTTGTGGGGCAAGACAAGGAGTCGTGGGGGAGGAGGACTCCTCCCCCCCTCCCCAATCCGTCGGCCAAGGAGGGAGGGGAGTCCTACTAGAACTCCCCCTCCCAAGGCGCCCTCCCTCCTTTAAATAGAGGGGTGGAGGCGCCACCCCCTGGCCACCCTCCACCACTCCAAACCCTAGCCGCCTCTCTCCTCTTTCTCTCTTCTTCTCAGGCTTAGGCGAAGCCCTGCAGAATTCTCTACTCCACCACCACCACCACGTCGTCGTGCTGCCGGGATTCCGTGGAGAAGATCTACTACCTCCGCTGCTCGCTGGAACGAGAAGAGGAAGGTTTGCTTCGACTCCACACGTGTGACCGACCGCGGAAGCGCTGCCGGAACACGGCGCCGGAAGGATCGTCCACTCGATCTTGAGATCGGCAAGTGATCGACTACATCAACCACGAGATCTAATCTTGTAACGCTTTCGGATCTACAACGGTTAGTACAGATCTATCTCGTTGCACATGTCTAATAGATTAGATCTTGGCTTTTATCTAGATTAGATCTGGGTTTTGTTTCTTCTTGCGGTTGAATTTTTTTGTTTTCCATGCTACGAACCCATCAGTGGTATCAGAGCCGTATCTATGCGTAGATCTGTTGCACGAGAAGAACACAATGGTTTTGTGGTCCTTGGTGCTCGTGCCGTCTTTTGCTTTTTGTACTTTGCATCTTGCGGTATGGTGGGATGAAGCGGCTCGGGCTAACCTTACATGTCATCGCACATGAGAATTGCTCCACGCTTGACGTGTAACTTGCTTTGCACAAGTGGCTTTGCGGGTGTCTGTCTCTCCCGCCATAGTATAGATCTAATTTATACTTTGCACTAGATAGCACTTGTATCAACGTTGTGGTTCAGTTTCGTAGGTAAGATCCGTTCTTGTTCGAAAGCCCCAAACCACGTAAAACATGCAAAGAAAATTAGAGGCGTCTAACTTGTTTTTGTAGGGGTTTTGTGATGTGATATGTCCATCATGTGATTATGATTGTATTTGATGTATGCAATGATCCTTATTGTAATATGGCAACCGGTAGGAGCCTAATGGTTGTCTTTAATTCTGTTAAGACCTGCGTGTCTATTCATCTTGATGATGGACAACCATGAAGCGGCGCCACTGACCTTGACGCAATGCTGGTGATGATGGAGATCATGTTCGTGCTTTGGAGATGCAGATCAAAGGCGCAAGAAGAAAGGGCCATATCATATCACACTCATTATGAATTGCCTGTGATGTTAATCCTTTATGCATCTTGTATTGCTTAGATCGTGACGGTAGCATTATAAGATGATCCCTCTCACTAAATATCAAGTAATAAAGTGTTCACCCTTAGTTGGCACCGTTGCTAAGACTCGTCGTTTCGAAGCATCTCGTGATGATCGGATGTGATAGATTCTACGTGTGCATACAACGGGTGCAAGCCAGATTTGCACATGCGGAAACTAAGGTTATCTTGACGAGCCTAGCATGTACAGACATGGTCTCGGAACACGGAATACCGAAAGGTAGAGCATGAGTCATATAAATGATATGATGAACATGAAGATTGTTCGCCGTTGAAACTACATCTTCTCTCGTGAAGATCGGACTTGGTGTAGTGGACTTGGTTCGTGTAATCACTAAGACAATGTGAGGGATGTTGTTTTGAGTGGGAGTTCACCTAGCTAATATAAGAATTAAATTTGAACTCAATTCATCATCAACTTAGTCTAAACTACTTGCAAATTTGTTGTAGATTATGGTGACCCCCTCCATCAATTTCAATGCATTCCTAGAGAAATAAAAGCTTAAGAACAATGGAAGCAATTTCACGGACTGGTTCCGTGGACTGAAGATCGTCCTCAGGGCTGGTCAGTTGACCTATGTGCTCGAAGCACCGCTAGGTGACCCACCTACAGAAGATGCCACCGATGACGTAAAGAATGTTTACGCCACTCGGAAAAATCATTACTCCATAGTTCAGTGTGCCATCCTGTACGGTTTAGAAGCGGAGCTTCAGAAGCGCTTTGAGCACCATGACCCGTTCGAGATCATTAAGGAGCTTAGGCTGATTTTTGAGACTCGCGCGGCCATTGAGAGCTATGAGGCCTCCGAAATGTTCTTTAACTGTAAGATGGAAGAGGGAAGCTCTGTTAGCGAGCACGTGTTCACCATGTCTGGGTACGCAAACAAGCTCCAAGAGTTGGGGATATCGATTCCTAATGAGTTAGGGATTCACCGTCTCCTCCAATCATTTCCACCGAGTTATAAGAACTTTGTGATGAACTACAATATGCACTGCATGAAGAAGACGTTGCCTGAACTATCGTCCATGCTGAAAACTGCTGAAGTGGAGATCAAGAAGGAGCACCAATTGTTGATGGTCAATAAGACCACCAATTTCAAGAGACAGGGCACGCCTAAAAACAAGGGCAACTTCAAGAAGGACGGCAAGAAAGCTGTCGCACCTGCAAAGAAGCCCAAGGCTGGTCCCAAGCCTGAAACTGAGTGCTTCTACTGCAAGGGTGCTGGTCACTAGAAGCGTAACTGCCCCAAGTACCTGGCGGATCTGAAGAATGGCAACATCAAGAAGAAAGGTATATTTGATATATATGTTATTGATGTGTATCTTACTAGTAATCGTAGTAGTGCCTGGGTATTTGATACTGGTTCGGTTGCTTATATTTGTAACTTGAAACAGGAGCTGCGGAATAAACGAAGACTGGTGAGAGACGAGGTGACGATGCGCGTTGGAAATGGCTCCAAGGTTGATGTGATGGCCATCAGCACGCTCCCTCTACATCTACCTTCGGGATTAGTTTTAAATTTAAATAATTGTTATTTGGTGCCTATGTTAAGCACGAACATTATATCTGGATCTTGTTTACTGCGAGACGGTTACTCTTTTAAGTCTGAGAATAAAGGTTGTTCGATTTATATGAGTAATATCTTTTATGGTAATGCACCTGAGATGAATGGTTTATTCTTACTGAATCTCGATAATAGTGATACACAAGTTCACAACATAGATGCTAAAGGAATAAAATTGAATGATAATTCTACATACATGTGGCACTGTCGTCTTGGTCACATTGGAGTGAAGCGTATGAAGAAACTCCATTTTGATGGACTTCTTGAATCACTTGATTTTAAATCACTTGAAAGATGCAAATCATGTCTAATGGGAAAAATGACTAAGACTCCATTCTCTGGAATAATGGAGGGAGCTACAGACTTATTGGAAATAATACATACCGATGTGTGCGGTCCAATGAGTGTAGCATCGCGTGGTGGATATCGTTATGTTCTCACTTTCACGGATGACTTAAGTAGATATGGGTATGTCTACTTTATGAAACATAACTCCGAAACTTTCGAGAAGTTTAAGGAATTTCAAAGTGAAGTGGAAAATCCTCGTAACAAGAAGATTAAGTTTCTGCGTTCTGACCGCGGAGGTGAATAGCTAAGTTATGAGTTTGGCATGCATTTAAAGAAATGTGGAATACTTTCGCAGTTGACACCGCCGGGAACACCACAGCGTAATGGTGTGTCCGAACGTCGTAATCGAACTCTCTTAGATATGGTTCGGTCTATGATGTCTCTTACAGATTTACCGCTATCGGTTTGGGGCTATGCATTAGAGACAGCCGCATTCACTTTAAATAGGGCACCATCTAAATCCGTTGAAACGACGCCGTACGAATTGTGGTTTGGTAAGAAACCTAAGTTGTCGTTACTTAAAGTTTGGGGTTGCGAAGCATATGTAAAGAAGTTACAACCTGATAAGCTAGAACCCAAAGTGGAGAAATGCGTCTTCATAGGATACCCTAAAGAAACAATTGGGTATACCTTCTATCATAGATCCAAAGGAAAAGTTTTCGTTGCCAAGAATGGATCCTTTCTTGAGAAGGAGTTTCTCTCGAAAGAGGTGACCGAAAGGAAATTAGAACTTGATGAGGTTATTGAACCTTCTCTCAGATTTGAGAGTAGCACAGCACCGGAAAATGTTTTTGTGCCGCCTGCACCAATTGGAGAGGAAGCTAATGATGATGATCATGAAACTTCAAACGAAGTTACTACTGAACCTCGCAGGTCAACGAGGGTTCGTACCACTCCTGATTGGTATGACTCTGCCTTGAATGTCATGTTGGTGGACAACGCTGATGACCCTGCAACGTATGAAGAAGCTATGGTGAGCCCAGATTCTAACAAATGGCTAGAAGCCATGAAATCCGAAATGGGATCCATGTACGAAAACCAAGTGTGCACTTTGGTGGACTTACCGGATGGCCGTAAGGCTGTCGAGAACAAATGGATTTTCAAGAGAAAAACAGATGCTGATGGTAATATTACCGTCTATAAAGCTCGACTTGTCGCAAAAGGGTTCCGACAAATTCAAGGAGTTGACTATGATGAGACATTCTCACCAGTAGCGAAGCTAAAGTCTGTGAGGATTTTGTTAGCAATTGCTGCACATTTCGGTTATGAGATTTGGCAGATGGATGTCAAAACGGCGTTCCTTAATGGTGACATTGAGGAAGAGTTGTATATGGTACAACCCAAGGGTTTTGTCGATCCTAAAGATGCTGACAAGGTATGCAAACTTCAGCGCTCCATTTATGGACTGAAGCAAGCATCCCGGAGTTGGAATCGACGTTTTGATAAAGTAATAAAAAACTTTGGATTTATACAAACTTATGGAGAAGCTTGTATTTACAAGAAAGTGAGTGGGAGCTCTGTAGCATTCCTAGTACTATATGTAGATGACATATTGTTGATTGGGAATGATATAGAACTTCTTAATAGTGTCAAAGCCTATTTGAATAATAGTTTTTCAATGAAGGATCTTGGCGAAGCGGCATATATTCTAGGCATCAAGATTTATAGAGATAGATCAAGACGCCTAATAGCGCTTTCACAAAGTACATACTCAGACAAAGTTCTAAAGAAGTTTAGAATGGAAGATAGCAAGAAAGGGTTCGTGCCCATGTTGTCAGGTAAGACCTTGAGTAAGACTCAAAGTCCAGCTACGGCAGAAGATAGAGAGAAAATGAATAATATTCCCTATGCCTCGGCCATAGGTTCTATCATGTATGCCATGCTGTGTACACGACCGGATATAGCACATGTTGTTAGTTTAACTAGCAGATATCAAAGTGATCCTGGAATGGAACACTGGACAGCGGTCAAGAATATCCTGAAATACCTAAAGAGGACTAAGGATATGGTTCTTTCTTATGGAGGTGATGAACAACTTGTTGTAAACGGTTACACCGATCCGGATGACTCGAAGTCACAGTCGGGATACGTATTTATTTTGAATGGTGCTGCAGTGAGCTGGAGGAGTGCAAAACAAAGCGTTGTGGCGAAATCTTCAACTGAATCGGAATACATAGCTGCTTCGAAGGCTGCGCAAGAAGCCATATGGATGAAGGAATTCATTACTGAACTTGGCGTGGTTCCTAGTGCGTTGGACCCGATGGACATCTACTGTGACAACACAGGTGCCATAGCTAATGCACAGGAGCCAAGGTCACATAGCAAGCTGAAGCACATCAAGCTACGTTTCCACGCTATTCGCGAGTATGTCCGAGATGGTGACATAAAGATTTGCAAAGTACACACTGATCTGAATGTGGCAGATCCATTGACTAAACCTTTCCCTAGAGCAAAGCATGACCAGCACCAGAATGCCATGGGTGTTAGGTATATTACCATGTAATCTAGATTATTGACTCTAGTGCAAGTGGGAGACTGTTGGAGATATGCCCAAGAGGCACTAATAAAAGTGGTTATTATTATATCTTTGTGTTTATGATGAATGTTTACATCCCATGCTATAATTGTATTATTTGGAGACACTAATACTTGTGTGTTTTGTAAACATAAAAGAGTCCCTAGTAAGCCTCTTGTTGAACTAGCTTGTTGATTAATAGATGATCATGGTTTCCTGATCATGGACATTGGATGTCATTAATAACAAGGTTATATCATTAGGAGAATGATGTGATGGACACACACCCATAGTAAGTGTAGCATAAGATCAAGTCATTAAGTTCGTATTGCTATAAGCTTTTAAATGCATAGTAACCTAATCCTTCGACCATGAGGTTGTGTTAATCACCATCACCGGACGGGTACTTTGATGACATCAAACGCCACTTCGTAACTGGGTGGTTATAAAGGTGTCGTTGGGTATTCTGAAAGTATGTGTTGAAGCGCATGGACCAAGATTGGGATTTGTCCATCCATATGACGGATAGATATGCTCTAGGCCCTCTCGGTGGAATGTCATCTAGTTAGCTTGCAAGCATGTGACTGGGTCACAAGGGATGACATAACATGGAATGAGTAAAGAGTACTTATCAGTAACGAGGTAGAACTAGGTATGGAGATACCGATGATCAAACCTCGGATAAGTATAGTATCGCGTGACAAAGGGATTTGGTTTCGTATGTTAATGGTTCTATCGATCACGAAGTCATCGTTGAGTATGTGGGAGCCGTTATGGATCTCCAGATCCAGCTGATGGTTATTGATCGGAGAGGTGTCTTCATCATGTCTGCATATTCACGAACCGTAGGGTGACACACTTAAGGTTCGAAGTTGTTTTAAGTAGATATGGAATGTGCGTTGGAGACCGAATGTTGTTCGGAGTCTTGGATTGGATCTGGGACATCACGAGGAGATCTGGAATTGTCCGGAGAATAAGCTTCATATATTAGGGATCATTTTCTGAGTAACGAAATGTTCTGGAGTATTTGTATGAGGATTCTAGAAGGTTTCGGAATGTTCCGGAAGGTTCTGGAAGAATTCTTGGAGTTTGCTTGAAAACCAAGAAAGGGATCAAGGAGTCCTTGTGGGGCAAGACAAGGAGTCGTGGGGGAGGAGGACTCCTCCCCCCCTCCCCAATCCGCCGGCCAAGGAGGGAGGGGAGTCCTACTAGGACTCCCCCTCCCAAGGGGCCCTCCCTCCTTTAAATAGAGGGGTGGAGGTGCCACCCCCTGGCCACCCTCCACCACTCCAAACCCTAGCCGCCTCTCTCCTCTTTCTCTCTTCTGCTCAGTCTTAGGCGAAGCCCTGCAGAATTCTCTACTCCACCACCACCACCACGCCGTCGTGCTGCTGGGATTCCGTGGAGAAGATCTACTACCTCCGCTGCTCGCTGGAATGAGGAGAGGAACGTCTGCTTCGACTCCGCATGTGTGACCGACTGCGGAAGCACTGCCAGAACGTGGCGCCGGAAGGATCGTCCACTCGATCTTGAGATCGGCAAGTGATCGACTACATCAACCATGAGATCTAATCTCGTAACGCTTTCGGATCTACAAGGGTTAGTACAGATCTATCTCGTTGCACATGTCTAATAGATTAGATCTTGGCTTTTATCTAGATTAGATCTGGGTTTTGTTCGTTCTTGCGGTAGAAATTTTTTGTTTTCCATGCTAGGAACCCATCACAAACGACAACCGCAAGCGTCATATGATGCAGCAGTCTAGATCCAACAGTCACTAGAAGTACCGTCGCAACCCTTCACTAGGATATGCACCAAGGAACAACCGACCCCCAAATTCCGACCCAAGCTACCCCAACCGTAGCGGAGGCAATGTGAAGTCCGGAGGAAACAATCACAACTCCGGTAATGCCAACAATTTCAACCATGCACCTCCTAAGAACCACAACAACAACAGCAACACTGAACACAGAACTGGCAGCAATGCTATACCTGTCGCAGTCAAGGACAAGTCCTAGATCACTTGTTTCGAGTGTGGAGTGAAGGGTCACTACTCTAATGAGTGTCCCAAGAAGACTGCAGCCAATGCCAATGTGAATGTCCCAGCTCAGCAGCAACGTCGTGTTCAACCAGGAAGGAGATTTTCCCCAGGGAACCCTCACAACCGCAATGACCGTCTCTTCCACATGAATGCAGAAGAAGCCCAGGAAGCGCCAGATGTAGTGCTGGGTATGTTTTCTGTCAACTCAGTTTTAGCACGAGTATTCTTTGATTCGGGAGCATTGCATTCATCTGTCATCGAAGAATTTGCATGCACTAGTAAGATTCGTCCAACCAACCTGAAGCATGTCATGATAGTTCAAATCCCCGGTTCAACAACCAAGGCTAGAAAAATTTGCAAAGTTGTACCTATCAGAATACATGGGATAGATTTTTATGCCAACCTAATTGTACTCGGAACCAAAGGATTGGAAGTAGTACTAGGTATGGACTGGATGTCAAGGCATAAAGGATTGATAGACTGTGCTATGAAAGCCATCACCATGACCAGCAATTCTAGAGTCACAGTAGAGCATATCTCTAAAACCTTACCCCGACAATTCATGTGCAACCAGAGTGTAGCCTTGCCCACCATAGACCAAGTCAGAGTAGTCTGTGAATACCCCGACGTATTCCCAGATGAATTGCCAGGTATGCCCCCGGATAGGGATATTGAGTTCATTATCGAACTAATCCCTAGAACCGGACCCATAGCCCAAAGACCCTATAGCATGAACCCCTCAGAACTAGTGGAACTGAAGAAACAGTTGGATGCTATGCTAGCCAAAGGTTTAATTCAACCAAGTGCATCACCATGGAGATATCCAGTGTTATTTGTTGACAAGAAAGATGGAGGCAACCATCTGTGCACAGATTACAGAAAGTTGAATGATGTCACCATCAAGAACAAGTACCCCTTGCCAAAGATAGAAGATCTATTTGATCAGTTGACTGGAGCCCAGGTATTCTCAAAGATTGATCTTAGGACTGGTTATCACCAACTTAAGATCCGTGCAACGGATATTCCGAAGACCGCCTTTACTACTCGCTATGGTTTATACGAGTATACGGTTATGTCTTTTGGATTAACCAATGCCCCTGCTTATTTCATGAATCTCATGAATAAGATCTTTATGAATTTCCTAGATAAGTTTGTAGTTGTGTTTATCGACGACATCCTTATCTACTCCAAGTCAGAAGAAGAGCATGAGCAACATCTGAGAGTTATCCTACAAACCCTGAGAGAGCATCAGTTATATGCCAAGTTCAGCAAGTGTGAGTTTTGGCGGAAAGAAGTAGGATTCCTAGGACATATTGTGTCTGCCGGAGGAGTCTCTATTGATCCCGCCAAGATCAAAGATGTCGAAGAATGGGAAGCCCCAACCACTCAAAGCCAAGTCCGTGCATTTCTCGGATTAGCGGGATATTACCGCGAGTTCGTAGAAGGATTCTCGAGCATAGCCCGACCAATGACCCAATTGTTGAAGAAGGACAAGAAGTTTGAATGGACAGGCAAATGTGAAGCCAGTTTCCAGGAGCTGAAGAGGAGATCGATATCAGCCCCAATTTTGGTCATGCCAGACATCAAGAAGCCCTTTGATGTGTATTGCGACGCATCCAAGATTGGTATAGGATGTGTATTGATGCAAGAAGGCAAAGTCATCGCTTATCTGTCTCGACAACTAAAGAAGCATGGGCAGAATTATCCAACCCTTGATCTTGAGCTAGCAGCTATGGTTCTAGCACTGAAGACATGGCGTCATTCTTTGATGGGTAATCGCAGTGAGATTTACTCAGATCATAAGAGCTTGAAGTATATCTTCACTCAGAAGGAGCTGAATATGAGGCAAAGAAGATGGATAGAGTTAATCAAGGATTATGACCTTGGCATTCAATATCACCCCGGCAAAGCCAATGTGGTAGCGGATGCTCTTAGCAGATTGCCGTGTAAGCTTAACACCATGATCAAGGAGAAGCAACCCAGTTTGTATGAAGAGTTGGAGCAGTTCAGGACTGAATTAGTTAGCAAAGGATTCTTAGCTAGCATTGAACTTCAACCCACTTTGATTAGCCAAATCAAGGAAGCCCAGAAGGGAAATGAAAGTATCGACGGAATCAAACGTCGTATCGGTACAGGAAAGGTACCTGGATTCACTGAAGATGAAGAAGGAGTACTGTGGTACAAAGGACGTATCTGTGTTCCAGCAGATTTGGAGCTGAAGGAAGTTATCATGAAGGAAGCTCATGATACTCTTTATTCTATCCACCCCGGAGGAACAAAGATGTATCGGGATTTGAAAGAGCAATTTTGGTGGCACAAGATGAAGAGAGAGATCGGAAGCTACATCGCCAAATGTGACATCTGTCAAAGAGTCAAGGCAGAGCACCAGAGACCTGCAGGACTGTTGCAACCATTGCAGATTCCAGAATGGAAATGGGATTCCGTCGGAATGGACTTTATCACCGGTTTACCTACTTCTAGTAGGGGAAATGACTCAATCTAGGTCATAGTTGATAGACTGTCCAAGGTTGCCCACTTTATACCTGTCAAGACAACTTACCTGAGTGCAAAGTTAGCAGAGCTATACATTGCTAGGATTGTTAGTCTGCATGGAACCCCCAAGTCCATAGTATTAGATCGAGGAACCCAGTTTACCTCAAGATTTTGGCAGAAAGTCCAAGAAGGATTAGGAACCAAGTTGAACTTCAGCACATCATATCACCCACAAACAGATGGACAGACAGAGAGAGTCAACCAGATCCTAAAGGATATGCTTAGAGCTTGTGTGTTGGAATATGGATCAAAATGGGAAGACTCCCTGCCTTTCGCAGAATTCTCATATAACAACAGTTATCAAGCTAGTTTGCAAATGGCACCATTTGAATTCCTATACGGAAGAAAGTGTCGTACCACTTTGGATTGGTCGCAAGTAGGAGAGAGTCAGATCTTCGGACCCGACATTCTCCGAGAAGCAGAAGAGAAAGTTCACAAAATCCGTGAGCACCTCAAGACCGCCCAATCCAGACAGAAGAGTTATGCTGACAAGAGAAGGAGAGACCTGACTTTCAATGTTGGAGATTTTGTATATCTCAAGGTTTCACCATTGAAAGGAACTCAACGCTTTAGTCTGAAGGGAAAGTTAGCCCCCAGATATATCGGACCTTTCAAGATTCTGAACCGTCGAGGGGAAGTATCGTATCAGCTGGAACTACCTGAAGAGATGTCAGCCATCCACAATGTGTTCCATATCTCGTTACTTCGCAAATGTCTGGAAGTGCCCGAGAAGACTGAAGTTTTCAAGAACATCGATCATAGAGCTGTGGAAATCAACAATGACCTGACCTACAGAGAAGTACCCATCTGTATCTTAGAAGAAGCCTACAGAACCACCAGGACCAGGAGTATCAAGTTTCTCAAGATTCAGTGGAGCAACCATACCGAAGAGGAAGCTACTTGGGAGCGAGAAGATTACATTAGGACAGAGTTCCCAGATCTCTTTAGTTCCTAGTTTTCTTTGTAAATCTCAGGAAGAGATTTTGTTTAAGGGGGGAAGGTTTGTAACATCCCAAAACATCAATCTAAGCTTATCAAGATCAAATCAATCAAAAATGGGGTTAGCAAAAATCTTTTCCAAATTTAAAATGAAAGCATTTATATATGTGTGCATTTAAAATAGGAGTTGTTTGAATTGCCATGATTGAGTGATCCAATGCTTGTAAAATGTTTCTTAGATGATTTAGACATCATCTACATCCTTCCCAAACTTTTCCTAAAGAAAATCAAATCAAAAAGAATTAAAAAGAAGGAATGGTCATTTTGGCAAAATTAACTCTCATGCCTACTTTGAGTGTTCCTAGCACTCATTTCTTAACAGAAGCAATTCTTGATCCTTGTACCCCTTGCTAGTACACATAATGAGGTACTAAGGCCCACCTTTGGATCTGCTAAAAACACTCTTTTAATAATTTAAAATGACAGTTTAAAATTGAATCTAATGCATATGCATAGATCACCCCTATTTGAAAACCCATCTATTTGAGCTCCACTTTCAAAACCCTTGCAACCAGAGACTACCTAGCACTAGTGGAGATCACTCAAAAAATTTGAAACCAAAATTCAAAACTTTCTTTCTTTCGGCCATTTCCACAAACACTTGGCAGGCAAGAATCTAACTCTAATCCTAGCTCACTGTTTACTACAGAGTTTTGCCCCCATTTGATCCCCATTTACTCCCTTTGTCTCCAAATGATCTAACCAAAGCCTAAACACCCATCCCCTACACCCCTAGCAACAATGCCATGCCAACCCGAGCACCTAGTCGCCGGCCCAACTTGCAACCACCACAGCAGACCGCCCCTCTCTCTCCCTCCATGTCTAGGAGGTAGCTCACACCTCACCGCCACCCCCTGTCCCCTGCTCGAGCCCAGCCCTGTAGTGGACCACCGAGGATAGCCCGCGCCCAGCGCCACCGCACCATACCGGTGCCGCCCTCAGAGCGTGCTCTGTCCCCGCTCGACCAGACCACCCCTTGGCCATAGCCCGCGCCTGCCACTCCGCCTCGACCTGGAGAACACCTCAGACACCCCCGCTGGCCGCCCAACGCCTCACAACCACCGCTCGCCGTGGACACCGCCGCCTCTGCCGCTCAGAGCTCCACCTCGCCCAGACCGCATGCCACCACCCCTACGGCCGCATTCAATGCCTAGAGCACCGCCAGGAAACCGCACATCGATTGCCACCCGCAGCCATGCCTCTACCCCGCCGTAGCCATGTCGCCACCGTCGCCTGCCCATCCCGCTGGGTCTCACCATCGGGCCTATAAAAGGAGCCCTCCCCAGCCTCTTCTCTCCACACCATTCCACTCCCCTCACCTCTCTAAACCTCACCCACCTCTCGCTGGAGCAAGTCGAGCTCTGCCTCGCCAAAATTGGAGCCGGAGCAGCCGCGGCTGGAGGAGAAGGGCGCCGCTGATTGCGACCACCACAAGCTCCACCGCAACCGCGCCTCGCCTCGCCATCGCCTTCAAGTTCGTTTTCCCGCCTCGCTGACCCCGCTGGAGCCGCTAAGGTTCGAGCTCGCCGGTGACCTGTTCGTCGTCGACGATGACCCTTAGCCGTAGATTCCCCTTCTAATCCTACGGCCCACAGCGCGCATACCGTTTCGCATGTTAAGTGCCGCTGACAAGCGGGACCCCCCTATCAGCTGAGCCCCGCGCCGAGGAGCGCCACTGGGCCGGCCCAAGTCTTTTCCCGCGCTAGCCCACCCATTCAAACGTGGATTTTTCTTTTTAGTTAAATCTAGTTTCTGTCCACTATTTCAAAATTCAATTATGAGAGTTTGACATATCCAAATTGCATGAAACTAACTTTGCCTGAAAGGTATTAAGATGATCTATCCAAGCCCGTTGGACTTAATTCAATTAGAGTTATAGATCTCTCCTAATAAAAATAATAAGGCAGAAGCATTTGCAACTTGCAACATTTTTATAAAATCAACCAAGTTAGCTTTTGAGTTGATTCCAACTCTCAAAAATCACATTTCATCATATCAATCTAAATATGTAATAATATTAAAGTTTTCATGCAGTGACTTTGGACTAGTACCAAAATCATGCTATATAGGCATTTCTAGTCACTTTAAATCATTAAATAATGAACTTAAACCAAAGTAATGTTGATCCAACCTTTAAATCTCATTCCCATATGTTAGAATATGTGGTGAGGACATGTGTCCACATGATCCCATATTTTAGGTGGTGAATAGTAAATCTTAGTTAATTTTTCAATGAGTAGAAATTACTTTTCTAAAATAAAAAGAATGAAACTATGGAATTAAACTTGTGATGCTTGTGATGATAATAGATCATCAAATGTGTGTCTTAGAATGCTATTTAGCCTAGTTAAGTATTGTTTGGTGATTGTGTACTCCCTATATATTTATAGACGATAGTACCGACCAAGCTTTCGAGGAGGAGGAGTTCTACCAAGAAGAAGAAGAAGAAGAAAACTTCGACCACTGCACCAACCAAGGCAAGCTACTATTAGCAAGCTAGCACTATTTAAGTGCAAGACACCATTAACAATGCAAGTTAACACTTGCAAGTTTAGTGTTTAACAGGCTAGGATGAACTAGATGGTTTAGCTAAGATGCCTTAGGCATGCCTTGATCACACCCCTTTGACTATTAGTACCCCAAGTCTTAGTTACAAGTTTTATCCCTCTTAGGTTATACAAAGTTATTTACTTGTTTTGAAGGTAGCGTAAAAAGTATAAAACTTGACCTATTTTAGAACCCTTTAGATGTCATTCTATGGCATGAGATTGAACCCATCTTTTCCACCTTAGTGAACACTCTTAACTTAGTAGTTTAGAGTAGATCAAAAACTTGAGTCACTTTAGATGGGAACACTTGGTGAAAATGAATTATGAAAACCTTGGAATGATGAGTCATTCTATTGAGATGTTTTGACATGTGTTGAGAAACACAAAGGATTGATGTTGATGAAAATGTTGAGGCATGAGCCTTGACTCTTTTATAAAACTGATGGTTGGATTCAGATGCGATACCATTCCAAATTTACCGTACAACCACATTACATGAATTGGGTAAGGCTTAGCAAGAAATTGATATGCATTAGTATTAGTTCCCTCACGGGAGAGGTCTGAGCTGAGGCTACCTCTCAATGTTGTCCACCTATGTAGTGCCCAAGATGACTGATGGTCATGGTTGGGAGGCCATTCTCATAGGAGAGGTCCTTATACTAGGGTGTGTAAAGGGAAGGTTATGTTCAAGTATTGAACAAGACCTTAGATGATTATGAAGATGACTGAACAATCACTCTAAGACAACTTGTATGGAGTCTGGATTGTGAGTCTCGACTTCTGGTCAAGGTTTACAGTTTCTATGATGGGCGGATATTGGCCAAGTACCGTATCCTAATCATGTTAACCAAGAAGTTGGAAGTGCATGGAGAAATGCCATCGGGAGAAGCAAGATGTATGGCAACATCCTATCAGATTGCAGTAGTAGCAGCCATAACGAGGATAAGGGAACAGAATTCCAAGGCACTGGTAGGTACTACCTATACTGCTATACCTCAGGAAACTCCTAGTACTGATCCGGAGTTAGATCATTCTACTCTGGTAAGGACTAAACCTACTATGCCAGTAGAGTATATGGATCATTGCAAGTCTCTGCTGAACACATTCCATAACACTCATCGAGTGCTAGTTAAAGAGTTGGATATAGTCATTGAGGATTTTACTGATCCTACAAAGGCAATGGCACGTAGAAAGAAGTTAGCTATAAAAGCAAAGCGCCCGAAACCAGTCTGTTCAGAGGAGGTGTTTGAAGAAACGGAGTTTAATGACCCACACTCTGAAGTTTATGCCTATTATCCAATTAAACCTCAGCAACCAGTAGACCCATGGACCAAATATGAGGAGGAGTAGAAAATTTGGAATGCACCCAATCCCAACAATGCCATTAGAGGAAATACCAAATGGAAAGACCAGTCTTATGAGGAAATCATGGGAAAAACTATACCCTGTGGATCGGGTAAGGGAGTAGAAACCAGTTATAATCCTATAGAATCTTATGGACCATATGGGGGTAATAATAATCCCATTGAGCTGGAAAAGTGTCCTGGTAGTTATTATACCAATATGTACGACTGGATTGTGGAAAAGGCAAAGAATACCTCTTACTTTGAAGATGTGCTCGAAAGAGGAAAGAAGAATCCTGAAGAAGATCATGAGCATGTTAGTAATTTCTTAATGGATAATCTCATTCTTGGTACTTCTACTCAAGGTTACGCACCTACTGGATGTTCTGATGCACCAGAAAGCAGTCGTCGAACTTCGTGCCATCGTGGACGAAAATCCCATAAGCACTGAAGTGAGATAGGAAAGTAAGAATAGAAGTAATCTATAAAGTAGAGTGCTTGAATAATGTTTATATTCGGTAATGCGTAATGTAGTGCTTGAGAGACTTGCTGAAATAAGTGAGAACATGCTCGCATGGGCAAGAGAGATCTTGTACTATAAGGAGGTAGTGTACAGAGGGAGTGTGTTGCCGTGGCTGGGAGTTGTAATATATTGAAACATATGTTTAATACATGGTATATGTTTGAGTATTACTTGGTTTTCTTGGTTCTTCTTGATTGACTAGATCTGTACATAAATTTGACTTGGTGTGCAAATGCATGTTGCATTATCAAGTTATTACTTGATGTTATTGACCTAGATAGTAAAGGGAATTCGTGTAAGGGAGTAACAAGTTTCGAAGAATAAGATAAAGACATGCACGAAGAAGGAAGTTAAATCTAAGGAGTATTAACACCATTGTGAAGGATGGATTAATTCCAACTCACTACGAGCTGGCAAAAAGAAGGAATACCAATGTAGACAAGGTGTGGAGCAACTTGAAGAAATGCACTTAATTTCATTCATCATAGGTGATGTTGCTCAGAAGTAATAAAGTAGTTGTCCCAAGATCATGAAAGTATCATGAATTAGTGCAAAGAAGAAGTCTTGGAACAAGGGTGGTATTCAATCTCTGACAACTTAGAGAGAATGCTAGTAAGAAGTCGAAAGATCGTAGGGTAACCCATACACTTAGAGGATCCGTAGTTGGAATCCATAGCTGGTATCCTTGCGGTTTAGCTAGTTAGGTCATCATTGTATAAGTTAAAGAGCATAAAACTTGGCCTAAGATAAGAGAGTCATAAAGAAGTATGAAAATTAAAGCGAGCGGCTCCCACGATGATTCGTGAAATCAGGTTTATCAGTAAGAAATAACGTCTGGGAAGATAAGAGTAAGATAGGTAATGTTGGAAGATTCATTTCGGAGATCCACAAGTATGTGGATATACCGCATATTATTTCATGAGATCTTCTAGAGGGAGAGTATAACTTAAACAAAGACCAATATCCTAGCTATTGAGTAATGGGTATTATTCATCCAGATTTGAGACTAGTAGGAAACCCCAAGGGGGAGAGTAAATAATAACTACTAAAGTGTTCTTACTTGATTGTCTGACTAAAGGTTGGAAAAGAAGTACTAGACTATGATGAGGTTAAGCCTTATTCTCATAAGGTTATAAGAAGTCATCATTATAAAGTATTTTCGAGAGTATGGCCGGATGAATGATCGAAGTAGACATAACTTCTTAACCCTAGTGAACTAGTTATAAAGGGGAAACAACTGGTAAGTTATCCTAAAGAAGGAGGAGAGCCTACTAAAATAGTCTAGTGTATAGTAGTAGGAAAACCTTATTGGAATGGACAAAATGTGTCCACAACCAATTCTAAATAGGACTGTGAGGACATAATCCAAGATATTATAGTAAAAGAAACCATAGGATAAATTAGAAATGACAGTGGATATTGTCGAGTATGAAGAGAATTCAAGGAAAAAGATTTGGAGACGGGATACCACAATTATCCCCATTTGTGATCACAATGGAGTTAAGAAATGTCATGATTAATCCAAGTCAAAACCTCATTCCGAAACGCAAGAGAGTACGAACTTCAGGGACGAAGCTTATTTTAAGGGGGAGAGTCTGTAACATCCCATCATTAGAGCTTAGAAATAAGATGAGATGAGGTGTGTGCATTGCATTCATGCATAGAAAATTCGGATAATTTTTGCTCTTTTAAATAAAACTTGTCAAAGATATTGAATCTTATCTTAACTTGGAGGGACTGAAGTAGATCATCAAGTTGACTATGATAAGTTTCAATATGACCTTTGCTAAAACCTTATCTTTGGGTCATATAATTTGATCTAAGGGTAGATCAAATGTAATAAAACTAAGTCACAACACACTATTTAATTATGAGTACTTGATCTTCTAGTGATCATTACATGGTATTCCATACAACCACCCAGGGTTGAATATTTACAAAATTTTCAAAGATGATATCAAGGTATTATCTACCACAAACTATGAATACCAAGTTAAGTATATAACTTAAGTAAAGAAACCTCATAACTAAATCTAGAAACACTTGGTTGCCATAGTTATTCCTACCATGGAAATCATGGTAGTTCTTACACATTAACTCCTGTCACTAATAGAGTAGAAAGGGAAGTCAAGCTAAGACCATCCATTACATACCCTTAGTGTCATGTTAATAGATGACAATCCTTTTTAACCAAGTCCTAGTGTCTATTGATCAGCAATGGGTGTGATCAATTGTTAACCTATTATTTATCAAATCTTAGCTTTGACCTATTATATTGACCTTCCAAAGACCTTAAGTATATTAATAAGAAGAAGGAACTAGATATGGTAGAGTGTGCTATCATCCATGGAATGAGATATTTAGTGGTGATCACACCATTGGATGTGGAAAGGGTTAACTCACTCCTGAGTTAACTAGAAGAAGCGCCTAAATTCAAGAGCTTAGATAGTAATTATGAAGCCATGAGAAAGTTAGTAGTAGTATAGAATACAAGGATAATCTTTTTAAGCGAAGTAGGTATAAACCTATGGTAAGTTCCTTAACAAGATACGTTTTATAGAGAGAATAGTACAAGTCTACTACTTGTTAGTTATAGATCTTGATCAGAGAATTAGAAGCCTAAGCTTTGCTTGATGGAAGGTTGGGGTAATTATTCTTAAGTCAGTTGAGAATAGATGACTAGCTGGTAGAGAAGAGTTGTGATTATACCAAATTAGGTAAAACCTTAGTACGCTGAATCATCTAGCTTGATCATGAGAATTTAAGCTAGAGTATGATGAAATAAATAATATTATTTGTATGGAGTAGTTAGAGTCAAAGTAGCTTAACCAAGCTAATATCAAGAACAAACTTGTATTATGGGAGTAGTACCATATATCTTCTAAAGGATCAATATCACATTTGATATAGAGGATATTGTAATATTACAAGCCTTGGAAGTAAATGCAATGTGAATATAAAGGAGTTTATGGATGGAGTTAGAAAAAGCTACATTGATAAATTCAGTTGAGATAACTAAGTAATAGAAGTTATATGTTAGATAATCAGATGATAGATTTGAGTATAGTATATTTAGGAAAGGAATTCCTTAAATAGAAACCAAACTTAGTGAAGTGTTGGGAATAGAAATTCTAGAGAAATCTTTAATCAATATCACAGTATGAGGCTATATCAATATTCCACTCTAGGTTGAGACATCAACTATAATTACCTAGTTATACATCAATCTTTAACTTTTAATTCTTAGGGATTATAATATTCTTGGGTGAATAAGTTAGTTCCATATCTAAAAATTTGAAAATTTTGAATAAGATTAGAAAATTAGAAGTAATTAGTATTTATTTAATTTCCAAAAAGAATTATTTATTATTATTGTTTAAATTTGCCACATTTATAAAACAATAAAGGAAATTGATAACAATATAATAGTACAACTCAAATATTACTTCTTAATTCTTTCCTTTATTCCACAAGTATTAAATAAATACAAATCTATTTGAAGTAAAAAAAATATTAGATACATTATCAAAGAAATAAAAACTTTATTAAATAATGAATATATATTACATTGATTTGAACAAAGAGTAGAAATAACATATTACAAATGAAAATAAAAGAAAGCCCTAAACTAATCCTAAACTACTTCTCCTGATCACTTGGTCATGTACCTGCAAATAAGACAGAAGAAGAAATCAACAAAGAGAGGGTTAGTGTTAGATTGCTCTCAGTTTTAAACAGTGTGGTGCACTGTTTTCCAATCCTCATTGAGCAAGTTAAATTAAAGAAGGAAAAAAACCCATCAAGTGTAGAATTTGTTCTATATAGCAATTAAGGCCTCAAAAAACATCATAGGCTGAAGGGGCAAGTTTCACCATAATAAGTAATAGTAAAAGGATGGGGAGTTTAAACTATATTTACTTGATCTCACCCATAGGCAAAGAAAATAGTGAAGCATCTCACACACCTAAATGCATGCATTGAGGTCTCAGCAGCAGAGAGCAAAGGGGCAGTTTAAATCATAGCAGCATAGAGCAAAGCAAGCTTTGCTATTCACTTCGTAGAGAGCCAGCCAAAGTTTGTCACCAGCACATCCAAGAACATCACCAGATCTTGCAACCATATCAGGAGATTAAGTCACTTCCCACCACAGAAAACCCAGGAGATCACCAGCAAAGATGGTGACTTATGGAGGGGGATGAACTTGGTGGACAGCATAGCCACACAGGAGCAACAACACCAGGAGGAGCAAGACAAGGCCAAGAGGAAGCCAAAACCAATCTAGGGCTACCGCAAGCCAGAAGTAAAAGGCAACATCAAGACATGGCTACCAGGGTATATCCCAACATTTAGATATAATCATTTTCCATCCTACACATTCATTTTCTTGCAAGCACATGATAAGTGGACATATTGGACAATAGATAATAAACAGCCAGATCAGGCATGTTTTCTTGCATAGACAGGGTCTCAGACCAGCATCACTGACACTATGATGTATTTTTAACTAGATAGATACACATCACAACTGCTGGTACATGGCACATTCCCAGAAGGGTAGCACCTCTGTGCCTAGTAGGTTCATATCTGCTTGAGTACAAGCTCAAGCATATCCTCTTCAACAAAGATAATCATCTTTCTAAATGATTTAGGAATCATAATTAGACACTTTAGAAATGACAGTAAAGATCAACACTGTCTATCACTAGGCCACACTATACTGAAACCAATAAGTTTAATCACTTTCCTACAAGCATATAGGAATCATTTCTTTATAAATCATCTCCTTATTAATTACAGAGCAGAAACTAGAACTAGTAACTTTATATTTACATAGTAACATGATTCAATCCTGAGACTGAACACATCAATACTTCACAAGTAAGCAAATAACTAAGCATCAGTATAGAAAGCATCCCAACTCAACTCCATAGGAATAAATCCACAACCACAACAATTTGGACACCCACATTAAACTAAGCATGCTTTGACAGAGAGTTTTATGACAGAGATCAGGGTAACAAAAGCATGATCAGTAGAGTGATCTCTGATAGAGAACAGGGTAAAAAACTTCCTCAATAGATATTGACACTACACTAACAGTAGAACATCATCAAAGGATTAGCACAAGCAAGATTAACCCTAGAGTTATGCTAAATCACCACTTTAGGGGGAATGAACCCTAGAAATTTAGGGATGAACCCTAAATGGGGAAATCCATCGCAAGTGACGACATGGCATGGAATAGAGGCAAGGTAGAACATAGAGAGGAGAATAGGGCACTTACTCGAGGTCCTTGTAAGATTATCGAAGAGGAAGCAGAGAGGAGGCCGGCGGTGGAGAGGTGGCAGCACGGGGAGCACCCCAAGGGGGCGCTGCAACCCGCGCCTGCACATGGTAGTGGCAGCCATGGAAGGGCTACGCCACAAGCACCACGACATCATCGAGGTAGCGCTAGAGCCCGACGGACCCCAAACCCTAGCCACGAGGTGGGGGTCAGCACGGCAAGAGGAGAGCGTCTGCGCCAAATCGAGTGGGACAACGTCGAGCAGCGGCATCATCAATGTCGTCTTGCACCGCGACTATAGACACGGCGGCCTAGGGTGGCCGGAATCACCCGCGGCGGCGGCGACATTGAGTAGACAGAGAGGGTGTCGCGCGAGAGAGAAGGGAGTGAAGAAAGAGCAAATGCGTGGTACTGGGCCGGGTGTGGGCAACCCAGTACTTCCCATGGGTGTTTACCCAGCCCCAAGTGGGTCGGGGCGAGCTGGGCCAGCCTAGTGCGCCATGCCTGTGTTTGAAAATAAGGACTTATGTAAAAAACCTAATTACAAATATATCCATGAGATAAATTAGGCTCTAGAAAAAATAAATAAAAATCCTAAAAATCCAAATAATATATTTATGAAATCACAAAAATATCCTCTATCCAATTAAAATAATAGATAGTAATTTTAGGTAATTAAATATAGATCTATTATTAAAATTGTTTATATTACTTCTAGAATTTTATAAAAATATACAAAACACTTAAAATTGAATAAAATTCATTTTAAAAATTCTATAGGGAAGTACTATTACAGAAAAATACTAGTTTCTATTTTTGAAAAGTAGATCAAGTGTGATAAAAATAAAATTTTATTTTCTTAAAGGAATTTTAGTTAAATATTTAAATGAGTTAAAAATTAAATAAATTAACTTTTAAACTCTTAGAACTATACTAGTTATTATAAAAATGCTAAATATCAAATAATATGAATTTAATGATTCTTGAGAAATGCTTTTGTTTTATTAATTAAAAGAAACTTAAAACCTTTACAAGGTGGGTAAAACACGCAAAGAAGAAAGAAAACAAATCATGGCATGACATTACTATGCATTGCAGAGTGCTTTTTTAAATATTGTCCTTACCAGGCAATACTGCTTTTCTGTACAAACCGGAGCTCAAGGTTAAGTGGAAGTATCCGACTTCACAACCTTGCAGTCACAAAAGTCAAGTTCACAACTTGCTCATGTCCTTTGATTATTTTCTATCAAATGCTTATAACTCAAATGTTATCATCACCTGCATTTCAAAAAGATCAGAAAACACTTTTTTCGTAATAATATGATTATGGATTATTTACCACATAATCTACTAGTACAGTTCCAGTGGTAAAGGACCATAATACATAGGACTTAATCAACCAATGTCGTCAGTGATTCTAGCGCCGTATATTACGCGTTAACCATGAGATTTGGAATGGGACGGAGAAGTCAGTTGTATCTTCTTCCTCTTGCATGCATCCAGATGTGTAGGTCGTGGTTGTTATCCTCGTAGCATGCATTAATTGGTAATCCGTAGAGGATATGCAGCATATGGATGGGAACCCTCAACGTCCCACGATAGTTCTGGCATCTGAACGGTCTGTACCAACCATTGCCGTAATTCAAGATGTGGGCATGGCATACACCAAGGGGACATGCGGGGTCACAAAGGGGGCAGTGATTGGCTTGGATCATCTACTGGGCCCCACATCATGGAATTGTGGACAAGAAAGATTGCCCGGTTATGCAACAAGGATTTGGTCTCTCATGGGTAAAGCAACGCACCTCTACAGAGTGTAAGAACTATGACATGTTACTCCCTATTCCAGGAAGGAGCTACGAATTGGCTGAAAAGCAACCCACAAAGGTTCTGGTCAACCTGTGAAGGTTGTCGGACATAGCTTTCAGAATAAAATCAACCTTTGAAGAAAGGTTTGCGAAAACCTCCATTGCCTATGACCTTTGGTCTGTGGCTGTAGAGATAGTGCATCATACACTTTTTAGTGAATTTGCTAAGTATACTCTTACTCAACCATACCTTCTTAACCCTTGCTAGATTCTAAGTTGTTGAAGACAACGTCAACATCAATTTATGCTCAAGAAACCATCATCAGTAGCTCAAGTTCTTCAATAAAGTCAACATATACATCAACTGAAGCAAAGGCAAAGATCTTGAATAGATAGGAGTAGATACTCCAGCCATACAACCTACTTCTGTAGAGCATTGGATTAGCAGCAATCGCAAGCCAGATAGCTTAGATCCTAATCTTATTAGCTAGATAGTTCTAAGTTTTGTTACTGGTTCTTCTCGTGAGAAGTTTCTTTTTCTCTCTTAAACCTAGAATGTTCTCTAGATCTTTTGTAAAGAGTTGAGTTGTAATCTATAGTCATGTCTTGGACCTGCTGTGTTTCTGTTGTACTACTCTGAGGGATGTAATACTAGTGAATGGTGTTTCATTGGTATTATGTCAAAGACTATAGTGTACTACATCGTGTAGTGGTATGTTGGGTCACCACAGAAGTTTCTTTCTCTCTCTTTAACCTAGAGCGTTCTCTTGATCTTTTGTAAATAGTTGAGTTGTAATCTATAGTCATGTCTTGGACCTGCTGTGTTTCTGTTGTACCACTCCGAGGGATGTAATACTAGTGAATGGTGTTTCATTGGTGTTATGTCAATGACTATAGTGTACTACATCATGTAGTGGTACGTTGTGTCACCGCAGCTGGTATCAGGGCATATGCTTTGACCTTAGGTTGGTAAACCTATTAAATGGGCAAAACCTATAGGAAGGATGTTAGCAGCAATAAAGATTTCTCTAGAAATATGATGGATGTTCAATTGGGAATAATCTCATCATGTTGATAGTGCGATGATTCTTTATTATGATGCAATTTGAAATAAGTACCATGAGTTTTAACTTTAATATGACTGATGATAATTTCTTATCTATAGTACAAGAATGGCACCTAGGTATCCACCTCGGAATGTTCAAGTATTGACAAGACCTTAGATGATTATGAGGATGACTGGACAATCACTCTAAGACAACTTCTATGGAGTCTGAATTGTGAGTCTCGACTTCTGGTCAAGGTTTACAGTTTCTATGACGGGCGGTGACTGGCCAAGTACCGTATCCTGATTATGTTACCCAAGAAGTTGGGAGTGCATGGAGAAATGCCATCGGGAGAAGCAAGATGTATGGGAACAGCCTATCAAATTGCAGTAGTAGCATCCTTAACCAGGATAAGGGAACATAATTCCAAGGCACTAGTAGGTACTACCTATACTGCTATACCTCACGAAACTCCAAGTACTGATCTGGAGTTAGATCATTCTGCTCTGGTAAGGACTAAACTACTCTGGCAGTAGAGTATATGGATTGTTGCAAGTCTCTACTGAACGCATTCCATAACACTCATCAAGTGCTAGTTCAAGAGATGGACAATGTCATGGAGGATTTTACTGATCCTGCAAAGGCAATGGCACGTAGAAAGAGGTTAGCTAAAAAAGCAAAGCGCCTGAAACTAGTGTGTTCAGGGGAGGTGTTTGAAGAAACGGAAATTAATGACCCATACTCTAAAGTCTATGCCTATTATCCAGTTGAACCTCAGCAACAAGTAGACCCGTGGACCAAATATGAGGAGGAACAGAAAATTTGGAATACACCTAACCCTAACAATGCTATTAGAGGTAATACCGAATGGGAAGGTCAATCTTATGAGGAAATAGTGGGAAAACCTATACCCTGTGGATCTGTTAATGGAGTAGAAACCAGTTATAATCCTATAGAATCTTATGGACCATATGGGGGTGGTAACAATCCCATTGATCTGGAAGAGTGTCCCGGTAGTTACTATACCAATATGTACGACTGGATTGTGGAAAAGGCAAAGAATACCTCTTACTTTGAAGATGCCCTTGAAGGAAGAAAGAAGAATCCTGAAGAAGATCATGAGTATGTTAGTCATTTTTCAATGGTAATCTCAATCTTGGTACTTCTACTCAAGATTACGCACCTATTGGATGTTATTATGCACCAGAAGGTAGCCGTTGAACTTCGCGCCATCATGGACAAAAATCCCAGAAGCACTGAAGTGAGAGAGGAAAGTAAGAACATAAGTGATCCATTTGAGAGGCTTGCTGAAATAAGTGAGAACATGCTCACATGGGCAAGAGACCTCTTGTAATCTCAGGAGGTAGTGTACAAAGGGAGTGTCTTGCCGTTGTTGGGGTATTATTTCAAAGACATATGTTTAATACATGGTATATGTTTGATTATTACTTGGTTTTATTGGTTCTTGTTGATTGACTACCTTTGTACATGAAGTTTGACTTGGTATGCAAATGCATGTTGCATCCAAGTTGTTAGTTGATGTTATAGACCTAGATAGTAAAGGGAATTTGTGTCAGGGAGTGACAAGTTCCGAAGATTAAGATGAATATTTGCACGAAGAGGGAAGTTAAATCTAAGGATTGTTAACACTATTTTGAAGGATAGATCAATCTCAAATCACTATGTGCTGGTAATAAGAAGGAATACTAATGCAGACAAGGTGGGGAGCAACATGAAGGAATGAATTTAAGTTCACTCAAGATAAGTGATGTTGCTCAGAAGTTAATGAAGTAGTTGTACCAAGTTCATGTAAATATCATGAATCAGTGCAAAGAAGAAGTTTTAGAACGAAAGTGGTATTCAAGCTCTAATAACTCGGAGAGAATGCCAGTAAGAAGTAGAAATGCCGGTAATCCATACACCTAGGAGGATCTACAACTGGTATCTGTAGTTGGTATCTTAGCGGTTTAGCATATTAGGTCATCTTGCTATAATTTAAAAAGTATAAAAACTTGGCCTAAGTTAAGTTAGACCTAAGGAAGTATGAAATTAAGGCAATCATTTTTTCAAGACGCTTCGTGAAATTAGGTTTATCAGTGAGAAATAATCTCTTAGAAGATAAAAGTAAGACAAGTAATGTTGGAAGATTCATGATGGAGATCCACAATTGTGTGGGTGTACCGTAGACTCTTTCATGAAACCTTATAGAAAAGGAGTATAAGCTGGACAGAGACTGATATCCTAACTATTGAGCTAATAGGTATTATACATGTAGCTTAGAGACCATTAGGAAACTCCAAGGGGGAGAGTGAACAATAATCATAGAAGTGTTGTTACCTAACTTTCTGACTAAAGGTTGGAAAATAAGTACTAGACTATGATGAGGTTAATCCTTATTCTCATAAGGTTATAAGAAGTCATCATTATAAAGTATTTCCGAGAGTATGTCCAGATGAATGATAAAAGTAGACATAACTTCTTAACCCTAGTGGACTAGTTATAAAGGGGAAACAACTAGTAAGTTGTCCTTAAGAAGGAGGAGAGCCTCCTAAAATAGTCTAGTGTAAAGTAGTAGGAAAGCCTGATCGGAATGGATGAAATGTGTCCAAAACCAATCTTAAGTAGGACTGTGAAGACACAACTCAAGAGATTGTAGTAGAAGAAGTTATACTATATATAGGAAATGAAAGTTGGAAGTTTCCAAGTATGAAGAGAATTTAATGAAAAAGATCTGGATACGGGATACTCCAATTATCCTCAATTGTGATCACAATGGAGTTGAGAAATGTCATGATCAATACAAGTCAACACCTTATTCCGAAACATAAGAGAGTACGAACTTCAAGGACAAAGTTGATTTCAAGGGGGAGAGTGTAACATCCCAAATCTTTAATCCAAGTGTTCAAGATAAAATCTACCCAATTTAGGGTTAACAAAACCTTTTTCTATTTAAAATCTTCAAGCATTCATATGTGTGTGCATTTAAAATAGGAGTTGTTTGAAAGGCCACTATTGTTTGTTCTAATGGTTGTAGAATGGTTCTATGATGAATGTCACATCATCTAGATCATTCCCAAGCAAAAACCAAAGAAAAAGAAATCAAAAAGAATTAAATAAAGGAAATGGTCACTTTTGCCATTTTAATCACCTAGCCCACGTTGGCTATTCCTAGCACTCAAATTCAAACAGAAACAATTGTGGATCTTTGCACCCCTTGCTAGTACAAGTAGTGATGTGCCAAGGCCCACTTTGTGTCATCCCAAAAACATTCAAACTCTAATTTTAAATGACAATTGAAAATTGAATCTAGTTCATATGTCTAGATCACACTTTTTAAAAAACCACTCAAATGAATTCCATTTGACAAATCCTAGCAACCACATATGCTTAAGCATGTGACAAACCACTCCACAAAAAATATTTCAAAAATTTAAAAGTTTTCTTCTTGTGGCCATTTGGTCGAACGGGTGGCATGCAAGATTTTTCTTCCTAAGAAACACTACTGATGGATCAATGCCTTGTCGAGTTTTTGGCCCCATTTTGGTTCCCCTGTCTTCCCCAGCTCTAACCAAACCCTCAACGGCCTACCCTTTAGCCTGGAACAACAGTTGTGCGCCGCCCATTTTTGGTCACTGCCGGCCGAGCGTGGGCAACACTCCAGAGACCACGCCGTGCCAATCCAGCACCGCCACTAGCTCTGCCCAACCCTACCGCACTCCCCTGTCCCATCCCCGAGAGCAGCCAGCCCCTAGACCACCATAGACAGCCCCCGCACTGAGCCTCTGCGCCATGCGCAGCGCATGCCAGAGTGCCGTCCCCGACAAAGCCGCACAAGCCACCCCTTGGTCCTAGCTTGCGTGCCCCGCTCTGCCATAAACCTAGCACCCCGCCAGACACGGCCGTGCACCGCCGCGCGACCCATAGTCGCTAGGAACCCTGTCGAGCACCGCCTCTATCCCTCAGAGCGCGGGAAGCTCCCGAACGCTAGCCACCGCCCCTAGCGTCGCCATTAAGCTCTAGATGATCGCCAGGAAACCGCCTACCGTCTGCCTACATCGCCCACACCGGTAGCCCCCTGTGCCGTCATCACCGATGAGCTCCGCCCACACCCTTCCGTCCCCTCATAGAGCCTATATAAGGAGGCCACCCCAGCCTCAATCGCCACACCATTCCACTCCCCTCTCTCCACTGATCATTTCCCCTCTCTCGCAGAGCCGCTCGAGCAGCCCATCGCCAGAATTCCGCCGGAGTCAACCGCAACAAAGGAGGAGAAGCTCCCGTCGATTTCTTCCACCTCAGCCCCTGCCACGACCTCGCCTGAGTCCGCCGTCATCATCTCGTTCAATCTCCCCCATCACCGCACTAGCTGGAGCCCTGGTACGTCCCCACTGCACCCCACCGACCGTGCTAGGGTTCAGTCTCGCCGACGACGTGTCCGTCGTCAACAACGACCGTGAGGTGTTGATCCAGGATCTAATCGTGTGGTCCTTATCACCCCGTATCGCTTCGCGTTTAATGAGTCACTGACAGGCGGGACCCCCCTGTCAGCAGCCCTCAGCGCCTCGGAGTGTACACGGGCCGGCCCATTTAGTTTCCCACGCTGACCCCGTAATTCAAATATATGTTTTTCTATTTTAATTAAAACTTAGTTCTGTCCTTTAGTTAAAAAATCAATTCAGAGAGTTATACATATCCAAATTGAGTAATTCCAATTTTTTTTGGAAAGGTAATGAAAATCTCTATCCAAGCCCGTTGGATTTAAATCATTTAGAGTTAGAGATCTCTCCTAGTAAAAACAACAAGACAAAAGCTTTTCCACATTCAAACATTTTTCTAAAATCAACCAAAATAGTTTTTGAGTTGATTCCAACTCTCGAAAATCATATTTAACCATACCTATCTGAATATGTAATCATATTAAAGTTTACCTGCAGTGCCTTTGGACTAGTACCAAAATAATGCTATATAGGCATTTCTAGTCACTTTAAATCATTAATTATTAAACTTAAACTTATTAAAATATGATCCAACATTTAAATCACATTCCCATGTGTTAGAATATGTGGTGATGACATGTTTCCACATGATCCCATATTTTAATTGGAGTATATTAAATCTTAGTTAATTTCAATGAGTAGAAATTAATTTTCTCAAATAAAAAGAATGAAGCTAGTTCATTAAACCTGGTGATGCTTGAGATGATAATAGATCATCAAATGTGTGACTTAGTGTGCTAAGTAGACTAGTTAAGTATTGTTTGGTGATTGTGTATCCCGTATGTATTTATAGACGAGAGTACCGACCAAGCTTTCGAGGAGGAGGAATTCTACCAAGAGGAGGAGGAAGAAAATTTCAACCACTGCACTACACAAGGCAAGCCTAGCACTTCAAGTAAACTGAGCAAGCTATTGTTAGCAAGATAGAATTAAGCTAGATAACCTAAGCCAATTCCTTAGGCATGCTTTGGTTATACCCTTTGACTTATACCTACTCCAAGTTTTATTTAGAAGCTTTATTTCCTTTTCTTTACCAAAGTCCTTTACTTGTTTAAAGGTAGCATAAAGAGTATAAAGTTTGACCTATCTAGTTAGACTGAGATGTCATTCTATGGCATGAGATTGAGATTAGCATCCCACCTTAGTGAACACTCTTAACTTAGTAGTTGGAACTAAACCAAAACTTGATTCACTCTAGATGGGAATACTTGGTGAAAATGATTTGTGAAAACCATGGAATGATGAGTCATTCTATTGAAATGTTTTTACATGTGTTGAGAAACACAGATGGTTTATGATGATGATGAAAATGTTGAGGCATGATCCTTAGCCCTTTTACAAAACTGATGGTTGGGTTCGGATGCGATACCATTCCAATTTTACCGTATAACCACAATACCTAAATTGGGTAAGGCTTAGCCGGAAGTTTATATGCATTAGTATTAGTTCCCTCGCAGGAGAGGTTTGAGCTGAGGCTACCTCTCAATGTTGTCCACCTATGCGGTGCCCAGGATGACAGATGCTCATGGCTAGGAGGCCATGCTCATAGGAGAGGTGCTTATACTAGGGTGTGTAAAGGAAATGTTATGTTTGATTATCTGCATACTAAGTATGATGATTCAGGGTTATCCCTGACAGATGTATCGAATGTTGTGGTGAAAGTGTACCACCTCTGTAGAGTATCAAACTATTCAAATAGCCGCGTCCGTGGTTATGGACAGTTGGAGTGGCCATACTGTTCCGTTGTCAAATGTTTTCAAAATGACTTATGAAATGAATTGTGACATGACTTGACCACAACGGAGTTGTTACTATGACAACTAAGTTCCCACTTAGGTGATTTCAAACTTTATTTAATCTTTCTTTGTTTCTGAACTTAGCTTAGGTTTCAAACTTTGCTTTACAAATAAACTTAGAACTTTGCATTCCTACTAGAACTACTTTACCTGTTGTGATAGTTTGCGAGTACTTAAAGAGTACTCATGGATTTGGTCCCTAGCTATTCCCGTGGCCAGACTATGAGGAGGACTACCATGAAGGAGGACAGCAGGATGACTACAACAACTAGGATCATCTCCCATCGTGAGCATTGCTTGTGACTAAAGATGGACCCCACCACTACGATATCTTTTCAGCTACTTGATTGTACTAAGACTGGATCATGAGATCCTTTATTTGTGTAAGACCTTATTATGGTTTGTAATGGATGATGTACTCTGATATCTAATCTGTTATGTCTCGCAAAAATGGTAATCATGGGATTGTGATGTATGGCATAACAAGCATCTGGGATTAAAAATTCGAGTGTTGACAAGTTGGTATTAGAGCCATCCTAACCATAGGACACCCTAGTTAGAATGGACGTCCAAACAAAAACTTAGTTTCAAAAACCAAAGTGAGTATTTATGAAAACTATTTCCTCTCTTATCCTTGGGAATTCTTTCTCTCAAAAAAATTCATGTTCCTCCAAATTCTTACATTACTACATAATACTTTGACACACTTGATCACTTCACTAACTTTCTCATACTAAATTATTATAGATGGAAGCCTAATACAACAACTTCTACCAGTTGGGCAATGGAGGCCAACTGATCTTCGAGAGGGATCTGGATTCACTATCTGAGTTCTTGGAGCGTCCGCATCCAGAATTTCTTGGAGCTCAACTCCCGGGTCCACCAGGAGGAGATTTACAATGGCTAGTAACTGCTGATCTTCGAGGCAAGATAGAAGCACCAGTATCTGGGAGGATTTAGTTCTCCGTGAGAGAGAACAACTGGCTAGATGTATTAGCCAGGGCAACGCATGAAGCTCTTGCACGTCTTTGTGCCCTGAGTGTCAACCAAGGAACCGGCTTTGTTCACTGTGCAAGGCATGATTCCATTGGAATGCCGCTAGAGATGCCAAGTCACCCAATACTGAAGCGTCAAGTGGAGAAACTCGACTTCCTACTGTACGACAGACAAACGGAGTTGGACAATGCTAGAGAGGTCACCAACCACAACCTCGCCCTTGATGCCCAGAAGGCCCAGACTTTCTCATTGCTAGTCCAGGATCGTCAGTCTCTTTGCCGTCAATGCGCCAAGAAGGATCGCACCATCGACCGTCTTTGCAAGAAGGTGGCCGACCTCGAGAAGACCCTCAAAGAGCAAGAAGCTCAGCTTGCAGCAAAAGAAGAAGAGGAAGGTGAAGATATCCAAGGAGATATTGACTCCTACCTCAGCAATGATGATGACTACCTAGAGGAGGATGTTGTGGACTTCTACACCGACGATGATGAGTAGATGCACTAGAGCACTATCGTAGAATGAGGAGTATCGGTCCCATTGTATCATAGCTTACAGAATGGTTCTTAAAACCATATGTTTTCCTTTGATGTTGTGGTGTGTGTGTGTGTATCGTGTGCTTTGCCTGAATGAATGAAAAGAAGTTAGTTGCAAAAACCTGAGTCAAACTCAAAGTTTTAGCTTTGAAATCAAAACCATGAACCTTAGAACTTTCCCTCTTACCCCTTTATCTTCCTCAATCTTCAGATGACTCCTGGAAACCAAGGAGGGAGCAGCTCATCACAAGACCCAAATGCTGCAGATTCTGCAAACTCATTGCAGACCGTGAAGCTAGTAGGGCAGAGCGCCAAGCTAATCTAGCAACACTGCAGTAGATCGCCCAGATGGCTCACAACAACCAGAACCATGGAAATCAGGATCATCGTGGATCCAAACTCAAAAACTTGCAGAGTACCAATCCCCCAATCTTTAGTACTTCAGAGAACCCACTGGATGCGGATGACTGGTTGCAAACAATGGAGAACAACCTAGAAGTAGCAGGAGTGGATGCCAACGAGAAGGTTCTTTTTGCCACCCACTATTTGGCAGGAGATGCAACATCATGGTGGAATAGCACCCGCACAAGAACCATGGTCAAGTGATGAGATGGGAAGACTTCAAGATCTAGTTCAGTCGCACCCACGTGCCGCAGGGTCTAGTCACCCAAATGAGGGATGAATCCAGAGAGCTGAAGCAAGGCAGAATGATTGTCGTGGAGTACCGTGACATATTCTTGTCCCTAGCCAGGTATGCACCTGATGAGATCAACACAGAGGCCAAGAAGAAGGAGAGATTCCTAAACAGACTACATGATGAGATGCAGACTGTCCTCGTCAACATCCGTTTCGAGGATCTCGAAGAGCTAGTCGACTCTGCCATTTAGATGGAAGGGAAGCTTAACCAAGCAAATGTCAACCGCAAAAGTCGTATGATGCACCAAGCTGGATCGAACAGTCACCAGAAGTACCGTCCCAACCCTTCTGCGGGATATGCACCGAGGAACAATCGACCCCCAATGTCTCGCCGAAGCTACCCCAACCGTAGCGGAGGAAATGTGAAGTCCGGAGGAAACAACAATCACCCCGGCAACGTCAGCAATTTCAACCGTGCACCCCCCAGGAGCAACAACAACAACAACACTGCACCCAGAACTGGAAGCAATGTTGTGCCCGTGGCAGCGAAAGACAAGTCTCAAATCACTTGTTTCGAGTGTGGAGTGAAGGGTCACTATGCCAATGGGTGCCCGAAGAAGATTGCGGCCACTGCCAATGTGAATGCCCCAGCTCAACAGCAGCGTCATGTTCAACCAGGTAGAAGATTCGCCCCAGGGAACCCTCACAACCGCAACGGTCGTCTCTTCCACATGAACGCCGAAGAAGCCCAAGAAGCGCCAGATGTAGTGTTGGGTATGTTTTCTGTCAACTCAGTTTTAGCAAGAGTGTTGTTTGATTCTGGAGCATCGCACTCATTTGTCACCAAAGAATTTGCCTGCACTAGTAAGATTCACCCAACCAACTTGAAGCATGTCATGATAGTTCAAATCCCCAGTTCAACTACAAAAGCTAGAAAAATTTGCAAAGCTGTGCCTATCAGAATACATGGGATAGATTTTTATGCCAATCTAATAGTACATGGAACCAAAGGTTTGGAAGTAGTACTAGGAATGGATTGGATGTCAAAGCATAAAGGATTGATTTACTATGCCAAGAAAGCCATCACCATGAGCAGTAGCTCTGGAGTATCAGTAGAGCATATATCTAAAACATTGCCCCGTCAATTCAAGTGTAACAAGAGTCTAGCCCTACCCACCATTGATCAAGTTAGAGTAGTCTGTGAATACCCCGACGTATTCCTAGATAAATTGCCCGGTATGCCCCTGGATAGGGATATTGAGTTCATTATCGAACTAATCCCGGGCACCGGACCAATAGCCTAGAGACCCTATAGTATGAACCCCTCAGAGTTAGTAGAATTGAAGAAGCAGCTCGATGCTATGTTGGCAACAAGCTTGATTCAACCAAGCGGATCGCCATGGAGATCGCCAGTGTTATTCGTCGACAAGAAAGATGGAGGCAACCGTTTGTACACAGATTACAGGAAGCTGAATAACGTCACCATCAAGAACAAGTACCCTTTGCCAAAGATAGAGGATCTATTTGATCAGTTGACTGGAGCAAATGTGTTCTCTAAGATTGATCTTAGGACTGGTATCACCAACTTAAGATCCGTGCAACGGATATTCTGAAGACCGCCTTCACTACTCGTTACGGATTATACGAGTATACGGTCATGTCTTTTGGATTAACCAATGCCCCTGCTTATTTCATGAAACTCATGAATAAGATCTTTATGAATTTTCTAGATAAGTTTGTTGTTGTGTTTATCGATGATATCCCATTCTACTCCAAGTCAGAAGAAGAGCATGATCAACATCTGAGAATCATCCTTGAAACCCTTTGAGAGCATCGGTTGTATGCCAAGTTCAGCAAATGTGAGTTTTGAATGAAAGAAGTAGGATTCCTAGGACATATGGTGTCTGCCGGAGGCGTTGCTGTTGATCCCGCCAAGATCAAAGATGTCAAAGAATGGGAAGCCCCAACCACTCAAACCCAAGTCCGTGCATTTCTCGGATTAGCAGGATATTGCCGCAAGTTCATAGAAGGATTTTCGAGCATCGCCAGACCCATGACCCAATTGTTGAAGAAGGAAAAGAAGTTTGAATGGACCGACAAATGTGAAGCAAGTTTCCAAGAGCTGAAGAAGAGATTGATTGCAGCCCCAATATTGATCATGCCAGATATCAAGAAGCCGTTTGATGTGTATTGTGATGCATCCAAGATTGGTCTCGGATGTGTATTGATGCAAGAAGGCAAAGTTATCGCATATCTGTCTAGACAACTTAAGCAGCATGAGCAGAACTATTCGACCCATGATCTTGAGTTAGCAGCCGTAGTTTTGGCATTGAAGACATGGTGTCAATACCTTATGGGTAATCGCTGTGAGATTTACTCTGAAGGAGCGGAATATGAGGCAAAGGAGATGGACAGAATTAATCAAGGATTATGACATGGACATTCACTATCACCCCGACAAAGCCAATGTGGTAGCGGATGCTCTTAGTAGATTACCGTGTAGGTTAAACACCATGATCAAGGAGAAGCAGCCAAGTTTGTATGAGGAATTGGGGTAGTTTAGGACTCAGCTAGTTAGCAAAGCATTTCTAGCGAGCATTTAACTTCAACCCACTTTGATTAGCCAAGTTAAGGAAGCCTAGAAGGGCAATGAAAGTATCGACGGAATCAATCGGCGTATTGGTACAAGAAAGGTACCTAGATTCACCGAAGACGAAGAAGGAGTTTTGTGGTACACAAATCGTATCTGTGTGCCAGCAGATTCGGAGCTGAAGCAAGTTATCATGCAAGAAGCTCATGATACTCTTTATTCTATCCACCCCGGAGGAATGAAGATGTATCAGGATTTGAAGGAGCAATTTTGGTGGAACAAGATGAAGAGAGAAATCAGAAGCTACATCGCCAAGTGTGATATCTGTCAAAGAGTCAAAGTGGAATATCAGAGACCCGCAGGACTATTGCTACCCTTGCGGATTCCAGAATGGAAATGGGAATTCTGTGGGAATGGACTTTATCACCGGTTTGCCTACTTCGAGTAGGGGAAATGACTCAATCTGGGTCATTGTTGATAGACTGTCTAAGGTAGCTCACTTTATACCTGTCAAGACAACCTACCAGAGTATGAAGCTAGCAGAGTTGTACGTTGCTAGAATTGTTAGTCTGCATGGAACCCCCAAGACAATCGTATCGGATCGAGGAACCCAATTTACCTCGAGATTTTGGCAGAAAGTTCAAGAAGGATTAGGAACCAAGTTGAATTTCAGCACCGCTTATCACCCGCAAACCGATGGACAGACTGAAAGAGTCAAACAAATCCTAGAAGATATCTTGAGAGCTTGTGTGTTATAGTATGGATCAAAATGGGAAGATTTTCTGCCTTTCACAGAATTCTCATACAACAACAGTTATCAAGCCAGTTTGCAAATGGCACCATTTGAGTTCCTATACGGAAGAAAGTGTCGTACCCCTTTGAATTGGTCCCAAGTAGGAGAGAGTCAGATTTTTGGACCCGACATTCTCCGAGAAGCTGAAGAGAAGGTTCACAAAGTCCGTGAGCTCCTCAAGACCGCCCAATCCAGATAGAAGAGTTATGCCGACAAAAGAAGGAGAGACTTGACTTTCAATGTCAGAGATTTTGTATATCTCAAGGTTTCGCTGTTGAAGGGAACCCAACGTTTTAGTCTAAAAGGAAAGTTATCCCCCAGATATATTAGACCCTTCAAGATTCTGAATCATCGAGGAGAAGTATTGTGGGGCCCCAGATTAATCATCCAAGAAATCCCTGTTATGTATATCCACGTTCCCATGATTAGGAGCCATGGAACATAACCGACAAGTATCATTACAACATCCGAGATATAACGAATTACAAGACTTACATAAATGTCATTATGGCTACATAAAAATCATCAGCAGAACTTCATCAAGCGTAGATCCCGATCCTTGCCTTAACCTACATGCAACTGGCTGGGAGGATGTCCTAGCTCGCATAGTCGCCAACATAATCTTCTTCTTGATATCTAACCAAGTTAATAGCCAAGGACAATGCCAGTGAGTACTTTGAATGTACTCGCAAATCACCTTAAGATAACTATAATAACAAGAGGATATGCATTATGGCGGTGGTAGTAGGAGGGCTCCAAGAGGGGTTCTTTTCTCAAATAGTCTCTCATGTAGATATAGCATCTACATATCTTTGTTGAAAACTTTTGTAAACCCTTTTGGAAACCTTTTGAAAAGTTTGGTAAACACTAGGATTTGGGGTACTCATTTGTTCCCGTCTTTAGGTCGTCCCACGACCAAACTCCTTTCCCCTCCTTCCGACCATCCCATGGTCAAAACCTTTATCCTTTACGACCATCCCATGGTCAGGACATTTCCAAGGCCATTTCTTTTCTGAAATCCTTTTTGAAAACAAAACCAGCACCGCTCTACAGCAACCTTCGCAACCATCCATGACCGTGGACACGGCTATTCGAATAGATTTACACTCTGCAGAGGTTGTACACTTTACCCACACAATCTAGGTACACTACCCTGATCCACACCGATCGTGGGCCGAGTAACCGATCAAGACTCTCCGGATGCCCACTCCAGTATAAGTGCCTACCCTATGAGTGTTGTTCCCCTCAACACCGGGACGTCGGGTACCGAGGACCAACCGGAGCGCATTTTACACTTTACATAGTGGGCGCTTTCAATGAGGGGCTCATAGTAACACGTGGAGGCCTGCAGACCCTTCGTTCCTTCTCCAGGTCGATGTCCCACATGGAACCTTACGTGAGAAGGCCCACCCTCCAGGGATCGCGATCCCCTGTAGTAGTTACGAGGCAGCTTATACCAGAATAGACAAACATCAAATCTAGCCCTGTCCCATTCCAGAGTAATGTGGTTGCACATGATTAATTGTTCTAGCAAAACTTCAAAGAACCGGGTGCGTTTTTGCAAACCTTTTTCCTCCATCTTTCGTTCAGCATTTTCTAAAACAAAACCTTTTTCTTTCTCAACATCTCTTGGGAGGTCCCACCTCACCAAGGTTTTATCATAAAACATTTGGTAAAACTTTCGGGGTCTTCCCATCCTATAGCTTTGCTTTGGCTAAATCGGGGGTCTCCAAAGGGTATGGTGTATTACGCCATCTACCATACTAGGGACATATAGGTGTCATCAAAGGGGTTTGTACTTAATAGTACAAAAGTGTAATAGTTCGGAGGATCCAAACCACTACCATATATACAACATCATATAGTAAAACAATGCAGTTTTCATAAAGCAGTAAGTAAAACATGCATAAGTAAATAGTAGGACAAGGCTTATGAGCATGAAGGTGGCTTGCCTGATGATCAGCAATATGGCAATATGTCACTGGACTTCTTCTTAGAATACCATAATTTCCAATAATAATTACTACTTCTTCTGCTCTACGATTTCATCGCAACTATCGTCGTCCAGACAGCACATGCAAACAAACCAAGTCACCATCAACACAAGGCATACAAGCACCAATACAATATAGAAAGCAATTGAATAATACCAAATTGAGATTCAGATGGTTTTGAGAGGATTGGATTTAGGAGATTGAGATGGCCTTGGAGAAGGGGATGAACACCCATTAGGGTTTATTGTCGAGGAACTACCTAAGAGGGGGTTTTGGACCAAGGACATATTTTGTATGATACCATTACATAAAAATGATACCTACAGGTAGATGTTGATAAAATGAAACCAATAAAAGTGGTTTCATTATTTTATCACTTTTCTTTAAGTAGTTATGATTTTCCTAGTGAAAAAGGCTCTAGTTTTAGGAAATAATTCACCAGAAATGTTATGTATGTCCAAAAATTATTTCCTTCGGTGGTTATGTACGGATTGATGTACCTGTTCACTGAGAGTTGGAATCATGTCAAAATATTTAACAGAATGCCCTCAGGAAATTCCCAAATTCAGTTCTGTAGACAACTTGTCTTTTCACCAGATTTAATCTACAGTATATTTTGATAGGAAACAAATGCCACATGGTAGGTATTTTGAGTATATTTTGATAAATCTGGATAGTATTTGATTAATTCACCAAAATTACACAAAGCCTCCATAAAATTTGATCTCCTGGATGTTGGTAGACCATATTGTATCACATCACAGGGAGTTGGAATTAGGTCAATACCCATGTTGGCTTGACCTCAGGAATTTTCTAAAGGCAGATAAGGCTTGTATTTGTTAATTTTGTTATGGGCAAAATATGAAGCAAATGATTATGTGGCTAGTGTGACAGGCAGGGTACCACTGATACCTTTCAGTACATAGTGGTTTTGTTCAAATTGGTGTTGTAGAACTCACAGAAGGATTTTATTAGTAGAAATGGTACATCTGAGTAGTAAATTTAGTATAATTAATAGGGGAAATATTGGAGGAAATCAAGAGTATTGCATGTTAGAGGAAACATACATGCACCTAGGAAGAATTAGATCTAGGGAATTGTTGTTCTTTTCCATTTTCAATTTGATTTATTTCTAAGTGCGAGATTTAGATCTGAGAAAATATGAATAAAAGCTGAGTAGGTGATGGCTAGGATCCAGGGCTAAGTAGGCCGCAAAGAGGGAATTTGGCCCAGCTGGGCTCGCATGCACGGGCGGGAGGCGGGTTCAAATCGCTGACGGGCGGGGCCCGGTCGTCAGCGGAATAGAGCCGGCGAAGGGGTACGGGGCACCTCCGGCCGTTCGATTAAGTGGCGATCGACGGCCGGACTCCGTCTTCCCTAGCGAGCCAGAGCAGCGGTGGTGGAAACCCTAGCGTGGCCGGCGATGGCGGGGAGGCTAACCTGGGGGCCTGCCAGCGGCCGGGAGTGGCGAAGGAGAAGCGATGCTCTTCAGCGACTCCAGAGAGGGGCGACATGAGGGGTTCCCATGACGGAGAGCGGCTCGCGCTAAGTCGCCGGTGGGAAGCGTTCGGGTGCTCACCGGAGCCAGCACCTGGGACACTCCTGAGCAGAAATAAGAACAGGGTTAAAAGGGGCTTGACTACAGGGTTACGCTAGATCAAGAAGGGGGAAGAAAGAGGCAGAGAGGAGACGTCATGGTCCTCTTCTTTCTTGCAGGAGCCCAAGCTCGAAGCTCTATGTCCAGGGCGAAGGAGAGCAGGGGAGAGGGAGAGGAGGCTCTGGGAGGTGACGGGAAGTGTGAGGGGGAAATGAGCCAGAGTGGGGAGAGCTAGACTGGCATGTGGCAATATATACCGAAGGGGACTGGTTCTTGGTGGACTTTGCCCATTTGGGGCAAGTGAGGGAGGGAGGTGAAACCAGATGAGGATGTTGTTGGCATGGAGGGTGGTATCTGGTCTGGATGCAGGTCAGAGAGAGGAAGGGTTACTATTGTGGCAAGAGCCTTTGGCAATAGGTGGTTGTCTCACTCCAATTCTCTACCTCGAAGCACTAGAGGACAAGGGAGAGGGGCTGCTACAGTAGCTTAGCTACAGTGCACACGACCAGGACTGAGGGGTGGTGCTGTGGAGGCTTGCTGGGAAAGATTGGATGGGGTTTGATTTGGTTTTTGGGTACTAGAAGGTTAATGTCCAAATTAGCCATAAAGGATGATCAAGTGGTATGTCTTGATTTTTGATCTTGACCACTTGAGATAAGGCTGCTGGTAGATGGGTAGGGTTAAGATACATCTCCAAGATTTATTTGGAATTTATTGGATCACTCTGGATTACTTTTGTATCATTTATTCAAAAACTGCTGAAATGGTGTTCAGGTTTGGTTTAGATATTTTTGAATTGGACAAGATGGGTTTTTGATCTGAGATGGTCCCAAAGGTGAGTACCCACTTAGGATAATTTTCCCAATATTTATTGGAAGATAAAAGTATTTGAAACAATTATTATTCCAATTCAGCCATTTAAGAAAATGGGCAAAAAGAAATAATAAAGCTCTTCATTTATTTTTGAAGTGGGAAGATGGGGTATGATATGTGGACCTGAACTGATCCAAAAGTTGGAGAAGTGTTTTGGCAAAAACCAAACTTTCCTTTATGGAAGGAGTTTTGGATATTGGGTCTATTAGAGTTGGAGCCATAATAATTATGGATAGTATTTGATAAATCTGGATAGTATTTCATTAATTCACCAAAATTACACAAAGCCTCCATAAAATTTGATCTCCTGGATTTTGGTAGACCATATTGTACCACATCACAGGGAGTTGGAATTAGGTCAATACCCATGTTGGCTTGACCTTAGGAATTTTCTAAAGGAAGATAAGGCTTGTATTTGTTATTTTTGTTATGGGCAAAATATGAAGCAAATGATTATGGGGCTAGTGTAACAGGCAGGGCACCACTGATACCTTTCAGTACAGAGTGGTATTGTTCAAATTGGAGTTGTAGAACTCATAGAAGGATTTTATTAGTAGAAATGGTACATCTGAGTAGTAAATTTAGTATAATTAATATGGGCAATATTGGAGGAAACCAAGAGTATTGCATGTTAGAGGAAACATACATGCACCTAGGAAAAATTAGATCTAGGCAATTGCTATTGTTTTCGATTTTCAATTTGATTTATTTCTAAGTGCAATATTTAGATCCGAGCAAAAATGAATAAAAGTTGAGTAGGTGACAGGCTGGGATCCGGGGCTAAGTGGGCCGCAGAGAGGGAATTTGGCCTAGCTGGGATCGCAGGCACGGGCGGGAGGCGAGTTCAAATTGCTGACGGGTGGGGCCCAATTGTCAGCGGAACAGAGCCGGCGAAGGGGTACGGGGCACCTTCGGCCGTTCGATTAAGTGGCAATCGACGGTCGGGCTCCGTCTTCCCCAGCGAGCCAGTGCATAGGCGGTGGAAACCCTAGCACGTCCGGCGATGGCGGGGAGGCTCACCTAGGGCCTGCCTACGGCCGGGGAGCGACAGAGGAGAAGCGGTGCTCCTGAGCGACTCCATAGAGGGGCGGTATGAGGGGCTCCAGCGACGGAGAGCGGCTCGCTCTAAGTCGCCTGCGGGAAGCGTTCGGGTGCTCACCAGAGCCGGCACCTAGGACACGCCTGAGCAGAAATAAGAACAGGGTTAGAAGGGGCTTGACTACAGGGTTATGCCAGATAAAGAAGGGGGAAGAAAGAGGCAGAGAGGATACGTCATGGTCCTCTTCTTTCTTGCAGGAGCCCGAGCTCGAATCTCTATGTCCAGGGCGAAGGAGAGCAGGGGAGAGGGAGAGGAGGCTCTGGGAGGTGACGGGGAGTGTGAGGGGGCAAATGAGCCGGAGTGGGGAGAGCTGGACTGGCCTGTGGCAATATATACCGAAGGGGACATGTTCTTGGTGGACTTTGTCCATTTGGGGCAAGTGAGGGAGGGAGGTGAAACCATGGGAGGATGTTGTGGGCGTGGAGGGTGGTATCTGGTCTAGATGCAGGTCAGAGAGATGAAGGGTTGCTGCTGTGGCAAGAGCCTTTGGCAATAGGTGGTTGTCTCACTCCAATTCTCTACCTCCAAGAACTAGAGGACAAGGGAGAGGGGTTGCTACAATAGCTTAGCTACAGTGCACACGACCAGGACTAAGGGGTGGTGCTGTGGAGGCTTGTTGGGAAAGATTGGATGGGGTTTGATTTGGTTTTTGGGTACTAGAAGGTTAATCTCCAAATCAGCCATAAAGGATGATCAAGTGGTATGTCTTGATTTTTGATCTTGACCACTTGAGATAAGGCTGCTGGTATATGGGTAGGGTTAAGATACATCTCCAAGATTTATTTGGGATTTATTGGATCACACTAGATTACTTTTGTATCATTTATTCAAAAACTGCTGAAATGGTTTTCAGGGTTGGTTTAGATATTTTTGAATTGAACAAGATGCGTTTTCGATCTGAGATGGTCCGAAAGGTGAGTACCCACTTAGGATAATTTTCCCAATATTTATTGGAAGATAGAAGTATTTAAAACAACTATTATTCCAATTCAGCCATTTAAGAAAATGGGCAAAAAGAAATAATGAAGCTCTTCAAAAATATTCATTTTTGGAGTGGGAATATGGGGTATGATATGTGGACCTCAATTGAGCCAAAATTTGGAGAAGTGTTTTGGCAAAAACCAAACTTTCCTTTATGGAAGGAGTTTTGGAGATTTGGTCTATTAGAGAGATTAATTAGAGTTGGAGCCATAATAATTATGGATAATATTTGATAAATCTTGATGATCAAGGTAGATGAGGTAGACAAGGTGTAACAAGCATTTTCAACCTTGGGATTGGAGAATCCAAGTTGATTTTGGTGAAAACTAGAGATTTAAGGATCTTGGGTAAGATTGTTTTCATGCCACCAAAACCTTGTTGGATCTTGGAGCTCAAATCTCCCCTTGGGGCATGGGATATATGGACGGATAGACCAAGTGATGTACATCAACATGGTATAGAGGTTTGAGCTTGATATTTCTTGAGCTCACCAAGAATTGATTTCGAACTTTGAATAAAATAAGCTTGCCAAAGCAGATTTTCAACTAGCCAGCAAAACCTTGTGGGTTTAAGAAGCACAAAGATCCACTTGGAACCAGTGAATTAGATGTTGATAGACCTATATGAGTAGAACACAACCATGCAAAGAGTTGGTTCAGAGAAGGTGGGATGGTGGTGTGAGCTTCTATCAAAGTGTGCATGTTGACTAGATTTGCATGAGTAGTTATTTTCTTGCCTACAAAACCATCAAGAACTAGTGGGTAGAGGATGATCTAACGAAGGGCAAGAGTGGGCCTTGGTAGTACTTAGGATTTTTAACAGGATGGTTCAAGTGCATTTCCAAAAATGACATGGTTTGAGAAAGGGAGGCATTCAAAAAGGTGATGTTGAAACAGATTCCAGACTTAGCCAAATTTGGCCGATTTAGGGTTTTTGACTAGAGTGTGGGTGGTGATGATTTTGATGGTTGCAAGGTACCAGAGCATCATCAAGTGGATGATGTTGAAGTGTAGATTCAGTAGGAAGGATCTTTGCTTGATACTGGTCTCCATTGACATGGGAGCTTCTAGAATTAGATCACTTCAGAGCTGATCTAGTTAAGGGTTTTAGGTGATCACCTAGTACCTGAGATTAGATCCAGATTGTATTCTTGCTTAGGGCATGGTGATTTTTAAATTATCTTGATCCTAGTGTATGAGCTTCTAGAGTATCTCATACTGCTTCTAAGTAATCAGGTTAACCAGCAGATCAAGGCAACTCATCTTACAAACAATTCAATTACTACTAGGGTTACCATCAAGCTTAGCTTGAGGTAAGCGTGGGAAATTTTAAAAAGTTGCAGGTTGAGTAAGGTAAGAGTCCTTGGTCTCCCTACCAAGAGTAGAATTCAAAAGTTTTATACAAGGTTTTGAGAATCCTAGAGGTAGGAATAGTTGAAGGTTCTGTCTTGAAAACATAAGGAGATTATATTATATATATCTCCCTAGTTTTGTCAATAGAAGCTACTAAAATAGTTTTGGTTACATAAGCATCTTGGATCATGTTTTGAAATGCCAAAACATTTGGGAATATATGAAATGAGCCAGGATAGTTTTGTTAAATAGCTTTTTGACAACTGATGTTGAGGTAAGGATTATATCTTCTAATACACAATCATAAGCATAAACACAGTCAAACAATAGGGATACACTTCATCACCATACCAGAAAAAGTTTTTGTTCCCCCTGATTTTTGCATTCTGGACTACTAATCAGGGTTGCTGAAATTGGGATGTTACAAGTATCTTATCAACTGGAACTGCCTGAAGAGATGTCTGTCATCCACAATGTGTTCCATATCTCGCTACTTCGCAAAGGCTTAGAAGTGCTAGAGAAGACCGAAGTTTTCTAGAACATCGATCCCCAAGTTGTTGATATCAATAATAATCTAACGTATCGTGAAGTGCCCATCCGTAACTTGGAGGAAGCCTACAGAACCACCAGGACCAGGAGTATCAAATTTCCCAAGATTCAATGGAGCAACCATGCCGAAGAAGAAGCCACTTGGGAGCGAGAAGATTACATTAGGGCTGAGTTCCCAGATCTCTTTAGTTTCTAGTTTTCTTTCTTAAATCTCGGGACAAGATTTTGTTAAAGGGGGAAGGTTTGTAACATCCCAAAACTTTAATCCAAGTGATAAAGATCAAATCTACCCAATTTAGGGTTAACAAAACCTTTTTCTATTTAAAATCTTTAAGCATTCATATGTGTGTGCATTTAATATAGGAGTTGTTTGAAAGGCCAGTATGGTTTGTTCTAATGGTTGTAAAATGGTTCTATGATGAATGTCACATCATCTAGATCATTCCCAAGCAAAAACCAAATAAAAAGAAATAAAAAAGAATTAAATAAAGGAAATGCTCACTTTTGCCATTTTAATCACCTAGCCCACTTTGGCTATTCCTAGCACTCAAATTCAAACAGGAAAAATTGTGGATCTTTGCACCCCTTGCTAGTACAAGTAGTGATGTGCCAAGGCCCACTTTGTGTCATCCCAAAAACATTCAAACTCAAATTTAAATGACAATTGAAAATTAACTCTAGTTCATATGTCTAGATCACACTTTTTCAAAAACCAATCAAATGAATTCCATTTGACAAATCCTAGCAACCATAGATGCTTAAGCATGTGACAAACCACTACACCAAAAATCTTTCAAAAATTCAAAAGTTTTCTTCTTGCGACCATTTGGTCGAACAGGTGGCATGCAAGGTTTTTCTGCCTAACAAACACTATTGATGGATCAATGCCTTGTCGAGTTTTTGGGCCCATTTTGGTTCCCCTGTCTCCCCCAGCTCTTACCAAACCCTCATTGTCCTTCCCTTTAGCCTAGAACAGTAGTTGGGCGCTGCCCGTTTTTGGTCACCATCGGCCGAGCGTGGGAAACGCTCCATAGACCACGTCGCACCAATCCAGCACCACCACTAGCTCCGCCCAACCCTACCGCACTCCCATGTCCCGTCCCCGAGAGCAGCCAACCCCTGGACCACCATGGACAGTCCCCACACTGAGCCTCTGCGCCATGCGCAGGGCATGCTAGAGCGCTGTCCCCGATAGAGCCACACAAGCGACGCCTTGGTCCCAGCTCGCATGCGCCGCTCCGCCATAAACCCAGCACCCCGCCAGACACGGCCGTGCACCGCCACGCGACCCATAGTCGCCAGGAACCCCGTCGAGCACCGCCTCTGTACCTCAGAGCGCGGGAACCTCCCGACCGCTAGCCACCGCCCCTAGCGTCGCCATTAAGCTCTAGATGATCGCCAGGGAACCGCCCACCATCCGCCTACATCGCCCACGCTGGTAGCCCCTTGTGCCGTTGTCACCGACGAGCTCCCCCCACACCCTTCGGTCCCCTCGTCGAGCCTATATAAGGAGGCCACCCCCAGCCTCAATTGCCACACCATTCCACTCCCCTCTCTCCACTGATCATTTCCCCTCTCTTGCCGGAGCAGCTCGAGGAGCCCATCTCCGAAATTCCACCGGAGTCAGCCGTAGTAGAGGAGGAGAAGCTCCCGTCGATTTTGTCCACCTCAGCCCTTGCCGTGACCTCGCCTGAGTCCGCCATTGTCATCTCGTTCGATCGCCCCCATCGCCGCACTAGCTGGAGCCCTGATACGTCCCCACTACACACCCACCGACCGCGCTAGCTTTCAGTCTCGCCAGTGACGTGTCCGTCGTCAATGATGACCGTGAGCCGTTGATCCAGGATCTAATCGTGTGGTCCTTATCGCCCTGTACCGCTTCACGTTTAATGAGTCACTGACAGGCGGGACCCCCTGTCAGCAGCCCTCAGCGCCGTGGAGTGTACACCGGCCGACCCATTTAGTTTCCAGCTTTGACCCAGTAATTCAAATATATGTTTTTCTATTTTTATTAAAACTTAGTTCTGTCCTTTAGTTTAAAAATCAATTCAGAGAGTTATACAAATCCAAGTTGAAGGATTCAAATTTTGTTGGTAGGTAATGAAAATATCTATCTAAGCCCATTGGATTTAAATCATTTAGAGTTAGAGATCTCTCCTAGTAAAAATAACAAGCCAGAAGCTTTTGCACATTCAAACATTTTTCTAAAATCAACCAAAATAGCTTTTGAGTTGATTCCAACTCTCAAAAATCACATTTAACCATACCTATCTGAATATGTAATCATATTAAGGTCTACATGCAGTGACTTTGGACTAGTACCAAAATAATGCTATATAGGCATTTCTAGTCACTTTAAATCATTAATTATTAAACTTAAATTTATTAAAATATGATCCAACATTTAAATCACATTCCCATGTGTTAGAATATGTAGTTATGACATATGTCCACATGATCCCATATTTTAATTGGAGAATATTAAATCTTAGTTAATTTCAATAAGTAGAAATTACTTTTCTCAAATAAAAAGAATGAAGCTACTTCATTAAACCTGGTGATGCTTGAGATGATAATAGATCATCAGGTGTGTGACTTAGTGTGCTAAGTAGAGTAGTTAAGTATTGTTTGGTGATTGTGTATCCCGTATGTATTTATAGACAATAGTACCGACCAAGCTTTCGAGGAGGAGGAGTTCTACCAAGAGGAGGAGGAAGAAAATTTCAACCACTGCACTACACAAGGCAAGCCTAGCACTTCAAGTAAACTAAGCAAGCTATTGTTAGCAAGCTAGAATTAAGCTAGATAACCTAAGCCAATGCCTTAGGCATGCTTTGGTTATACCCTTTGACTTATACCTACTCCAAGTTTTATTTACAAGCTTTATTTCCTTTTCTCTACCAACGTCCTTTACTTGTTTAAAGGTAGCATAAAGAGTATAAAATTTGACCTATCTAGTTAGACTGAGATATCATTCTATGGCATGAGATTGAGATTAGCATCCCACCTTAGTGAACACGCTTAACTTAGTAGTTGGAACTAAACCAAAACTTGATTCACTCTAGATTGGAATACTTGGTGAAAATGATTTGTGAAAACCTTGGAATGATGATTCATTCTATTGAGATGTTTTGACATGTGTTGAGAAACACAAATGGTTTATGATGATGATGAAAATTTGAGGGATGAGCCTTAGCCCTTTTACAAAACTGATGGTTGGGTTCGGATGCGATACCATTCCAATTTTACCGTACAACCACAATACCTGAATTGGGTAAGGCTTAGCCAGAAGTTTATATGCATTAGTATTAATTCCCTCGCGTGAGAGGTTTGAGCTGAGGCTACCTCTCAATGTTGTTCACCTATGCGGTGCCCAGGATGACAGATGGTCATGGCTAGGAGGCCATGCTCATAGGAGAGGTGCTTATACTAGGGTTTGTAAAGGAAAGGTTATGTGTGCTTATCTGTATACTAAGTATGATGATTCAGGGTTATCCCTGATAGATGTATCAAATCTTGTGGTGAAAGTGTACCACCTCTGCAGAGTTTCAAACTATTCGAATAGCCGCGTCCGCGGTTATGGACAGTTGGAGTGGCCATACTGTTCCGTTGTCAAATGTGTTCAAAATGACTTATGAAATGAATTGTGACATGACTTGACCACAACAGAGTTGTGACTATGACAACTAAGTTCCCACTTAGGTGATTTCAAACTTTATTTAATCTTTCTTTGTTTCTGAACTCAGCTTAGGTTTCGAACTTAGCTTTACAAATAAACTTAGAACTTAGCATTCCTATTAGAACTACTTTACGTGTTAGTGATAGTTCGCGAGTACTTAAAGAGTACTCATGGCTTTTGTCCCTGGCTATTCTTGTGGCCAGACTATGAGGAGGACTACCCTGATTGACGACAGCAGGACGGCTATGACAACTAGGATCATCTCCCATCGTCAACACTGCATGTGACTCTGAAGATGGAGCCCACCACTACGCTATCTTTCCCGCTACTTGATAGTACTAAGACTGGACCATGAGATCCTTTATTTGTGTAAGACCTTATTATGGTTTGTAATGGATGATGTACTGTGATATCCAATATGTTATGTCTCGCAAAAATGGTAATCCTGGGATTGCGATATATGGCATAACAGGCATCTGGGATTAAAAATCCGGGTGTTGACAGAGAGTTTGTAACATCCCAGTATTAGAGCTTATAAATAAGCTGAGATGAGGTGTGTGCATTGCATTCATGCATAGAAAAATCTGGATAATTTTTGCACTTTGAAATAAACTTGTCGAACTGATTAAAGCTTCTCTTAACTTGATGGAATTGTAGTAGATCATCAAGTTGACTTCGATAAGTTTCTATATGACCTTTGCTAAAAACCTTACCTTTGGGTAATATAATTTGATCTAAGGGTAGATCAAATGTAATAAAACTAAGTCACAACACACTACTTAATTAAGAGTACTAGATCTTCTAGAGTTCATGACATGGTATTCCGTATAACAACTGAAGGATGAATACTTAATATTCTAAAGATGATATCAAGGTATTATCTACCACAAACCCTGAATACCAAGTTAAGCATATAACTTAAGTAAAAAACTCTATAACTAAACCTTGATACACTTGCTTATCATAGTTATTCCTACCATGGGAATCATGGTGGTTCTTAAATGTTAACTCTTATCACAAATAGCAAGAAAATAGAAGTCTAGCCAAGACCATTAATCACATGCACTTGTTGTCATATTAACATATGACATTCCTAAATATCTAAGTCCTAGTGTCAATTGATCATCAATATTGAGTGATCAATTCGTGACCTAGAACTTATTGACTCTTAACCTTTGACCTATTATATTAACCTTCCAAAGACCTTAAGTAAATTAATCAGAAGAAGGAACTAGTTCTATTAGAGTGCGCCATTATCAATGAAATGTGATCCTTAGTGGTGATCAGACCATTTGATATTAGATAAGATAATTCCCTCTTGAGTTAATTAGGAGGAGTATCTAAACCTAAAGATTAAATAATACTTGAGAGGTCGTGAGTAGGCTAGTAGTAGTAGAGAATCCAATGATAACCTTGTTAAGTCAAGTAGGTATAAACCTAAAGTAAGTTTTCTTAACAAGATAAGCCTATAGGACACTAGTACAAATCTAGTACTTAGTGTTGATAGATTTTGGTCAAGCAATTAGAATCCTAAGCTTATTATGATCAAAGTGTGGAAGCAATCATTCTCAAGTCACTTGAGAATGGATAATCAGGTATTGAAGTAGAGTTGTGAGTATACCAAATTAGGCAAAACCCTAGTAAGATGAATCATTGTAACATCCCAAAACTTTAATCCAAGTGATCAAGATCCAAATCATCAAATTTAGAGTTAACAAAAACTTTTCCAATTAAAATTATTAAAGCATTCATATGTGTGTGCATTTAAATTAGGAGTTGATTTGAATTGTCTTGATTAAGTGATCCATTGCTTGTAAAATGATTCTTAGGTGAAATAAACATCATCTAGATCATTCCCAAACAAATCCCAAAGAAAAACAAATAAAAATGAATAAAAGAAAGAAATGGTCGTTTGTGCCATTTTAACTACCATGCCTACTTTGGCTATTCCTAGAACTCAAAACCTAACAGAGACAAATGTGGATATTTGCACCCCTTGCTAGTACATGTAGTAGTGTACCAAGGCCCACTTTGTGATCTACCAAAAACTTGCAAACACTAATTTTAAATGGCATTTGAAAATTGATCTAGTGTATGTATCAAGATCCCACTATTCAATAACCACTCAAATGAGCTCCATTTTCAAAACCCAAGCAACCACAGAGGCTTAAGCATGTGCATAGAAACTCCACCAAAAATCATCTAAAAATTCAAAACTTGAATTCTTGTGGCCATTTCTACAAATACCTTGCAGACAGAATCAAACTTAGCTTAACTTCTACTGTTCTGATCAAATATTGTCGAGTAATTAGAGCTGCATTGATCACTCTTGTCCCTCCTGAGTCCAACCAGACCCTCACCGGCCTACCCCTAAGCCGTAGTAGCAGTGCAGCGCCGCCACTTTGTGGTCGCCGCTGGCCGACCGTGGACATAGCGCCACACACCACGCCGCGCCATTCCAGCGCCACCACTAGCTCTGCCTAACGCTACCGCCGCCCCCTGTCCACCCTTCGATCAGCCCCAGGCCCTGGACCACACCCCAGCATCGCCACCCATTCTCTCTGTGTCGTGCTCAACACGCGCCAGAGCGCGATCGTCACCAGCACGCAGCAGTTTGCCACTTGCCACAAAATCCCGCACGCCGCTCCGCCTCGACCCTAGCACCCCGCCAGACACGGCCCTGCGCCACCACGCGAACCACAGTCGTTGTGCGCTGCGTCGAGCACTGCCTCTGTCTCCTAGAGCGCGGGATGCTCCCGACCAAACGCCACCGCCCCTAGCCACGCATTCAAGCCGTAGATGACCGCCAGGAGGCAAGCCACCGTCCGCCTACGCTGCCCATGCCGATAGCATCCTGTATCGTCATCACCGACGAGCTCGCCGTCGTGCCGCTCGGTCCCCTCGTCGCCCTATAAAAGGAGCCCTCCCCAGCACAAACTCCTCACACCATTCCACTCTCCTCTCATCACTGATCCTTCCTCACCTCTCGTCGGAGCCGCTCGAGCCCCAGTTCATCGGAATTGCGCCAGAGGAGCCCGCTGCAGAGGAGGAGAAGTCGCCGTCGATTTCGTCCACCCTAGGAGCTGCCGTGACCTCGCCTAAGCTCGTCGTAGTCCACCGGTTCGTTTGCCTGCCTCGCCACAGTAGCTGGAACCCTGGTATGCCCCCATCGCCGCGAAGAGTTGGTTTAGAGAAGGTGAGCTTCTATCAAAGTAGGCATGTTTACTAGATTTGCAGGAATAGTTATTTTCTTGCCTGCAAAACCATCAAGAACAAGTGGGTAGGAGGATGATCTAACCAAGGGAAACAATGGGTCTTGGTAGTCCTTAGGATGGTTAACAGGATGGTTCAAGTGCATTTCCAAAAATGCACATGGTTTGAGAAAGGGAGGCATTCAAAAAGCTGATGTTGAAACAGATTCTAGACTTAGCCAAATTTGGCAGATTTAGGGTTTTTGACTAGAGTGTGGGTGGTGATGATTTTGATGGGTTACAAGGTACCAGAGCATCATCAAGTGGATGATGTTGAAGTGTAGATTGAGTAGGAAGGATCCTTGCTTGATACTGGTCTCCATTGACATGGAAGCTTCTAGAATTAGATCACTTCAGAGCTGATCTGGTTAAGGGTTTTAGATGATCACCTAGTACCTAGAGATTAGATCCAAATTATATTCTTTCTTAGGGTTTGTTTATGTAGAAGATTCCTATGCATAGGAAGTGGGTTAGCCTTAAATGTGTTTTGAATTTGCTTCTTGATGCTCTCTTTTACTTCAATTCATATTTCTTATGTGAGCATCTTCTCAAACTATGATGCCTAACTTAAAGGCGTTAAAGAAAAGTACTTATTGGGAGATAACCCAAAAGTTTTAGATGAGTCTTGGAAGTTATTACCTCTGTAATAACCGCTTCTTATCCTTTTTATTTGCTTTTTGTGCCAAGAGTAACATCAAATGAGAGAGAAGTAATGATTGGGAAAGTTGCTGTCCTGAAACAGATTTCTGTGCTTCACCATAAAAATTCGTGTAAACTCTATGTACGTCTTTTTGAGGCGTAAATTGTTGTGCTTCTGCCCTTGGTTGTTATCTAACGTTCCTTAGTTCAACACTTTTCGATTTGAGCAACATAAGGTCTTCGAAAAAATTCGTCTTTACCTGCTGGTCTGTTTTGACAGATTTCTGCCATTTTCTGCATTTGCTTCTTGTTGGTTCCTTTTTGAGTTCTTTTGGGGAATTGATATTTTTGAGGGAAGTTCTTCAGTAGATAGTGTCCTAATGGAAGTTTATTTGGTGTTATAACTGAACCTTAAGACTTATTATCTTGAAGTGCACTAATGTTGCTAATAAAAGATTGTGTGAAGTTTTGTATGAAGGAAAAATTTCAGATCTATGGAAGGAATGAGTAATGAGATGAAGGATGGACTAAAGCTCAAGCTTGGGGGTGCCACGCATGTCACCCCAGGAAATATCCAAGAAGTACAAGCGTCAAAATCTTGGGGATACCCAAGGCATCCTCTTCTTCATCGATAAAAGTCCCAGGTTTCTTCCAAACGCTTCATTTTTATTGTTTCATGCACAGTTGTGTTGTTCTTGGAGCGTCTTCTTTCTCGTTTTTGTTTTAGTTTTTCGTTTGCTTAGTTTGCTTAGTTTTCTGAATAAATTGGTTGGACCCCCTCTTTCATACATTGGTTTGCAAATAGTTTGGGTTGGAATGGAAAAGAGTAGGAAAGTACATGCTTATGTGGTAAAAAGAGCTCGTTTTTGACTGTGGCCTATGCTCTGTCATGCCATGCTTGATATTGTTTTGGCTTTATGCTTAGTATTCTTTGTTGTAGCATGACTTGTTATAAACAATTGAGATTGCTTAATGTGCCTTGGATGAATCATGCGTTGTTTTAGCATATTAAAGCATAGTATTGTGGTATTCTCCTTTGATGCTTTATTTGGGTTGACTTGGCGCATGCTCACACCATGTTATGACTATCTCAAGTCACCATAGCCCTTTATGATCCTTCAGTTTTCAACTTGTAGTATCACTTTATGCTTTGATCAATGATGTTTTGTCGCTCTGCGTGATTATGGCCATTATTGCTCTCTTAGTTTGTCGCTCCCAGTCTTTTGCTAGCCTCCACAACCAAGTATGAGTTCCACTCATGCATCCAACTCCCTAAACCAAGTCATTCCAAAGAGTCCACCATACCTACCTACTAGCTTATGCTATTCCAAGTATATTCATGCTTTTGTTTACCTTCCAAATTAAACTTGTTATGAGAAAACTAGTGATTAAAACTCTCACAAACTTGATGGCATACTTTACTTTTCTTGCGCTTAATAAACTTGAACCATTGTGTCGTCTATGTTGTATATGCTTGCGCTTATTTCTTGGGGATTATCAGAACCATGCTGTCATGGGGAACGCTTTCAACATTGCACTTGGTACTTGTACCTAGTTGATATCATGCTCTTTTGTATATGGATTTCGTCGGTGTGAAATGAAAGGGGAGCTTGTAAGTCCATGGAGTTATGTATATGTGTTAGAGAAATGCCTGGGCCGCTGGTCTAATCCATGCTGACATGGTGGAAACCTGCAGCGTAACCATCATGAGCTGTCTATGAAGCATTATTCCTATAAAAAAAGAGTCCTATATTGAGAAAACAAGAGTAAAGAGAAAAAAAAAGAGATTATGAAAAGAGGAAAGAGAGAAAAAAGAACCATATTCCCATGGTAAATAAGAAGATTGCTGAGATGCTCATTGTCTTCTTGCCTTGTCATTTTGATATGGGGATTCTTCCGTATCATCGGGCAAGGGGTACCCTGTTGGCGGTTCTCTGTGATACACATATACTTACAATGACAAGAACTTACCGGTGACTAAACTGGAGTAGCATGAGGAGCGGCCCTCGTATACAAGGTACATGAGATTTCTAACTTATACTTCGTCAAGCATGTACACCATAGTTTGTTCACTTTAACTTTAATCACTTCAAGATGCTTATGATAGGGGCAATGAGAGCTGAAAGCTATAAGTACCTTAATTTTTGGAAGCTCTTTATGAGGCTTGAATCCTACTTCCTTTTATAAAAAGGCCTTTCCTCCACCATTATATTGAGTCTCCACCTTCTATCTTTATTCACCTACTTTGAGAGCATAGTGGTCATTCATAGTTCTATGTGCATTGTCCCAAGACTAGTTGATTGATGCATACTTTGATATTGCTTGTTTTAAACTATTTGTATCTAGTCACTCTTATGAACTTTGAAGGTGTCCTATGCATTTATATTTTCTACTCTATTGAGGGACAAGCTGAATACTATTATGCTATGTTTTCTTTATGTGAAACAAACAAACATCTTGCAAAGCATTGTTATTCATGAATATTTTGTTTGTACCTTTTCATGTTGCATCATAGTTTCTTTGTCTTATTGCTAGAAATTTGTCTTTCATGTTATGATTGAAGTACTATGATCTAGCTTTGAATGTTTTACAAATACTTTGATCAAGTCTTTGATGGTGCATGTCACCTCAAAAATTATTCTTTCTTTTTATCACTTACCTACTCGAGGACGAGCAAGAGTTAAGCTTGGGGATGTTGACACATTGCAAATGTATCTATAATTTTTGATGTTCCATGCTTGGTTTTATCTACTTTCTTGTGTTTTGTCCACACTTTGGAGTACTTTTCATATGATTTCTTGGACTAACCTATTAACAAGTGCCACAGTGCCAGTTGCCTGTTTTCTGCTATTTTTGGTTCCAGGAAAGTCAGAAAATCAATATTCTTGGAATTGGACCGGACAAAAGAGAAAGTTGATATTTTCCCGGAAGACTCACGGAGCCAGAAGGAGAGTCGGAGACGGGCTACAGGGTGGCCACACCACCCCATGGCGCGGGTCCCCCCAGGCCGTGCCAGGGCATGGTGTGGGCCACCTGGCCGCCCACCGACCTTGCCTTCTGTCCTATAAGAAACGTCCCGAGGCATAAACCCTAGGTAGTCAACCAGAAATCCACGAAAAGTTCCGCTGCACCGTCGCCACCGAAGGGGAGATTCGGGGGACAGAAAGTCTTTGTTCTGGCACCCTCCCGGGACGGGGAAGTGCCCCCGGAGCCATCTCCATCGATCTCCACCACCATTTCCATCACCATTGCTGATTCCCATGATGAGGAGGGAGTAGTTCTCTCTCGAGGCTAAGGGTTCTACCGGTAGCTATGTGTTCATCTCTCTCTCTATGCATGATCTTATTGAGATCATGAGGTTGTAATCTATATATCTATTCTGCTACTCAAGTGCTTTAATGAATCTCTACTCTCCCCATGTATGTGAAAGTGATAGCGTGCTCACCATGGTGGCACTTAGGCTAGAGATTACAAATACTTGTTATGAGTTATATTTGGAGTTGGATGTCTTTATGAAATTGTGGTGTTTGTTGGACTCATCTAGTACTCAAGGTGACAGTGTGGGGTTTTCTAGATGGGAAAGGCTTACTTTGAGGTGTGTTGTTATAGCCCTACCATCGATTAGAGTGTTCAACCGGAGAGTAGTTAAGAGTAGTATCATAAAGAGAAGATATTTATATGAGAGTGTTCACTAGTGAAAGTATGATCCCTAGGCCTTGTTTCTTAGCATTGATACACTATTTGCTATTAGATATATTACATGTTTGCTTGTTTCAATCTTTATTTCAGTTTGCCTTTAGTCTTTTCCACGCCATCAAGTTATCTTCTATCACCGTTACCACTTATAAATATCCATACCATTTGTATTTCACTATCTCTTCGCCGAACTAGTGCACCTATACACCTGACAAGTGTATCGGGTGTGTTGGGGACACAAGAGACTTCTTGTGTCTTGATTACAGGGTTGTTTGAGAGGAAATACCTTGGACCACTTCCTTCCTGAGTTCGATAAACCTTGGGTGATCCACTTAAGGGAAAACTTGTTGTTGTTCTACAAACCTCTACACTTGGAGGCCCAACAACTGTCTACAAGAATAGAAGTACGTAGACATCAAGCTATTTTCTAGCGCCGTTGCCGGGAGGTAAGGTAAAAGGTACTCACATCCTCCGGTGTGAGTGCTCAAAGTTATTTCCTTTAGATTCTGCAATATGTCTTTTTGTTTCTTGTTTTCACTAGTTAGGCTTAATGGAAAACAACAGCAAAATTAGAGAGCTTTATAGTATTTATCTTGAGTTAGGACATGAAGTGTTTGAAGAGAAAATTAAAAAACCTATGGAACTTTATTTGCATGCTAATAGCAATGTTATTAGTATGAATTCTTTGAACACCATTATTGCTAATTCTATGGAAAAGTCTAAGCTTGGGGAAGCTGGTTTTGATGAAAATGATCTTTTTAGTCCCCCAAGCATGGAGGAGAAAATTTAGTTTGATGATACTATGCCTCCAATATATGATGATTACAATGACGAATATGATATTTTCAGTCCACCTAATATTGAGGAGGAAATTAATTATGATTACAATATGCATCATATATTTGATGATTATGGTGATGAGAATAACAATGATAGCTATTTTGTTAAATTTTCTCCCACTACAATTAATAAGAATGACTATGCTTATGTGGAGAGTAATAATTATTATATGCATGTGGCTCATGATAAGAATGTTTCTTGTGATAATATATTGTTAATTTTATTCATGATGCTACTGAAAGTTATTATGAGAGAGGGAAACATGGTTTTATGTATCTCAACAATATTAAGTTTCCCCTCTTTATGTTGAAAGTCTTGAAGTTGCACTTGTTTTGCTTTCCTATGCTTGTTACTTTGTGCTTTCATGACTTGTTTATTTACAAGATTCCTATGCATAGGAAGTGGGTTAGACTTAAATGTGTTTTTAATTTGCTTCTTGATGCTCTCTTTTACTTCAATTCGTATTTCTTATGTGAGCGTCTTCTCAAACTATGATGCCTAACTTAAAGGCGTTAAAGAAAAGTACTTATTGGGAGATAACCCAAAAGTTTTAGATGAGTCTTGGAATTTATTACCTCTGTAATAACCGCTCCTTATCCTTTTTATTTGGTTTTTGTGCGAAGAGTAACATCTAATGAGAGAGAAGTAATGATTGGGAAAGTTGCTGTCCCGAAACAGATTTCTGTGCTTCACCATAAAAATTCGTGTAAACTCTATGTCATCTTTTTGAGGCGTAAATTTTTGTGCTTCTGCCCTTGGTTGTTATCTAACGTTCCTTAGTTTAACACTTTTCGATTTGAGCAACATAAGGTCTTCGAAAAAATTCGTCTTTACCTGCTGGTCTGTTTTGACAGATTTCTGCCATTTTCTCCATTTGCTTCTTGTTGGTTCCTTTTTGAGTTCTTTTGGGGAATTGAGCTTTTTGAAGGAAGTGATTTAGTAGATAGTGTTCTAATGGAAGTTTATTTGGTGTTAGAACAGAACCTTAAGACTTATTATCTTGAAGTGCACTAATGTTGCTAATAAAAGATTGTGTGAAGTTTTGTATGAAGGAAAAATTTCAGATGTATGGAAGGAATGAGTAATGAGATGAAGGATGGACTAAAGCTCAAGCTTGGGGGTGCCACGCGTGTCACCCCAAGAAATATCCAAGAAGTACAAGCGTAAAAATCTTGGGGATACCCAAGGCATCCCCTTCTTCATCGATAAAAGTCCCAGGTTTCTTCCAAACGCTTCATTTTTATTGTTTCATGCACAGTTGTGTTGTTCTTGGAGCGTCTTCTTTCTCGTTTTTGTTTTGGTTTTTCAGTTTGCTTAGTTTGCTTAGTCTTCTGAATAAATTGGTTGGACCCCCTCTTTCATACATTGGTTTGCAAATAGTTTGGGTTGGAATGGAAAAGAGTAGGAAAGTACATGCTTATGTGGTAAAAAGAGCTTGTTTTTGACTGTGGCCTATGCTCTGTCATGCCATGCTTGATATTGTTTTGGCTTTATGCTTAGTATTCTTTGTTGTAGCATGACTTGTTATAAACAATTGAGATTGCTTAATGTGCCTTGGATGAATCATGCGTTGTTTTAGCATATTAAAGCATAGTATTGTGGTATTCTCCTTTGATGCTTTATTTGGGTTGACTTGGCGCATGCTCACACCATGTTATGACTATCTCAAGTCACCATAGCCCTTTATGATCCTTCAGTTTTCAACTTGTAGTATCACTTTATGCTTTGATCAATGATGTTTTGTCGCTCTGCGTGATTATGGCCATTATTGCTCTCTTAGTTTGTCGCTCCCAGTCTTTTGCTAGCCTCCACAACCAAGTATGAGTTCCACTCATGCATCCAACTCCCTAAACCAAGTCATTCCAAAGAGTCCACCATACCTACCTACTAGCTTATGCTATTCCAAGTATATTCATGCTTTTGTTTACCTTCCAAATTAAACTTGTTATGAGAAAACTAGTGATTAAAACTCTCACGAACTTGATGGCATACTTTACTTTTCTTGCGCTTAATAAACTTGAACCATTGTGTCGTCTATGTTGTATATGCTTGCGCTTATTTCTTGGGGATTATCAGAACCATGCTGTCATGGGGAACGCTTTCAACATTGCACTTGGTACTTGTACCTAGTTGATATCAAGCTCTTTTGTATATGGATTTCGTCGGTGTGAAATGAAAGGGGAGCTTGTAAGTCCATGGAGTTATGTATATGTGTTAGAGAAATGCCTGGGCCGCTGGTCTAATCCATGCTGACATGGTGGAAACCTGCAGCGTAACCATCATGAGCTGTCTATGAAGCATTATTCCTATAAAAAAAGAGTCCTATATTGAGAAAACAAGAGAAAAGAGAAAAAAAAGAGATTATGAAAAGAGGAAAGAGAGAAAAAAGAACCATATTCCCATGGTAAATAAGAAGATTGCTGAGATGCTCGTTGTCTGCTTGCCTTGTCATTTTGATATGGGGATTCTTCCGTATCATCGGGCAAGGGGTACCCTGTTGGCGGTTCTCTGTGATACACATATACTTACAATGACAAGAACTTACCGGTGACTAAACTGGAGTAGCATGAGGAGCGGCCCTCGTATACAAGGTACATGAGATTTCTAACTTATACTTCGTCAAGCATGTACACCATAGTTTGTTCACTTTAACTTTAATCACTTCAAGATGCTTATGATAGGGGCAATGAGAGCTGAAAGCTATAAGTACCTTAATTTTTGGAAGCTCTTTATGAGGCTTGAATCCTACTTCCTTTTATAAAAAGGCCTTTCCTCCACCATTATATTGAGTCTCCACCTTCTATCTTTATTCACCTACTTTGAGAGCATAGTGGTCATTCATAGTTCTATGTGCATTGTCCCAAGACTAGTTGATTGATGCATACTTTGATATTGCTTGTTTTAAACTATTTGTATCTAGTCACTCTTATGAACTTTGAAGGTGTCCTATGCATTTATATTTTCTACTCTATTGAGGGACAAGCTGAATACTATTATGCTATGTTTTCTTTATGTGAAACAAACAAACATCTTGCAAAGCATTGTTATTCATGAATATTTTGTTTGTACCTTTTCATGTTGCATCATAGTTTCTTTGTCTTATTGCTAGAAATTTGTCTTTCATGTTATGATTGAAGTACTATGATCTAGCTTTGAATGTTTTACAAATACTTTGATCAAGTCTTTGATGGTGCATGTCACCTCAAAAATTATTCTTTCTTTTTATCACTTACCTACTCGAGGACGAGCAAGAGTTAAGCTTGGGGATGTTGACACATTGCAAATGTATCTATAATTTTTGATGTTCCATGCTTGGTTTTATCTACTTTCTTGTGTTTTGTCCACACTTTGGAGTACTTTTCATATGATTTCTTGGACTAACCTATTAACAAGTGCCACAGTGCCAGTTGCCTGTTTTCTGCTATTTTTGGTTCCAGGAAAGTCAGAAAATCAATATTCTTGGAATTGGACCGGACAAAAGAGAAAGTTGATATTTTCCCGGAAGACTCACGGAGCCAGAAGGAGAGTCGGAGACGGGCTACAGGGTGGCCACACCACCCCATGGCGCGGGTCCCCCCAGGCCGTGCCAGGGCATGGTGTGGGCCACCTGGCCGCCCACCGACCTTGCCTTCTGTCCTATAAGAAACGTCCCGAGGCATAAACCCTAGGTAGTCAACCAGAAATCCACGAAAAGTTCCGCTGCACCGTCGCCACCGAAGGGGAGATTCGGGGGACAGAAAGTCTTTGTTCTGGCACCCTCCCGGGACGGGGAAGTGCCCCCGGAGCCATCTCCATCGATCTCCACCACCATTTCCATCACCATTGCTGATTCCCATGATGAGGAGGGAGTAGTTCTCTCTCGAGGCTAAGGGTTCTACCGGTAGCTATGTGTTCATCTCTCTCTCTATGCATGATCTTATTGAGATCATGAGGTTGTAATCTATATATCTATTCTGCTACTCAAGTGCTTTAATGAATCTCTACTCTCCCCATGTATGTGAAAGTGATAGCGTGCTCACCATGGTGGCACTTAGGCTAGAGATTACAAATACTTGTTATGAGTTATATTTGGAGTTGGATGTCTTTATGAAATTGTGGTGTTTGTTGGACTCATCTAGTACTCAAGGTGACAGTGTGGGGTTTTCTAGATGGGAAAGGCTTACTTTGAGGTGTGTTGTTATAGCCCTACCATCGATTAGAGTGTTCAACCGGAGAGTAGTTAAGAGTAGTATCATAAAGAGAAGATATTTATATGAGAGTGTTCACTAGTGAAAGTATGATCCCTAGGCCTTGTTTCTTAGCATTGATACACTATTTGCTATTAGATATATTACATGTTTGCTTGTTTCAATCTTTATTTCAGTTTGCCTTTAGTCTTTTCCACGCCATCAAGTTATCTTCTATCACCGTTACCACTTATAAATATCCATACCATTTGTATTTCACTATCTCTTCGCCGAACTAGTGCACCTATACACCTGACAAGTGTATCGGGTGTGTTGGGGACACAAGAGACTTCTTGTGTCTTGATTACAGGGTTGTTTGAGAGGAAATACCTTGGACCACTTCCTTCCTGAGTTCGATAAACCTTGGGTGATCCACTTAAGGGAAAACTTGTTGTTGTTCTACAAACCTCTACACTTGGAGGCCCAACAACTGTCTACAAGAATAGAAGTACGTAGACATCAAGCTATTTTCTAGCGCCGTTGCCGGGAGGTAAGGTAAAAGGTACTCACATCCTCCGGTGTGAGTGCTCAAAGTTATTTCCTTTAGATTCTGCAATATGTCTTTTTGTTTCTTGTTTTCACTAGTTAGGCTTAATGGAAAACAACAGCAAAATTAGAGAGCTTTATAGTATTTATCTTGAGTTAGGACATGAAGTGTTTGAAGAGAAAATTAAAAAACCTATGGAACTTTATTTGCATGCTAATAGCAATGTTATTAGTATGAATTCTTTGAACACCATTATTGCTAATTCTATGGAAAAGTCTAAGCTTGGGGAAGCTGGTTTTGATGAAAATGATCTTTTTAGTCCCCCAAGCATGGAGGAGAAAATTTAGTTTGATGATACTATGCCTCCAATATATGATGATTACAATGACGAATATGATATTTTCAGTCCACCTAATATTGAGGAGGAAATTAATTATGATTACAATATGCATCATATATTTGATGATTATGGTGATGAGAATAACAATGATAGCTATTTTGTTAAATTTTCTCCCACTACAATTAATAAGAATGACTATGCTTATGTGGAGAGTAATAATTATTATATGCATGTGGCTCATGATAAGAATGTTTCTTGTGATAATATATTGTTAATTTTATTCATGATGCTACTGAAAGTTATTATGAGAGAGGGAAACATGGTTTTATGTATCTCAACAATATTAAGTTTCCCCTCTTTATGTTGAAAGTCTTGAAGTTGCACTTGTTTTGCTTTCCTATGCTTGTTACTTTGTGCTTTCATGACTTGTTTATTTACAAGATTCCTATGCATAGGAAGTGGGTTAGACTTAAATGTGTTTTTAATTTGCTTCTTGATGCTCTCTTTTACTTCAATTCGTATTTCTTATGTGAGCGTCTTCTCAAACTATGATGCCTAACTTAAAGGCGTTAAAGAAAAGTACTTATTGGGAGATAACCCAAAAGTTTTAGATGAGTCTTGGAATTTATTACCTCTGTAATAACCGCTCCTTATCCTTTTTATTTGGTTTTTGTGCGAAGAGTAACATCTAATGAGAGAGAAGTAATGATTGGGAAAGTTGCTGTCCCGAAACAGATTTCTGTGCTTCACCATAAAAATTCGTGTAAACTCTATGTCATCTTTTTGAGGCGTAAATTTTTGTGCTTCTGCCCTTGGTTGTTATCTAACGTTCCTTAGTTTAACACTTTTCGATTTGAGCAACATAAGGTCTTCGAAAAAATTCGTCTTTACCTGCTGGTCTGTTTTGACAGATTTCTGCCATTTTCTCCATTTGCTTCTTGTTGGTTCCTTTTTGAGTTCTTTTGGGGAATTGAGCTTTTTGAAGGAAGTGATTTAGTAGATAGTGTTCTAATGGATGTTTATTTGGTGTTAGAACAGAACCTTAAGACTTATTATCTTGAAGTGCACTAATGTTGCTAATAAAAGATTGTGTGAAGTTTTGTATGAAGGAAAAATTTCAGATGTATGGAAGGAATGAGTAATGAGATGAAGGATGGACTAAAGCTCAAGCTTGGGGGTGCCACGCGTGTCACCCCAAGAAATATCCAAGAAGTACAAGCGTAAAAATCTTGGGGATACCCAAGGCATCCCCTTCTTCATCGATAAAAGTCCCAGGTTTCTTCCAAACGCTTCATTTTTATTGTTTCATGCACAGTTGTGTTGTTCTTGGAGCGTCTTCTTTCTCGTTTTTGTTTTGGTTTTTCGTTTGCTTAGTTTGCTTAGTTTTCTGAATAAATTGGTTGGACCCCCTCTTTCATACATTGGTTTGCAAATAGTTTGGGTTGGAATGGAAAAGAGTAGGAAAGTACATGCTTATGTGGTAAAAAGAGCTCGTTTTTGACTGTGGCCTATGCTCTGTCATGCCATGCTTGATATTGTTTTGGCTTTATGCTTAGTATTCTTTGTTGTAGCATGACTTGTTATAAACAATTGAGATTGCTTAATGTGCCTTGGATGAATCATGCGTTGTTTTAGCATATTAAAGCATAGTATTGTGGTATTCTCCTTTGATGCTTTATTTGGGTTGACTTGGCGCATGCTCACACCATGTTATGACTATCTCAAGTCACCATAGCCCTTTATGATCCTTCAGTTTTCAACTTGTAGTATCACTTTATGCTTTGATCAATGATGTTTTGTCGCTCTGCGTGATTATGGCCATTATTGCTCTCTTAGTTTGTCGCTCCCAGTCTTTTGCTAGCCTCCACAACCAAGTATGAGTTCCACTCATGCATCCAACTCCCTAAACCAAGTCATTCCAAAGAGTCCACCATACCTACCTACTAGCTTATGCTATTCCAAGTATATTCATGCTTTTGTTTACCTTCCAAATTAAACTTGTTATGAGAAAACTAGTGATTAAAACTCTCACGAACTTGATGGCATACTTTACTTTTCTTGCGCTTAATAAACTTGAACCATTGTGTCGTCTATGTTGTATATGCTTGCGCTTATTTCTTGGGGATTATCAGAACCATGCTGTCATGGGGAACGCTTTCAACATTGCACTTGGTACTTGTACCTAGTTGATATCATGCTCTTTTGTATATGGATTTCGTCGGTGTGAAATGAAAGGGGAGCTTGTAAGTCCATGGAGTTATGTATATGTGTTAGAGAAATGCCTGGGCCGCTGGTCTAATCCATGCTGACATGGTGGAAACCTGCAGCGTAACCATCATGAGCTGTCTATGAAGCATTATTCCTATAAAAAAAGAGTCCTATATTGAGAAAACAAGAGAAAAGAGAAAAAAAAGAGATTATGAAAAGAGGAAAGAGAGAAAAAAGAACCATATTCCCATGGTAAATAAGAAGATTGCTGAGATGCTCGTTGTCTGCTTGCCTTGTCATTTTGATATGGGGATTCTTCCGTATCATCGGGCAAGGGGTACCCTGTTGGCGGTTCTCTGTGATACACATATACTTACAATGACAAGAACTTACCGGTGACTAAACTTGAGTAGCATGAGGAGCGGCCCTCGTATACAAGGGACATGAGATTTCTAACTTATACTTCGTCAAGCATGTACACCATAGTTTGTTCACTTTAACTTTAATCACTTCAAGATGCTTATGATAGGGGCAATGAGAGCTGAAAGCTATAAGTACCTTAATTTTTGGAAGCTCTTTATGAGGCTTGAATCCCTACTTCCTTTTATAAAAAGGCCTTTCTTCCACCATTATATTGAGTCTCCACCTTCTATCTTTATGCACCTACTTTGAGAGCATAGTGGTCATTCATAGTTCTATGTGCATTGTCCCAAGACTAGTTGATTGATGCATACTTTGATATTGCTTGTTTTAAACTATTTGTATCTAGTCACTCTTATGAACTTTGAAGGTGTCCTATGCATTTATATTTTCTACTCTATTGAGGGACAAGCTGAATACTATTATGCTATGTTTTCTTTATGTGAAACAAACAAACATCTTGCAAAGCATTGTTATTCATGAATCTTTTGTTTGTACCTTTTCATGTTGCATCATAGTTTCTTTGTCTTATTGCTAGAACTTTGTCTTTCATGTTATGATTGAAGTACTATGATCTAGCTTTGAATGTTTTACAAATACTTTGATCAAGTCTTTGATGGTGCATGTCACCTCAAAAATTATTCTTTCTTTTTATCACTTACCTACTCGAGGACGAGCAAGAGTTAAGCTTGGGGATGTTGACACATTGCAAATGTATCTATAATTTTTGATGTTCCATGCTTGGTTTTATCTACTTTCTTGTGTTTTGTCCACACTTTGGAGTACTTTTCATATGATTTCTTGGACTAACCTATTAACAAGTGCCACAGTGCCAGTTGCCTGTTTTCTGCTGTTTTTGGTTCCAGGAAAGTCAGAAAATCAATATTCTTGGAATTGGACCGGACAAAAGAGAAAGTTGATATTTTCCCGGAAGATTCACGGAGCCAGAAGGAGAGTCGGAGACGGGCTACAGGGTGGCCACACCACCCCATGGCACGGGTCCCCCCAGGCCATGCCAGGGCATGGTGTGGGCCACCTGGCTGCCCACCGACCTTGCCTTCTGGCCTATAAGAAACGTCCCGAGGCATAAACCCTAGGTAGTCAACCAGAAATCCACGAAAAGTTCCGCTGCACCGCCGCCACCGAAGGGGAGATTCGGGGGACAGAAAGTCTTTGTTCTGGCACCCTCCCGGGACGGGGAAGTGCCCCCGGAGCCATCTCCATCGATCTCCACCACCATTTCCATCACCATTGCTGATTCCCATGATGAGGAGGGAGTAGTTCTCTCTCGAGGCTCAGGGTTCTACCGGTAGCTATGTGTTCATCTCTCTCTCTATGCATGATCTTATTGAGATCACGAGGTTGTAATCTATATATCTATTCTGCTACTCAAGTGCTTTAATGAATCTCTACTCTCCCCATGTGTGTGAAAGTGATAGCGTGCTCACCATGGTGGAACTTAGGCTAGAGATTACAAATACTTGTTATGAGTTATATTTGGAGTTGGATGTCTTTATGAAATTGTGGTGTTTGTTGGACTCATCTAGTACTCAAGGTGACAGTGTGGGGTTTTCTAGATGGGAAAGGCTTACTTTGAGGTGTGTTGTTATAGCCCTACCATCGATTAGAGTGTTCAACCGGAGAGTAGTTAAGAGTAGTATCATAAAGAGAAGATATTTATATGAGAGTGTTCACTAGTGAAAGTATGATCCCTAGGCCTTGTTTCTTAGCATTGATACACCATTTGCTATTAGATCTGTTACATGTTTGCTTGCTTCCATCTTTATTTCAGTTTGCCTTTAGTCTTTTCCACGCCATCAAGTTATCTTCTATCACCGTTACCACTTATAAATATCCATACCATTTGTATTTCACTATCTCTTCGCCGAACTAGTGCACCTATACACCTGACAAGTGTATTGGGTGTGTTGGGGACACAAGAGACTTCTTGTGTCTTGATTTGCAGGGTTGTTTGAGAGGAAATACCGTTGACCACTTCCTTCCTGAGTTCGATAAACCTTGGGTGATCCACTTAAGGGAAAACTTGATGCTATTCTACAAACCTCTGCACTTGGAGGCCCAACAACTGTCAACAAGAATATAAGTGCGTAGACATCAACCTTCCCAACCGTCCATGACCGCGGACACGGCTATTCGAATAGATTTACACTCTACAGAGGTTGTACACTTTACCCACACCATCCGGGTAGACTACCCTGATCCACACCGATCGTGTCTCGAGTAACCGATCAAGACTCTCTGGATGCCCACTCCAGTATAAGTGCCTACCCTATGAGTGTTGTTCCCTTCAACACCGGGACGTCGGGTACCGAGGACCAACCGGAGCGCATTTTACACTTTACACAGTGGGCGCTTTCAATGAGGGGCTCATAGTAACGCATGGAGGCCCGCAGACCCTTCGTTCCTTCTCCAGGTTGATGTCCCACATGGACCCTTACGTGAGAAGGCCCACCCTCCAGGGATCGCGATCCCCTGTAGTAGTTACGAGGCATCTTATACCAGAATAGACAAACATCAAATCTAGCCCTGTCCCATTCCAGAGTAATGTGGTTGCACAGGATTAATTGTTCTAGCAAAACTACAAAGAACCGGGTGCGTTATCATAAACCTTTTTCCTCCATCTTTCCTTCAGCATTTTGTAAAACAAAACCTTTTTCTTTCTCAACATCTCTTGGGAGGTCCCACCTCACCAAGGTTTTATCATAAAACATTTGGTAAAATATTGTAGGGGTCTTGCCATCCTATAGCTTTGCTTTGGCTAAATCGGGGGTCTCCAAAGGGTATGGTGTATTACGCCATCTACCATACTAGGGACATATAGGAGTCATCAAAGGGGTTTGTACTTAATAGTACAAAAGTGTAATAGTTCGGAGGAGCCAAACCACTACCATATAGACAACATCATATAGTAAAACAATGCAGTTTTCATAAAGTAGTAAGTGAAACATGCATAAGTAAAATAGTAGGACAAGGCTTATGAGCAAGAAGGTGGCTTGCCTGATTATCAGCAATATGGAAATATGTCCCTAGACTTCTTCTTAGAATACCATAATGTCCAATAATAATTACTCCTTCTTCTACTCTCCGATTTCATCACAACTATCGTCGTCCAGACAGCACATGCAAACAAACCAAGCCACCATCAACGCAAGGCATACACGCACCAATACAATACATCAAGCAATTGAATAATACCGAATTGAGATTCATATGATTTTGAGAGGATTGGATTTAGGAGATTGAGATGGCCTTGAGAAGGGGATGAACACCCATTAGGGTTTATTGTCGAGGAACTACCTAAGAGGGGGTTTTGGACCAAGAACATATTCTGTATGATACCATTACATAAAAATGATACCTACAGGTAGATGTTGATGAAATGAAACCAACAAAAGTGGTTTCACTATCTTATCACTTTTCTTTAAGTAGTTATGATTTTCCTAGTGAAAAAGGTTCTAGTTTAAGGAAATAATTCACCAGAAATGTTATGTATGTCCAAAAATTATTTCGTTGGGTGGTTATGTAGGGATTGATGTACTTGTTCACTGAGAGTTGGAATCATGTCAAAATAGTTACCATAATTCCCTCAGGAAATTTCCAAAGTCAGTTCTATAGAAAAGTTGTCTTTTTCACCAGATTTAATCTACAGTATCTTTTGATAGGAAAAAAATGCCACATGGTAGGTATTTCGAGTACCTTTCTGTAGGAATTGGATTCACTCTTTTTGGAGTTCTCAAACTTCCTTAGTGGTTTTTCTACTGAGACTACCCTAGGCAGAGATGATTAATTCACCAAAATTACACAAAGCCTCCATAAAATTTGATCTCCTGGATTTTGGTAGACCTTAGTGTACCACATCACAGGGAGTTGGAATTAGGTCCATACCCATGTTGGCTTGACCTCAGGAATTTTCTAAAGGAAGATAAGGCTTGTATTTGTTATTTTTGTTATGGGCAAAATATGAAGCAAATAATTATGGGGCTAGTGTGACAGGTAGGGTACCACTGATACCTTTCAGTACAGAGTGGTTTTGTTCAAATTGGAGTTGCAGAACTCCCAGAAGGATTTTATTAGTAGAAATGGTACATCTGAGTAGTAAATTTAGTATAATTAATAGGGGAAATATTGGAGGAAACCAAGAGTATTGCATGTTAGAGGAAACATACATGCACCTAGGAAAAATTAGATCTAGGCAATTGTTGTCCTTTTCCATTTTCAATTTGATTTATTTCTAAGTGCAAGATTTAGATCTGAGCAAAAATGAATAAAAGCTGAGTAGGTGACGGCTGGGATCCAGGGCTAAGTGGGCCGCAAAGAGGGAATTTGGCCTAGCTGGGCTCGCATGCACGGGCGGGAGGCGGGTTCAAATCGCTAACGGGCAGGGCCCGGTCGTCAGTGGAACAAAGTCGGCGAAGGGGTACGGGGCACCTCCGGCCGTTCGATTAAGTGGCGATCGATGGCCGGACTCCGTCTTCCCTAGCGAGCCAGAGCAGCGGTGGTGGAAACCCTAGCGCGGCCGGCGATGGCGGGGAGGCTCACCTGGGGGCCTGCCAGCGGCCGGGAGTGGCGGAGGAGAAGCGATGCTCTTCAGCGGCTCCAGAGAGGGGCGGCATGAGGGGTTCCCACGATGGAGAGCGGCTCGCGCTAAGTCGCCGGGGGGAAGCATTCGGGTGCTCACCGGAGCCGACACCTGGGACACTCCTGAGCAGAAATAAACCCCGCTCTTTCCTATTGTATAAGTGAGAAGTGAAGGCTAGAGAAGCAACAGGGTTTCCTACGAGAAGCCGCCACGCCCCTTCTTCTATAGAAAGACCCCCGACTAGGGCAGCCGCGTTTTAAAGAAATACGAACAGTTTGGTTTTCAGTGAGCCCGCTTCTTAGTGATAGGTTTCTAAAGTATCTATCGCTATGTGCCCCTCCCCGGAACAGGGTTAGAAGGGGCTTGACTAGAGGGTTATGCTAGATCAAGAAGGGGGAAGAAAGAGGCAGAGAGGAGACGTCACGGTCCTGTTCTTTCTTGCAGGAGCCCGAGCTCGAAGCTCTATGTCCAGGGCGAAGGAGAGCAGGGGAGTGGGAGAGGAGTCTCTGGGAGGTGACGGGAAGTGTGAGGGGGAAATGAGCCGGAGTGGGGAGAGCTAGACTGGCATGTGGCAATATATACCGAAGGGGACTGGTTCTTGGTGGATTTTGTCCATTTGGGGCAAGTGAGGGAGGGGGGTGAAACCAGGGGAGGATGTTGTTGGCGTGGAGGGTGGTGTCTGGTCTAGATGCAGGTCAGAGAGAGGAAGGGTTGCTGTTGTGGCAAGAGCCTTTGGCAATAGGTGGTTGTCTCACTCCAATTCTCTACCTCGAAGCACTAGAGGACAAGGGAGAGGGGTTGCTACAGTAGCTTAGCTACAGTGCACACGACCAGGACTGAGGGGTGTTTCTGTGGAGGCTTGTTGGGAAAGATTGGATGGGGTTTGATTTGGTTTTTGGGTACTAGAAGGTTAATGTCCAAATCAGTCATAAAGGATGATCAAGTGGTATGTCTTGATTTTTGATCTTGACCACTTGAGATAAGGCTGCTGGTAGATGGGTAGGGTTAAGATACATCTCCAAGATTTATTTGGGATTTATTGGATCACTCTAGATTACTTTTGTATTATTTATTCAAAAACTGCTGAGATGGTTTTCAGGTTTGGTTTAGATATTTTTGAATTGGACAAGATGGGTTTTTGATCTAAGATGGTCCCAAAGGTGAGTACCCACTTAGGATAATTTTCCCAATATTTATTGGAAGATAAAAGTATTTAAATAATTATTATTCCAATTCAGCCATTTAAGAAAATGGCAAAAATAAATAATAAAGCTCTTCATTTATTTTTGAAGTGGGAAGATGGGGTATGATATGTGGACCTCAACTGATCCAAAAGTTGGATAAGTGTTTTGGCAAAAACCAAACTTTCCTTTATGGAAGGAGTTTTGGATATTTGGTCTATTAGAGTTGGAGCCATAATAATTATGGATAGTATTTGATAAATCTTGATGATCAAGGTAGATGAGGTAGACAAGGTGTAACAAGCATTTGCAACCTTGGGATTGGAGAATCCAAGTTGATTTTGGTGAAAACTAGAGATTTAAGGATCTTGGGTAAGATAGTTTTCATGCCACCAAAACCTTGTTGGATCTTGGAGCTCAGATCTCCCCTTGGGGAATGGGATAGATGGATGGATAGACTAAGTGATGTACATCAACATGGTATAGAGGTTTGAGCTTGATCTTGATTGAGTTCACCAAGAATTGATTTCGAACTTTGAATAAAATAAGCTTGCCAAAGGAGATTTTCAACTAGCCTTCAAAACCTTATGGGTTTAAGAAGCACAAAGATCCACTTGGAACCTGTGAAGTAGATGTTGATAGACCTATACGATTAGAACACAACCATGCAAATATTTGGTTCAGAGAAGTTGGGATGGTGGTGTGAGCTTTTATCAAAGTAGGTATGTTGACTAGATTTGTAGGAATAGTTATTTTCTTTCCTGCAAAACCATCAAGAACAAGCGGGTAGGAGGATGATCAAACCAAGGGCAAGAGTGGGCCTTGGTATTACTTAGGATGGTTCAAAGGATGGTTGAAGTGCATTTCCAAAAATGCACATGGTTTGAGAAAGGTAGGCATTCAAAAAGGTGATGTTGAAACAGATTCTAGACTTGGCCAAATTTTGCAGATTTAGGGTTTTTGACTAGAGTGTGGGTGTTGATGATTTTGATGGTTGCAAGGTACTAGACCATCATCAAGTGGATGATGTTGATGTGTAGATTGAGTAGGACGGATCCTTGCTTGATACTGGTCTCCATTGACATGGAAGCTTCTAGAATTAGATCACTTCAGAGCTGATCTGGTTAAGGGTTTTAGATGATCACCTAGTACCTAGAGATTAGATCAATATTGTATTCTTGCTTAGGGCTTGGTGATTTTTAAATTATCTTGATCCTAGTGGATGAGCTTCTAGAGTAGCTCATACTGCTTCTAAGGAATCAGGTCAACCAGAAGATCAAGGAAACTCATATTACAAACAATTCAACTACTACTAGGGTTACCATTAAGCTTAGCTTGAGGTAAGCGTGGGAAATTTTGAAAAGTTGGAGTTTGAGTAAGGTAAGACTCCTTGGTCTCCCTACCAAGAGTAGAATTCAAAAGTTTTATACAAGGTTTTGAGAATCCTAGAGGTAGGAATAGTTGAAGGTTCTGTCTTGAAAACATAAGGAGATTATATTATATATCTCTCCCTAGTTTTGTCAATAGAAGCTACTAAAATAGTTTTGGTTACATAAGCATCTTGGCTCATGTTTTGAAATGCCAGAACATTTGGGAATATATGAAATGAGCCAGGATAGTTTTGTTAAGTAGCTTTTTCACAACTGATGTTGAGGTAAGGAGTATATCTTATAATACACAATCATAAGCATAAACACAGTCAAACAACAGGCAAACACTTCATCACCATACCAGAAAAAGTTTTTGTTCCCCTAATTTTTGCATTCTGGACAACTTATCAGGGTTGCTGAAATTGGGATGTTACAAGTATCTTATCAACTTAAACTACCTGAAGAGATGTCTGTCATCCACAATGTGTTCCATATCTTGCTACTTCGCAAATGCTTAGAAGTGCCTGAGAAGACCGAAGTTTTCAAGAACATCGATCACCGAGCTGTTGATATCAACAAGGATCTGAGGTATCATGAAGTGCCCATCCGTATCTTGGAGGAAGCCTACATAACCACCAGGACCAGGAGTATCAAATTTCTCAAGATTCAATGGAGCAAGCATGCCGAAGAAGAAGCCACAACACTAGGACTGAGTTCCCAGATCTCTTTAGTTCCTAGTTTTCTTTCTTAAATCTCGGGACGAGATTTTGTTTAAGCGGGGAAGTTTTGTAACGTCCCAAAACTTTAATCCAAGTGATCCAGATCAAATCTACCCAATTTAGGGTTAACAAAACCTTTTTCTATTTAAAATCTTTAAGCATTCATATGTGTGTGCATTTAAAATAGGAGTTGTTTGAAAGGCTACTATTGTTTGTTCTAATGGTTGTAAAATGGTTCTATGATGAATGTCACATCATCTTGATCATTCCCAAGCAAAAACCAAAGAAAAAGAAATAAAAAAGAATTAAATAAAGGAAATGGTCACTTTTGCCATTTTAATCACCTAGCCCACTTTGGTTATTCCTAGCACTCAAATTCAAACAGAAACAATTGTCGATCTTTGCACCCCTTGATAGTACAAGTAGTGATGTGCCAAGTCCCACTTTGTGTCATCCCAAAAACATTCAAACTCTAATTTTAAATGAAAATTGAAAATTGAATCTAGTTCATATGTCTAGATCATAGTTTTTCAAAAACCAATCAAATGAATTCCATTTGATTGGTCCTAGCAACCACAGATGCTTAAGCATGTGACAAACCACTCCACCAAAAATCTTTAAAAAATTCAAAAGTTTTCTTCTTGCGGCAATTTGGTCGAACAGGTGGCATGCAAGATTTTTCTGCCTAACAAACACTATTGATGGATCAATGCCTTGTCGAGTTTTGGGGCCCATTTTGGTTCCCCTGTCTCCCCCAGCTCTAACCAAACCCTCATTGGCCTACCCTTTAGCCTAGAACAGCAGTTACACGCCGCCCGTTTTTGCTCACCGCCGGCCGAGCGTGGGCAACGCTCTACATACCACTCCGTGCCAATCCAGCACCACCACTAGCTCCGCCCAACCCTACCGCACTCCCATGTCATGTCCCCGAGTGCAGCCAGCCCCTGGACTACCATGGACAGCCCCCACACTGAGCCTCTACGCCATGCGCAGCGCATGCCAGAGCGCTGTCCCAGACAGAGCAACACAAGCCACGCCTTGGTCCCAGCTCGTGTGCGCCGCTCCGCCATAAACCCAGCACCCCGCCAGACACGGCCGTGCACCGCCACGCGACCCACAGTCGCCAGGAACCCTGTCGAGCACCGCCTCTGTCCCTCAGAGCGCGGGAAGCTCCTGACCGCTAGCCACCTCCCCTAGCGTCGGCATTAAGCTCTAGATGATCGCGAGGGAACCGCCCACCATCCGCCTACACCGCCCACGCTGGTAGCCCCCTGTGCCGTCGTCACCGACGAGCTCCGCCCACACCCTTCGGTCCCCTCGTCGAGCCTATATAAGGAGGCCACCCCCAGCCTCAATCGCCACACCATTCCAGTCCCCTCTCTCCACTGATCATTTCCCCTCTCTCGCCGGAGCCGCTCGAGCAGCCCATCGCCGAAATGCCGCCAGAGTCAGCCGCAGCAGAGGAGGAGAAGCTCCCCTCGATTTCGTCCACCTCAGCCCCTGCCGCGACCTCGCATGAGTCCACCGTCGTCGTCTCGTTCGATCGCCCCCATCGCCGCACTAGCTGGAGCCCTAATACGTCCCGACTGCACCCCCACCGACCGCTCTAGGGTTCAGTCTCGCCAGTGACGTGTACGTCGTCGATAATGACCGTGAGCCGTTGATCCAGGATCTAATCGTGTGGTCCTTATCGCCCTGTACCGCTTCGCGTTTAATGAGTCACTAACAGGCGGGACCCCCCTGTCAGCAGCCCACAGCGCCACAGAGTGTACACCGGCCGGCCCATTTAGTTTCCAGCGTTGACCCAGTAATTCAAATATATGTTTTTCTATTTTAATTAAAACTTAGTTCTGTCCTTTAGTTTAAAAATCAATTTAGAGAGTTATACAAATCCAAATTGAAGGATTCCAATTTTCTTGGTAGGTAATGAAAATCTCTATCTAAGCCAATTGGATTTAAATCATTTAGAGTTAGAGATCTCTCCTAGTAAAAATATCAAGACATAAGCTTTTGCACATTCAAACATTTTTCTAAAATCAACCAAAATAGATTCTGAGTTGATTCCAACTCTCAAAAATCACATTTAACCATACCTATCTGAATATGTAATCATATTGAGGTCTACATATAGTGACTTTGGACTAGTACCAAAATAATGCTATATAGGCATTTCTAGTCAATTTAAATCATTAATTATTAAACTTAAACTTATTAAAATATGATCCAACATTTAAGTCACATTCCCATGTGTTAGAATATGTGGTTATGACATGTGTCCACATGATCGCATTTTTAATTGGATAATATTAAATCTTAGTTAATTTCAATGAGTAGAAATTACTTTTCTCAAATAAAAAGAATGAAGCTAGTTCATTAAACCTGGTGATGCTTGAGATGATAATAGATTATAAAATGTGTGACTTAGTGTGCTAAGTAGACTAGTTAAGTATTGTTTGGTGATTGTGTATCCCATATGTATTTATAGACGATAGTACCGACCAAGCTTTCGAGGAGGAGGAGTTCTACCAAGAGGAGGAGGAAGACAATTTCAACCACTGCACTACACAAGGCAAGCCTAGCACTTCAAGTAAACTCAGCAAGCTATTGTTAGCAAGCTAGAATTAAGCTAGATAACCTAAGCCAATGCCTTAGGCATGCTTTGGTTATACACTTTGACTTATACCTACTCCATGTTTTATTTACAAGCTTTATTTCCTTTTCTCTACCAAAGTCCTTTACTTGTTTAAAGGTAGCATAAAGAGTATAAAATTTGACCTATCTAGTTAGACTGAGATGTCATTCTATGGCATGAGATTGAGATTAGCATCCCACCTTAGTGAACACTCTTAACTTAGTAGTTGGAACTAAACCAAAACTTGATTCACTCTAGATGGGAATACTTGGTGAAAATGATTTGTGAAAACCTTGGAATGATGAGTCATTCTATTGAGATGTTTTGACATGTGTTGAGAAACACAAATGGTGTATGATGATGATGAAAATGTTGAGGCATGAGCCTTAGCCCTTTTACAAAACTGATGGTTGGGTTCGGATGCGATACCATTCCAATTTTACTGTACAACTACAATACCTGAATTGGGTAAGGCTTATCCAGAAGTTTATATGCATTAGTATTACTTCCCTCTCGGGAGAGGTTTGAGCTGAGGCTACCTCTGAATGTTGTCCTCCTATGTGGTGCCCAGGATGCCAGATGGTCATGGCTAGGAGGCCACGCTCATAGGAGAGGTTCTTATACTAGGGTGTGTAAAGGAAAGGTTATGTTTGATTATCTGCATACTAAGTATGATGATTCAGGGTTATCCCTGATAGATGTATAGAATCTTGTGGTGAAAGTGTACCACCTCTGCAGAGTGTGAAACTATTCGAATAGCCGCATCCGCGGTTATGGACAGTTGGAGTGGCCATACTGTTCCGTTGTCAGATGTTTTCAAAATGACTTATGAAATGAATTGTGACATGACTTGACCACAACGGAGTTGTGACTATGACAACTAAGTTCCCACTTAGGTGATTTCAAACTTTATTTTATCTTTCTTTGTTTCTGAACTCAGCATAGGTTTCAAACTTAGCTTTACAAATAAACTTAGAACTTAGCATTCCTACTTGAACTACTTTGCCTGTTAGTGATAGTTTGCGAGTACTTAAAGAGTACTCATGGCTTTTGTCCCTGGCTATTCCCGTGGCCAGACTATGAGGAGGACTACCCTGAAGGAGGACAACAGGACGGCTACGACAACTAGGATCATCTCCCATCGTTACATTGCATGTGACTCTAAAGATGGAGCTCACCACTATGCTATCTTTTCTAGTACTTGATTGTACTAAGACTGGATCATGAGATCCTTTATTTGTGTAAGACCTTATTATGGTTTGTAATGGATGATGTATTTTGATATCCAATTGGTTATGTCTCGCAAAAATGGTAATCCTGGGATTGTGATGTATGGCATAACAGGCATCTGGGATTAAAAATCCGGGTGTTGACAGACAGTCTGTAACATCCCAGCATTAGAGCTTATAAATAAGCTGAGATGAGGTGTGTGCATTGCATTCATGCATAGAAAAATCTAGCTAATTTCTGCGCTTTTAAATAAACTTGTCGAACTGATTCAAGCTTCTCTTAACTTGATGGAATTGAAGTAGATCATCAAATTGACTTCGATAAATTTCTATATGACTTTGCTAAAAACCTTACCTTTGGGTAATATAATTTGATCTAAGGGTAGATCAAATGTAATAAAACTAAGTCACAACACACTACTTAATAAAGAGTAGTAGATCTTCTAGAGTTCATTACATGGTATTCCCTATAACAACTGAAGGATGAATACTTAATATTCTAAAGATGATATCAAGGTATTATCTACGACAATCCTTGAATACCAAGTTAAGCATATAACTTAAGTAAAGAAACTCTATAACTAAACCTTGATACACTTGCTTATCATAGTTATTCCTACCATGGGAATCATGGTGGTTCTTAAATGTTAACTCTTATTACAAATAGAAAGAAAATAGAAGTCTAGCCAAGACCATTAATCACATGCACTTGTTGTCATATTAACATATGACATTCCTAAATATCTAAGTCCTAGTGTCAATTGATCATCAATATCGAGTGATCAATTCCTGACCTAGAACTTATTGACTCTTAACCTTTGACATATTATATTAACCTTCCAGAGACCTTAAGTAAATTAATTAGAAGAAGGAACTAGTTCTGTTAGAGTGCGCCATTATCAATCGAATGTGATCCTTAGTGGTGATCAGACCATTTGATATTAGAGAAGATAATTCCCTCATGAGTTAATTAGGAGGAGTATCTAAACCTAAAGATTAAATAATACTTGAGAAGTCGTGAGGAGGCTAGTAGTAGTAGAGAATCCAATGATAACCTTGATAAGTCAAGTAGGTATAAACCTAAAGTAAGTTTTCTTAACAAGATAAGCCTATAGGATAATAGTACAAATCTAGTACTTAGTGTTGATAGATTTTGGTCAAGCAATTAGAATCCTAAGATTATTATGATCAAAGTGTGGAAGCAATCATTCTCAAGTCACTTGAGAATGGATAATCAGGTATTGAAGTAGAGTTGTGAGTATACCAAATTAGGAAAAACCCTAGTAAGATGAATCATTGTAACATCCCAAAACTTTAATCCAAGTGATCAAGATCCAAATCATCAAATTTAGAGTCAACAAAAACTTTTCCAACTAAAATTATTAATGCATTCAGATGTGTGTGCATTTAAATTAGGAGTTGATTTGAACTGCCTTGATTAAATGATCCATTGCTTGTAAAATGATTCTTAGGTGAAATAAACATCATCAAGATCATTCCCAAACAAATCCCAAAGAAAAACAAATAAAAATGAATAAAAGAAAGAAATGGTCGTTTGTGCCATTTTAACTACCATGCCTACTTTGGCTATTCCTAGAACTCAAAACATAACAGAGACAAATGTGGATCTTTGCACCCCTTGCTAGTACATGTAGTAGTGTAGCAAGACCCACTTTGTGATCTACCAAAAACTTGCAAACACTAATTTTAAATGGCATTTGAAAATTGATCTAGTGTATGTATCAAGATCCCACTATTCAATAACCACTCAAATGAGCTCCATTTTCAAAACCCAAGCAACCACAGAGGCTTAAGCATGTGCATAGAAACTCCACCAAAAATCATCTAAAAATTCAAAACTTGAATTCTTGCGGCCATTTCTACAAATACCTTGCAGACAGAATCAAACTTAGCTTAACTTCTACTATTTTGATCAAATCTTGTCGAGTAATTAGAGCTGCATTGATCACTCTAGTCCCCCCTGAGTCCAACCAGACCCTCACCGGCCTACCCCTAAGCCGCAGCAGCAGTGGAGCGCCGCCACTTTGTGGTCGCCCCCGGCCGATCGTGGACAGAGCGCCACGCACCACGCCGTGCCATTCCAGCGCCACCACTAGCTCTGCCTAACGCTACTGCCGCCCCCTGTCCACCCCTCGATCACCCCCAGGCTCTGGACCACACCCCAGCATCACCGCCCATTCTCTCTGCGTCGTGCTCAGCGCGCGCCAGAGTGCGATCGTCACCAGCACGCAGCAGTCCGCCACTTGCTACAAAATCCCGCACGCCGCTCCGCCACGACCCTAGCACCCCGCCAGGCACAGCCGTGCGCCACTGCGCGACCCACAGTCATTGTGCGCTGCGTCGACAAGCGCCTCTGTCTCCTAGAGCGCGAGACGCTCCCGACAAAACGCCATCGCCCCTAGCCGTGCATTCAAGCCGTAGATGACCGCCAGGAGGCAAGCCACCGTCCGCCTACGTTGCCCATGCCGATAGCATCCTGTATCGTCGTCACCGACGAGCTCGCCGTCGTGCCGCTCGGTCCCCTCGTCGCCCTATAAAAGGAGCCCTCCCCAGCACAAACTCCTCACACCATTCCACTCCCCTCCCATCACTGATCCTTCCCCACCTCTCGTTGGAGCCGCTCGAGCCCCAGTTCGCCGGAATTGCACCGAAGGAGCCCGCTGTAGAGGAGGAGAAGGCGTCGTTGATTTCGTCCATCCCAGGAGCTGTCGTGACCTCGCCTGAGCTTGCCGTCGTCCACCAGTTCATTTGCCCGCCTCGCCGCAGTAGCTGGAACCCTGTTATACCCCCATTTCACCCCCACCGAGCCGCTAGGGTTAGTTCTCACCAGCGACCTGTTCGCCGGGGATGACGCTCCCCAACCGTAGATCCTCTTTTTAATCGCACGATACACATTGCCTTGTACCGCTTCGCGTTTGATGTACCGCTGACCTGCGGGACCCTCCTGTCAGTTCTCATCCGCACCGTAGAGCGCCACTGGGCCGTCCCGTTAGTTTTCCCACGCTAGCCCACGAATTCAAATTTAGGTTTTTCTATTTAAGTTTGAACTTAGTTCCGTCCCCTAGTTTGAAAATAATTTTAGAGAGATTTACAAATCCAAATGGAGTGATTCCAATTGTGTTGGAAAGCTTCTGAAAAGATCTATCCAAGCCCGTTGAATTTAATTCATTTAGAGTTAGAGATCTCTCCTAGTAAAAATAACAAGACAGAAGCTTTTGTACACTCAAACATTTTTATAAAATCAACAAAAATAGCTTTTGAGTTGATTCCAACTCTCAAAAATCACATTTAACCATACCTATCTAAATATGTAAAAATATTAAGGTTTGCATCCAGTGAATTGGGACTAGTATAGAAAATAATGCTATATAGGTATTTCTAGTCACTTTAAATCATTAATTTTTAAACTTAAACCTATTTAAATGTGATCCAACCCTTAAATCACATTCCCACATGTTAGAATATGTGGTGATGACATGTGTCCATGTGATTCCATATTTTAAGTGGTGAATATTAAATCTTAGTTATTTTTCAATGAGTAGAAATTACTTTTCTCAAATAAAAAGAATGAAACTAGTTAATAAAACCTTGCGATGCTTGTGATGATAATAGATCATCAAATGTGTGCCTTAGAGTGCTAAGTAGACTATTTAAGCATTGTTTGGTGATTGTGTACTCTATATGTATTTATAGACGATAGTACCGACCAAGCTTCCGAGGAGGAGGAGTGCTATCAAGAGGAGGAAGAAAACTTCAACCACTGGACCAACCAAGGAAAGCTATTGTTAGCAAGCTAGAATTAAACTTGATGATTTGAGCAAAGATTCTTTAGGCATGCTTTGGTTATACCACCTTGACTAGTACCTATTCCATGTTTACTTTCAAGCTTTTACTTCCTCTACTTTACCATTTCCCTTACTTGCTTTGAAGGTGGCATAAAAAGTATAATACTTGACCCATCCAGATAACCTTAGATGTCATTCTATAGCATGAGATTGATCTTATCTTTCCACCTTAGTGAACACTCTTAACTTAGTAGCTGAGAGCTAGATAAAAACTTGAGTCACTTTAGATGGGAACACTTGGTGAAAATGAATTATGAAAACCATGGAATGATGAGTCATTCTATTGAGATGTTTTGACATGTGTTGAGAAACACAAATGGTATGTGATGATGAAAATGTTGAGCCATGAGCCTTAACCCTTTTACAAAACTGATGGTTGGATTCGGATGTGATACCATTCCAATTTTACCGTACAACCACAATACCTGAATTGGGTAAGGCTTAGCTGGAAATTTATATGCATTAGTACTAGTTCCCTCACGGGAGAGGTTTGAGCTGAGGCTACCTCTCAATGTTGTCCACCTATGCAGCGCCCAAGATGACAGATGGTCATGGTTGGGAGGCCATACTCATAGGAGAGGTTCTTATACTAGGGTGTGTAAAGGAAAGGTTATGTTTGATTATCTGCATACTAAGTATGATGATTCAGGGTTATCCCTGATAGATGTATCGAATCTTGTGGTGAAAGTGTACCACCTCTCCAGAGTGTCAAACTATTCGAATAGCCGCGTCTGCGGGTATGGATAGTTTGAGTGGCCATACTATTTCGTTGTCAGATGTTTTCAAAATAACTTATGAAATGAATGATGAATCTTGACTTGACCACAACAGGGTTGTGACAATGACACTAGCTTCCCAACTTAAGTGATTCTAGAACTTTATTTTATCTTTCTTTGTTTCTGAACTCATCTTAGGTTTCAAACTTAACTTTATAGTCAAAATTAGAGTTAGCATTTCCATTAGCACTATCTTACTTGTTAGTGGTAGTTTGCGAGTACTTAACGAGTACTCATGGCTTTTGTCCCTGGCTATTCCTATGGCCAGACAATGAAGGAGACTACCAAGATGATGGTCAGCAGGACGACTATGATAATTTGGACTATTTGCCTTCGTCAGCATTGCCTATGCCCCTAAAGATGGACCCCACCGCTACGCTTATCTTTTATTCCACTGCTTGTTGTATTAAGACTGGATCATGAGATCCTTATTTGTGTAAGACCTTATTTATGGTTTGTAATGGATGATGTACTGTGATATACAGTCTGTTATGTCTCGCAAAAATGGTAATCCTGGGATTGCGAGGTATGGCATAATAGGCATCTAGGATTAAAAATCTGGGTGTTGACAATCATCTACCTTGAACATGAGAAGTCAAGCTAGTGTTTGATGAAGTATATAATATGAGTTGTATGGAGTAGTTGGAGGCATATTAGTTTAACCAAGCTAATACAACAACAAACTTGTATTATGGGAGTAACACCCTACCCATCCCAGAGGATTGATTTCAAATGTGATATAGTGAGGATTGAAATCTTGCAAGCCTTGGAAGTAGATGCAAGGTGAATATGGATGGAGTTAGAAGTAACTGGATTGATGGATTTATCCAGGGTAGTTAAGAAGTGCAAGTTGTGAAGTAAAGTAAGATTATGCAAGATTGGATTAATTAAGTGAGAACTAAGTAGATGAATTCCTCAAGGATAGTTTAGATATGGAAGTCATATATACTAGGAGAAGAATGAAAGAGGAGTATTGTTGAAGTGGCATGACCATGTCATCATATAATGGTGGATATGGTGAAGTCTGATGGTTAACCTATTTAGGGAGAATTGATCTTTGTGACTAAGGGTAAGATAGATTTGTAGAATATGTTTACGAAAGGAATTCCTTGCCTAAAGATAAGATTAGTAAGGTATTAACTCAGGAGTGCTTGAGAAACCTTTAACCAACGGTATGTCAAGCCATGACAGAACCATGTTTACCTCTTTGTGTCAAACTCTTGATTAAAGAAGGTAGTTAAACCAATTCCTATTTTTAGTCAGCCAATGGATAGTATCTCTTAGTCCAATGAAATGTCGAAGAGATAAAAATAATACTAGTTGAGACTCTATGGATGGAAGCTTTATCCACTTTATAGGCTCAGACCTAATAAGAATCTAGTCTTATGGAATCATCAAGACCACATTAAGAAGTAATATTTATAGTTCACTCTAAGTTGAATTATTATCCATGGCTACAAGACATGAAGGCAAATTATCCTAACTGTTAATCTTCATCCATGCCCATAATAGAATATGAGATCATCAACTATTCTTCAAACTCATAATAGCTAATTGTGAATGAATAATTTCATTTCCCCATTAATGACTAATATTCATGCATAATGACATAACCAAGATTGTGCTAAGGAAATTCTCATATTAGACACCTAGTTGCTTTGAGTAGAAGAAATCACCATATTTTGGAACCACCAGATTTAAAGCATTAATAAGGATATATATGAATTCTTATATGATGCCAAGTGTGTATAAAATACTGTAGATGTCATTAGCCATTTTAAAACATTATCATTAAAATTATCAAGTGGAAACAAATCATCTTTAAGGGACTTTTAAATAAGAAGTAATTCCTAAAACCCTAATATTTTCCAATAAAACAATCCTTCATATTTTAATGGAAAATACTAAAAATTAATATCAAACGATTTTGTTACATTAATCCATGTTGAAACTTAGTAGATTCGATGAATTTTGAATATGTAAATCATTGTATAAATTTAAATTAAAAAGGAAAACAGAAAACAAAAATAGAAAATGAATCAGAAAATAACAAAATAGAACCATGCCGCAGCCCAGTTCCTATTCCACGCCCGCGTGCAGCAACAACAAAAATCGCACACTTTGCTATGGCCCATCTCAGCCCAACACCAGCCCATGTACTTCTCTCACTCTCACTAACAAGTGGGACCAAAGGAGGACCGCAGGTTGAGTCAGCAAAGTTACTAGGGGGTTTTCTGCAAAAGTCACCATCATCGTCACCCTCACACACACAAGAAGCTGCGTGTGCTCCGCTGATGCCGTCTACCGCCATCAGCTTTCGACCGCCCCAATGAATCGCTGTTGCAAGGGAGGGGATAATAAATCTTATTTAAACCCTTTTCTTTTCTTTTAATCCATTAAAAATATATAAATCTTTATTATTGGCTTTATCATTATTTATTTAACATCTAAAAGTGTAATAACATGTTCCATTGATATTTCGGTGAAGTCAAGATAGGTCTAACCATTTTAAGTTGTACTTACTAAAACTACCATTTAAAAATTAAGTAAATCTTAGTCTCCAAAAAGATTTTATTAAATTATAAAATCATCAAGATTTAAGTACCAATTCTTTTACAAGTTTGGGAATCCACTTAAAAAGATAAACAAAGTTTTTAAGTATTTAACATGAGGCCGTTCCCATGTTTGTAGAAATAAGTATTAATTCTATAATAAGTAAATGAGTTCATTCACTTATAAAATCAAGAGAACACCACTTCCATAAAGTCATAATGCTTTTGTTTCACCTTCATGAAATGTTATAAAATGAACAACATGTAGTGTCCTCTCATATTAAAGTTAGATAAGTCTCCACTTGCTAGTGGAACAGCTATTCAAATGTGGTAATTGTTCTCTTCTTTAATACTACTAATTAATAAGAAAACCTTAAAGGGTTAGCTTCAAGATTAAATGCTTCTACTTTGTAAAGTAATCTTTTCCTCAAAAGTTATTCTTTTAAGAAACATTAAAATTAATATTTAAGCATTTCTATAAAGGCTCTAATTGATTTAATAATCTTGCTAAAGAAATCTTTTAGATACCATGCCCCATTTGAGTGTTTTAATATTGTATGCTACTCATTGTATTTACATATTATCTCACACACTCACAAGCCTTAATAAGAAGCACAAATGTGAAGCTGATATAAAAGTGAAACACATTCTGAAGAAACCATTCCCAGTTCCCAAACCCTAGATTAGATATGATTGTTCCGAGGATTCACGTTTATCAAACTGCATTACATTACTTATGCATAATTGTAGTCGGCTTCTTTAAACATTTGTCCTTACTGGATCAATGATGCTATTTACAGAATTTGGATCTTCTATTGTCTTGAAGACCGTGAGTGCATAATCTTGCAATCACAAAAGGAAAGTTCACACTTGCTCATGCCCTTTGGTTATTTTCTATCAAATCCTTGTAACTCAAATATTGTCATTATCTACATTTCAAAAAGGTCAAAAACACTATTTTCATAATAATATGATTATGGATTATTACCCAATGGTAATAATCTACTGATATAGTTCCAGTGGTAAAGCAACATAATATCTAGGACTTAACAACCCATGTCGCCAGGGATTCTAGCGCCATATATTACGCGTTAACCATGAGATATGGAATGGGCGGACAAGTCAGTTGTATCTTCTTCCTCTCGCATGTATCCGGATCTACAGGTCGTGGCTGTTATCCTCGTACCGTGCATTGATTGGTAATTCATAGAGGATATGCACCATATGGGTGGGAACCCTCAACGTCTCATGATAGTTCTGGCATTTGAACGGTCTGTACCAACCATTGCCGTAATTCAAGATGTGGGCATGGTGTACACCAAGGGGACATGCGGGGTCGCGAAGGGGGCAGTGATTGGCTTGGATCATCTACAGGGCCCCACATCAAGGAATTGTAGACATGAAAGATCGCCCGGTTATGCAACAAGGATTTGGTCTCTCATGGGAAAAGTAACGCACCTCTACAGAGTGTAAGAACTATGACATGTTACTCCCTGTTCCGAGAAGGAGCTATGAACGCGGTAGGAAAGGAACCCCACGAAGGTTCTGGTCAACCTGTGAAGGCTGTCGAACATAGTTTTTAGAATAAAAGCAACCTTTGAAGAAATGTTTAAGAAAACATGTATTGCCTACGACCTATGATCTATGGCTGTAGAGATAGTACATCAAACGCTCCTTTTTAGTGAACTTGCTGACTATGCTCGTACTCAACCTTAGCTTCTTAACCCCTGCTAGATTCTAAGCCCTTGAAGACGACATCAACATATGAAATGGAAATGGACGTCGCCTAGAGGGGGGTGAATATGCCTTTTAAAATTATTACGGTTTAGGCTCTAATAAATGCAGAATAAAACTTAATGTTTAATTTATCAAGCCAAAACCTATATTCACTAGGTTCACTAAGTGCACCAACAACCTATGCTAAGCAAGATAAACAATAAGGTGATAGCAAGATATAATACTTCAAGCACGATGGCTATCACAATGTAAATTGCATAAGTAAAGGGCTCGGTAGAGAGATAACCGATGGACGCGGAGATGATGATTTGTTTCCCGAAGTTCACTTCCAAAGAAGCTACATCTCTGTTGGAGAGGTGCGGGGGCGCAATGTACTTCGAACGCCACAAGTGCCTCACCTCGAGGTGTGGTGTCTCGATTCTCACCCAACGCCTCACAAGGACTCACCCCAAGATGTGGAGGCACATAACCTACCAATGCCACAAAAGGCTCACCCTATTCTCCTGTGAGCTCACCACAAAGGCCTACTCACGTTCCACTATGGGACACTTGAGGGTGGTCACCGAACCCGTACAAGGCTTGGGGCAAACTCCACAACAATTGCAGGGCTCCCAAGAAACACCACACGGGCTCCACAATGCCACAAAAGGCCAACAAGCTTGGGGAACCTGCACAACTCAATTGGATCCCCACGAACACACCATAACTCCACACAACCGTCTAGGGTTCCAAGAACCCAAGAGAAACAAGCTCAAGAGATTGAACTCGCTGAATCTCCGAGGAGAACTCAAACCTATGCACCAAATGCAAGAGGCAAGTCCTTCTCTCTCAAATTCCACCAAAGCTACAAAAGATATTGGGGGAATAAGAGAGGAATAACACAAGAGGCGAACACAAAAATCTCCAAGATCTAGATCCGAAGGATTGCTTCACAAAGAAGGGATTTGGTTTGGTGGGGCTTGTAGATCTAGATCTCCTCTCTCAAATCCCTCAAAAAGATGCAAGAATCATGGAGGGGGAAGTGGAGAGGGCAAGCTCTTCAAGGTCAACAATGGAGGAGAGAGAGAAGGGCAAAACCAAGAAAAAGCGAGTTAGTCCTGAAGGGGAAAGGGGAGCTCCTTTTAAAGGGCTCCTCAATCTGCCCATTACTCATAGATCCGCACATGGCCAGTAGTACCGGTGGGTGGCCGGTACTACCGGTGGCACTCAGCCAACGGTCCAAAAATGGCAATGTGAACGAACACAAAACAAGTACGACCGGTAGTATTGGTGGTCACCGGTACTACCACCTGGGCCGGTACTACCGCCCAATATTCTGACTGAAGTACCATCAAATAGCACAAACCAGGCACAGAGAGTACTGAACCAAAATCGGGTGTACCGGAAGTTGGCCTGGAATTAACACCAGTACTACCGGTGGAAAACTTCCCTAGCGGTACCACCGGTGGCCCGCCGAAACTACCGGCTACACAAAAACCCTAGAACCAGAACTACCACAACTTTTGCATCCGAACTCCAAACGAGATGAAACCAATTTTGTAAGGAAAGATAACGATGTGTCGAAATATTTGGTATCACCAAGGGAGAAAATACCATGAATATATATGTGAGATACCTCCCAAGGTGTGGAGCCAGAAAACCTGCAAGATCAAAAACGCAATAAGATATGTAAGGGAAATTCGTTTTTGATGAACTAGAGCTTGTTATGAAGATAATCACAAGCTCTAGATCCTCACATGGACAAGAACCAAACAACAACCAAGAAAGATGATGCTATGTTTGCAATGGTTTGAGCTCTCTCTGAAAGATATGAACGAGTCACCCACTCGAGAGCCCCTCTTGATAGTATGGCTATATATCCTAAACCCGGTCTCCCAACACTACAAGAGACCGGTAAAATAGAAACCCTATCAAGAACATACCTTTTCCTTTAACAATCCACTTGAGCTTGATGTGGACCGTCTTGTCCTTCTCAAGATGAATCACCTTTCTTGATTGCTCTTGCTCGATGAAGACTTGAGAAGTGCTCCCCCATACTCCATGGGAAATCTCCTTTTTTAACCTTGTCTTCATCACTCCATGAACGCCGAGGATGGCAAGCTCCAAGCATGAGATCTTCTAGAGATGGCGCACCGTGAGCTTGCACATCAATTCTTGATGATGATGTCTTGAAGAAAGCCATGAGAAACTACATCTTGTTCTTCTTCAAGACATACTTGAGCTTCTTCTTCTACTTGAATTTCATCCTTGAGACCAACACATGGTCCAAGCGATGCCAATGGACAAACCTACAAGTGAGACTCAATTTGCACATTAGTCCATAAGGATTGTCATTAATTACCAAAACCACACATGAGGGTATACATGCCTTTCTACATCAATTTCTGCTAAGAAACCATCATCGGAAGATCAAGTTCCTCAATAAAGTCAACATATACATCAACCGAAGTGAAGGAAAAGTTCTTAAGTAGATAGGAGTAGATTCTCTAGCCATAAAAACTACTTCCGTAGAGCATTGCATTAGTAGAAATTGCAAATAGTTTTGATGCTAGTCTTATTAGCCAGATAGTTCCGAGTTATTATTTATGGTTCTTCTTTGTAAGAAGTTTCTTTCTCTCTCTTTAACCTAGAGTGTTCTCTGGATCTTTTGTAAAGAGTCGAGTTGTAATCTATAGTCATGTCTTGGACCTGCTGTGTTTCTGTTGTACCACTCTGAGGGATGTAATACTAGTGAATGGTTTTTCATTGGTGTTATGTCAACGATTATAGTGTACTACATCATGTAGTGGTATGGATGGTCACCGCAAGCCATGGCTCAAAAGAGATTAGGGGAGTATGCTACTCCCAGTGGATTTTATTCGTGCACCCATCACTCAGCCCGAGTTGATGCGGAAACATATGAGATAAAACCTAACATTTTAAGTTTGGTTCAACAAAACCAATTTGGGGGTTCGTCCGTTGAAGATTTGGGATTGCACTTAAATACTTTTACTGAAATTTGCGACATGATGCGTATTAAGGATGTAGATCCAAATGTTGTTAAGCTAATATTGTTTCCTTTCTCTCTTAGAGGAAAGGCTAAGGATTGGTTGCTAGCTCTACCAAAGGGCACTATTAAATCTTGGGAGGAATGTACTAATTTGTTTATGACTAATTGCCCCCCCATCTAAGACTATGCAGCTAAGATACAACATTACAAGCTTTAGACAAGAAGACCATGAGCCACTAGCGCTTGCTTGGGAAAGGATGAAAGAAGCCGTAATGAACTGCCCTAGTCATGGGATGGAAGAGTGGCTTATATTACATTTATTTTATAATGGTCTTAACCCAATGTCTAAGTCTATGCTAGATACTGCAGCAGGAGGAATGATCATAGGAAAGCAAGTGAGTGTTGCAAAAAAATTCTTGATGATATGCAAAATAACCATGCCCAATGGCATGTGGAAAGAACCTTGAAGAGAGTAAGTTCAATTAGCGAGGTAAATAATGAAGAGCTTACATCTAAGGTAGATGAGTTGCTCAGCTTAGTAAAGGGTAAGCAAGATATCCAAGTCAATGATATCATTACCGATGTTAATGATGTAAATTTTATAGCTCGTACTCCTTTTAATCCTACATGGAAAAATAATTATGCTTCCAATGTTTAAAAATATCATGTTAATCCTGCAGGAGCTGCTTATAATAATTATGATAATACTAATGGAGAAAATCATGGCAATCTCCCGTTTGAGCAAAGCGTTAGAAAATTTATACAAGCTCAAACCGAGCAAAATAATATGCATATTAAGATCACGGAGAACCATGAAAATAGTATAGGAAGATTATCTAACCAGGTCGTTGTAATTAGAAATGATGTGCAGGGTCTACAGGAAAGAACAAACACCATGGAGGCTCAGCTGGGTAAGGTAGCCGAGAGCCAAGCCCTCATACTAGCAAAGTTTGCTTGAAAACCTGAGCCAAACCCGGTAGAAGACCTCAAGATGATGAGGATGGTAACCAATGAAGGAAAACCTGAAGAGCTGGATTATAGCAGTGCGCTAACACCGAAATATACCGTGGAAGATCTATTGAAGATGATCACCGTTAAAAATCTAGGTATAGAATAAGATAATGATGCTATGTACCAACAATTTATACAACAAGTAGCATCTAACGTTCGAAATTTAGAGATGGAGTATAAAAGACTAGCTGATAAGCTTCCAGCTAAGCTAGATGATATATTTGAGCCCACTATTAAAATTAAGTTGGGAGTTAATGAGATATCTGCACTTTGTGATCTTGGTGCGAGTGTCTCAACAATTTCCAAAATCCTATTCGATAAATTAAACTTGGGGCCATTTGTTACAACTGAATTGAGACTCCATCTAGATGATTCAACTTATAAACAAGCTGTTGGGATAAAAGAAAATATAGTTGTTGAAATTAAAGGTAGTCCCGCTCTTATTGATCTTATTATCGTGGACATGCCTGAAGATCCCACATCACCTATAATTCTAGGTAGGCCATTCCTAAGAACTATTAAAGCTTTGATTAGTTTACATGAAGGGAATATAAGAATAGGGCTACCATCTAGAGATCCTTTTGTAGTCCACTTCCCTAGGAAGAAGAAGGCCAAGCCTAATGATGATGATGGTGTAATTACTTTGAACGCCAACTACTTTAGAATGGGTGTTCCACTTCACAAACCTAAGTGATTGCCATCGAGGTCAAGCTAATTGACCTTAACTAGAAGAGCTTCATGGGAGGCAACCCATGTGAAATAAATTATTTCTTTATGTACTTTCTATTGTGTTAGTTTTGTTTTTGTTTTTAATAAAGAGTGTTTAAGAAGACCTATGGAGAGAGGAGAAGAAACAAGGTAATCCTCTATATTTTATTTTACTAACACATGCCCTAAGAAGTTTTGCTAGATTATTACTTAGTATTTTTGCTGTTATTTAGCCTTTTGATAAGATGTGCAAAGGTGCATGGAGCTACTAATCAAATTCCTTGAGTTTTGTAGTTTAGAGTGTTCTTAACAACCACTGGTATGGCCGGAGTGGGCCGTATCGTGCACCCGTACCACATCAAACCAACGGAGATATTTTTTTATGTTTGCCAAAGGAAACAGTGTCGATAACAACCACAGGAATGGCCGGACGCGCCCGTACCGCGTGCCCGTACCCTACCCTTGAGCAAATATCAGATTTCAAGCAAAGACACCACAGTGATAACGACCAGCAGTACAGGCGCACACGACCATACCAAGCGCCCGTACCGATTGCACCACCTGGGAGGAGTCGTCGCCCCCAAGGTAAGTCACCCGGTACGGGTGGGCTCCGATCGTACCGCCCCACGTACCACGTACACGACCGCCATAAGCACCCCGAGGAGGTAACCTAAAAATCCCCAACTCATTTTTCTCTTTCTTCTTCCTCCAAACTCCAAACCACCTCAATTGGATCTACCAATTTACTTAATATTTCTTCGATTACTTGCACTCGTTCGCTCTAAGGTATGATTTCCTCTGATCGCCAACTTATTTTTGCAAAAGCTTCACTCAATCATTCATCATTGTCAATCTAGACATGTGTCTTGTTCTTGATTCAATCTTGATATTAAGTATTCTTAGCATTGTTTTTAGAAGAGTTTCTTTTATAGTTAGTGTAGAGAATCACTTATGCTAGGTTTCTATTGGACCCAAAAAAATTAGAAATCTTTATTTACTTTGTCTTGTTTTTATTTATTTGATGAACACAGGGAGTCATACACGTGAGATGGCTGCAGAATCCACCGCGCCACCCATTGGTACGTTAACCCCTAAGTCACTTGGTATCGAGTTCACCGAGGAGTTCCAACTGATCCGTTTCGATCGTCTCAAGATTCGAGAAATCAAGTCCACCAAGTGGGCGTGTCCTTATATCCTGAACCAACTTGGCATTCATGCTGATTTTGATTTACTTTGCAACAATGTTGGTTTGTATAATTTTGTCTTTCAGGATGTTGTGACGTATCACCGCTTGATGCTTGAGTTCTTCAGCACCTTGATGCACACGATGGATCCTTATGGTTGTTCTGAGGAACAAAGGCCCAGAGTTGATCAAATCAATTTCTGCCTTATGAGCTGTGAGTACACCTTAACACTCAGCCAATGGGCTCAATGCTTTGGGTTTTCCAACAACACGTTGATGTACGCATAACTACCTTTGTTTTAGATCCTTCCCCTTCACAATACTTTAATTTGATGAGAATTCGTGGAAACACACCCAAGGGGAACCAAATTGATCATCCTACTATTCGATATTTATTCTATGTGATTGCTAACACATTGCAGGCACGTGGTGAGTTTACTAGAGTTAATGAGGAGGACATGTTGATCCTCGCAAAAGATTCACTTATCAATTGTAACTTAACGCCAAATTTGGGCACTCTTCTCGTGTTTTACCTTAAGTATCAGGCTCTTCAATCTCGAGGACCCATATGCGGAGGAGGAGTTGTGACCGTTCTTGCACGCGCACTTCGCATTCCCCTAGGTAACATCCAACAATTGACTGGAAGTAACCGTCCCGGTCTTTCTACTCTAAGATCATGTGGTATGATTTCTAAAAATCATGGTAGATATTTCTTCAATATACCTGGAGCGGATCACTTGATCCTAGCTCTTTTTCCTAATGGTTTATTCTCTATCGAGGATAGACGTTTGCATTATGATGCGCAAGTCGAAGCTAATCTACCCCAACAAGAAATACACATGGGAGGAGGAGGAAATGAAGGAGTAGAACAAGGAGGACCCAAATAAGATGTGTAGCCACCAAACTACTACACCATCTATGAAAACATCTATGCACTCAAAGGAAATATTCAAAACATGAACAACCTCTCCATCAACCTTCAAGATGCCACTACAAGCCTCGCCACCCAGTTCCATGATTGGAGCAACTAATAGAACATGGGAGATTATCCACAACCACCAAAATGAGCAACAAAAAGGCTTGCAAAAGCCCGAGCTTGGGGATATGTCCCCCCGACAAATTTATTTGTGTAATAACATGGTTGTACTCCAGCTCCTTGAGAGCTTCGAAACACTCGTGTTGGTTTGTTCCAACACTTTGCTTTTTTCCTTTTGCTTTTTAATTTGCTTTCATTTTAGTTTGTTTTTGTTTTTGTTTCTTTTTCTTTTCTTAAACCATTGCTTGGTCGCAAGTTCTTTTCTATTCTTTAATCCCTATCCTAAAAAATACAAAAAGATTTTTCCGTTTTTCCTTTTTTCGTAAACATGGATTATACTTTGCCTCTTTGCTTTAATATCATTATGAGAGTAATCATGTTTGAGTTTTGAAGGAACAAATCCCTATAAGGAAGAGGATCATAAAGTCACTTATGAGAGGTATGTCCTATGTCTCCCAGTTATGAAGTTTGAGCTGTTTATCTTAGTTGGTTGATTTTCTAAGATGCCATGCTAGTGGCAAGTAATTTAATATGGTTAGAGTAAGGATTTTTATTGGTAGGATGATTAGTTGTTGAAGCTCTTGCTCTAGTTCTTTTAGTTAACCGAGTCTTGCCATGGAAATAATATTTCCAAACAAGTACAATAAGAAAAATTCCTAAATTTATGACTTGTTTGATGAATGATTGTCTTGAGAGTATACCCTTGATGATACTTGACCCCATAGATATTCTGATAGTCTTGAAAACAATCATGAAAGGAGTTGTTTGATTGAAATAAAGTCTAGTGGTAATTGTGATGCATGCCAAAGCTAACCTTGTGGATCAAACCGCGGTACTAGCTCATAAAAATGAGAAAGAAATGAGACAACTTTGTTCTATGTCTCTAATGCACACCTTTGGGATTCCAACAAGTCCGCTAGCTTTTTAACGATCTATGGTATAACCCCGGATTTCGGTTATGAGTTGATGACATGGGTGGCATCCATGTCAATATATGGGCAAAAGTATTGGTACTCTCAAAGGTTGTGCAAATACTTGCAAAAGAAACAATCAACGATCCTTGAAAAATGAAAGAAAGAAAAATATATATCTATGAGGATCCACATAACAAGTCCTTGGCTTGGTCTCATTAGTACTTTACGAATTTTTCTTGAAAGACAATGATTGGATTAGAAGTTTTTTTGATAGACTTGATTTATTGATGTGGGTGTAAATAAGACACTTCATTGTTATATTACTTGGGACATGAAACTCTCTTACTCAATTATGATATTTAAACATCCTAGTGTTCCTTGGCAAGTTGAGAGTTAATTAGAAGAATTGGATTGTTTGCTACACTTCTAGTTACTTATACTTATATTAAACTTTACTTTGATTATCTTGACTTACCGAAGCTTGTATAGTATTCTTGTCATCTCTCTAACTTTGATAAGCTTCGCAAATGAATGAAGTGTTGAGCACATACGACTACCAACTGTAAGTGAACTCTTATTCTCGTTGTTTCAAGTTTAAACGTTGAATTCCTTATAGTTCTTTTGGTTCTTCTTGCTCGAGGACGAGCAAGGTTTGATATTTGGCGAAGTTGATGGCTCCGATTTTTGCTATCTTCCATTGTGTTTAAATGTGTTTTTGGTCAAGCAATTGCCAAAGAAACTCTCAACTCTTTCCACTAATGACTAATAGTTGCAAAGATATGGAAATCTTCTCTTTCATTTATGTTGTGCAGGAAATCATAGATTTTAACGCGAAATAAAGAGTCATAATGAAGGATTTTGAGGAAGTACACATGACCAAGTATTGGGATGATGTACCAAGGCGCCAGAATTCTTAACGACCACGTGTACGGGCGCGGTCCGCCCGTACCACCTACCCATACTAGGTGGTGACGGCTTCGTCTCGTCAAACCCTACAACTTTCATGAAGACGCCTATATATTTTGATGCTCTAGCCATCGACCAAAGAGCCGCCATTCTCAGATTGCATCACAACACCACCAAAGGAGATCAACACCATTGTTCATCCATTGTTCATCACTTGTCCCATCCATCCATCCACTAGCCACAACCATTGCTTTGTACTTAGATCTCCTTGTGATTTGGTGACCATTGTAAGGATATTTGATTTCAACCTAAGTATTTGTATGATGTTTTCTATCTCTGATCTATTTGTTATGAGTGAGTAGTCCTCACGGGTTGTGGGTTGGGAGAAACCTCGCAGCGATTATGTGTATCTAGATCATGGGAGAATTGTATTTTGTTTGGAATTGTGATTTGTATCTTTTGTTTCTTCGTCTCTTGTCTCGATCTGTGGACTTTAGGTACCCAAGATACCATAGACTGATAAAGGCTTGAGGTGGGATACTTGGCTAGCGGCGGTTACGCAGGTTATACATCTATTTGGACATGTCAAAATAATTTTATCTTTAACAAACAAACGGGTACAATTTTTTGTAGGTTATACGTCTTGCCGTGCATTGGATTCAACTTTGGTCTCATTTACTCCCTATGGATCAACGGGAGATCATGGATTCTGGATGCAACCAGCTACTAGCGGTTACGCAGGACTTTTATTTCCAGGCTACTGGATGGCAGCATACTAGTAGAATTCAAAATGGATAGACACATGTCGATTTTTATTTTTAGTTGGTTGATACTTGTCTCAACCTTAGCTAATCCGTGATTGTAATACTCTGTTTCGATAAAGCTGAGCAATAAATGAAAGGCTGTGTGCATCACCTGATGCAGAGGCCGGGGCAATGCTCCCATTTCGAAAAAAACTTGGCTAGCGGCAATCTCATAGGAACCTTAGTGATAGAAAGGGTAGTACAATCTTCGCTTAGCACCCCATTCGGGATCAACAACAACATCACCACTTAAAGCTTTGATTAGAAGTCTATTGCTATGCCCGCTGCGTCATGGGGGCTCTAGGATATTAGGATGTGTTTCCCACAAGAGATTATCTCCATTCCAACATTATACATGACTATGCTTATTATTATCTTTTATCCCATTTGATGTGGAGATGCAGGTGGATCTTACACCCTAGACTATATCCATCCATTGATTCAAACCCATTATAAAGTAAACCAGATTGGTCCGGTCAACTAAGGTAAAACAAACAAAGTCTTGTAGACGTGTCCTTTTTCATTACCTTTTAGCAGTGCTTTCCGAGGTTTGATTAAACCTAGGTCTTCTAGGGAAAAGGATAGTATACTACATCCATGAATCCGGATCGACGGTATCAAGTCCCGCATAGGAACTCGCGCACGTTGAATTCCTTCGTGAGCGCTGGAAGATTTTCGCCTAGTGTCCAACGCACATGCCCGGAGTTCCCAGGGAATTCACCAAGCACACACTCAACGTAAATCCTGATGCTAGACCAGTTAAGTAGTCGATGCAACGACTGTCAGAACCAAGGGAAAAGGCGGTCGGCATGGAAGTCAACAGACTCCTCGACGCCAATTTTATACGCAAAATAAAGGAAAGCACATGGGTAGCAAACCCCATGTTCGTTTCCAAAAAGGACACGGATATCTGATGGCTCAGTGTTGATTTAGAGCTCGTTGGGAACTCCAAGAGGAAGGTATGATGAGCACAACAACAAGTTTCCCTCAGTTATGAAACCAAAGTTTAATCAAACCAGTAGGATCAAGAAAACACCCCAAAGGTGTTGCTAGCTGAGCCTTGGCAGGGCGCACTACCGGTGCTAGTAGCAACATGGCGACCTGCACAACACAACCACAGAACTCTGTCCCCAACTTGCGATGAGGTTGTCAATCTCACCGTGTTTTGCTGAAAACAAAGGATTAAACATATCGAATGGAAGGAAGTAATAATTTGCAGAAAGTAAACACAAAGAAGGAAATAGTTTATAGATTGTATGTAAAAGAAAAGGACCGGGATCCATAGTTCACTAGAGGTAGCTCTCCTTAAGATAGATAACATGCTGGGTGAACAAATTATAGTAGGGAAATTGACAAACATCGAGAAAGAAATACATGCATATACTAATCATCTTGACTCCTTTGGAACTTGATTGGGCATTACAACATTATACATACACCGCCATCCAACTGCATCTATGACTAATAATCCACCTTCAGGTTATCATCGGAACCCCCTCCAGTATTAAGTTGCAAGCAACAGATTATTGCTTTACGAATTGTGTGTAATGTAAACAATACGATTGTGCTATGAACAAAGGATTGTTGTTTTCTCCCTAGTAGCAACATCACATCTAGTACCTTAGAGATTTCTGTCACTTCCCCAGATTACCAGAGGCATGAACCCACTATCGAGCATAAATACTAACTCTTGGAGTTGCTAGCATCTACTTAGCCAAGATAGCTACTAACAATGGAAAGCATGCAAGATCGCAAATAACAAAGACATGATAGAATCAATAATCAATCTAAAATAGCATCTCAATATCCATTGGATCCCTGCAAACACAGCATGCAGAATTACAGATAGATGATCTTGATCATGAACGGAGCTCATAAGATCTAAACATGAAAGCACAAAGGAGGAGAACCAACCATCTAGCTACTACATGGATCCGTAGTCCAAGGATGAACTACTGACGCATCACACTGGAGGCTTGCATGGTGATGAAGAAGGCCTCTAGGGTGAATTCCCCTCTCCGACAGGGTGCCGGGAAGAGCTTCAGATCCCTCCCGATCTAGGGATGGAGATGAAGGCGGCTACAGACTCTTTCATGGATTTTTGATCAGGTACTTAGGGTTTTTGTCCCGAGGGCATCTTATAGGCGGAAGGAGAGGCCGAGGGGGTGCCTGGGCTGGCCAGACCATCCCCTGGCACAGGCCAAGCCTGGTCACGTGGCCAGGTGGTGTGGCCGCCCTCTGACCCTTCTCCGTCTTGTATTCTGGCATCTGATGACTTCTGGAAAAATAGGCACTTTGTCTTTTGTCTCGTCCAATTTCGAGAATATTCATTTTCTGACTTTCCTGGAACCAAAAACAGCAGAAAACAGGCAACTGGCACTGTGGGTCTTGTTAATAGGTTACTCCAATAAATCATATGAAAAGTACTCCAAAGTGTGGACAAAACACAAGAAAGTGGATAAAACCAAGAATGGAACATCAAAAATTATAGATACATTTGCAATGTATCAACATCCCCAAGCTTAACTCCTACTCGTCCTCGAGTAGGTAAGTGATAAAAAGAAAGAATAATTTTTGAGGTGACATGCACCATCAAAGACTTGATCAAAGTATTTGTAAAACATTCAAAGGTGGGATCATAGTACTTCAATCATAACATGAAATACAAAGTTCTAGAAATAAGACAAAGAGACTATGATGCAACATGAAAATGCACAAACAAAAGATTAATTAATAATAATGCTTTGCAAGACGTTTGTTTGTTTCACATAAAGAACACAGAATAATAGCATTCAGCTTGTCCCTCATAGAGTAGCAAATATAAATGCATAGGACACCTTCAAAGTTCATAAGAGTGACAAGATACAAATAGTTTAAAACAAGCAATATCAAGTTATGCATCAATCAACTAGTCTTGGGACAATGCACATAGAACTAAGAATGGCCACTATGCTCTCAAAGTAGGTGCATAAAGGTAGAAGGTGGAGACTCAATATAATGGTGGAAGAAAGGCCTTCATAGAAGGAAGTAGGGATTCAAGTCTCATAAAGAGCTTCTGAAAATTATGCTACTCATAGCGTTCAGCTCTCATTGCCCCTATCATAAGCATTGAAGGTGATTAAGGTTAAAGTGACACAACTAAGAGGATATGCTTGACAAGTTATAAACCGAAATCTCATGCCCCTTACTTGCAAAGACCGAACCTCATGCTACTCAACTTTAGTCACGAGTAAGCTCTTGTCAATGTAAGTAGATCATAAAGAACCGCCACCGGGGTACCCCTTGCACATGATACAGTAGCTATCCCATAATCAAAATGACCTGGCAAGCAGACAATGACCATCTCAGCGATCTTTTTATTTGCTATTTGCATAGGTTTTTATTGAGGATGCTTCATATAGTGCTCATTATGGTGATGCTTCAAGTTTCCACCATGATTAGGCATGGCTTAGGCTAGCGGCCCAGGCGTTGCTCTAACACACATACAAACTCCATGATCTTACAAGTTCCACTTTTATTTCACACCGCCAGGGTCCATAAGCAAAATCACATGATATCAACGGGGTACAAAGTACAAGTGCAATGTTGAAAGCGTTCACCATGATACATGGTTCTGCTAATTTCAACTTATAAAGTGCAAGCATATATGCAGCAAATAAGGACCCAATGGTTCAAGTTTATTAGATGCAAAAAAGTAAAGGGTGCCATCAAGTTTGTGAGATCTTTAATCACTAGTTTTCTCATAACAAGTTTAATTTGGAAGGTAAACAAAAGCATGAATATACTTGGAATATCATAAGCTAGTAGGTAGATATGGTGGAATCTTTGGAATAACTTGGTTTAGGGAGTTGGATGCATGAGTGGAACTCATACTTGCTTGTGGAGGCTAGCAAAAGACTGGGAGGGACAAACTAAGAGAGCAATAATGGCCATAATCATGCAGAGCGACAAAACATCATTGATCAAAGCATAAAGTGATACTAAAAGTTGATAAATAAAGGATCATAAAGGCTATGGTGACTTGAGATAGTCATAACATGGTGTGAGCATGTGCCAAGTTAACCCAAATAAAGCATCAAAGGAGAATACCACTATACTATGCTTTAATATGCTAAAACAACGCATGATTCATCCAAGACACATTAGGAAATCTCAATTGTTTATAACAAGTCATGCTACAGCAAAAGAATACTAAGAATAAAGCCAAAACAATATCAAGCATGGCATGACAAAGCATAGGCCATAGTCAAAACGAGCTCTTTTTACCACATAAGTATGAACTTTCCTACTCTTTTCCAAACCAAACCAAACTATTTGCAAACCAATGTATGAAAGAGGGGGTACAACCAATTTATTCAGAAAACTAAGAAAACAAAAGCAAATGAAAAACCAAAATGAAAAAGAAAAATAAGACGCTCCAAGAACAACACAATTGTCCATGAAACAATAAAAATGAAGCGTTTGGAAGAAACCTGGGATTTTTATTGATGAGGAGGGGATGCCTTGGGCATCCCCAAGCTTTGACGCTTGTACTTCTTGGATATTTCTTGGGGTGACACGTGTGGCATCCCCAAGCTTGAGCTTTAGTCCATCCTTCATCTCATTACTCATTACTTCCATACACCTGCAATTTTTCATTCATACAAAACTTCACACAATCTTTTATTAGCAACATTAGTGCACTTCAAGATAATAAGTCTTAAGGTTCAGTTCTAACACCAAATAAACTTCCATTAGAACACTATATACTGAAGCACTTCCCTCAAAAATCTCAATTCCCCAAAAGAACTCAAAAAGGAACAAACAAGAAGCAAATGCAAAAAATGGCAGGAATCTATCAAAATAGACCAGCAGGTAAAGACGAATTTTTTCGAAGACCTTCTATTTCTAAAATCAAAAAGTGTTGAACTAATGAAAGTTAGATAACAACCTGGGGCATAAGAACAAAAATTCACGCCTCAAAAAGACGTTCAAAGATTTTACACGAATGTTTACGGTGAAGCACAGAAATCTGTTTCGGGACAACAACTTTCCCAGTCATTACTTCTCTCTCTCATTAGAGGTTACTCTTGGCACAAAAAGCAAATAAAAAGGATCAGGAGCGGTTATTACTGAAGTAATAACTTTCAAGAGTCATCTAAAACTTTTGGGTTATCTCCCAATAAGTACTTTTCTTTAACGCCTTTAAGTTAGGCATAAGAAGCAAGAAAGAATCAAGTGTTGTCAAATGAAGAAGCATTAAGACCAATTTTTGTTTTCATAGGAGAAGCAAAAGAAATCTTCTCTCTCTTCTTAGAGAAGTGTTCTATACCTTTCTTGAGTGGGAGTTGATATTTAATGGTGCCTTCTTTCATATCAATAATGGCACCAACAGTTCTAAGAAAAGGTCTTACCAAAGTAATAGGACAAGAAGCATTGCATTCAACATCCAAAACATAGAAATCAACGGGGACATAGGCATTGTTAACCATAATAAGAACATCATTAAGACTCCCCATGAGTTTCTTTTTAGCATTATCATCAAGTGGGACATTCAAATAACAATCTTCAAGTGGAGGCAAATCAAGCATATCATAAATCCTTCTAGGCATAATAGAAACACTACTATCAAGATCACATAAAGCTTTGAAATCAAAGTCATTCACTTTCATATTAATGATGGGTTCCCAACCATATTCTTGTTTTATAGGAATAGAAGCTTTATGTTTCATATTTTCATCTTTAATCTTTATGAGAGCATCAATAATGTGTTTTTTAAAAGCCATGTTCATAGCACTAGCATTAGGACTTTTAGCTAGCTTTTGTAGGAACTTAATAACTTCAGATATATTGCAACCATCAAGATCAAAATCAAATTTATCATCTAAAGTAGTAGAAATATTATTAGCCTAAACACTAGTGGTGGTAATAGTAGAAAAACTAATGTTTCTAGAAATTTCATCTTCTCTTTCCCACTTAGCATGTAATTCAGCTAATAGTCTATCATTTTCATCTATTCTTACTTGTATGGCATTAGTAGCTGCAAAGGGATTATCATTAGTTTCAGGTTTAGCAGCCATTTTATTCAAAGAAGATTGAGCTTCAACCAAAGATGCTATATTTGTTTCAGCATTAGAGAGTTTTTCCTCAATAGTTTTATTGAAAGCAGTTTGTTTACTAATAAAGTCTTTAAGCATAACTTCAAGTTCAGAGGGAGGACTCATATTATTGTTGTAGGAACTTCCATAAGCATTACCATTGTTGGGAGGATATGGCTTATAATTGTTGTTACCAAAATTATTCCTATAAGCATTATTGCAAAAAAAATTATTTCTTATGAAGTTCACATCAACTTGCTCTTCGTGAGCAACCAAGGAAGCTAAAGGAACATTATTTGGATCAATATGGGCTTTCCCATTCACAAGCACAGACATAATAATATCAATCTTATCACTCAAGGAGGAGGTTTCCTCAACAGAATTTACCTTCTTACCTTGTGGAGCTCTCTCAGTATGCCATTCAAAATAATTAACCATCATATTATCCAGAAGTTTTGTTGCAGCACCCAAAGTGATGGTCATAAAGGTACCTCCAGCAGCAGAATCCAATAGGTTCCTTGAAGAATAGTTCAATCCTGCATAAAAAGTTTGGATGATCATCCAAGAAGTCAGTCCATGAGTGGGACAATTCTTTACCAAAGATTTCATTCTTTCCCAAGCTTGAGCAACATGCTCATTATTAGATTGTTTAAACTTCATTATTTCACTTCTCATATATATGATCTTAGCAGGAGGATGGTATTTCCCAATGAAAGCATCTTTGCACTTAGTCCAACAATCAATACTTTTCCTAGTTAAGGAATTCAACCATTCTTTAGCTTTTCCTCTCAAAGAGAAAGGAAACAATTTCAGCTTAATAATATCACCATCTACATCACTATGCTTTTGCATCTCACAAAGTTCAACAAAGTTATTTAGATGGGCAGTAGCATCTTCATTACTAATACCAGAAAATTGTTCTCTCATAACAAGATTGAGCAAAGCAGGTTTTATCTCAAAGAAAGTATCTTCAGGCATAGGTGGAGCAATAGGTGTGCTCATAAAATCATTGTTGTTGGTGCTAGTGAAGTCACACAACTTAGTGTTTTCAAGAGTAGTCATTTTTTTGTGTTTTCAAATAAGAAAGCAAACTAGTAAAACTATTTTTTTGTGTTTTTGATAAAGAAACAAGCAAACAAAGCAAAAAGAAACTAAGAAAAACAAAAATAACAAAGTAAAGAGATTGGTTATGAGGGACTACCCTTGTGAAGATGTCCTTGACTCCCCGGCAACGGCGCCAGAAAAATGCTTGATGGCTCAGTGTTCATGTAGAGCTCGTTGGGAATCCCAAGAGGAAGGTATGATGAGCACAACAGCAAGTTTCCCTCAGTTATGAAACCAAGGTTTAATCGAACCAGTAGGAGCAAGGAAACACCCCAAAGGTGTTGCTAGCTGATCATTGGCGGGGCGCACTACCGGTGCTAGTAGCAACATGGAGACCTGCACAACACAACCACAGAACTTTGTCCCTAACTTGCGATGAGGTTGTCAATCTCACTGTGTTTTGCTAAAAACAAAGGATTAAACATATCGAATGGAAGGAAGTAATAGTTTGCAGAAAGTAAACACAAAGCAGTAAACAGTTTATAGATTGTATGTAAAAGAAAAGGACCGGGATCCATAGTTCACTAGAGGTGGCTCTCCTTAAGATAGATAACATGCTGGGTGAACAAATTACAGTGGGGCAATTGACAAACATCGAGAAAACAATACATGCATATACTAATCATCTTGACTCCTTTGGAACTTGATTGGGCATTACAACATTATACATAGACCGCCATCCAACTACATCTATGACTAATAATCCACCTTCAGGTTATCATCCGAACCCCCTCCAGTATTAAGTTGCAAGCAATAGATTATTGCTTTACGAATTGCATGTAATGTAAACGATATGATTGTTCTATGAACAAAGGATTGTTATTTTCTCCCTAGTAGCAACAGCACATCTAGTACCTTAGAGATTTCTATCACTTCCCTAGATTACCAGAGGCATGAACCCACTATCGAGCATAAATACTAACTCTTGTTGTTGCTAGCATCTACTTGGCCAAGATAGCTACTAATAATGGAAAGCATGCAAGATCACAAATAACAAAGACATGATAGAATCAATAATCAGTCTGAAATAGCATCTCAATATCCATCGGATCCCTACAAACACAACATGCAGTATTACAAATAGATGATCTTGATCATGAACGAAGCTCACAAGATCTAAACACGAAAGCACAAAGGAGGAGAACCAGCCATCTAGCTACTACATGGATCCGTAGTCCAAGGATGAACTATTCATGCATCACACCGGAGGCTTGCATGGTGATGAAGAAGGCCTCTAGGGTGAATTCCCCTCTCTGACAGGGTGCCAGGAAGAGCTTCAGATCCCTCCCGATCTAGGGATGGAGATGACGACGGCTACATACTCTTTCGTGAATTTTTGATCGGGTACTTAGGGTTTTCGTCCCGAAGGCATCTTATGGGCGGAAGGAGAGGCCGAGGGGGTGCCTGGGCTGGCCACACCACCCCTGGCACGGGCCAAGCCTAGACGCGCGGCCAGGTGGTGTGGCCGCCCTCTGGCCCGTCTCCGTCTCGTATTCTGGCATCTGATGACTTCCGGAAAAATAGGCACTTTGGCTTTTGTCCCGTCCAATTCCGAGAATATTCATTTTCTGACTTTCCTGGAACCAAAAATAGCAGAAAACAGGCAGCTGGCACTGTGGCTCTTGTTAATAGGTTAGTCCAAGAAATCATATGAAATGTACTCCAAAGTGTGGACAAAACACAAGAAAGTGGATAAAACCAGGCATGGAACATCAAAAATTATAGATACATTTGCAATGTATCAATATCCTGCGGATGTGCGTGGATGTGACATCCCAAAAATATTAATCAAGCTTATCAAGTTCTAATCACCCAACTTTAGGGTTAACAAAAACTTTTAGGATTAAACTTAATAAGAGTGTATGTGTGGTTTGCATTAGTATTTGAATGATTGCAATTGGCATGTTTGATGGTTACAAATGTTAAGGTTTGGTTCAAAGGTGAATACTACATCACCTAGGTCAAATCCAAGAAGAATCAAATAAAGGAAAAATGAAAACTTAGATATAGAAGCAAATGGTCATTTTGGCCAAACTTATCCGCTAGACCACTTTGAGTGTTCCTAGTAAAGGATTTCTAACAAAAGAATTTCCCAATATTTTCACCCCGTGCTAGACTAAGTAAAGGTGAATCCAAGCAAACTTTACAAAAAGACAGAAACTAAATTCAAATCTATTTAAGAGGCAGTGCAAAATTGAATCAAGATCATATGAATAGATCACACTTTCTCAAAAACCACTCAAATCAATTCCACTTGACAAATCCTAGAAACCACAGTCTACCAAGCAAACAACAAGATCACTCACCAAATATCTTTCAAAAATTTGAAATATGAATCCATGCGACCATTGTGTCGAACACTTGGAATGCACGGTACAATCTCACCAACTAAACACTATTTGGAATTGTTAATTTCTCACAAAATGTACTGCAATCTTCTCCACTACTTGTTCTAGACCAATCCCAGTCCTTAGTCGTGCAGTGGAGGTCCTTTGCCCACCGTTGCACCAGTGACATGCCCATGCCGAGCCGTCCATGCCGGTAGAGCACGAGCCAGTCGCTGCGGGCCGCGCCGCCTACTACCACGACGTCCTATAGCTAGCAGTGACCTCACCGCCACCCCTTGACCAGCCCTTGACCAATGGCGAGGCGAGAAGGAGCCAAACCAACCGTGCCCATTTAACCCCTGGCCATGCCGAGATCACGATGGAGCGCCGCAACCGCCTCACTTGCACATGTCGCGCCTCACTCTCTTCGCTCGTACCCACGACCGCCGTAGCACTAGTGAGCTGCTAGACATGATCGTTCGCTATCTCGTGCCCCGTGACCACCGTACCAAGTGACGAATGCCCGTTTACCTGCCTAGAGCACCGATGTATCCCGGACAATGGAGAGCTTCCCTTGCCATGCCATCACTTCCATGACGACCGCCATAGTCCACCGCCTCGACCGATGCCCTCCGCCGTGACAATTGCAACCTATAGCGGCCTTGCCGGAGTAGCCCGACCATGCCGCCCAACTGCCACACTGGGTGTATAAATAGAGGCCACCCTAGACCTCTATCTCCACACCATTCCACTCCCCACTCACCACATAAACTCACCATCCCTTCCCCGGAGCAAGGCGACCAACAGCCTGCCGGAGATTAGCCGGAGTCTGTCGCTGCAGAGGAGGAAGGAGCCCGTTGATTGCGACCAACCTAGGAGCTGCCGTGACCGCGCCTCGAACCGCTATCGATGACAACCCCATTCTCCCCCATCGCCGACCTTAGCTGGAGCCCAGGTGGGCCTCACGCGACCCCCACCGCCGCATTAGGGTTCAGTTCTTGCCGGAGCTGTTCGACATAGACAACGCACGTCAGCCATTAGATTGTGTTCTAATCGTAGGGACTGACAAGTATGACCCGCCTGTCAGTAGCCAGCTGCGCCAGCGCTGTGCAGTTGGGCCAGCCCGTTTAGTTTCCCGCGCAGAGCCCACCGATTCAAATAGGATTTTTCCATTTTAGTTAAAACTAGATTCTGTTAGTAGATTCAAAAATTAATTCAAAGAGATTCACTGAACCAAAATGCAGGATTCAAATTTTGTTGGAGAGGTATTGAAATTATCTAATCACTCCCGTTGGATTCCAACCAATTGGAATTGTAGATCACCTATACCAAAAATAACAAGACAGAGATTTTGACACTTCATACATTTTTCTAAAATAAACTATAAATGCTTTTGAGATGATTCCACCTCCGAAAAATCACATTTTCCATGCTCTACCTGAATCTGTAAAAACATTTGGTTTTACAGATATTAAACTCGGACTAGTATTTAAAAAGGTCTATATAGGCTTTTCTAGTCATTTAAATATTATTAAATAGTTATATTAAAACTTGTAATATATGACCACCCTTTTAAATCACATTCCCAAGCTTGAGAATATATGGTGAGGACATGGTCCATAGGGACCTATATTCTAGTTGGATAATATTAAATCTTAAACAATTTCAATGAGTAGAAATTACTTTTCTCATTAAAGAGAAATAAAAATGTGCCATTATAACATGGAATGATTGAGATGATATTAGATCATCTAGTATGAGCCTTGTGTGCTAAATAAGAGTGGTGAAGTGTTGTTTGGTGATTGTGTACATTGAATATGTTTATAGACGCTAGTACCGACCCGGGATTCAACGAAGAGGAGTACTTCGAGGAACAAGAAGAGAACTTCAACGACTCCAACCAACAAGGCAAGCTATCAATGCAAGTTAGAGCTAGGCATGCTAAATATGCAAGCCTTATACTAGATGCATTAGGTATACTGGGTTTTGTCACTTTACTTATACCATTCCCAGTTTTTCTCCAAGCTTTACTTTCCCTTTTATTACCATTTTATTACTTAGTAATGAATTGTGATTAGTGCATATTATATTGGATCCTATCAAGATAATACTTATACCTTACTAGCACCACTGATAGTGATAACCTCAATATTAGTGGCTAGTGCTAAGCTAAAACTTGATTACTTTAGATGGGAATACTTGGTGAACATGATTATGAAAACCTTCGAATGATGATTCATTATATTGAAATGTTTTGACATGTGTTGAGCAACACCATGGGTGATGATGAAAATGTTGAGGCATAAGCCTTGACCCTTTATAAAAACTGATGGTTGGGTTCGGATGCGATATACCATGCAACCACAATACCTGAGTTGGGTAGGGCTTGACTGGAAGTTTATATGTCTTGGTATGGGTTCTCTTGCGGAAGAGGTTAGGCTGAGGCTACCTCGTGATGAATGTCCACCTATTCAGTACCCAAGATGACATATGGTCATGGTTGGGAGGCCAAACTCATAGGGGAGGTGCTTATACTAGGGTGTGTAATTGAAAGGTTAAGAATGATTATCCGCATACCAAGTATGATGATTTAGGGTTATTCCTGACGGATGTATCGAATTTTGTGGTGAAAGTGTACAATCTCTGCAAAGTGTCAAACTATTCGAATAGTCGTGTCCGTGGTTATGGACAGTTGGAGTGGCCATACTGTTCCGTTGTCAAATGTTTTCAAAATGATTTGTGACTTGAAAGATGACTTTGACTTGACCATAACAGAGTTGTGGACATGAGATCTAAGTTCCCACTTAAGTAATGTAGAGAACTAAATTAAGTCTTTACCCTTGATGCTTTATGAAATAAATCTGGCTTTTTCCAAAATCAACCTAGAGCTTAAGTTTCCTATTAGCTTTGACCTTACTTATACTAGTGTTAGTTTGCGAGTACTTAAAGAGTACTCATGGCTTTGTCCCTAGCTATTCCCATGACCAGACTATAAGGAGGATTACTGATACGTCCAAAATGTATCTACTTTCCCGAACACTTTTGTATTGTTTCTCCTCTAAACATGTGTGATTTGGCTACAACTAACACGGACTGGCGCTGTTTTCAGCAGAATTACCTTGGTTCTAGTTTTTGTGCAGAAAATCAACTATCAAGAAAAATCCCGGAAAATATGCCAAAAATCATATTTCACCAGAAGACTCGCGGAGCAAGAAGACGAGATGGAGGAGGGCCACGAGTGGCCCACACCACCTGGCCACACAGACTAGCCCGGGCCACGCCTGGGAGTGGTGTGGCCGCCTCGGGCACCCCCTCGGCCTCCCTCTTCGCCTATAAGATGCCCCTTGACCAAAAACCCTAGGGGGTTCGAGGTGTTTCCAGATAGAGTTCCGCTGCACCGCCACCACCAGATACCGCGATTCGGAACCAGAAACTCCATTCTGGCACCATGTCGGGACGGGGAATTGGAGGAGATCATCGCCATTAGCATCACCATCGCATCTCCATCAACCATCCATGATTCCCCATCCATGAGTGAGTAATCCCCTGCTGTAGGCTATGGGTATGGTAGGGATTGGATGAGATCATTCATGTAATGGCATCAAATTGTTAGAGCATGGTGCCTAGTATTTATTATTAGTGCTTTTTGACTTTGTTGCAACTTGTTACGCTTAATGCTTGTCACTAGGGCCTGAGTACCATGATTTTAGATCTGAACATGTTATTGATTCATGAGGATATTATTGTTTATGATCTTACCTGCAAGTTGTATACACATATTATTATCCGGAACCAAAGGCCCCGAAGTGATAATAATCGGGATAACCGGAGGGAATGTCTATGATATGAGGATTACATGTGTTCACGGAGTGTTAATGCTTTGCTCCGGTGCTCGATTAAAAGGAGCACCTTAATTGCCAGTAGTTCCCTTGAGGCCCCGCTGCAAACGGGCCGGCAGGACAAAAGATGTTGTGCATGTTCTCATTACGAGCACGTATGACTATATATGGAACACATTCCTATGATTATTTAGTACTTGGATGCTTTATCTTATTTATATGCAATTGCCCTATATCTTGATTGCTATATGAATTGTCTTGTCCATGCAACGCCCGTCCATCCATCCCTATGCCTACCGCGCTTTAATCCTACTGTTTACTGCAATTGTTACTACTGTCATTACTTTTACTACTACTATTACTTTGCTATTGCTACTACAAAACTGTTGCTACTGATAAACTGCTGTGAGCAAGATTGTTTCTAGGTGCAGCTGAATTAACAACTTAGTTGTTAAGGCTTATAAATATTCTTTGGCTCCCCTTGTGTCGAATCAATAAATTGGGTTTCACTTCCCTCGAAAATACTGCGATACACCCCCTATACTTGTGGTCATCAAGACTATTTTTTGGCGTCGTTGCCGGGGAACATAGCTCTATTTATCAAGTTCACTTGGAATCACTATTGTTCGCTGTCATCCATTCATCATGGGTAAATATCGTGATGGAAAAGTTCCTATATTACCATCCACTACAAGGAGAGGTACGGTTCTGAACACCTCTATTGCTCTTAATTCACCATATGTGATGAGTAAGCTCCTTACACCACCACATACACATGCTACACATACTGCTACTTCTGCTGAATCTGAAACTTCCGATACTTATGATGCTTCTACTGTGCTTGATAAGAGTGGTTCACTAGGTCCTTTCCTAGATGCTACGATTGCTAGAACTATACATCGAAATACTGAAACTCCTAATGAAGACACTACTACAACTATCAGTTCACCTAAGTCTATTGAGAGCTATGATATTGAAGAAGGATATATAGAAATGAATGATGAATTTATTAAAGAATGTCAAAATACTCATGGTAAAAGTGCTATTAAGAGTCTCCTTGAGAGGCGTACTATAAAACCCAAATTATCTCCTAATACTAAGTTTGCTACATCTCCCATAAACATTAAAGATAAAGATTATTATTTCTCTCTTGATTTATCTTACATAACCATTGTTGAGAAAGAACCTTTTTGTGGGACTGGGAATGAAAGTGATGTAGCACATATGACTGAGCTTTCTACCATGAGTGGCCTACTTTCTGATGATATTAAGATGCGCAACTACTTATTTGCTAAAATTTTCCCTTTTTCACTGAAAGGAGAAGCTAAGGCTTGGTTTAATAATTTACCTCGTGGATCTATTGATACCCCTGATTGCTTGATTAGTACTTTCCTTCAGAAATATTTCCCTCCTAGTGCTAGACATGCCATTTTGCAGGAACTTTTTGACTTTAAACAGGGAGAAAAAGAGATATTGCCTAAATCATGGGCAAGGTTTTATGCTTTGATTCATGCACAGGCTGGATGTCCATTACCTAAAAATGAGCTTCTTGATATATATTATAATGGACTAACTGAATAATCTAGGACATACCTGGATAGTCGTGCTGATTGTGTTTTCAGGAAGAGAACTCCCAAAGAGGCTGATGAATTAATGGCTAAAATAAGTAAGAATTATGATGACTGGACTTCACCTGAGCCAACTACACCTGAGGCAACTACACCTGAGTTAACTGTGCCTGAGCCAACACCAACACCAAAGAAGAGGGGAGTTATTGAACTAAATGATGAAGTGATGAAGGAAGCTAAGAAATGTCTTAAGGAGAAGGGTATTAAAGTTGAAGACATGAAGAATTTACCTCCTATAGAAGAATTATGTAAGCCAATCTCCCACTCATCCACTATTGAGGTACACTCTCTCCAACATTTTGATGAAGGTGATATTCCTTATTCTAAACCTCCTGATCAATGCTTAGAAGAATTTGATATTTTTATTGTTAAGCAAGATAATTTTAATAAAAGAGTGCAGAATCATTTGATGGAAAACTCTAGAGCTATTATTGAGTTAAGGGCTATTGTGGAAAGAACCTCTAATGATAATTCTTGTTAAACATTTCCAAATGGTTCAAACTCAAATTGATCAGCTCATTAAGGTACAAAAAAATTTGCTAGTTAATGCTTCTAAGGAAAAACAGGCTTATGAAATTGGAACTAGAAGTGGTGCTCCCACCCAGGATCCTCTATATCCTGAGGGGCATCCTAAAACAATTGAGCAGGATTCTCAACAAATTGAAAATAATAGTACTTCTCCTAAGAAATGTAAAAATAAACATAAAACTATTGTAGAGTCTTCTGAACCTGCTAAAGATCCTAATACTATATGTCTCTAATGCTGAAACTAAAAGTGGTAATGAGGAAAATGATGCTCCTGATAAATAAAAAGTTGGAGGAGAACCTGAAAGACACACTAAGAATACTAAATACACTAAGGAAGATTTTGTTGCTAATAAACATGGTAGTGAGAGAGAGAGCCCTGGGTTCAAAAACCTATGCCTTTTCCTAATAAGAAACACATGTCAAAGGAAGACGAACACTATAATAAGTTTTGTGAGTGGATGAAACCTTTATTTTTGCAAATCCTTTAACTGATGCTATTAAATTACCACCTTATTCAAAGTATATGAAGGATATTGTCTCTAATAAAAGGAAGATCCCTAACGAGGAAATTTCTACTTTGCTTGCTAATTATTCCTTTAATGGTAAGGTTCCAAAGAAACTTGGAGAGCCAGGGATTCCAACTATTCCATGTTCTATTAAAAATAATTATGTTAGAACTTTTTTGTGTGATTTAGGAGCAGGAGTTAGTGTTATGCCTTTTTCTCTCTACAAGAGACTTTAATTGGAGAAATTAATACCAATTGATATATCTTTACAAATGGCTGATAAATCTACCATTATTCCTGTTGGTATATGTGAGGATGTTCCTATTAAAGTGGCTCATAATTTCTTGATATTAACTGACTTTGTTGTGCTAGAAATGCATGTAGATGATAATATGTCTATTATTCTTGGGAGACCTTTTCTTAATACTGCAGGAGATATTATTAATTGCAATCAATGAAAGGTAACTTTTAATGTTAATGACAAGGAGCATATTGTGTATTTCCCCAAGAAGATTGATAGGAATTATGGCTTAAATTCAATTGAAAATATTGAGGGCTTCCAAGTTGGACAAATATATTGTCCCATACCACGAGAAAAATATGAAACTATTATGATTGGGACCATTGCTATCAAGGTTGAGGTAACATAAGAATTTAGTGAAATGCAAAGTTTTGTTTCATATAAATTTTTTTTGGTAACAAGACCTGATCAACCTTGTTAACATAGGGATTTTAATGAACAAAAACAATGTTTTCACCATGATTATCTTTGCTTACTTTTAGTTTATCCATTTTAATTTTTGCTTTCACCTAGTTTACCTTTCTATTGCTAGTTGGTTACTTATTAGAGTGTCTTAGAACTTCTGAAGTTTTAGTTTTTTTTTGTTTTTGCATCATTCCAAAATTATCTCTATGCCTGAAAATTATTCATCAATACCTGAAAATTGCTAAAAAATAAAGTGTCTCAAAAATTTCCATAAAATTCATATTAATTTTTTATGTCAAAAGAGGGGCAGAGAAGTACCTGGAGTGATCCAGGGGCCCACCAGGCAGGCACACCACCTGGTGACGCGGGAACCCCAGGGGCGCGCCTGGCCATGGTGTGGGCTACCCCTGGCCCTCCACTTACTCTCCCTCCTGCCACTTGTTTCTCTCTCTTGAAAAACACCAGTTCATTGCTCAAACTCGCGTTCTTGCTATTCTTGCTTGAAATTTTTCGATCTCCTTGCTCAGCCCATCTTTGCTACTGAAATTTGGAGTATTTGTTCTCCAGTATGTGACTCCTCTGCTTGTCCATGTAGATTTGTGTTTAGTGGATTATATCTTGAGTATTTTGCTACTGTAGGTGACAGGTTATGTGATCTTGTAAGCTTGTTCAATGCTTAGAGAAATTGTTTTGATGCATGTTTAGGCCTCTTACAAGTCGCTATAAGTAGTTCCTTCCATTATGTAATCACTTTGCGATCACTTGTATGATGGATGCTTAAATTTTAGAATAGAGGAGATGAACAACCAAACTTTCGGAGAAGTATTTGAGAGGGACACACCTAGGAGGGCAAGGCCTTCGAGATCAGCTTCTCAATTTAGGCCATCATATAATAAAGATCTTATTGCACCACACTTTGGCAATGAAGGAGATGAGGGAGATGCTCACCCATCTACATTCCCTTGTTTTACCTTTTTGCAAGCTGCAGGGATCCTCGATGATTTCTTACTACTGGTTCAGAGGGTTGGTCTGAGCACTTACATGGAAGATGAGAGTGAGCAATATGCCATGCTCACCAAAACTTTCGTTTTCACTAACACCCCTTATCGGTCAACTGTTTCATTCAAAATTTATAATATGCCTATTACCATGCCATTGGAAAGATTTTGTAGCATTATAGGCATAGGCATGACTGGGATAGTGAAGAAGATCCAAGGTCGACCCGCTGATTTGCTGGAGCTCTACCGAAGTGTGACAAATGAGGATGACCACACAGCTCGGCGTGGGAAGATAAGGAACATTCAACTCCCAGCTATTAGATATTTTGCTTATTATCTTTCCACTAGCATTCTTGGTAGGGAGAACACTAGTAATATTTCTAATTATCATTTAGCCTTTCTTGCTGCTGCACTTAATAATGATACCAAGTATAATCTGGATTCTCTCATTTCCCGTCGCTTAGCTGCTAGAGGACCCATTAATGGGGGTATTATTGCCTCACGCATGGTTGCCGCCTTAGAACTTTCTATTGATCATAATGACACTGTGTTGACACCAAAAAGGCTTGATCTTGCTGCTATGAAAACACATCATTTTGTTACTACTGACTCTTGTACCGAGAATTTAGTTTACAGCATATTGTTTACTACCGGAGATGAAAGGGAAATTCCTTTGCCACAATCCACTTTGTTCAGTATTGGCAGGATGCCATGGTCGCGTTCCAAGGAGGAGGTGGACGAGCAGCTCCGCTTGCTTGGTTTCCATGGGAAGCACCAGGGGATGTGCCCTCGTACGACTACTCTGTGCACTATGCCATGCTCACCAAAACTTTCGTTGAAAGTTTCGTTTTCACTAACACCCCTTATCGATCAACTGTTTGATTCAAAATTTATAATATGCCTATTACCATGCCATTGGAAATATTTTGTAGCATTATAGGCATAGGCATGACTGGGACAGTGAAGAAGATCCAAGGTCGACCCGCTGATTTGCTGGAGCTCTACCGAAGTGTGACAAATGAGGATGACCACACAGCTCAGCATGGGAAGATAAGGAACATTCAACTCCCAGCTATTAGATATTTTGCTTATTATCTTTCCACTAGCATTCTTGGTAGGGAGAACACTAGTAATATTTCTAATTACCATTTAGCCTTTCTTGCTGCTGCACTTAATAATGATACCAAGTATAATTTGGATTCTCTCATTGCCCGTCGCTTAGCTGCTAGAGGACCCATTAATGGGGGTATTATTGCCTCACACATAGTTGCCGCCTTAGAACTTTCTATTGATCCTAATGACACTGTGTTGACACCAAAAAGGCTTGATCTTGCTGCTATGAAAATACATCATTTTGTTACTACTGACTCTTGTACCGAGAATTTAGTTTACAGCATATTGTTTACTGCCGGAGATGAAAGGGAAATTCCTTTGCCACAATCCACTTTGTTCAGTATTGGCAGGATGCCATGGTCGCGTTCCAAGGAGGAGGTGGACAAGCAGCTGCGCTTGCTTGGTTTCCATGGGAAGCACCAGGGGATGTGCCCTCTTACGACTACTCTGTGCACTATGCTGGGGCGTCCTCGAGTTCATATCAGGATGAAGGCACTTCCTCGCCCTATTATGGAGGCGCTCCTTCCTGGCCATCTTGGGATTGATACCCACTTAAGCCAAAAGCCTAAGCTTGGAGGAGGTACACCGACATCACACTCATCTACGTATCATGTCTAGTCGGTACTTTGTATATCCATGGTTCATTTTCTTTTTAGTCTTCGTTGTTGCTTTATTTCTGCTTTCCAAAACACAAAAAGACCAAACATATTTTTGTTATTTCTCTTTGCTTGCTTCTTTATCTTTTTGCCTTGGTTTGCCTCTTTCTTTTATCTTTGTCTTAATTATTCGAAAAACCCAAAAATATTTCGCTTTGCTTGATCTTCCTTTTAATTCTTGCCTTTAAAATCAAAAACACCAAAAATATTTTTTGTTCTTCTTTGGTTTTGTGAAGTTCGTTGCAGGTTTCAGAAGTCCTCAGTGGAGTTTGGTTTCATGTTATTATTCAAGCCACACAAGTGAAGGGCAATAATGAAGATTAATGACAACTTGAGGTGTGGTAAGAGGCTGGTAATGAACTCTTTTTGTTTTCATTTTTGTACATATACTCATCATTGTGGGCATGTTTAGTATGTTCATGTAAGGTGTATGCTATTTATGGATGCTTAGTAGTTCTTGTTTTTTATGATTAGCTCCAATTTGCTAATGGTTTGTAGCATGTCATATGAATGTTTGCTTGCATTGTTCTATTCATAACTTGGTATGACACTGTGGTATCCTCCTCTGAATGTTTCACTTGAATTGACTTGGCACATGCTCACGCATGCATAAGACTGAAACAATCAGTTAAGCCTCAATGAATTATTTTGCCTCAGGATCCTTGAATCACTATCATGCCATAATTATTCCTATTTTGTTGCAAGCATGATTATGACAGTTATTGCTCTCTCGTTCGTTGCTCCCTTTCTATTGCTGGCCTTCACTTGCACTGAGTATGAGCTCTACTCGTGTTTCCAACTCCCCAAAACCAATATTGCCAAAAGTGTCCACCATACCTACCTATTAGCATCATTTTCTATTCCGTGCATATTTCTGTATGCCTTGTTTTCTTCTGAATAAAATGTTTGCTTGTTATGGGAAAGTTAGTTACTAAAGCTCTCATGAACTTGACGGCACGCTCTATTTCTTGCACTTAATAAACCTGAACTATTGTGACTGTCCATGAAAGTTATATGCTTGCAAATTACAGGCTGGGGATTAGTAGAACCGTGCTGTCACGGGGAACGCTATCAACACCTATAAATATATACCTAGTTGATATCATGCTCTTTTGTTTACGGATGTCGTCGGTGTGAAATAAAAGGGGATCTTGTAAGTCCATGGAGTTATGTATGTGTGTTAGAGAAACGCCTAGGCCGCTAGCCTAAGCCATGCCTAATCATGGTGGAAACTTGTAGCATCACCATAGTGAGCAATCTATGAAGCATTCTTCTTATAAAAAAAGAGAGTTAGAGATTGAGAAAAAGAAGAAAAAAATGAGAAAAGAGGAAAGAGAGAAAAAACCACCATTTTCCCATGGTAAATAAGAAGATTGCTGAGATGCTCATTGCCTGCTTGCCTTATTATTTTGATTATGGGATAGCTCCTGTATCATGTGCAAGGGGTACCCCGTTGGCGGTTCTCTATGATACGCATATATTTACTATGACAAGAACTTACCGGTAACTAAAGTTGAGTAGCATGAGGAGCGGCCCTCATACTCAAGGGACATGAGATTTCTAGTTTATGATCTGTCAAGCATATAACTCGTATTGGACCTCACTTTCACCTTATCCATTTTAAGATGCTTATGATAGGGCAATGAGAGCTCAAAGCTAATGAGTACCATACTTTCAGCATTTGGAAGCCTTTCGAACTTTTCAAAACCTTCTCACTTCCTTATTGAGTCACCATTTCTATAAGCACTTTCTTGAGAGCATAGTTGTCATTCTTAGTGTAATGTGCTTGCCTCAAAACTTGGTTAATTGTGTCATGACTTTGATTCTTGTATCTTTGATATCTTTACTTCTAGTCTTCACTTGAACTTCATAGGTGCCTTGACATTTATGTTTTCTCTACAATCAAAGGCAAGTGACATACCACTCTATCATACCTTTTTATGAGCATTGCAATGTTGCTTATGTTTATGTTTCAGGGTACTTATTATTTTTGAGTTGGGATCTCTTCATAGCTTGCAACGACTATTAAGTAAACTTATTTGCATACTCTTTATTATGAATTGCCTAGGTATTTGATCATATGCTAAGAATATATGCATCTTATGAAGAAAATGTGTTCGTGAAACTCTCTTTTATCGCACTTAGTTTTCAACTGAATTGCTTGAGCACAAGCAATAAGCTAAGCTTGGGGGAGTTGCTATGTCCAAAATGTATCTACGTTCTCGAACACTTTTGCTATTGTTTCTCCTCTAAACTTGTGTGATTTGGCTACAACTAACACAGACTGACGATGTTTTCAGCAGAATTACCTTGGTGTCTAGTTTTTGTGCAGAAAATCAACTATCAGGAAAAATCCCGGAAAATATGCCAAAAATCCTATTTCACCAGAAGACTCACGGAGCCAGAAGATGAGACGGAGGAGGGCCACGAGGGGCCCACACCACCTAGCCGCGCGGGCCAGCCCAGGCCGTGCCTGGGAGTGGTGTGGCCGCCTCGGGCACCCCCTCGGCCTCCCTCTTCTCCTATAAGATGCCCCTTGACCTAAAAACCCTGGGGGTTCGACGTTTTTCATCCATGAGTGATTAATCCCCCGCTGTAGGCTATGGAGATGGTAGGGATTGGATGAGATCGTTCATGTAATGGCATCAGATTGGTAGGGCAAGGTGCCTAGTATCTATTATTAGTACTTTTTGAATTTGTTGCAACTTGTTATGCTTAATGCTTGTCACTAGGGCCTGAGTGCCATGATTTCAGATCTGAACATGTTATTGATTCATGAGGATATTATTGTTTATGATCTTACCTGCAAGTTGTATACACATATTATTGTCCAGAACCAAAGGCCCCGAAGTGACAATAATCGGGATAACCGGAGGGAATGGCTATGATATGAGGATTACATGTGTTGACTGAGTGTTAATGATTTGCTCTGGTGCTCTATTAGAAGGAGCACCTTAATTTCTAGTAGTTCCCTTGAGGCCCCACTTCAAACGGGCTAGAAGGACAAAAGATGTTTTGCAAGTAGCCCCGCTACACATATTACGAGCACGTACGACTATATATGGAACACATGCATATGATTATTTAGTACTTGGATGTATCTTATTTATCTGCAATTGCCCTATATCTTGATTGCTATATGAATTGTCTTGTCCATGCAACGCCCGTCCATCCATCCCTATGCCTACCGCGCTTTAATCCTAATGTTTACTACAACTGTTACTACTGTCTTTGCTTTTACTATTGCTATTACTTTGCTATTGCTACTACAAAACGGTTGCTACTGATAAACTGCTGTAAGCAAGATTGTTTCCAGGTGCCAGCTGAATTAACAACTCTGTTGTTAAGGCTTATAAATATTCTTTGGCTCCCCTTGTGTCAAATCAATAAATTGGGTTTCACTTCCCTCGAAAATACTGCAATATACCCCCTATACTTGTGGGTCATCAATTACCCGGAAGATGGACAGCAGGAAGTCTATGACAATTAGGATCATCTCCCATCATTAGCATTGCCTGTAATACCGAAGATGAAGCCCCTCTACGTTTACTTTCGGCTTTCATTGTATTAAAGACTGGATCATGAGATTCTTTGTTTGTAAGAACCTTATTATGGTTTGTAATGGATGATGTACTGTGGTACCACTTCTGTTATGTCTCACAAAAATGGCAATCATGGGATTGCGATGTACGGCATAACAGGCATCTAGACTTAAAAATCCGGGTGTTGAAAGTGGACTTCACCTGTCTTAGCAAGCGTTGCCCGGAAGACTAATACCTTCGATCCGGATTACGGATGTAGTATAGCTTTTTTCCCTAGTAGACCTAGGTTATCGAATCCTCGCGAAGCGAATGCGTGTTACTTTAACAAACCTTCAGGAGTTTTAGAATTCCTTTTGTGTTTTTACTGGACTAATAGCTTGCATATTTTTGTTGTTGTCGATGATGGAGAGAGAGGGCCTAGGGTGTTCGGTTTCACCTATAGCTATGCAAAACATCTGATGGGAATAAAAGATAGAAATAATACTTGTTAGAGCAAGATAAATTATATGTGGGAAGTGCATCCATAATTGTTATTTCCTCCACAACCGCTTATACCAATAACCTACTAGTCTCATTCATAGAAGAAAGAGAACTAATGTTAAGCATAGTGACACCGTAAATCCCAATTAAATCCCTCACATATAGCCGTACTACCCCTTCTGTTGCTGGGGTTCCCAACATGCACATCAGTCATTGCTCATACTCCCTATGCCTGGATCAACCCTCGGGGTCTTGGGTACCTAACAAGTCCTTGGATTGAGGCAAGAGAGGATACAATAATCATCATGTCATACAAACTAATACACGGTCCCATCTATGATAAATAACATGCACAAACGCTACATGGGTAGGCTGAAGCCCTTAGCCCAAGGAGAATTACTCACACATAGAGATGAGATCAACAATCACAAACATTGTAATGAAAATCATAGGATTGATAGCAATAGTCTTACAATGTCACCAATCGAAGAAGATATCTACTATTACAAGTGGTGGAATATGGCTATGGGTATGGAGAAGGGTTTTGAGATCTAGAGGCGGCTGGTGATCAGTAGCAGAGACTTTTTGGCGAGGTTTGGCTTGTTTTCTCGTTGCCCGAGGCTTCTTTATATAGGGGTCCCTTCACAAAAGTTGTTCTGTTTGACCTAGCAGTGGTGGCGCCAACTATACGATCGGAGCTATACGGCTGGAATTTTTGCTCCGGTCGTATAGTTGGTCGTTAAAGCGTTTACCTCCGCTTTATGGCTCCTGGTTTCTTCTGGTTGTTGGAAATCTCGTATAGTTGACTTTAATGTAGTGATTCCCATCTTCAAACAACATTATATGTGCAGGAAAAATATAAAAGAAAGGATTGCATACCCCTCTGAATATTAGGCATTAGTGGCGGGATTTAGAGAGATATTTCATCAAAATTATGAATAATATCTATTATAAATGTGGACATAGATGGATGTATTTCAGAGCCATCAACCTCCCCAAGATTAAACTTGATCGTCCCCGAGCAAGAAAACCAAAATCAAAAAGGAACTCGGCATTTAAATTGAAATAACAAGATGGTGATCTTACTCATGATTGGTAGATTCATGTTTCCTCCACTTCATAAATTTGAAAAACTTCAGCATAGATAAAGTAATGGCAAGCATATCATACGGGTTTTATGCATCCTTATAGTGCAGCAAAATTATTGTTAACATGGATGATTAAAATGAGTAAACTTTATTCCATGTCATGTAATCAACTCATAGGCTTGCCTTTGAACAATAAAGTATAATTATGTAAATTAAGAGTGTGAGAGTTTTCATGAAAAGCATATATACTAGAGTATCTCAATTCTCTCACATTAATAAATCAAGAATTTTCAAGCACTACTTTTCTATTCATTGTCCTTCAAGAATTTCAGTTTTTAAATAATTGAGAGCATGCCAAAGATTTTTATTAGTTTATCGGGCTATGATGGACGCTTGTGGCATCACTAAGGTTTTTGTTCCGTTTGCATAATAATTACTCATAATAGCCAGAGGAGTGATTCCATCATTATTACAGCTACCCAGGAGTGCCAAGAATCTTACCCACTATAGCATTGCTGCTACAAGTGTTTAATCAACTCATAGTCGAAAGCTAGGAGTTTCCTCCACGAAGATCGTTCGTAGGCTAGAAGAGTTGTTGGCATTCCATGAAGTCTGACACGCATAAAGCTATATCATTCTTATGATTAACAAGTCAAACTTTGGCATGCTCACAAAAACCGCTAAACATTAATTCAATCGAACAAATCCTTTCAAAGATAGCTATCAGGTCAATCAACATTTTCAGTGGTGTTGAGTGTCTCTAGAAATAAACCTTCAAGATTAAGCACTACAACACCCAAGCCTTCAATTATGAGAATTTTTCTTATTACAATTGTTTAGCAATTTTTAGGCAAGACTTGGTTAATTACGAGAGCTGGAACAAAATGTACCCAATTAAATACCCATGCAAACAAAAAATCTTAATACGATACAAAGACTCACTCCGCCAATATAATATCTTAACATTTACTACTAACTAGCATGGGTTTCTCAAACTTCAAAGGTGGGGAGTCATAAGGCATACCTCTCATGTTTGGTTCCACTTCCCTCTTCTCTTTTTATTTGTTTCTTGGAAACTCGAAGTCAATCACTCTCCTGCAAACATATGAAGACCTCGAGGTGGAAAGAAAATAAAGAGGGAAAATAAGGAAAAATGGAGAAATCTTTTTGTGATTTTTCAGAGAGGAAATTTTAAGAATAGAAAATTGGTGGCAAGGCTCGGCTAGAAAATCTCGAAAGCAAATAGAAAGAACAAGGAAATAAAGTGTTGGGGAAACCAACATGAGTTCTTATAAACTCAAAATAAAAACACAACCTCAAAAATAAAGCAAATAAACGCCAAATAAAGATACATGAGGAAACTTCCCCAAGCTTAGGCTTTTGCAAGCTCTTCAAATCATTTTGGTGGAAGGAAAAAGTCGTTACTCCAGTTCGCAAATTGAGTTGAGAGGTTACTAGTTGATTCTCGGTGGTTCAATGAGAGGCTATGCATCCTCTCCACAGTCTCTCCAAGTCCTTGGAAATCTTGGTATGTGGTGAACCGGGTTTATGGTTGCTCCTCCTCTTGGTCCTCATCCTCTTCCGGAATCTCCTCCTCGGGTTGGTGTTGCTCAACCTGCAAGTCATATAGGAAACATCCTTCCTCGATAGAGTAAAGATCATTAAGCATAGGAGCGGGGTAGAGACACCCAGCTCCAACAATATGCAGATAATAAACACCACCTCTCCTAGTGAGCATTCCACGGGCTCTCAAAGTAGCGAAACCAACACGTGTCTCACCTAGCACGGGTTGCAACTCACCTAGGTTGATGCCTGGGGCAGTGGCAAGCACAGTGATGATGCCTCCACCTTTGATTGGTCCTTGGCTTTGGGAGGCTTGGTGCTCAAAGTAGCGCACAAGGATGGCGCCCAAGTTGAGTGACAAGCCACAGTTGATGTAAGCAGCCTTTGCAAGGACTAGGATGTCCTCCTCGTTGAGTCTTGTGAACTCATTACGTGCCTGCAAGGTGTTACCAATAACATAGAACAAATAGCGAATTGCAGGATGTTGAATACTCTTCCCCTTGTTCACTCTACTAGTGAAACTCATTCCATTATAATATTGTTCGGGGAAGGGTTTAAGCCAGTAAAGGATGTGCCCAAGGCATGAACATCATTGTTTGGAAAATTAAAACATGTGCACCATTCATCTAATGTTAAAGTGTAGTTGTTGTTCATTAGTCGGAAACAAATAATGTCCTCTCCTTGCCATTGTTTAACGGTGCTTTGCAATGAACTTAGAAATTCAATGGTTAAGCGGCGATAAGTAGGTACATCATTGTACACAAAGTTTTGCGGGCCAGATCTATTGAAAAGTAAATTGAAGTCATTACAAATATCGAGTTGGTACAATATAATGGGGCAAGCCCACTTGGTGGCCTTCACTTCGTGGTTCTTGATCCTGTTGAAGCGATCACATTGGGGCTCATCCTTGAACTTGATCCCCATGCGTTCCTGAGCGGCATCCCGAGGAGCGCTAGTGGTGGCACAAGCACGAGTTTGGCTCCTTGTGTTCATCATCTAGAACATTAAAGAAAGATAAAAATATAACTTTTTGATCCAACAATAGTAAGTGCAATATATTCCTCATCATAGCACACTAAAGAATCTCCTCAAAATAATAATCTAGGCAAGAAAATCATGGTAATTGGTTCATAGTAGGTCTCACCCTAGATTGATAATGACAATAGATCGAAGATGAATTTGCAAAAATTAATTAGAGGATCGGAGGAGAAACATACCGTAGATCACTTGTGTGCAAGGAAATCGAATGAAATTGAGTAGAGATGAAGATCTCTTGAGGTTTTGAGAGAGTTTGGAGGTAGAAGAGAGAAAAAAGATTGAAGTTTTAGAGTTGGAGGTACCTTCCCGTGCGATTTTGTGGTTGGACGCAACTATACGAGCACAACTATACGACCGGAACATTGTGTTCCCGCGGTATAGTTGGCCTTCTGTCAATTTGAGGGTTTCCTCCTGGCGGCGCAGCTATACGGGCGCAACTATATGGCCAGAACAAAATGTTCCCGCCGTATAGTTGGTCGTCAAACTGTCTGTCCCTAGGAAAGAAAATATACAAAGGCATCGATATCTATACAACCGGAACTATACGGTTAGAAATTTTATTCCTGTCGTATAGTTGGTCGTTAAACTCTCAGTATATTAGAAACGAATTTGTACGGAGGCATCAATAACTATACGACTGGAACTATACGGCCGGAATTTTTATTCCCGCCGTATAGTTGGTCGTTAAATTCTCTATACATATTAAAGAAAAATTGTCAATGACAAAGATATCTATACGATCGGAACTATACGGCCGGAATTTTCATTCCCGCCATATAGTTGGTCGTTAAACTCTCAGTACATTTTAAAGAATTTATTTTGATGGCAAAGATATCTATATGACCGGAACTATATGGCCGGAATTTTTATTCCCACCGTATAGTTGGTCGTTAAACTCTCTATGTGCATCAAAAAAATTCTGTTTCTTCGATAATTGCTTATTTTCCTATAACTTAGTGATATACCTTGTTTATGACAAAAAATTGAAAGTAAATATTGTCGACCAACAATAGCATGTATGTAGCAGAATTTTAAGTACTACTGAACTTCTTCTCCTCAAATGGAGTTTTCTAGCACTCTTTATTAAACATAAACTTAAAATGAAAACTAAAAACTTAACTCAAACCTTTATTTAACATGGGTTGCCTCCCATGGAGCACTCTTTTACGGTCAGTAGCTTGACCTTGACAACACTCACTTGGGCCAGATGAGTGGAACACCCACTCCAAAGTAATTGGCCTTCAAAGTGATGGCCTCCTTTTCGTCATGTTTGGCTTTCTTCTTCCTGGGGAAATGAATAACAAAAGGATCCCGCGAAGGCAATTGCATCTTCACGTTCCTTTCATGGAGGTCAATTAAAGCCTTTATAGTTCTCAAGAAAGGATGGCCTAGTATTATATGAGTAATAGTATCCTCAGGCATGTCAACAATAACAAAGTAAATTAGAGCAGGACAACCTTTAATGTAAACTAAAGTGTTCTCCTTAATTCCTACAGCTTTTTTGTAGGTAGAATCTGCTAGATGCAATTTTAATTCAGTGATTTCAAAGGACCCAAGATTTAGCTTGTTAAAAAGACTCTTTGGAATTGTTTAGATGCTTGCACCCAGATCACAAAGTGCAGCTATCTCATTGGTTCCAATTTTTATCTTAATAGTAGGCTCAAATATGTCATCTAGTTTAATAGGTAACTTTTCAACGATTTTATTGTATTCCTCTTCAAGCTCACGTACCTTAATTGCTACTTGATCAACAAAGTGTCGATTCATGGATTCATCGTTACCTTCACTTACCGGAATTTTGACATTGATCCTCTTTACGAGGTCTTCGATGGTGTAGCTTGGTGAAGGGGCATTACTATAATCAAGTTCTTTAGGCACCACCCTTTGGATCCTCATCATTTTGAGTTCTTCAACAGGATTGGTCTCATCTTTCCCTACAAATTTAGCTAGAATGAGAGTTTGACTCTCGGTTATGTTTCCTAGATATGCCTTAATGATCATCGTTCTTTCTTGGAGGGCTTGCAAATCATTTCTCAAACTAACAACTTGGTTAGATAATTTACCAAGCATAGCATCATGGTTCTCCATTATTTTAACAAGAATATTGTTTTGTTCATTTTGTGAGTCTATAAAAGACTTAAGTATTTCTTGGAGACTACCATTATTAGTTCCCATATTATTAGAATTACCTGCAGGACTAGAATAATGTTTCTGAAAGTTAGGATTGTAACTCTTCTTCCAAGCAGGGTTATAATCGTTACGAGCTACGAAGTCTATTTCTTCAATATTTGTTTCAGGGGTGGCTCTTACCTGGGTTTCCTTTCCTTTTACAGCTAGTACGAGCTCATCCAACTAAGAATTGAGTTTTTCATTTTCTTGTGGTGATATGGAGTTCACCTTCTTCGTGTTTGATCTATCCACATGCCATTGGGCATGGTTGTCTTGCATATTGTCTAACACCTGCTTTGCTTCGGTAATATGTTTACCCATAAACGTTCCTCCAGCTACAGTATCAAGCATAGACTTAGACACAGGATTAAGAGAATTATAAAATAAATGGAGGATTAACCAATCTTCCATCCCATGACTAGGACAGTTTCTTAAGCATTCTTTCATCCTTTCCATGCAAGCGCTAGTGGCTCACGCTCTTCTTGTCTAAAGGCAGTAATATTAGATCGGAGTTGCATAGTCTTTGTAGGTGGGAAACATTTAGTCATAAATAAAGAAGTGCATCCCAACCATGATGTAATAGTATTTCTAGGCAAAGATAGCAACCATTCTTTTGCTCTCCCTCTTAGAGAGAAAGTAAATAAATGCAATTTGACCACATCGGGGTCAACGTCTTTTATACGCATCATGTCACATATTTTAGTGAAAGTATTCAAGTGCATACCTGCGTCTTCAATATCAGAGCCTCCAAATTGATTATGTTGAACCAAGCTTAAATAATGGGGATTAATTTCATAGTCATCAGCAGCAATTGCTGGCTGAGTAATAGGAGTACGCAAATTATCATTGTTGGGAGTAGCAAACTCCCCAAGCTTCTTTTCAGCCATATTTGCTATGTTTTTGGATTTTCTTAAACAAAGAATTATAATAGTAAAAGCAAGAATTTTAAAGGCTAACAAATTTTTTTTTGGTTTATAAAATAAAGACTAAAAGAAAAGTAACAAAATTAAACACAAGAATTAAAACTAGCAAGGTTCCTAATAACCTCACTAGGGTAGCTATTCCTTCCCTGGCAACGGCGCTAGAAAAAGGGTTGATACCTTCGATCCGGATTACGAATGTAGTATAGCTTCCTTTTCCCTAGTAGACCTAGGCTATCGAATCCTCGGGAAGATCTTGCATAGTGAAGTTACTTTAATGGAGCTTCGGGAGTTTTAGAATTCCTGTTGTGTTTTTCTCGGACCAATAGCTTGCGTATTTTTGTTGTTGTCGATGATGGAGAGAGAGGGCCTAGGGTGTTTGGTTTCACCTGTAGCTGTGCAAAACATCTGATGGGAATAAAAGATAGAAATAAAGTATGCATGTACTTGTTAGAGCAAGATAAATTATATGTGGGCAGTGCATCCATAATTGCTATTGCATCCGCAACCGCTTATACCGATAACATACTAGTCTCATCCATAGAAGAAAGAGAACTAATGATATGCATAGTGATGTCACTGTTAATCCCAAGTAAATCCCTCACATACAGATGTACTACGCCTTCTATCACTAGGGTTTCCAACCTGCAGATTAGTCATTAATCATACTCCCTATACCTGGATCAACCCTCGGGGTCTTGGGTACCAGACAAGTCCTTGGATTGAGGCAAGAGAGGATACAATAATCATCATGTCGTATAAACTAATACACGATCCCATCTATGATAAATAACATGCACAAACACTACATGGCTAGGCCGAAGCCCTTCGCCTAAGGAGAATTACTCACACATAGAGATGAGATCAATAATCACAAACATTGTAATGAAAATCATAGGATTGATAGAAATAGTCTTACAATGTCGCCAATCAAAGGAGAAATCTACTATTACAAGTGGTGGAATATGGCTATGGAGATGGAGAAGGTTTTTGAGATCTGGACGTGGCTGGTGATCTGTGGCAAAGACTTTTTGGCGAGGTCTGGCTTGTTTTCTCGTTTACCGAGGCTTCTTTATATAAGGGCCCCTTCACGAAAGTTGTTATGTTTAACCTAGCGGTGGCGGCGCCAACTATACGACCAGAGCTATACGGCCAGAATTTTTGTTTCGATCGTATAGTTGGTCATTAAAGCGTCTGCCTTTACGGCTCCTGGTTTCTTCTGGTTGTTGGAAATCTCGTATCTTTGACTTCAATGTAGTGATTCCCATCTTCAAATGACATTATCCGCGCAGGAAAAATATCAAAGAAAGGATTGCATAGCCCTATGAATATTAGGCATTAGTGGCGGGGTTTAGAGAGATATTTCATCAAAATTATGAATAATATCCAGTTTAAAATTGGACGTAGATGGCTATATTTCAAAGCCATCAAGGACCACTTCCTATTACCACAGATTGATAAAATAATCGACTCCACCGCGGGATGCGGCTGCTTCTGCTTCCTCGATGCCTACTCAGGCTACCATCAAATTCGAATGAAGGAAGAGGACCAGGAGAAGACAGCCTTAATCACACCCTTTGGCATCTACTGCTACACAACAATGCCCTTCGGGCTAAAGAACGCGGGAGCCACCTATCAATGGTGTATGCAGGCCTGCCTCAAAAACCAGCTTGGCCGAAACATTGAAGTTTATGTCGACGACATCATCATCAAAACCAAGGAGGAAGCCAAACTACTCAACAATATCCGCAAGACCTTCGACAACCTCGACCGCTACCGGATCAAGCTGAATCCGGAGAAGTGTGCCTTTGGCATGCCATCTGGGTAACTACTCGGGTACCTCATATCCGCCAGGGGAATAAAGGCTAAACCAAAGAAGATAAAGAACATACTATCCATGGACCAGCCCAAAAACGTCAAAGGGGTCCAGCAGTTGACTAGGCGAATCACGGCACTCAGTCGATTTATAAGTCGAATGCGCTAGAAGGCGCTACCGTTCTACTAGATCCTCCACAAAACTGAAAAGTTCGAGTGGATGGACGAGGTGCAGGATGCATTCGATGACCTCAAGCGCTTACTCTCCACCTCACCCGTGCTGGTAACCCCCAGAGAAAAGGAGCCAATGTTGTTGTACATCTCCGCCACCAACCAGGTGGTTAGCACCGCACTGGTGGTGGAACAAGCTAAATATAACAAGGCCCATGGGGTACAACGCCCAGTCTACTACCTCAGCGAGGTACTGACGCTGACAAAGAAGCGGTACCCGCACTACCAGAAACTAGCCTATGGTGTCTTCATAATAGCGCGATGACTGCGCCACTACTTTCAGGAGCACCCCATAATTGTGGTGAACGATGCCCCGCTAGATACATCCTCAACAACCAGGATGCCACATGACGAGTCACCCTTTGGGGAATCGAGTTATCCCCGCGGTACATCACATACGAGCGGCGAGTGGCAATCAAGTCCCAAGTCCTTCTGGACTTCCTCGTCCACTAGATGGAGAACCAACTCCTAGATACACCAGACATGTCCTGCCTATGGACAATGCACTTCGACGGATTCAAACATCAAGAGGGAGTTGGCGCCAACGTCATCCTGATGTCACTACAGGGTGACAAGGTGAGGTATGTTCTGTGGATGAATTCCCGTGCCTCCAACAACGAGGCAGAATACGAGGACCTGCTTCACGGGATGCGGATGGCCAAAGCCTGCGACGCAACAGGACTCATCATCTATGGTGACTCCAAGCTCGTGGTGGATCAAACCATGAACTAGTGCGATGTTTTGAGTGATAACATGATCGCATACCACAACCTCTACGGTGCACTCGAAAGAGCCTTTGACAGCTGCGAGCTGCGACATGTAGGCCGTGAAAGTAACGAGGAGGCTGACACGCTCGCCAACATAGGCTCCACCTGGTCCTCGGTACCACTAGGCGTATTCCTTGAGCACATATCTGAGCGCTCCATCAAGCTGAAGACTCCTGCAGGACCATCCAACACATCAAAGGACTCGGGGTTGAGCCACCCGAAGAACTCGAAGGTCCTAGCAATGTAGAACAGGGATCCAAACTCAAAGATCCCATGGAGGTCATGCTCATCGAGCCATCCCGGACACAGCCGTACATCACATACCTGCTTACCAAATGGCTACGAAATGACCCAATAGATGCGCGTCAAATAGAACGGTGCTCCAAGGCCTTCACCATCATCAATGGCGAGCTGTACAAGCGTAGCTTCCGTCCTCAAGTGATGCGTCACCAACGGCGACGAAAGGAGCATCCCCCTCGAGATACGCGAGGGCACCTGCGGGCACCACGCTGGTAGTTGCGCCCTTGTTGCTAAAGCTCTACAAGCTGGCTTCTACTAGCCAACCACGATGCGTGACACCAAGGACATTGTCTAGAAATGCAATTCTTGCCAACGATTCACGGATAAGCCGCATGCACCAGGTGGAGAACTCAAGCCAATACCTATGGCTTGTACCTTTGCGCAATGGCGACTCGACATGGTCGGCAAGCTGCAGAAGTCGTCACCCAGAGGATATGTATACCTCCTCGTCGTAGTTGATAAGTTCACCAAGTGGATCGAGGCCATTCCGGTGACTAACCAGACAGGCGCCACCGCTGTCAAATTCTTCGAGTCCATCATCTTCAGGTTCGGGGTGCCACACAGCATCATCACCGACAACGGGACGAACTTCACCTCGAATCAGTTCTAGGATTTCTGTGAAAACCTGAGAATCAACATCAGCTATGCCTCAGTGGCACATCCCTAGACCAATGGTCAAGTCGAGAAGGCCAATGGCCTCGTCTACAACGGCATCAAGAAAAGACTCCTTCGACCACTCGAGTGAGCAGTTGGGTGTTGGGCTGAGGAGCTGCCATCCGTACTGTGGAGCCTACACACGACTCCAAACAGCACTACAGGCTACACCCCGTTCTTCATGGTGCACAGAACCGAGGCGGTGTTACCTACAGAAGTGCGCTACAAGGCCCCAAGGGTTGTCACGTACAGTGAGGCCTAATCTACGGCCACACTCGTACACTTCATCGACCTCCTCGATGAAGCACGCGAGATCACGGTGGAACGATCAAAGATCTACTAGTAGAGCCTCTACAACTACCATAGCCGACGGCTATGCCCAAGATCCTTCGTTGAAGGACACCTCGTCCTGCGTCTGAAGCAGAAATGGCACCTGAAGTTTGAGTCCCCTGGGAGGGACCCTATGTGATTACTGAAGTAATCCCAGGTGGCGCCTATCGCCTGAAGCACGTAGAGAGTGGAGTCGAATACTGTAACCCATGGAATGTCGCGTAGTTGTGACATTTCTACCCCTAGATGTGTTTACGTTACAATAAGGCTACTCAGCTAGGCTACCTAGTTAAACATTAAACCTCTTAATATTCTCCAAATAAATAAAGCTAAGTGCCTCCAACCATGTGTCTTGTTACATTTACTTTCGTTGTTGTTCTGCACTCGGGGGCTACTCCTCCTTGACGACCTCGTCACGTATACAAACTCACAAAGCAATGACCTGAGTAGCTGATCAAACTGTCAATCGAACCCTTGATAAACCCAACCCAGTTGCAATGCAACTGATAGGCTGGCAAGGTAATGAGATCTGCAAGCGTCAGGCTAACGAAAAGTCATTGCAAACACACTCGCAAAACACACAGGCTAGCAAGCTTTGCGTACAGCAAGGGTATCAAAACATCTAGTGGAAAAATTATACAAGCTTTACAAGAACTTATACGTCATGTGCAGGTTAAACACTACTCTACTGACGAAAAATAAGAACATTGATGCGCTCGTCGAACAAGCCAACGATATCTCCCACCGACCAGTCAACTGCTTGGTAGTGGGGCACCATGTTCCATGCCATCCCTACTGGAGGTGGTAGTGGCCCTGCAGCAACAGAATCCAAGTCCACGTCGGGTTTTTGCATGCGCATAAGCGCCAATGCAGCCTTAGCACCTGCAACAAGTTGTTGGTGCACACACTCGCGTACTGCATCATCATTATGAAACTTTCCCATCAGAGCCTATAAGCTCGATGGTGCGGCATCCAATGGAAACATCACCCTGAAGATATGCTTCACGCACGATTGCGCTTTCTTCAGAAAGTGCAGGACCTGCGACACGTGATCCTGCAGCGTAGCCAATGTGGTCACACGATCCCAATCATTCTAGAAAAACCCACCAGCTTCCAGCTACTCCTGAGTCAAGTAGTTCAATCGGATGCTAATGCAATCTCTCTCTTCCCGTGGAATAATATTGACAACTGCACAAATAGCAATAGCAAACATATCAGTCAACACACTGGCCACACAGAAGAACAATAGCAAGGAAGTCAAACAAACATCCAGATTGCAGCTGCTCGTTGATTTGAGCCACGTCGCCAAGAAGGTACTTCTCATGCTCAATGGCTTTCTCGACCTTCGACTTATAGACATTGGCATTGCCACGAATCGACGGTGTGTCTCGCTCCAAGTACTTCACGTGATCACGCAAGCGAGACAAGAGCGATAGCTCCTCCACCTTCGAATGTGGTTGTGCCACAGGCACATCAGAAGAAGGCACATCTTGCACGCCAATTGAAGAGCCCAAACCAAGCAAAAGATTCAAAGAATAAGAGGCGTTGCACATGGAATTTGAGTGACAGAAGAACGAAGACAATTTAAACATCAACAGGAGCAACAATTTCTGACAAGGGCACCCCCACAAAGGTAGTTCAAGACAAGACTAAGGTTTTTGCGTCGCTACAAAAGGAAACAAGAAAGACAGCTACGCCTACGCATCGACACCCGCGGGCTTCGTCGATTCTGTGGCAGCCTCTGACGTTGTGGCCTTTGCTGCTGTAGCCCCTAACGCCGTGGCCTTCGCCGTGTTCAGCCGTTTCCACTCCACAGAGTACTTCGCGAGTGAATCTATGAGCCAAGGCCCATATTTATAACAGTGAGTAGCAAAAAGAGCGAAAGCTACCTATTGGCCCTCTGCGGTTGTCGGCATCTTCAAAGTAATCTGGCTGACGTCCAAATTGGCACCGTAGGCTTGCGCCATCGCCAACCCCAAGGATGCGTCGGCTCCCTTTTGCGCATTCTTAAAGTCCACAGGAACACCACCCATGAAGGTCTCGACTAGGCCATCAAGATCTTCAACTAGCTTGGCCTTGCGGAGCATCTCTTCACGAAGGCGTCCCAGAACGGCTCCGGCCTTCTTGAGGGCGTCTTGGGCGGAAGCGCAGCGATCTTCGATCGCTGTCATAGCACCAACCAAAGCATCCTCACGGGCCAGAGCCTGGCGGTCGAAGTCAACACCAGCGGCATCTGGGACTACACTCCCGCAAATCAGCAAGCATGGACAAAAGAAGAAAATACGAGCACAACGAAAAGATCACACAAACAAATATTAGAGAGTGCTTAGGCGACAGAGAAAAGTTGTTCTGTGAACCCATATTCTCTGTCGGTTGCGGTAGCTATCAGGTCTTCCTCGCGCTTCTTTGACTCCTGTTTGAGGTGCTCGAGGGCTTCGAGTGCCTCATCCCGCTTGGTCTCCGCCATGCTAAGACCTTTTTCAAGGGAGTTCACTCAACGAAGAAGATCATAGTTCTCCTCTAAAGAACAAGGGGAATACATCAAGCACAATAAAAACAAATACTCAGCAGTACAGTACAAGTCGACAGGCTTACTTTGCAGCTGGTGGTTGTCAATATCTAGCCGAGCATGTTGCCGACCCAAGGTTGTGATCCCCTCGCCAAGACGAACAGACTCCTGCAGAACGGGCTACAAAAGACAACGTATATCACCACAAAGTTCGACCATGAACAAATATTTCAAGTGTAGAGCTCATGAATACTTAAGTGGTCACCCAAAGACTCTAAAGTTTCCTTCTGAATTGACGTCCAAGAAAATACTAGGTGCTCCCCCGTGTTGGGCGAACTCGAAGAATTTGCACCGGAGGTGGCCACTGCGTTCGGGGAAGGCGAAGACTCCTCTGTGTCGTTATTTTTGGAGTCTACGACTCTAATGTCCTCCAGGAGGTGGCAATCGCCGGATGACGATGATGCAGTCCTACTGCAGTAAGTTCATGAAGGCATTCAGCCCAAATAAAATTGCAAGTCAGGAAAACCTTAACTTCAAGAGGAAGACTTACCCATCAAAGTTGTTGAGGTCAAAATCCTCGTCCAGTTGCTTCTTCAATTTCTTTGGATTCTTTAGCGGTCGCGGAGCCACGCTGCAGATAGGAATTGCTGGAATAGGACTCATAGCACCCACCTTCGGTGAAGTATGCTTCAATGCTTCCGGCGTATACACGTCGGAATCTTCACTCCGGGAGCGCTTGCGGGTGCCATCCTTGCTAGAACCCTGCGTGTCAAAGACGGGCACAGTCGACCCTAATTCGTCATCTTCTTCAGCCTCGGAAGGTAGGACCCCCTCCGGCTGAGATGGCAGTGAACTCGCTACTTTCCAATCCTAGTGCAAGCATCAAACTACAATTAAAAAATGTCCCACGGATAAGGAAAAATAAAACAACAAGGAGTCAATGGCAAATTTACCTCAGGAGGGAATTACTCACACGGAAGGGTAGTGTGGCTGAGTCTCCAGGAAGGATATCCTTGGCAGTGAACTTCGTCAGCGCCCGAACTTTCCTGTCCACCTCCAGCAATGACAGATTCTTTGGAGAAATGCGAGTGATGTCAGCCATGCTGGTCCAACACGATAATGGGTGCGCCCTGGCCTACAGAGGCTGCACCCGCCGCTGCAAAAATATGTAAATAAGGTCAACACCGGTGAATTCTTGGCCTCAGATAAGCTGAAGGTCGTAGACACGCTTATACAAGACTTCGACTTCATCCGCTTCGTCGGGCATCACAACATTTTTCCAGGACCTCTTCCTCCTCAGCTCAGCCTCGGGGTCGAAAGGAGCAAGTCCAAATCGTTCACCGTCAACATGTTGGTCCCGGATATAAAACCATTTCCCCCTTTCCTTGGACGGACTCGGTAATATTGAGGCTGAAGTATTGGACATTGGGGTCAATGTAGATACTGCAGCCGCCGATATCATCTACTACAGAACCGGAACATGACTACCTCTTCAGCTTGAAAAGCTTCTTGAAGAGCCCAACGTGTGGCTCAATTCCGAGCCAGCACTTGCAGAGGGTAATGTAGCACGTGATGTGCAAGATGGAGTTTGGGGTCAGCTGATGCAGCTGAAGCCCATAGAAACAAAGAAACCCTCGCAAAATTTGTGAAGGGGGAGAGAATGACCATGGAGGATAAATGCCAGAAACATCACCCAAAATCCAACAGGGGGTCGGGGATTACCTATGGTCCATGCATTTTGCAATCTGCTTCTTTGGCGGGAAGCAGACCATTTTGGCGATGCATCTGGAGCTCATGATCCTTCAAGGAGGACCGCCGCCATGAGCCACTAGTCACATGGGTCCCCGCACCCTTCTTCTTGGTGGTAGAGGTGGTGCCGGACCCAGTGACGATGGTGCCCTTCTTCTTCACCGCGGTAGCGACATCGGCAGATCTAGCGGTAGCGCCTCCCTTCTTTTTCCCTATCTTCCGGTGGCAGAGGGATCGAAGGAAGTATCTTGGAAAAGCTGTGAGAATGTCCAGTGTAGCGCGAACAGTGGGCACGATGAAGCAGAGGAGAATGGCAGTGGCAGAAGAGCGCAAAGGAGGAAGAAGATCAATGCGAAAATTACCGCACAGAAAACCCTAATTAAGCACCAAGGAATGCCATCCAACGGTTTGTAGAGCTTCACTTCTACGCATGGCGCACATCATTGAAGACGCGTGGTAGTGGAAATAGCGAACCATCTCTGCATGTTCCACACTACATGCGAGAATCAAGGAGGCGCAGTTAACACCAAAGATTACGCGTGACTGGTCAAATCCTAGTCACACTTTGTGCCCACCTCTGTCACGTCCCATCAGCATCGCTTATGTGGGCAATTGACCTCATCATGTCATCAACATTGACGTCATCTAGAAACCCACTCTAGCGGGAGTCCTCTTCGGCTGATCTAGTCCTTGGTCGACTCTGTGACTCGACCAAACACTCAGGGGCTAGTCCTAACAGGAGCGCTGGCCGCGCACCCGGTTTTTTTTAAAAAGGGCATAGAACTGTCATGAAAAATATATAAGACATTTACATCTCAACCCCCTCTTTAGAATTAATGATTCGATTGTGGAATTGGGGGTCCTCCCGTAGGGAGCACTAAAAGCACAGTCGACAAAAGATAAAAATAACGATAGTCGTCGACAATTGTTCAAAGTCCCCACTCGAGTCTGCGACTCGAATAGGCACTCAGGGGCTAGTCCCATAGGCACCCGGTTGTTTTTTTAAAAAGGGCATAGAACTGTCATGAAAAATATACAAGACATTTACATCTCAACCCCCTCTTTAGAATTAAGGGTTAATTGGATAGATGCCATTGCAATTTTGGGCTATTTGAGAAACGCCATTGCAACTTTTAACTTTTGAAAAATGCCATTATAAATCTATGTACATCTCATATATGCCATTACGCCCATTAAAACACGTATACCAGACTATATACACACGTATTTTTTGGGTACATACGTATATATTATGGGGCTTCACATTAATCACTAGTGTATTGGGCAGCTCGATTCGACAGTCGAAATACATAAGGTCCACTGGCTCGACTCAAACACATAAGTGGTTAAGTTCACTTGCGGTGCTGACGGCCGATATTCCTGCTTTTCTGAGATGAATATTTAAACATGAGCAGAGGGGATGGGGATGCCAGTTAATCGTCTTGTGTGCATGCCAAGTTGCGAGTCTCTGATGCCTACGTACTCTTCGTCCAGCTGCGTACCTCGAACAATGTATGCATCCATGCATGTGATGGTCATTTAGACACGAAACTCTACTGAAGGCTCTGTATACGTATATAATATTCATTTAGATATATATTAAATGTTTTCGTATACATGTTTACGTTTATTGAATGTTGAACCTAAAAGCTATATAATGAGGACCCTAATTTATCCCAAAACAAATTCATTATTTTTCAGCTTGAGCCAGACCACGTCAGCCTGATTTGGTGCCCCACAGTGTATATGTATGTATAGATGTAAATACATGTGTATATTGACTAGTATATGTGTTTAAGTGGGGCATAATGGCATATATAAGATGTACATAGAATTGCAATGGCATTTTTCAAAAGTTAAAAGTTGTAGTGGCGTTTCTCAAATAGCAAAAATTGCAATGGCATTTATCCAATTAACCCTAGAATTAATGATTGGATTGTGGAATTGGGGGTCCTCCCGTAGGGAGCACTAAAAGAACAGTCGACAAAAGATAAAAATAACGATAGTCGTCGACAATTGTTCAAAGTCCCCACTCGAGTCTGCGACTCGAATTGCACACCTATGAAAAGAAAAAATATTTGTACATGGTAAAAAGCGTTGATCATATTCGCACCATGGGCATTCGAAGCATTCGACGACTCCGCCTCACAACCGTTGAACATACCCTACAAAGAGACAACGTCTCCTGGGTCACCTGAATCACCTCCGTGGTGAATAAACTTTCGGATGACGCGTTAACAATGTGAAGGTAAGACCTGCAAAAGGCCTAGCAACACACCTGATGCGTTCTACCAGAAATAATACGTGCCTACATGCACGATGAAAAGGACTTGACGGACGCGTCGAGTGCTCATACAAAAACACTAGAATTCGACTCTATACGACCTCTGCGGCAGGAGTCGAATTATGCCAGCAATGTTCCGAATTCGAGTCCAGGGACTTGAGTTTGAGTAGATAGCATTGTTTTACCCTAAGGTAGTTAACTAATCCCGATCCATCGGATGAATCAGACACGCATATCGACAATCCCTATGACACAAACTGCGGCACCCGAAAGAACTACGGATGAGCCTATATTCATGCACTCGAAGACTTATAGTCTCCACCCGAATCTATGATTCGGCTGGACACTCAGGGGCTACTAACATGGGTATACCTCATAGGTACTCAAGATTGGCCTATACCGTCCAGCCCAAGAGGAGTCCACGGTGCAAACGGAGCCCAGTAAGGATTTGGGTGGTTCACAGGAGTACGACTTCTTGAAGAACATGACAAAGAGTAGATAAAAAATTGAAGGGAAAACCCTAATATATTATGACTCGGCTTGCTATCTCGAGACCTAGACTCCCTATATAAAGGCTAGGAGGGTGCATCGAGGAGGACAATCCACAACTCTCTCATACACCTCGCCAGATTGCATCTGCGCACCCCTTGTAACTTTTGACTCCTCGATAATCAAGAGTAAACAAGCAGGAGTAGGGTCCTCTTCGAGGCATGAAGCTGGGTAAAACCTCGTGTCCCCTATGTGCTTGTTTGCTAGCCGATCGATGCCTCCAGCGGTCCCCAATTCCTCGAACCTAAGTCCATCAATGATGGGCATTGATGAGTTAACCCCCTCGTCAGGGAGATAGAAGATGAAGTGTACGAGCTACAACGACGGTTCTGCCAAATATAGGATCTCTATACAGTATCATGTCTGAAGCCACTGCTCAGTTGTGCATCATAATTTGCTACTTGTGAACATGTAGCATCATAAAAGCTATATTGATTAGCCATGTGTTCCATTGATCGTGATCCCGCTGGCTTAGTGAAATTAACAGACCTTTATCTAACACTTGTGGTTCTTGAATTAGAGATACAAAGAATGCCATGCAACCTAGATGAAGATCATGGTTGTTGAGAATGATTAAAACTAGACATTCCTAGTTACTCATGTTGCGCATCACCGCTAGACATCTGAAACATTAGTTTAGATGGAGGAGGTTAAGAGTAAGCATTTGGCGATGGTGAAGAATAAGCATTCCTTTTCTTCCATACTTCTCATTCTTTCTCGATTTTGCTTACTAACTCCCAAGAAGATGGGTTATCCAAAGGATCATATGAAGCTATTAACGAGGTGAAATGACATCCTTCAGTTGTTACTGACATGAATTGGCCTGCATCAAAGTTTTGTATCTTTTGTTTCTTCAAAGGAAGATCAACACCAGCTTCTAAAACAGAATCAAGTGATTCCATCAAAGGACCCTTCTGATAAGGTACAAGACTAGGTACAAAATGGGAAGAACGTTCTAGATTCATCGTTCTACATCATAAAACTTCACATGATTCATCATTGCACACGTAAATTAGTAGAACCTGATGTATTCAATGAAAATAAAATTGTACCAGCAACTAGATCTTCAAACCAGGAGATGCTTCAGTACTTTTAGGCTCAGAAACATTAATACATGCCATATTAGCAGAAGAAGAACACCTAGAAGAATCAATATTCTGACTAGAGAACTTGCGAACTTGAGAAATCAGAGGACAATTTGGAGATGCCATATTAGGCTCAGCAACATTTTCTGTAACTACGTGTGATTATTTTCCTAGCAAGAAAGATGCACTTGTACCATAAGATACATCTTTAGAGACTTCTACCTCAAGTCCACTACTTGTCAAAACAGCACGACTATCAAGAACATTGAAAGGGACAAAACTGTTAAGAACATGACCGCCCGTCAGCACTTTCGAGTCTAGATTGTTTGGCAGACGAACAATCTTGTTCAACCTTTTGAACAACATTACACTTGCACATATCATCAGAGACATGAGGGGTGTGTAAAAGATCATAGCTACTGCAAGCAACTCCTTTCCGCTTAAGCAGTTTCATTGTACCCTCGAAAGGAATTTTTGAAGGTAGTTCCTCAACAACACGATCAAGGTAGGCTTCAAGATTTAAGAGGTACTCTTTGTAAAGAGCATTTGGCGTGTACTTGCAACCCACTGGGATAATTTTTTATAGAAACCTTATCTCTTTATAAATATTCATACTTAACATCATAATCTAATCACGTCAAGCATCTTCGACCAAGGAATCACTAGTAGGAGATTCATGATGAATTAGTCCACTACTAGTTTCACACCAATACTACTCATCAATCTGGTGAAACAACCTCAGACAATTATCTGTACTATAATACCAGCGCCTAGAATATAAACTCCCTCCATTCATACGAATATTCTATTCAACATAAAAACTAGCAAGCTAAAGAATATTGGCAATCTTGTTATCATTGACTGGCTATATAGCAGAAAATATTTCTGAATACGGGTCATGAATCTGTCTCAAATCATCGATAGCCTATTCATTAAAACAATGTGTGAGAACACAATCTAAGACAAAACAAATATAGGAAGTACAGATAAATCTCCACATACTAATAATTTTTCAACCAAGCACAAAACCATAAACTATACAAGTACAGTTAATCATAAAGATAAAGTACACTACTTGAAAAGATAAAGTACACTTGAAGATTAACGAAAATGAAAAGTTAGACAAAACAAATACATGAAGCACAGATAAATCTCCCCATATTTTTTTTCAACCAAACACATAACCATGAAGTATACAAGTACAATTACTAAGAAAGACAAAGTACACTTGAAGATCATCGGAAATAAAAAGTTAGACAAAACAAATACAAGAAGCATAGATAAATTTCCCCATACTAATAATTTGTCAGCCAAACACATAACCATGAAGAATACAAGTACAATTACTCAAGAAGGTAAAGTACACTACTTATAAAGATAAAGTACACTAGAAAATAATGTAAGGTAGTGAAATGATGGTAAAGGTACAAAAAAAGAAAACTAGACATAAATGCCCTCTTAAGAAGACAATTCAATTATGCACATACAACTCGCTATGCAATCTAAGGTAATGCAAAAGCAAAAACAATCTTAATCATCGCCCTTGAAAACACTAAAAAGCTCCTTATTTCTTTGTTTTCACCTTAAAAATATTCAACAACTTATTTTTGAAAATATTTGAGCTATGATGAAGAAACCATTGACATATGTGGCACAAAGTCAATTAAAACATGACTTGAAGTGGGTGTGATACATGTAGATTATATGTAGTATATACACTACGCTTGAAATATATGTCCCAGGTCTATGCCTATCCGTGCGCAAGCAAGTACACTACCATCAGTGCACTAATGCATGTAAAATGCATGCATGAACTTTGTAGTTTGTTGATTTGAATTCCCACTTATTTGTAAAATATATGATATTATATCCATGTTTTACATTAATTTTTGGGGATTTACCAATGATCCCCTTTATTTTGGTTATAATTATGCAGGAAAGGAAAATTATGTTTTTTTGTATTTTTAGCTTTCAAGGACCTAAACAAAGTCAAATGAACCTGGGATTTCTAGAGCATCAATATTTCATCAAGATAAGGACCTAGAGTGCTTGGACCACATGAGGAGACCCCCGAGGCCCAAGATCCCAGGTGGCGCGCCTAGTTGAGGGGGGCACGCCACCTATCCTCTTTCGCACCTCGGTTGTCCGATTCGCTTGATTCTTTTGCCCACCAACATGTTTTGACCTAAAAACGTCTATATATACCCTTTGACATTCGTCCTCGACACACATGTAGGCGAAGATCAAAAACACCAAAATAGAGAGTTTCCTGGCCGCCGCTGGAGGAAGATTGGAGGGGAACCGCTGGCAGAATCGCCTCTGGCCGCCTCTCCTCCTTCACCAACGCCTCCTCATCACTCTCCATTATGAGAGGCGAGTAGTCCACCCCCTGGACTATGGGTTTGTGGTGGTGACTTTATCTAATCTCTCTATGTATGATTACTGTTGAAGTCCATATGATGTGCCTTGCATGAGTATGGATCTATCTATGTAATTCCTATGGTGGATATTGTGGTGTGAGATAATATGGTATTAATTTACCGTTGTGTTGGATCTTTATGTTTTTTCATACTTTAGAAATATTCTATGATGCATGTAATGGTTTGATCTATACAAAATGCCTTCTTTATCAATGTCATTCGGTGATTAACACCACCAAGTGGAGATAGATGAGAGAGATGTGGTAATGCACACAACATAAGAACCATTACACTAGTGTTTGGAATGTTTTCCATTAAGAAGTATAATGTATGTAGATAATGGGTGGCCGAGTAACAACGACATATGTATTGAGTGACACAATGCATCCAAGCATCCTTTATGTAGGGGTAAAAAGGGGTAAGTATGATGTGTGGTTTGACAATAACCAAATGCTAGCCTTATTACAACGGTGACCTAGCAGAACAAACTTCTTTCAACTATGTGTTTTAAGAAATGTAGCCACCATAAAGGTACCATTGAAACATGACAATTGTGTGTACTTTTAATTGACCATAAATGGCGCCCACCGTGGGGCTGGCGGCTCTAGTAGGGGTCAAGATCCGGATGGGAAACTTCATCGCCACCAGCGAACGCATCGTCTCCGGGCTTGTTCAGCGCTTTGGAGCGCGGGATTTCGTCAGTGACAACGCAGGCTGCTTCGGCACGCGCCCTGTTCCGCGCAACGGCATCTTCATCAAGCTCGGAGCACACAAGGTCTATGTTGCGGTGGACGTGTCTTGCATTCATCCGCGCCACGTCATCGAAGAAGGCGAACCACCCCTCACTGTGGCTCGCGGGGCACATATCGCTCGTTCCCCGGACCGTGTAGAGGTAATGATGACCGTGCCAGGTGCGGGCGCAAGCAAGGATCCGGCGCCATATCCGGAGGTAACGCCCAAGGCACCGAGGAAAGGTAGAGGTCCTCTAGTGGAGAGGCCGGAAAATGTGTTGAGAGAGGCGATGGACAGCTTGGCAAACCCTGTAGTAGCAGCGGTAGATCCGGCTCGTGCACAGGCCAAGCTGGAAGAAACTAGGCAGAAAATACTAGAGGGCGCAAAGAAAATATCAGCGGCCCAGCAGTCGTTGAACATGACGCTGCGTGAGTACGCTAAGGCGAACAAAGTTGATAATGTAAAAGCGAAAGGGAGAAACCTCATGAGCGAGATGAACAGAGAGGGTGATGCTGGAATTGAGGAATCAGAAAACTGTTTGTCTGTGGGGCTGCCGAGGTATAGTACCCCGGCCAAGAACCTCAGAGCAGCGGATGCAGCTGCATCCGAGTTAGAGGGACTGACGGGTGAAGCCCGGCAAAGACAGCAAGATAGGGTTAACGAGCTGGTTCGGATCGCGAATAGGCAAAACGAGGAACTGCTCAGGGCTAACCCGGAGAGAGCTGGAGCCTCCAAGATAGTCCATTCGGCGGTGGGTAACCCAGAGAAATCCGCTGGAGCCGCATCGTCCCCTCATGGCGGTCCAAGGAGAGAAGAGGTGGTAACCTCGGCCAGACGGAACAAACAGATCGTCCCGTATGACCCGACGCGGGCAGGGAAAGGAAAAGAAGCGCAGAAAAATGATGATCGACGGAGTGTGAGCCGAGGCAAAGCTGGCCGAGGTAACCGCGACCAAGGCAATGCTGGTCAAGGGAACGTTGTCAACGGCAATGCCGGACAGCGAAATTCGACTGTAGTAGGACAACCGCAGCAGCGGAACGTACCAAGGCAAGAGCACAGTGCCGACCGAGGTATGCAATAGAAAGGTGCGCCACAAGAGCAAAACCGGTACAACGACGGTGATTCGGAGATGGCTAACGCGGGATACCCAAGACCAGACTATCATGTGATAGGGTCGAGATTGGGAAGCAGGGATTTGATGCTGGATGATGCAAGGTTGAAACTGGATCGACTGTATAGGTCGGAACAGATTGAATGCCAAGGTCCACTAGGTCCAGCATGTTTTGGACCCCGGAGCAAGAAAGAGCCACCAGTACCGAACTTTCAGCTGCCCAGGGGCACAAAGACGTATGACGGTAGTACCAAGCCGGAGTATTGGCTGATAAACTATGCTACAGCCGTGAAAATTGCCACTGGCAACTTGAGATGGGCAGTTCGATACGTACCCTAGATGTTGGAAGGCCCGACGAGGGTATGCCTGATCAATTTGCCACCAGGAAGCATCAACTGCTGGATAGACTTTGAGGAAATGTTCATCAGCAATTTCTCGAGTACGTATCAGAGGCCAAATAGGCCACAGACCCTAGCTATGTGCAAGCAAAGACCTAATGAGACAGGCCGGGAGTTCTTGACCCGGTGGTGTACCGTGAGAAACTCATGTGAGGGCGTAATAGAATCACAGGCCATAGCGTGGTTTGCACAGGGGTGCAGATATGGAAGCGAGCTGTGGATGAAGCTGCAAAGGAAAATGCCAGCTACGTTGGCAGAAATGATCCGGATCGTAGATTCGTATGCGTTGGGTGATCCGACCCAACCAAGGCTCGTGTCAAACGAGTCAAGCGATGAGTACTATCAGAGGGATGGATCCGGATCATCCCGGAGGAATGACTACAGAGGAAAAAGAAGAGATGATAGACCAGATCATCGATATGGTTTGCAACAAGTTGTGGCTGTGAATCAAGATCAGCCCGGAGTAGGGGGTAGCCAGCGCCAGAAAACTGGAGGGCAATGGACTCCTAGGAACGATGGCAAGAAAATTTGGACACCGGAACCAAAGAAGCAATGGCAAGAAAGGAAAGAACGTCCGAAGTATACTTACGAGTCGATGTTGGACCAGCCGTGTAAGTTTCACACGCCAAATCCGAACAACCTAGCGGGTCATACCACGAGGCAATGTGAGTGGATCCGCAAGATCGAGCAAGGTGGTTCGGGGAATGCTCAAGCACCCCGGAATGATCAGCCTCGGCAGGATTTACCCCGGCAGCAACTGCTCTCCGGAGCGAACACGCAACAGCTAATGTTGCCTCCCCCTCCACCGAGGTATGATAACAATGAGAGGAGGGATGCAGTGCATCATGTAGAAAATCAGCATCAGCCGGATTAGAGGCAATCCGGAAATGAGGGGAGAAACGAGTACAGGGAGCATCACCAGAGCTACTGTGTATTCACCACAGAGGAAACTGATAGAAAAAGCTTGCAGCGTAGGCATATGGAGGTGAACGCAGTAATGCCTGCAGTGACGAGGTACATGCCTTGGTCCGATCAGGAAATCACCTGGAGCATCAAGGATCATCCCAAGCTTATGCCAAGCCCTGGTACGTATGCGTTGGTGCTGGATCCTACATTCATTGGACCTAGCATTAACGTAAGATTCTCAAAGGCGTTGATCGACAACGGCAGTAGCATAAATATCATGTATGCGGACACAATGCGCAAGTTGGGTATCTCGGAGAACATGCTCCAGGCCACGAGGACAACTTTCCATGGTATTGTGCCCGGTATTTCTTGCGAGCCAATAGGCAAGGTCTGGGTTGACGTATTGTTCGGCACAAGAAACAACTGCCGAACCGAAAATCTGGAGTTCAAAGTGGTGAACTTAGAAAGCGCCTATCATGCGTTACTCGGAAGGCCAGCCCTGAGCAAGTTCATGGCGAGTTGTCACGTTAGCTACCTGAAGATGAAATTGCTCGGACCAAACGGAGTGATTACCATTGCTGGGGACTTCCGACGTTCCATGGAGTGTGCGTCGGCCGGATCAAACTTAGCCGAGTCGCTTGTGATTGTGCAGGCAAAAAGGAAAATTCAAGAAGTGGCAGCTTTGGCTCAGTCCGCGCAGCAGTATATGCCGGCGCTGAGTAACCCGCATGGATCTGTTTCCTTCTAGGCCACGAAAGATACCAAGAAGGTTCCTGTCGATGACATGTTCCCAGAGCGCACCGTAACAATTGGTGCCGGGCTAAGTGATAAATAGGAAAGCGAGCTTGTCAGCTTCCTCCGTGAGAATCGGGACATTTTTGCTTGGTCCACACAGGACTTACAAGGTGTTCCGAGGGAGTTGACCGAGCACTCTTTAAATGTGAGACCCGGAGCTAAGCCGGTGAAGCAACCACTCCGCCGCTTCGCCGAAGATAGGAGGAAAGTCATTGGGGATGAGATAGCCCGGTTGCTAGCCACAGGATTTATCATGAAAGTTCTTTACCCAGATTGGCTGTCTAATCCGGTGCTGGTGGAGACGAAGAAGGATGACCCGAACGTGGCAGTGGTTTGGCGCATGTGTATTGATTACACGAACCTGAACAAGGCGTGTCCGAAAGATCCATTTCCGCTGCCAAGAATAGATCAGGTCATAGACTCAACTGCTGGATGTGAACTATTGTCATCCATTGATGCATATTCTGGTTTCCACCAGATACCTCTAAATCCGGATGATCAAATAAAGACTGCGTTTATTACCCCGTATGGGGCTTATTGCTATCGCACCATGCCGTTTGGTTTACGTAATGCAGGGGCAACGTACCAAAGATGTATGCAAAAATGTTTGCACGACCAAATAGGTCAAAATGTACAGGTGTACGTGGATGATGTGGTTATCAAGACCAAGGAAAGTAAAACGCTCCTTGACGATATCAGGCAAACGTTTGCGAACCTAAGAAGATTCCAAATGAAACTTAACCCGGAAAAATGCACCTTTGGTGTCCCGGCTGGAAAATTGCTCGGCTTTCTTGTTTCCAGCCGAGGTATCGAGGTTAATCCAACCAAAATCCGGGCCATCGAACGAATGGAACTGCCGAAGTGTCTTAACGATGTCCAGAAGTTCATAGGTTGCCTGGCCTCGTTAAGTCGGTTTGTATGTCGGTTGGGAGAAAAGGCATTGCCTCTTTACCAACTCATGAAAAGTTCGGATAAGTTCATTTGGACATCGCAGGCCGATGAAGCCTTTACCCACCTGAAGAAGATGTTAGCCACGGCACCAGTACTAGCCTCGCCACTATCAAGGAGCCAATGTTACTCTATATAGCCGCAACCAACCAAGTTGTAAGTGCAGTGATAGTGGTGGAGCGCGATGAGGAAGGTAAGTCGGTGCAAAGGCCGGTGTATTATTTGAGTGAAGTGTTGTCAACCTCAAAGCAGAACTACCCACATTATCAAAAAGTGGCATATGGCGTGTACATGGCCGCCAAGAAATTGAAGCACTACTTTGAGGAGCATCCCATCCGGGTCATATGTGAGGCCCCCATATCCGAGATCATGAGTAACAAGGATGCGAGCGGCATAATTGCAAAAGGGGCAATTGAGCTAGCTCCTTACGCACCGTAGTATGACAGACGAGAAGCAATCAAATCTCAAGCTATGGCAGACTTTTTCATGGACTAGGCCGAGGTGCAGTACGAACCACCACTTCATGATCCGAACTATTGGCGAATGCACTTTGACGGATCAAAAACCAAAACCGGGCTAGGTGCCGGAGTGGTACTCACGTCGCCAAAAAGGACCAGTTGAAATATGTGCTGCAGATCCATTTCACGGCATCAAACAATGTCGCTGAGTATGAAGCACTTGTGCATGGGCTCAAGGTAGCAAAAGAAATTGGCATACGTCGGATCATATGCTTTGGCGACTCGGATTTGGTGGTGCAGCAAGTGTCCGGAGTGTGGGACGCCCTTGATCCAAACATGGCACTATACAGATTTCATGTGCAGAAGATATCTTGTTACCTTGAGGGATGCGAGTATCATCATGTACCCCGGGTGGAAAATGAGGCTGCCGACATGCTGTCGAAGCTCGGGTCAACCAGACAAGCAATTCCACCGGGTGTAGCGTTAGAGCACCTCAGGAAACCATCGATCAGGCCATCCCCAGAATCCGAGCCAATCTACGTCCCGGAGGACACCGAATCCGGAGCTGTGCCCATGGACGTTGACACAGGAACTGGTGCGCGAAACTCGGGGACTGCCTCGGCAAACCCGGGGACTGCTTCGCAAGACCCGGGGACTGTTCAACGTGATCCCGTTGAAGTTATGCCGTTGGATCAGATGGAGATAGACGAGGATGTGTTCCCCGTGCGACCAATACCGGTTTGGGCACTACCTATATTTCAATTCCTGAAAGATGGAACGTTACCCACTAAGGAGGTGCTTTCCAGGCAAACACAGAGGAGGGCAAAGGCCTACACGATCATCAATTCCGAGCTATACAAAAGAAGTGTGACCAATGTCCACCAGCGGTGTGTTGACCCGGAAGAAGGGCTTGAAATCATCCGAGATATACGTCAGGGGGAGTGCGGCCATCATGCCTCATCCCCAGCCTTGGTAGCAAAAGCCTTTCGGCATGGATTCTACTGGCCAAATGCCTTAGATCAAGCGGAAGATCTGGTGAGAAAATGTAATGGTTGTCAGAGGTACGCTACCAAGACACATATGCCAATGTCGGAACTCAAGACCATCCCAATCACTTGGCCATTTGCCGTATGGTGCTTGGATATGGTTGGCCCGTTCAAACCAGCAAGGGGAAATATGACTCACATTCTTGTAATGGTGGATAAGTTTACGAAGTGGATTGAGGTAAAGCCTATAAGAAAATGTGATGGAGCTACTGCCATAACGTTTCTCAAAGATATCATCTTGAGATACGGCTACCCTCACAGTATCATAACTGATAACGACACGAATTTTGCGGAAGGAGCATTTGCGCGTTTCTGCCGGGATAAGAGGATCCGGCTAGATGTAGCCTCGGTAGCCCACCCCGCATCAAACGGACAAGTGGGAAGGCGATCTGGTGCTCCGGTTGGTACAACGTACTACTGGAATGCATAAATTATCCCCCCCATGGGAAGGGCCATTCATCGTGAGCAAAGCATTGCACAACGATTCTTACTATCTTATAGATGCAAAGCCATAGGAAAAGAACAAGGCAGACAGGTCCGGAGAGGTATCTAAGCGACCATGGAATATAGCTCTACTTCGTCTTTTCTACACTTAACTAAAGAGTGTATGTATCCGAGTTATCTCATATGTTGGTATGTATGTCGGCAATGAGTTTATCAATGGAATGTTGGCGCCTCGAGCAGTAACTCGGGGACTGGCTTAATAATGTTTGTTGTTTTCTGTGCGTCAGCTGGAATAAGTTATTCTACTTAATTCGGATTAGTAGTGTGTGAGCACCAAAAACCCAACTCTTTGACTTGCTGTTGTCCAACAAGAATTGGCTTCATGGCAAGCAAGAGAACAAGTTTGGAATTGCGTAGCACATGAAAAACGACTAAGGAAAAGAATTTATTCGAGCCGACGTTTGTGTTTCAGACTAACCCCGCATTCATTTCCAGGTTGTTATACAGTTTTATTTTTGAGCTAAGTCTAAAAGTTTCCTAGTATTGTTAAAACAATTTTGAAGCTCCGATTCGTAAGTTGTAAAACCGAATCAAGGTAGACACAATCCGAGCCAAAAGATTGAATGGACAAGAAAAAGGAACTCGGGGAGTACCCCCAAGTTACTCCGGCATAAGCTCTTAGTAGCAAAATATCACATGTGTTTGAAATACAATTCCACCCGGTATACCGGGAATCTCATAAATTTTCAAGTGTTTTTACTTAAGGAGCAGCGGGAGGAAGTTCGGCATCATCGTCGCCCTCTTCGATATCCGAGGCAGTGTCCTCTTCGTCCTCACCCGAGTCATCTTCAACGTTCTCAACTTCTTCTTCGCCAGCGACTTCTAGGAAGCTCGGACCCTCAGTCCATTCGTGAATGGGGGCATATTCGATGAGGCTGTGGGCGCAAGCCCGGCGCCGAGCTACCCACTCTGGGTCGTCTGTCCATTTGGATCCTATGCGCAGGCGTGTGAGGAGGCTAAGATCTATCTTCTCATACCACGTCAGAATGTGGTGAAGGATGGTATCAGCTGCGGCACGTCCATCCGACTCTCTCCAGAGGTCGAGCTGGGTCTCGATTTCCGAAAGCTTTTCAGCAAGATGTGTAACTCTCTTCGGAGCGTCATCAGCGGGCCAGAAAGTGTTGAAGACTCGGATTGAAACATCAAGGAGATCTTTGCCGTAGTTCTTAATAATTTCCACGCGAGACGACAGGCTGACCAATAGGTCCTCCATGTCAAAGGGAATGCTCTCACCGTCAGGAGCAACGGGAGTACCCCTTTCTCGGCGGAAATTGGCAACAGCAGCACTTGCAATAGCAGTACCCTCTGGAAAGTGGCCTGGGGAACAAGGCAAAGGACGAAGTTGAGAAAACAAGAAGTATGAAGTAACCCGGGGAAAAGGCAGATAAGGGAAAAGAAATTACGTGAGATGTGGCTGTGAATCCGGTTCAGTTCCTTGGTACAAGCATCACACCTCTTCTGAAGCTGCTCAAGCTCAGCATTCGTCAACTCAAGTTTAACCTCGGCTTCCTGAAGAAGCTCGCGGTCCTTAGCATTTTGGAGTCTGAGGCGCTCACGTTCTTCAGTGTAGTCCTAGCCAGCCTTTTTTAGCTCGGTTTGGTGCTGCGCCTTCATCTTAGTCATCTCAGCCTTGAGCTTGGCTATCTCATCGTCTTTGTTCCGGAGGAGGGCGAGGTCATCATCTTTCTTCTTTAGCTCGGCTTGGTGCTGCCCTGCTTGTTCGAGAAAATGCAGCATCATATCAGGCACGGGCACACTATCCTCAAGCGATGCTGAAATAGTGTGTTGGCCCGGCAGTGTCGATGTATGAATGTTTGCCGAGCCAAAGAGGAAAAGCCGATGGAAAGCACGGTATAGACAGATAAAAAGAACGTACCCTTGGTCTGCTCCAAGTTCTTCCGCATTATCTTGTTCTCAGCCTCCACCCCAGCTGCGGAAACCGAAAAATCAGGTTAGTCCGGCAAAGGAAAATGAAGCAAAACGAAGGAGCGTTAAGGAAGAAATCTACCCCTCTTCTCGTATTCCGCAATAAGTGCAGCCTGCTTTATGCGTAGATTCTTGTGGGTATCCAGCAAGCGTTGGAATTCAGCACTCCGGCGGTTGGTGGTCACCTAAAAGGGGATACAGAAACTTAAGTCAGCTTGATGCATATTCGAAGTGTACTCAAATCCGGGCCAAGTGGAACTTAACCCGGCTCTAGGTGTGTGCATATTCGAAGTGTACTAAAATCCGGGCCAAGTGGAACTTAACCCGGCTCTAGTTGTGTGCATATTCGAAGTGTACTAAAATCCGGGCCAAGTGGAACTTAACCCGGCTCTAGGTGTGTGCATATTCAAAGTGTACTAAAATCCGGGCCAAGTGGAACTTAACTCGGCTCTAGGTGTGTGCATATTCGAAGTTCTCATGGAGCTACGTTAGTTTTCTAAAAGAGCATCCGGCCGAGTAACAAGTTACTCCCCCGGAGGCTCGGGAACTAATGGTTATTATCTACAACTTGTAAGGGGGAAGCGACGTAACTCCATCATTTGCCTAGCAAGGTTAATTGCCTTTGCCGCTGTGTTCATCTGAGCGGAAAACTTGGCAGGGCCGAACTTTTCTGAGAGATCAGAATCCTGAACTATCTCGGCCTTGTTCCAATTCATAACAAATTCCATCAGGCTCGGAGGGTACCGTTCACTGGTGGGCATATGGGGCGTCACCAAGCCCTTTGCATGCGCTTCTTTCCTCTCCACCAAGGCAAGGGCGGGGCTAGTGTGCAGAACCAACTGCTGGGTATCGGTTGGCTTGGCAGGCGCGTCCTTTGCTGCTGGCGTTTTCTTGGGGAGCATTGACACAAGGGTGCGCTGCCCAGACTCGACGGCAGTGGGCTTGGCAGCGTCTGGAGTTTTCTTGCCCTTGGCTTGCTGGGTAGAGGAAGGCGTAGCAGCAGTTTTCCCCTTAGAAATTGCCGGGTAGCTCCTTGCCGAGGTTGAGAAGACTCGGAAGATGCAGAGGAACTAGGCGCTGGTACTCTCGCTGCTGGACTTGGTGCCGGCGCAGAAGCTTTCGCTGCCGGAGTTGGTGCTGATGCCGAGGTTGGAGTTGGTGCTGGTCTAGTTGCTGGTCTGGTTGCTGGTACTGGAACTAGTGCTGGAGCCGAAGTAGTCTCAGTGGATGCTGGTTGAGGCGTTGTCGAGGCGGTGGATGCCGTTGCTCTGGCTGGGCTAGTCTCCCCCGCTCCATGGTTACCCTCCTCTTGCTGAGGTGGAGCTGAACCCGGAGCGGCCACAGAACCCTCTGGAATAGGGATCAGCGGGCGTGACTCGTCGTCACGACGAGGAGAAGGGCTAGGTTGGAGAGGTGAAGAGATGATAGATCCACTTTGAGGGACCTCCACCGGAGCCATGCAAAATCAAATAAAGTCAGAAGAAAAATTACGACGAAGTAAGGAAGAACAAGTTACAGAAGAAAAAATGACTTACGCATCCGAGGTTTCGGCCTCCTTGGGTTTTCGAGCCCTTCGTGTTGGGGCCTTGCCTGCTGGTTTGGAGGCAGTCTTGTCCCCGTACTTCTTTCGCCTTTTAACGGGCTAGGAAGGTCCGGAGGAAGAACTTGAAGAAGCCCCCCGTTTCTTCTTCGATGCCAGCGGAACAGGTTCGCCCGTAGCGAGAGGGGTATCCTCGTGGATATGACCGCCGGGGTGAACTGATGGCGGAAAAGCAAAAGAAAGGGGGACAGCCTCAAAAGGTTCAATCACCTCGATATCCGAGTCATCTTCATCATCGGGCCAATCTCTAATAGAAGAGGATTTACCCGTGGGTCGTTTCGTGGCGTCAGTCATCGGGAGGAACATCTCCTGGTCCGGCTCTTCCTCATCTAGAGTCTCCCGGTCTGGCGCCCACTTAAGGGTCGGATTGGTGCCGTCCTCAAGGGTCTGCTGAAGGAATTGCTGAGGAAAAGAACGAACAAAAGAGTCAAAAATGCGACAATAACTGACATGTAATTAGCCCGGGGTAAGTTTGCAACATGAAACTCACCATGGGAGGAAGCCGGTCACGGCAGAAATGCTCAATCCCCCATGTCAACTCAGTGGAGAAGTCCTTGTGAGTGGTGAAGAGAGCCTTAACCTGGCGGTAAATCTCCGTGTTTCTCACCTCGAAGGATGAGGTCCGGTTAGGATCGCGGCTAAAACTCATGTGGCACACCTTGTGGGTACGCTTCTGGAGGGGTGAGATTCGGTTACGCACAAAAGTGATCATGGCATCCTCGTTGCGTAGCCCGAGCTCCTTCAGTTCCGCGAACCTTTTGTTCACTTGGTTGGCCAAGGCTGTGGGCTTCTTGGGGATCTCATCCCACAGATCTAGGTTAGGTGGACCCGGAGTGTAGGGAAGCAATCGGATCAAGTCTTCAGTGCCCGTATTCTGAACATAGAAGAAGGTCCAGGCCCACCCTTTGCAGGACTCTAACCCGGTGACCCGGGGAAAGACGGAAAACCTCCGTGGTGAAATGGAGGCCGCTCCGAATTGGGTGAGCCGCTTGTCTTCTGGATCAGCGTGGATGTTGGGAATGACATTGCGACGGAGGCCAAAGAACCGGATCCATAGCTCTTTCATGGGCCATAGTCCAGCGTAGCCTTCGATCATAGAAGCAAAGGCAGAGAGAGAGGTGATGGCGTTCGCTGGAAGGTGGTGCGGCTCGAGTTGGTACGTACCAAGCCAGTCCCGGAAAAAAATCACTCACCGTCAAGCTGAAGCCCCGTTGGAAATGGGACAAGAACACGACGAACTCGCCCGAATTGGGTGAGGGGGCCAGTTCGTTAGAAGGAAGGCGAGCAGCGACGCCGGTGGGGATGCGTCTGGTCCGGTAGAGCCAGTCCAGGTCGTCCTGGCAGACCCAGGAGCTGGCCCATGCACCACGGTCCGCCGCCGCGGCGTCCTCCTCCATCTCTTGTTCAGCAACGATGAGTTCTTCTTCGGTCATCTGGTCCTTGAGGCCCTCGCTGGAGCTAGATGCGGCGGGGGACAGAGGCCGAGATTGGCGAGGACCCGTAGGGAGAAATTTGCGTCGCGGAGGTGCGACGGAGAAGCGCAGCGGCGACGCTGCTATTTGGCAGTGCTGGTGGCGGCGCGGTCGCGAGGAAGACGGAGAAGAATAGCAACGGGCAGAAGGATGCTGAGGGGGAAAAATCCTAAGGGACGCACCCCTCCGCTGTTTAACCACTCCCACCGGGGGTGAGTGGGATCGCGTCCTATGGACCGGCCACACGGATTGGCCGTGTATCACCCGTCCAGACCAATCAGTGGGGAACCACACGGAGGACCATAGGGCAGAAAGAATCCAGTGACGCGACGCGCTGATGCGGTAAACGAGGAGGCAGGCATGACGTGACCCGCGCACAGTGATAACTAACAGTTACTGCGGCGGTTACTGCGTAGGCCCTTAAAATAAGACGACATAATGATTACCCTTCACATGGGTTAGCGTACGAGAGAAGGAAGCAAGACCCGGATGGAACTGTGGTAACCCGGCCAGCAAGTGAAAACTTGAGATGTGCGAAGGGAACGTAAATCCATACAATCCGAGGTAAAGAGGTAACTCGTCAATAGCGACCTGGGCACAAGATTGAACCTGATGTGGCCTCAGCGGCCAAGGAAGCTAAGACCGCACCAGCTTCGGGGACTAATGTTGGGAGGATACCGCCGGGTAGGGTCACGCCGGGGTATAAAGGCCGAGTTAGCCGAGGTTCGGCAAGGCCAAAGCGAATGCTGGCCGGGTCACCTCAAGGCGGGCCGAATCACGGAGTAACCCGGACCAGGGGGCGTTTGCCTAACTAAGTCTCGACCGGCCTAAGAAGTAAGTCGGGAGTGGATGTTTGCTTCTATGCAGGAACAGGAGTGCCCGGGTCAGCTGTGATCCGGGTCATGATTGGCTTCTAGGAGAAGGAAGGAATCTTGCTGGTCAAAAAGAGGGCCCGGTACGCACTGCATGAGCGAAGCGGACAAGAGCGGGACCACCGGGTCATGGCCGACAGGGGTGACGAAGCCCATGTCGGCTGACACGGGCGTCACAGAGGCTCACGTCGCTAAAGCAAGCATGACGCAGGGGAAAAAGCACCCCAGTCGGCTTACCCCATTGGGAGGAGGCATATTCCTCATATGCCCTAGGCAGGAACCGAGCCTCCCCTATAAAAGGGGGGCTAGGGCTTCTGTAGGGGGGGTTGGTCTCTCTGCTATTCTGTTTTGGGCTAGGGTTTCAGGTGTGATCTGTGGGTAAGAGTAAGAGAGCTCCTTCTTTCTCGTCTCGCCAATACAGCTGTAGGAGCACTTGTAACCTTGGAAGGAAATCAATACAAACTTCTGTGTGGAGAATCACTTCACTATCCCACCCTGGATTCTCCTAGCGTGTATTAGTCCCCACCTTTAGCCTATCCATGACATCTGCCGTGACACCACCACGACATTATCTATAACATGATCATCACCATAGATGGAGAGAGAGGATTGAGTGAACCCATAAACCCATGTCTGTTGTTCCCATAAGAGAAAACCTTTATCTTTCCCTCATGCATTGAAGAGCATTGGGACACTTTTACATTCTTTCTTTGTTATATTACACTTTCAAGCCTTAAATCAACCACCTTGTTCCATAAACTCATTTAGTGCATAATCAACTAAAACTTACGACACTTTATTTGTAGATAATAGATAGCTTTTTTCCTTCTTGCTCCCGTGGATCGATACCCTACTTCCACATTGAGAGGTACTATACTGATCCCCTGCTCTTGGGGGTTATTATGCGTGCACACAACCAAGTATCAAAAAATATAAAGACAATAAATACATACCACTAGCTGATTGTTAGGGTGAGCGAAGGAATAGAAAAACGTTTCAAGACCAGGATGTAAACCTCCAAATGATTGATACAAAATGAATGAATAAACAATTATTTAGGTTACATAAAAAATTGTGGACACTTGCCGGTAAACAACCATAGTTTCCAAGTTCTTCAGACACCAAATCAGGTTTCTCACACATCTTAACTGTTTTAGAATCCCAGACACTGGTTCGGGGAATAATATTAGAAACCTTTATTTCTCAAGTGTTCAAATAGTCAATATAAGTCATCTGCAAGAAACACTAAATAAAAAGATGATTAATAAAACTAAAATTTACCAAAGGAACTACAAAAGATACCACATCTACAGAATAATAATAGAAAATAAGAAAATGTACAACTTACCAAAGGAACTACCAAACAACCACATAAAGGCACCATCAAAACCATTTTGTATTTATACATCAATGGAGGAGGAAAGCTTGTTGAAAATAGCAGAAGACCAATCATAAGAGCTAATATTTTCAGTTGGTCCCTCTAAAGCAGAGAAATAATCAGGACTAGCACAATCATATGTAGTTAGGCAAAGAAAGGATGTAACAGAGAACATCATCCAAAATCTCTTGAAATCATCCTCACCAAGTCCAGTTTTGAGAAAGTCCATCATTTCATTGATAGATGGAGTTTTTTCTACACATCTTGTAGCTTTGGTGGTGTCCCTGTATATCTCACTACACTTGCTAGGAATCCTTCAACCTCCAATAGGTATGCCTAAAACCTTATGAACACATAATGGGTTCAAGGGAAAGCTGAACCCATTAGGAAGATCAACAATCCTCTTGTTGGATTTGTAATTACTGAGAATCCATTGCACAAGACTTCTTGGTAATTCTTTAAGCTGGATATCTAGAAGAGACCTTTGCCCTAAATCATTAACATACTTCTCCTGCTCAGGCATTAAACATCTTTGCACAACAATAAACTTAGGCAAACTAAGCGTAGTTGTGAGATGAGGCTTGCAAATGGCCATTGAACCCAATCTAAAAATCAAAATCGAAACAACTTGTATTTTATAAAAAAGATTATACAGGAACATTCTACATTATTCAACATTTTAACAGAGTGAAATTTCATCAAATGGAAGCAGAGCTCAATTTCTTCAAGTGCAATAAAAGATGAGACAACATACATAAATCATGGAATGAAAGAACAAGTCTGCATGATAACAAAAGTACAAAACAGGAAATAACAAAATATATAGTAAATTTTAATGAAGTGGAATATAAAATGAAGGCAGGTATAATTATTATTAGGATGGTAAAATATGGAGGACAATTAAACAAACATACAAAATATGAATTAGTAAAGAGTAAAAAATAAAAACAAAAGGAGAACTACAGATTAATTTTCAACCAAGCATAGAATCATGAAGTATAGAAAAACAATTACTAAGAAATATAATTTTTCAACCAAGCAAAGATAAATCTCCCCACACTAATAATTTTTCAACCAAGCACATAACCATGAAGTTACACGTACAATTACTCAGAAAGATAGAGTACACTTGAACATTAACTAAAATAAAGAGTTAGAAAAAAACTAATATATGAAGCAAAGATAAATCTTCACATACTAATATATTTTCAACCAAGCACCAAACCATGAAGTATACAAGTACAATTACTCATAAAGATAAAGTACACTATTAGGAAAGATAAAGTACACACAACATTAATGAAAATAAAAGTTAGACAAAACAAATACAGGAAACCCAGATAAATCTCCCCATAGTTGTCAACACCCGGATTTTTAAGTCCAGATGCATACATAACAGAAGTGGTACCACATTACATCATCCATTACAAACCATAATAGTCTTACAAATAGTTGATCTCATGATCAAGTCTTAATACAAATAAGAGCAGCGGAAAATAAACATAGTAGACTCCATCTTCATGGTCACAGGCAATGCTGACGATGGGAGATGATCCTAGTTATCATAGACCTTCGACTGTCCATCTTCCAGGTAGTCCTCCTCATAGTCTGGCAATGGGAATAGCCAGGGACAAAGCCATGAGTACTCTTTAAGTACTCACAATCTATCACTAACATAAGTAAGGTAGTTCTAGTAGGAATCCTAAGCTCTAGACTTATTTGCAACAAGCCAATTTTATCTCATAAGTACTCCATAATACAACCTATTTTAGTTCTCTAGATTACTTAAGTGGGAACCTAGTTTTCATGTCCACAACCCTGTTGTGGTCAAGTCAAAGTCATTGTTCAAGTCACAAGTCATTTTTAAAACATCTGACAATGGAAAGTATGGCCACTCCAACTGTCCATAACCGTGGACGCGCTTATTATAATAGTTTGACACTCTGCAGAGGTGGTACACTTTCACCACAAGATTTGATACATCCGTGAAGGATAACCTTGAATCATCATACTTGGTATGCCGATAATCAATCCTAACCTTTCAATTACACACCCTAGTATAGGCACCTCCCCTATGATCTTCGCATCCCAGCCATGGCCATCTACCATCCCGGGAACTGCATAGGTGGACATTCATATTCTCGAGGTAGCCTCAGCTCAACCTCTTCTGCAAGGGAACCCATACTAAGACATATAAACTTCTAGTTAAGCCCTACCCAACTCAAGTATTATGGTTGTATGGTAAAATTGGAATGGTATCGCATCCGAACCAAACCATCAGTTTTTATCAAAGTCAAGGCTCATGCCTCATTTAGTTTCATCATCAAATCATTCTGTTTCATAACACATGTCAAAACATTTCAATAGAATGAATCATCATTCCAAGGTTTTCATAATCATTTTCTCCAAGTGTTCACATCTAAAGTGATCAAGTTTAGCTTAGCACTAGCCGCTAGTATTGAGGGTATCACTATTGAGGGGTTCTAATCAAGTATAAGTACCCAAGACTAGTTCTATGATCTTGGTGGTATCCATCCTATTTTCCACTAATCACAATTCATTAACTAGATAAGAAACTTTAGTAAAGGGAAAATTAAAGCTTGTAGGTAAAATTTGGATTTGTATAATCAAAGTTGCATAACCCAGCATGCATGGTGCATGTTGCGTAGGTTATCTTGCATAGTGGGCTTGCATTAGTTATCTTTCCTTGTTGGGTGCAGTCGTTGAAGTTCTCTTCTTCTTCCTTGAAGTACTCCTCCTTGTCGTACCCCGGGTCGGTACTAGCGTCTATCAATACATACGAGGCACACAATCACCAAACAACACTTAACTACTTCTATGTAGCACACAAGGGCTCACACTAGGTGCTCTAGCATCATCTCAAACATCACATGAACTAATGACACATTCCTATTTATCTTATTTTGGAAAAGAATTTCTACTCATTGAAAGTACTTAAGATTTAATATTCTCCAATTAAAATATGGGATCATGTTGGCACATGCCATCACCACATATTTCAATACTTGGGAATATGATTTAAAGGGTTTGGCATACATTACAATATTTAATATTTCTATTTAATAATATTAAAGTGACTAGAAATGTCTGTATAGCATTCTTTTAATACTAGTCCATGATTAATGCTTGTAAAGCTAAATATTTTTACATATTCATATAGAGCACGGCAAATGTGATTTTTGAGATTTGGAATCAACTCAAAAGCATTTATAGTCGATTTTATAAAAATGTTTGAAGTGGTAAAAGTCTTTGTCTTGTTATTTTTACTATAGGTGATCTATAATTTCAAATGGTTTGAATCCAGCGGGAGTGTGCAGATATTTTCAATAACTTTATAGAAAAATTAGAATCGTGCAATTTGGTTTGGTACATATCTTTGAATTCAATTTTGAATCTACTGACAGAATATGATTTTTAATTAAATGGGAAAATTCTATTTGAATCGCTGGGCTACGCGCGGGAAAGAACTTAGGCCAGCCCAACTACACAGCGCGTGGGCAGCGGGCTACTGACAGGCTGGTCCCACGCGTCAGCGGCTCTATCTAAACGAAACGGTATCTGCTAATATCAGCCCTACGATTAGAGTAAGATGAACGGCTCTGGTTCATCGTCTACGTTGCAGTGCACGCGGGGGATTCTAAACCTAGCGGCACGTTGGGGGTAGTTGGAGGCTTACCAGGGCTCCAGCTAGGTCCGGTAATCAGGGCAAACGAGCTGGTTGATGACAGTGAGTCAAATGGTGGTCGCGGCTGCTCCTAGGGTGGCTCCAATAAACAGCGCCTTCCTTCGCTGCAGCGGCGGGCTCCAGCTAAATTCCGATGATGCGGTGCTCCTCTTGCTCTGGGAAAGGGTCTGGGATGTTTTTGAGAGAGAGGATAGTGGAATGGTGTGTCGTTTGAAGCTGGGGAAGGGTCCTATTTATACACCGGCGAGAGAGGCGGTGCGGGCATGGCTCGGGCTCGTCGGCGACGTTCCTATAGGTCGCTATAGGCACGGCGAAGGGCATAGGTCGATGCGGTGGTCTGCGGCGATCGTCATGCGCATAGTTGCACGGCAAGGCGTGCTCTTAATCGGCCGGGTGATGTCCGTGCTCTGTGCGGGGGGCTTGTTCGTCTGCGGTACCAAAGTTGGCAGGCCAGCGCATGGCGGTACCTAAGTTGCCTGAAATTACCGCGTTTCGAAAATTTGGGCGGACAACTACTGAGAGGGGCCATTTTGAGGCAAACTCATCTCACCCCTACCAAATACAAACATTCCATTAAACCGCCCCGTGAAGTAGACGGTCGGGACCCACATGTCGGTTATCTGTCCGTGACGCGGGCGCCAACACGGCAACCTCTTAGGAAAATCGAGCAGCTAAGTGGATTGGATGTGTTGACCAATTTCACAAATCCATTCCCAGCTTTCCCCTAGTACCAGCGGCGTCGGAATCCACCCTCCAGGTAAGACGATCCCTTCGGACATTTGACTTCCGGGGCCAAGTTGTTGCGCCCAGTTGCTGCGCCCAGTCGCTGCTACCGAGCTCCAATGGCGCATGCTGTAGCCGCCGTTGCGAGGCTCTAGCCCGCCTCCGCCACCGACAAGCCAAGCAGCTCGGAGGATGGCAGATCCTACTATCAAGAAAGAAGAAGTTTTGTCTACAAGCGGGTGATCTAACCTTCTCTTTGCTATTCGCACTAGTTACAACTGCTAGCTGGCTACTGAACCTCAAATTGTTTGTTAGCCCATCGCTGACAAACATATTTTGTCCACAGTTTTCTGTCAAGTGGGATCTGCGCGTACCCCCCTTACCTGGTTACGGTAGTCCTCTATAGGTATGACTCTAAGGGCAAGTGGTATGGACACCATTGTTTCACGATGGAAGAAGCGCATGCGCAGATCTTCACTATATCTGGTATGGTTGCTGCTCTACGTAATCATGTTGAATTATGGCCGAGGCAGACTGCAAAGTTCAGCTTCATGGATGAACGTGGCAACATGGTTCCTATAACGTGTGACAATCAGCTAATTGGGTTGATGAAAAGGTATGCTTCGGCTACCATGTTTGAGCTGAAATGTGATGTACTGGATGTGGAAGCTGTTGCAACTGGGAGTCGCCCTTCTATTCTTGGACAGGGTGGTTGCTCGAACCCAATTAGCTCCTAGTAAGCAAAGGTCTCTTGGGGTTCGCATGTTTGTGCTGAATTGTAATTTTTGTTTTATTTACTCTGTATATATTGGGCAGTTATGCAGCACTCTTGTTTCTTTGACAGGAAGCGCCGCAAGGTTAGAAACATGACTATCGGGTCAGTCATTTTGCTACCCGAAGAAATTAAAAACGAGTGGAAAGATGTCATTTTGCTGCCCGAAGAAATTAAAAACGAGTGGAAAGATGATGTTGGACACGATTCTGGTGCCCATTGTCCCGGCGATGCAGAGTACGTGAAGCTAAGAAAATTGGCACTGAGGAAGAGGAAGAAGGTAGGATATGAAAAAGCCATTGGACGTGAAGGCTTGGCACCTAGGTCGCGGAAGAAGGCTGCTGGCAATGAAGATGCATAGTAATGTGTTGAACTTGAACCTATATATGTAATTCTGTTAAATTCTGATTGCTCCGTGTGTGGCACGTTGCTGGACGAAACAATCTACCCACGTTCTCTAAGTAAAATGTACCGCGACTTAGGGTTTGGAAACGCCCGAGTCAGTAGTTGAATCCAAAATTGTGATTGTGCCACTACTATCTGAAAACAAGGATCCACCGGTTCCACGATTGCTGAGGGGCGGGAGGTCTCCAAATACGACGGAATGTAAGTGGCACATAAATAAATTATTTAAGCTGCCACACTCCATGAAGCAGCAACTTATTTTAGATGCTTCACAATGATGTGGCAACATAAACAACAATGTTCTCACCGATAATGCCTAGATGAGGAGGAAATGGGTACCACTTTCTGGCCTAATCTTGAGCCCGTCTATCTCACCGCCTCTCTGCTCCTGCATCCCCTGCATCTGACGAAGCTCCCGGATCTCTAGTAACCGGGTGTACGTGCTTCCACTTTATAAATTTTGGTTGTGACATTTGCATGTGGCACAATCCACGTAGATTACGTTTAAACAAACCACCAATGTCACAATACACTAGTAGAAAAGGTGTCTTTGCTCCACGGTTACATTCCCAATCCGGGACAGAGATCTAAATCGAGGCAGAAATTGATCTAAATCACAAATTCTTCCACAAATTAATGCGGGGTCAGAGCAATTTTTTTCCTCCCTGAAATCCGGGACCAATAATTCAGACCGCTAGGTCAACAAGTACAAATATTACAACTTAAAAAGGCACGGAGCTTAAGATAAATAGAACTAGTTATCACACAACTCTTTGATCTTCCTAATTTTGGCCTGATGCGCATCTTCCTGCGAGAGCAAGGATCGAATTGTCTGCTCCTTCCTTTTAGCATCTTCCTTGCACAGCTTCAATTATTTCTCTGCACTTGTCAATACTCGTAGTTGTGTACTGCAGGACTTTGGCCTAGTGGAGATCGTTCCTTGCTTGAGTCAGTTCTTGCTCTGCTTTACCCTTCAGGGCCAACGCCGCGTCCCTCTCCTTCTCGACTTTGATAACCTTGTCTTGCACCCACCTGAGATCTCGCTTATGCTTGGTCGTGTCAACGGGTTCCCATAGCTTCATCTCAACACTGTCAAGATGTGAGATGAATACGGATTCTTTCAACTCGACAGTCATTTCCCATAGTTTGTCCAGCGTTTTCTGCATCAATTTGGGCCACTCTGGATCTACCCATTTGACAACACCACAACTTCCGCCTTGCATCATTGCACGATGTCCTTGACACCGTAGAAACCTCCTGCCTGCATTTCGTCCTTCGAAGGCTACAAATTTAGCGGGCACGTATCCATGTTTACATACCAGAGGACTGTCTTCATCCTCTAAACCGTGATAGTCGGAGTCATACATCATCTGGTTAGCCTAACACATCATACGTGCATGAGTAAACATATTAGATCTAGCTCAAAAAATAGATAACTGGCCACAGATGATAGAAATAGAGATAAGACGACTCACATTGAAATCACCGTCACTGTCGTCACGACGCGTTTCTTCGCCGTTTCCCCTTGAACCCATGGCGAGAGGGGGGGTGGCTGCCGGAGAGGGGATTGGGATGGAGGCGCCGTTGGCTTGCGGCTATAGCAGGATGGGAGTGAAGTGGGGAAAGTGGCTTCAAGGGTCAGGAAGAGAAGTACGGGGAGGAAGAGAAGGAATGGGGATGTGACACTAGGATGTGGCCCACTGAACTCATGAGATGTGACACTTGCAACAGGGGAGCGCCCGGTGTTGCCAGTTTGTCCAGAGCAAGTGTAGCCAATCATGCCGCAGAACAGCCTACTCACGGATCGCCCTCACGAAGATCATCCCAATCGTCCAAGCGCCCCAACCAAACGGTATGTAACAATCGTCAAGCAGAACAACTGTGTTAGGGCGTGCCTTCTAGAATACTCAGTCTAAAGGCTACCCATGCAATGACACTGGTGTATCCATGTGTGGTTTGTGAAAAGAAAAGACATGCAATCACACTAGGTGGATCCATATGTCGTTTATGGAAGTAACAGACATGCAATGACTCTAGCTGTGATTCATGAAAATAACTGACATGCAGTGACACTGGGTGTGGTTCATGAAAAGAACAGACATGCAATGACATCGGTGGATCCATGTGTGGTTTATGGAAGTTACAGACATGCAATGACTCTAGCCGTGGTTAATGAAAAGAACACGCATGCAATGACACTGGGTGTGGTTCATGAAAAGAACAGACACACAATGACACTGGTGGATCCTTATGTGGTTTGTTTAGAGGAACAGACATGCAATGACACTGATGGATCCACGTGTGGTTCATGAGAAGAACACACATCCAATGACACTGGTGGATCCTTATGTGGTTTGTTAAGAGGAACAGACATGCAATGACACTTGTGGATCCTTATGTGGTCTGTATAGAGGAACACACATGTAATGACACCGGGTGTGGTTCATTCAAAGAACAGACATGCAGTGACTTATGTGCTTTGTTTAGAAGAAGACACATGCAATACTGGGTGTGGTTCATGAATAGAACAGACAGGCAATGAAACCGGTGGATCCTTATGTGGTTTGTTTAGAAGAACAGACATGCAATGACACTGGGTGTGGTTCATGAAAAGAACAGACACGCAATGACACTGGTGGATTCTTATGTGGTTTGTTTAGAGGAACAAACATGCAATGACACCGGTGGATCCACATGTGGTTCGTGAGAAGAACACACATCCAATGACACTGGTAGATCCTTATGTGGTTCATGAAAAGAACAGACATGCAGTGAAACTGGGTGTGGTTCATTAATAGAATAGACATGCACTGACACTGGGTGTGGTTCATGAAAAGAACAGACATGTAATGACACTGGTGGGCCCATCCTTATGTGGTTCGTGAAAAGAACAAACATTTAATGACACTGGTGGATCCTTATGTGATTTGTTTAGAAGAACACACATGCAATGACATTGGGTGTGGTTCATGAAAAGAACACACACGCAATGACACTGGTGGATCCTTATGTGGATTGTTTAGAGGAACAGACATGCAATGACACCGGTAGATCCACGTGTGGTTCATGAGAAGAACACACTCCAATGACTCCGGTAGATCCTTATGTGGTTCATGAAAAGAACTTACATGCAGTGAAACTGGGTGTGGTTCATTAATAGAACAGACATGCACTGACACTGGGTGTGGTTCATGAAAAGAACAGACATGTAATGACACTGGTGGGCCCATCCTTATGTGGTTCATGAAAAGAACAGACATGCAATGACACTGGTGGATCCTTATGTGGTTTGTTTAGAAGAACACACATGCAATGACATTGGGTGTGGTTCATGAAAAGAACACACACGCAATGACACTGCTGGATCCTTATGTGGTTTGTTTAGAGGAACAGACATGCAATGACACCGGTGGATCCACGTGTGGTTCATGAGAAGAACACACATCCAATGACTCCGGTAGATCCTTATGTGGTTCATGAAAAGAACTGACATGCAGTGACACTGGGTGTGGTTCATGAAAAGAACAGACATGCACTGACACTAGGTGTGGTTCATGAAAAGACCAGACATGAAATGACGCAGGTGTATCCATGTGTGGGTTTTCAAAAAGAACAGACATGCAATCACACTAGGTGGATCCATATGTGGTTTATGGAAGTAACAGACATGCAATGACTCTAGATGTGATTCATGAAAAGAACTGAGATGTAGTGACACTGGGTGTGGTTCATGAAAAGAACAGACATGCAATGACATCGGTGGATCCATGTGTGGTTTATGGAAGTAACAGACATGCAATGACTCTAGCCGTGGTTAATGAAAAGAACACGCATGCAGTGACACTAGGTGTGGTTCATAAAAAGAAAGACATGCAATGACACTGGTGGATCCTTATGTGGTGTGTTTAGAGGAACAGACATGCAATGACACCGGGTGTGGTTCATTAAAAGAACAGACATGTAGTGACTTAGGTGGTTTGTTTTGAAGAACACACATGCAATGACACTGGGTCGGGTTCATGAAAAGAACATACATGCAATGACACCGGTGGATACTTATGTGGTTTGTTTAGAAGAACAGACATGCAATGACACTGGGTGTGGTTCATGAAAAGAACAGACACGCAATGACACTGGTGGATCCTTATGTGGTTTGTTTAGAGGAACAAACATGCAATGACACCGGTGGATCCACATGTGGTTCGTGAGAAGAACACACATCTAATGACACTGGTAGATCCTTATGTGGTTCATTAAAAGAACAGACATGCAGTGAAACTGGGTGTGGTTCATTAATAGAATAGACATGCACTGACACTGGGTGTGGTTCATGAAAAGAACAGACATGTAATGACACTGGTGGGCCCATCCTTATGTGGTTCATGAAAAGAACAAACATGCAATGACACTGGTGGATCCTTATGTGGTTTGTTTAGAAGAACACACATGCAATGACATTGGGTGTGGTTCATGAAAAGAACACACACGCAATGACACTGGTGGATCCTTATGTGGATTGTTTAGAGGAACAGACATGCAATGACACCGGTGGATCCACGTGTGGTTCATGAGAAGAACACACATCCAATGACTCCGGTAGATCCTTATGTGGTTCATGAAAAGAACTGACATGCAGTGAAACTGGGTGTGGTTCATTAATAGAACAGACATGCACTGACACTGGGTGTGGTTCATGAAAAGAACAGACATGTAATGACACTGGTGGGCCCATCCTTATGTGGTTCATGAAAAGAACAGACATGCAATGACACTGGTGGATCCTTATGTGGTTTGTTTACAAGAACACACATGCAATGACATTGGGTGTGGTTCATGAAAAGAACACACACGCAATGACACTGGTGGATCCTTATGTGGTTTGTTTAGAGGAACAGACATGCAATGACACCGGTGGATCCACGTGTGGTTCATGAGAAGAACACACATCCAATGACTCCGGTAGATCCTTATGTGGTTGATGAAAAGAACTGACATGCAGTGACATTGGGTGTGGTTCATGAAAAGAACAGACATGCACTGACACTAGGTGTGGTTCATGAAAAGACCAGACAGGAAATGACGCAGGTGTATCCATGTGTGGTTTTTGAAAAGAACAGACATGCAATCACACTAGGTGGATCCATATGTGGTTTATGGAAGTAACAGACATGCAATGACTCTAGCTGTGATTCATGAAAAGAACTGAGATGTAGTGACACTGGGTGTGGTTCATGAAAAGAACAGACATGCAATGACATCGGTGGATCCATGTGTGGTTTATGGAAGTAACAGACATGCAATGACTCTAGCCGTGGTTAATGAAAAGAACACGCATGCAGTGACACTAGGTGTGGTTCATAAAAAGAAAGACATGCAATGACACTGGTGGATCCTTATGTGGTTTGTTTAGAGGAACAGACATGCAATGACACCGGTGGATCCTTATGTGGTTTGTTTGAAGAACACACATCCAATGACACTGGTGGATCCTTATGTGGTTTGTTAGAGGAACATACATGCAATGCCACTAGTGGATCCTTATGAGGTATGTCTAGAGGAACACACATGCAATGAAACCGGGTGTGGTTCATTAAAAGAACAGACATGGAGTGACTTATGTGGTTTGTTTAGAAGAACACACATGCAATGACACTGGGTGTGGTTCATGAAAAGAACAGACAGGCAATGACACCGGTGGATCCTTATGTCGTTTGTTTAGAAGAACACTCATGCAATGACACTGGGTGTGGTTCATGAAAAGAACAGACACGCAATGACACCGGTGGATCCTTCTGTGGTTTGTTTAGAGGAACAAACATGCAATGACACCGGTGGATCCACGTGTGGTTCATGCGAAGAACACACATCCAATGACACTGGTAGATCCTTATGTGGTTCATGAAAAGAACAGACATGCAGTGAAACTAGGTGTGGTTCTTGAATAGAACAAACATGCACTGACTCTGGGTGTGGTTCATGAAAAGAACAGACATGTAATGACACTGGTGGGCTCATCCTTATGTGGTTCATGAAAAGAACAGACGTGCAATGACACTGGTGGATCCTTATGTGGTTTGTTTAGAAGAACAAACATGCAATGACATTGGGTGTGGTTCATGAAAATAACACATACGCAATGACACTGGTGGATCCTGATGTGGTTTGTTTAGAGGAATAGACATGCAGTGACACCGCTGGATCCACGTGTGGTTCATGAGAAGAACACACATCCAATGCTCTGGAAGATCCTTATGTGGTTCATGAAAAGAACTGACATGCAATGACACTGGGTGTGGTTCATGAAAAGAACAGACATGCACTGACACTAGGTGTGGCTCATGAAAAGAACAGACAGGCAATGACACTGGTGTATCCATGTGTGGTTTGCGAAAACAACAGACATGCAATCACAGTAGGTGGATCCATATGTGGTTTATGGAAGTAAAACACATGCAATGACTCTAGCTGTGATTCATGAAAAGAACGGACATGTAGTGACACTGGGTGTGGTTCATGAAAAGAACAGACATGCAGTGACATCGGTGGATCCATGTGTGGTTTATGAAAGTAACAGACATGCAATGACTCTAGTCGTGGTTAATGAAAAGAACACGCATGCAATGACACTGGGTGTGGTTCATGAAAAGAACATACACACAATGACACTTGTGGATCCTTATGTGGTTTGTTTAGAGGAACAGACATGCAATGACACCGGTGGATCCACGTGTGGTTCATGAGAAGAACACATATCCAATGACACTGGTGGATCCTTATGTGGTTTGTTAGAGGAACAGACATGCAATGACACTGGTGGATCCTTATGTGGTTTGTCGAGAGGAACACACATGTAATGACACCAGGTGTGGTTCATTAAAAGAACAGACATGCAGTGGCTTATGTGGTTTGTTTAGAAGAACACACATGCAACGACACTTGGTGTGGTTGATGAAAAGAACAGACAGGCAATGACACCGGTGGATCCTTATGTGGTTTGTTTAGAAGAACACACATGCAATGACAGTGGGTGTGGTTCAGGAAAAGAACAGACACGCAATGACACTGGTGGATCTTTATGTGTTTTTTAGAGGAACAGACATGCAATGACACCGGTGGATCCACGTGTGGTTCATGAGAAGAACATACATCCAATGACACTGGTAGATCCTTATATGGTTCATGAAAAGAACAGACATGCAGTGACACTGGGTATGGTTCATGAAAAGAACAGACATGCACTGACACTAGGTGTGGCTCATGAAAAGAACAGACAGGCAATGACACTGGTGGGCCCATCCTTATGTGGTTAATGAAAAGAATAGACATTCAATGACACTGGTGGATCCTTATGTGGTTTGTTTAGAGGAACACACATGCAATGACATTGGGTGTGGTTCATGAAAAGAACACACACGTAATGACACTTGTGGATCCTTATGTGGTTTCTTTAGAGGAACAGACATGCAATGACACCGGTGGATCCACGTGTGGTTCATGAGAAGAACACACATCCAATTACTCTGGTAGATCCTTATGTGGTTGATGACCCACAAGTATAGGGGGTGTATCGTAGTATTTTCGACGAAAGTGAAACCCAATTTATTGATTCGACACAAGGGGAGCCAAAGAATATTTATAAGCCTTAACAACTGAGTTGTCAATTTAGCTGCACGAGGAAACAAGCTTGCTCACAGCAGTTTATCAGTAGCAATAGTTTTGTAGTAGGAATAGTAAAGTAACAGCAGTAGCAAAACAATGACAGTACTAACAAAAGCAGTAAACGGTGGGATTCGAGTGAGGTAGGCATAGGGATGGATGGATGGGCGTTGCATGGGCAAGACAATTCACATAGCAATCAGAACATAGGGCAATTGCAGATAAATAAGATAAAGCATCCAAGTACTAGACAATCCTAGGCTTGTGTTCCATAAATAGTCATACGTGCTCGCAATGAGAACTGGCACAACATCTTTTGTCCTGCTAGCCAGTTTGCAGCGGGGCCTCTAGGGAACTACTGGCAATTAAGGTGCTCCTTTTAATAGAGCACCGGAGCAAAGCATTAACACTACGTGAACACATGTGATCCTCACATCAAAGCCTTTCCCTTCCAGTTATCCTGATTTCTGTCACTTCGGGGACATAGGTTCCGGACAACGACGTGTTTATACAACTTGCAGATAAGACCAAGAACAATACTATCATAATGAATCAATAATAAGTTCAGATCTGAAATCATGGCACTCGGGCCCTAGTGACAAGCATTAAGCATAACAAGTTGCAAAAAAGTCATAAAGCACTAATAAAAGATACTAGGCACCATGCCCTAACAATCTGATGCCATTACATGAACGATCTCATCCAATCCCTACCATCCCCATAGCCTACAGCGGGGGATTACTCACTCATAGATGGGGGAAACGTGGATGGTCGATGAAGATGATGGTGGAGATCGATGGAGATGGCTCCGCGGGCACTTCCCCGTCCCGGCAGGGTGCCGGAATAGAGACTTTCTGTCCCCCGAATCTCCCCTTCGGTGGCGGCGGCGCAGCGGAACTTTTCGTGGAAAAACGTCGAACCCCCCAAAGTTTTTAGGTCAGAAGGCTCCTTATAGGTGAAGAGAGAGGCCGAGGGGGTGCCTGGGGGGCCCACACCACCCCTGGCGCGGCCTGGCCTGGCCCGCGCCACCAGATGGTCTGCCCACCCCCTGGCTCTTCTCCGTCTCGTATTCTGGCTCCTGGATTCTTCAGGTGAAATAGGATTTTTGGCATATTTTCCGGGATTTTTCCTGATAGTTAATTTTCTGCACAAAAAGTAGACACCAAGGCAGTTCTGCTAAAAACAACGTCAGTTCGCATTAGTTGCATCCAAATCACACAAGTATAGATGAGAAACAATAGGAAAAGTTTTTAGGAAATTAGATACGTTTTGGACGTATCAACTCCCCCAAGCTTAGCTTATTGCTTGTCCTCAAGCAATTCCGTTGAAAACTGAGTGCGATAAAAGAACTTTCACGAACACATTTGCTTCATATGATGTAAATATTCTCAGCAATGTGATGAACTACTTAGACAATTCATAATAAAGAGTATGCAACTGAGTCTACTTAATAGTCATTGCAAGCTAAGAAGAGATTCCAACTCAAGAATAATAATAGCATAAAGCACGAACATAAGCAACATTACAATGCTCATAGAAAGGTATGATAGAGTGGTATCTCGCTTGCCTTTGATTATGAATGCCAAGGCACCTCTGAAGTTCAAGTGATGACTAGAAGTAAAGATATCAAAGATACAAGCATCAAAGTCATAACACAAATAATCAAGTATTGGAACAAACACAAAGAATGACAACTATGCTCTGAAGAAGGTGCTCAAAGAATATGTGGAGACTCAACAAGTAAAGGAAAAAAGGTTTTGAATAATTTTGAAAGGCTTCCAGATGCTGAAAGTATGGTACTCGTTAGCTTTGAGCTCTCATTGCCCCTATCATAGGCATCTTTAATATGGTTAAGGTGAAAGTGAGGTCCAATCTGAGTTATATGCTTGACAGACTATAAACTAAAAATCCCAAGTCCCTTGAGTACGAGGGCCGCTCCTCATGCTACTCAACTTTAGTTACCGGTATGTTCTTGTCATCGTAAGTATGTGTGTGTCATGGAGAACCGCCAACGGGGTACCCCTTGCCCGATGATACGGAAGAATCCCCATATCAAAATGACAAGGCAAGCAGACAATGAGTATCTCAGCAATCTTCTTATTTACCATGGGAAAATGGTGATTTTTTTCTCTCTTTCATCTTTTCATAAATCTCTCTTTTTTTTCTCAATAGCTATAACTCTTTTTTTATAAGAAGAATGCTTCATAGATATCATTATGGTTACACTTCAGGTTTCCACCATGTCAGCATGGATTAGACCAGCGGCCCAGGCGTTTCTCTAACACACATACATAACTCCATGGACTTGCAATCTCCCCTTTTATTTCACACCGACGACATCCGCAAACAAAAGAGCAAGGTATCAACTGGGTATATAATTACAAGTGTTGAAAGAGTTCCCCGTGACAGCACGGTTCTGCTAATCCCTAGCCTATAATTTGCAAGCATATAACTTTCATGGCGAGTTCACAATGGTTCAGGTTTATTAAGTGCGGAAAATAAAGTTTGCCATCAAGTTCGTGAGAGCTTTACTAACTAACTTTCTCATAGCAAGCAAACATTTTATTCGGAAGAAAACAAGGCATATTGAATATGCACGGAAGTAGCAAATGATGCTAATGGGTAGGTATGGTGGACACTTTGGAAATATTTGGTTTAGGGAGTTGGAAACTTGAGTAAAACACTCAGTGGAAGTGAAGGCTAGCAATAGTAAGGGAGCGACAAACGAGAGAGCAATAGCTATCATTATCATGCTTGCAACAAAACAAGACTAATCATGGCATGAAAATGATTTAGGATCCTCAAGGAAAAATAATTCATCAAGGCTTAACTGATTATCACAGTCATGTGCATGCATGAGCATGTGCCAAGTCAATCAAATGAAACATTCAGAGGAGGATACCACAGTGTCATACCAATTTATGAATAGAGTAATGCAAGCAAACATTCATGAAACATGCTACAAACTATTAGCGAGCTGGAGCTAATCATAAGAAAGCAAGAACTACTAAGCATCCAAAGAAAAACATACACTCTACATGAACGGACTAAGCAAGCTCGCAATGATGAGTATATGTACAAAAATGAAAACAAATAGAGTTCGTTACCAGCCTCTTACCACGCCTCAAGTTGTCATTAATCCTCATTATTGCTCTTCACTTGTGTGGCTTGAATAATAATATGAAACCGATAATCCACTGAGAACTGTCGAACCCTGTAGCAAACTCGCAAAAACCAAAGAAGAACGACAAATATTTTTGGTGTTTTCGATTTTTAAACAAGAACCAAAAGAGAAAAACAAGCAAAGCAAAATCTTTTTGGGTTTTTCAAATAGTTCAAACAAAGCAAAAAAGAAAAAGCAAACCAAAGCAAAAAAGAAGAAGCATACCAAAGAGAAACAACAAAAATATTTTTGGTCTTTTTGTGTTTTAGAAAGCAAAAGCAAAGAAGAACGAAAACTAGAAAGAGAACGAAAACATGAATATACAAAATACCGACGCAACATGGTATGGAGATGAGTCTGATGTCGGCGTACCTCCCCCCAAGCTTAGGCTTTTGGCCTAAGTGGGTATCAATCCATGTATGAATAGGGGTTCCAGGCGGGCGGATCTTGGTAAGAATGGTCGTAGATGGGCCCATGATAAGAAGAAGAGGCTCCCCAATCATAAGCGGGCTGCTAATATGAAGACTCTCCCTCATTCGAGGGCTGGCCCGAATTATCCGTAACCTCCCTTCTAGTGTCCTACTCCTGTTGGGAGAGCTCTCCCAAGTACGTGTCAAGCTCCTCCTCAGTGAGGGACCATCCTTCCCTGTTATCAAGGTTAAAAAAACAGGTGCGGGCAAAAGAACAACACGCTCGGGCTTGCTCTTTCTCCAACCAGCTTTGAGAAAGGTTATTTCATAAGATAACTCACTCAAACTAGCCCATGAGGAAATAAATTTATGCTGTATCATGGAATTAAAATCAAGCCTCTCTATGGGAAACGGTAGGTCTAGATGATGAGGCACTAAACCATGAAATGCTAGTAAACGAGAAGCAACGAGGCCTCCACAAACTCCACCTTTCTCACGGTTAGCAGCAAGATGAAAAGCTATCAAAGCACCGAAGTTGTAAGACCTATCTCGTCTAAGAGCAGCAGAGATAAATGCTAGATCAAACGAAGATAACTTATTGGCAGTTTTCCTAGCAAGAACACACTTGGCAATAAAGTAAGCAAAGTAGCGAATGGAGGGAAGATGAATGTTACTGATTTTTCCATTCTCCTTCGAGAAGCTACTCCCTTGACAAATTTCTGCGTATAAATCCATGAGTGGTTCTGGTCTCTCTTTGATCTTCTTACATGATCCCCATTGAGGTACCTTAATAGCTGCACAAAAATCATCAAGAGAAAGATTGACAGGAATATTGTAAATTTTGTAATGGACCATGGGGTTAGGCAAAGAGTGACTAAATTTGAAATCCTGCACCACAGACATGGTTAGCTTCACAAATTGACAAGGTTAATCTTCCAAGAAGCGCTCTAACCCTACATTATAAACCAAAGTGTGGAAATCTTGTAAAATTCCTGCAGCTCTCATGAACTCAGGGCATGGATAAATGGAGGGAAGAACTTCCTCCTCCCTGTGGACCTTCATGACCTTAGGCACCCAAAGCTCATGTTGGTTTAGGTGGTGTTCACTCATCTTCTATTCTGAAATTTAAACACCTATTAAACAAGTGATTGCAAAGTAAATATAATGAAGGATTCTACTCATAGGGACTCGGAAGAGGCCTAAACATGCACCAAAACTATATCTCTAAGCATCAAACAAGCTTACAAGCTCTCATAACCAGTCACCTACAGCAGCAAAATACTCCACATACAATCCACTAAACACAAATCTGCTTCGACAAGGGGGGGAGTCACATACCAAGGAACAATTGATCCAAATTTCAGCAAGAAAGATGGGCTGAGCAAAGAGATCGAAGAAATTGAGAGCAAGCACAGATAGAACACAATTTTGAGCTATGAACTGGAGCTTACTCGGGAGAGAGAAGAAAGTGGCAGGAGAGAGAGGTAGTGGGGGGCCAGGGGTGGCCCACACTAGGGCTAGCCGCACCACCACATGGTGTGCCTGCCTGGTGGGCCCCCCTGGTACCTACCATGTACTCCTCTGCCCCTTTTTTCACGTAAAAATTTAATATGAATTTTTTGGAATTTTTCGAGACACTTTATTTTTGGGCAATTTTCAGAAATAGAAGAATGATTTTCTGATAGACAGATTTAATTCTTTTTGGAAAGATGATTCAAGGACAAAACAAGGCTATAACTACAGAAGTTCTAGCATGCAAGCAACTAACAACACAAAGAAAACTAAATGAAAGCAAAAACTAAAATGCAAAGGATAGAAATAAACGGGGATAATCATAATGAAAACATTGTTTTGTTCAATGGAATCCTTTTGTTACCAAGGTTGATCAAGTCTTGCTACCAAAACAATTGCATATGAGACAAAACTTTGTACTCCACTAATGATTATGTTACCTCAACCTTGATAGCAATGGTCCCAATCATAATAGTTTCAAAATTTTCTTTTGGTATGGGACAATATATTTCTCCAACTTGAATGCCTTCAACATGTTCAATTGAATTTAAACGATAAGTCCTTTCAATCTTCTTGGGGAAATAGACAGTATGTTCCTTGTCATTAACATTGAAGGTCACCTTTCCTTGATTACAATTAATAACAGCTCCTGCAGTATTAAGAAAAGGTCTCCCAAGAATAATAGAATATTATCATCTTCAGGCATTTCAAGCACAACAAAATCAGTTAATATCAAGCAATTGTGAGCCACCTGAACAGGTACATCCTCACATATACCCACGGGAATAGTGGTAGACTTATCAGCCATTTGCAAAGATATATCAGTTGATATTAATTTTTCAAGTTGAAGCCTCTTATAGAGAGAGAAAGGCATAACACTAACTCCAGCTCCCAAATCACACAAAGCAGTTCTAACATAACTGTTCTTAATAGAGCAAGGGATAGTTGGAATCCCTGGGTCTCCATGTTTCTTAGGAACCTTACCATTGAAGGAATAATTAGTAAGCAAAGTAGAGATTTCTTCATTAGGGATCTTCCTTTTATTCGAAACAATGTCCTTCATATACTTTGAGTAAGGAGGCAATTTAATAGCATTAGTTAAAGGAATTTGCAAGAATAAAGGCTTCATCCACTCACAAAACTTATTATAGTGTTCATCTTCCTTTGACTTGTGTTTCTTATCAGGGAAAGGCATAGGTTTTTGGACCCAAGGTTCTCTTTCACTACCATGTTTCTTAGCAATAAAATCTTCTTTAGTCTATTTAGTATTCTTAGTGTGGTTTTTAGGTTCTTCTTCAACTTTTTCTTCACTAGGAACTTCATTTTCTTCATTACCACTTTCAGTTTCAGCATCAGAGATAGATATACTATTAAGATCTATAGCAGGTTCAGAGGGTTCTACGACAGTTTTATGTTTCTTTTTCCTTTTCTTACGAGTAGAACCACTATTTTTCAGCTTGTTGAGAATCCTACTCAATTCTTTTGGGATGCCCCTTAGGATATAGAGGATCCTGGGTAGCAGCACCACTTCTAGTTCTAATTTCATAAGCATGTTTTTCTTTAGCAGCATTAACTAGCAAATCGTTTTGCACTTTAACGAGTTGATCTATTTGAGTTTGAACCATTTGAAAATGTTTAACGATCATTTTAACATCATTGGAGGTTCTTTCCACAATATCTTTCAACTCAACAATAGCTCTAGTGTTTTCCATTAGATGATTTTGCACCCTTTTATTAAAGTTATCTTGCTTAACAATAAAGATATCAAATTCTTCTAAGCATTGATCAGGAGGTTTCAAATAAGGGATATCACCTTCATCAAAGTGTTGGAGAGAGTGTACCTCAATACTGGGTGAGTAGGGAATATGCTTACATAATTCTTCTATAGGAGGTAAATTCTTGACATCTGCAGCTTTAATTCCCTTCTCCTTAAGACATTTCTTAGCTTCCTTCATCACTTCATCATTTAATTCAATAACTCCCTTCTTCTTTGATGTTGGAATAGGCACAGGAATAGATGGTTCAGGTACAATTACTTCAAGTATAGCTTGTTTAAGAGGAGTCCAATCTTCATAATTCTTGCTTATTTTAGCCATTAATTCCTCAGCTTCCTTGGGGGTCCTATTCCTGAAAACACAATCAACACAACTATCTAGGTATGTCCTAGATTCTTCGGTTAGTCCATTATAAAATATATCAAGTAGCTCATTCTTACATAAAGGACTTCCAGCCTGTGCATGACTCAAAGGACAAAACCTTTCCCAAGATTCGGGCAATACCTCTTTCTCTCCCGGTTTAAAATCAAAAAGTTCCTGCAAAATAGCATGTCTAGCACTAGGAGGAAAATATTTCTACAGAAAAGTATTAATCAAGCACTCAAGGCTATCAATAGATCCTGGAGGTAAATTACTAAACCAAGTTTTAGCTTCTCCTTTCAATGAAAAAGGGAAAATCTTAGCAGCAAAGTAAGTACGCATCTTAATATCATCAGAAAACAAGCCACTCATGGTAGAAAGTTCATTCATATGTGCTACCGCACTTTCATTCTTAATCCCACAAAAAGGTTCTTTCTCGACAATAGCTATCTAAGATAGATCGAGAGAGAAATCATAATCTTCATCTATAATGTTTATGGGAGAAGCAGCAAATTTAGCATCAAGAGATAATTTGGGTCTAATAGTACGCCTCTCAAGGAGACTCTTAGCAGCGCTCCTATCATGGGTGTTCCTACATTCTTCAATAAACTCATTGGTCATCTCAACATAATCTTCTTTAGCATCATAACTCTCAGTAGACTCAGGTGAGCTAATAGGTGTAGTAGTGTCTTCATTAGGAGTTATGGTATTTCCAGCTATAGTTCTAGCAATCGTAGCATCTAGGAAAGAACCTAATGAACCACTCTTATCAAGCACGGTAGAAGCAGCATCATAAGTATTAGAAGTTTCAGATTCAACAGTAGTAGCAGTGTGTGTAGCATGTGTATGTGGTGGTGTAAGGAACTTACTCAAAACAGACGATGAATCAAGAGCAGTAGAGGTGTTCAGAACCGTACCTCTTCTTGTAGTGGATGGTAAAATAGGAACCTTGCCATCACGAGACTTACCCATGATGGATGGAAAACAGCGAACAATAGAGAATCCAAGTGAACTTGATAAATAAAGCTATGCTCCCCGGCAACGATGCCAGAAAATAGTCTTGATGACCCACATGTATAGGGGGTGTATCGCAGTATTTTCGAGGGAAGTGAAACACAATTTATTGATTCGACACAAGGGGAGCCAAAGAATATTTATAAGCCTTAACAACTGAGTTGTCAATTCAGCTGCACCTGGAAACAATCTTTCTCACAGCAGTTTATCAGTAGCAACAGTTTTGTAGTAGGAATAGTAAAGTAACAGCAGTAGCAAAACAAAGACAGTAGTAATAAAATCAGTAAACACTGGGATTCGAGTGCGGTAGGCATAAGGATGGATGGACGGGCGTTGCATGGACAAGACAATTCACATAGCAATCAGAACATAGGGCAATTGCAGATAAATAAGATAAAGTATCCAAGTACTAGACAATCCTAGGCATGTGTTCCATAAATAGTCATAGGTGCTCGCAATGAGAACTTGCACAACATATTTTGTCCTGCCAGCCCGTTTGCAGTGGGGCCTCTAGGGAACTACTGGAAATTAAGGTTCTCCTTTTAATAGAGCACCGGAGCAAAGCATTAACACTCCGTGAACACATGTGATCCTCACATCAAAGCCTTTCCCTTCGAGTTATCCCGATTTCTGTCACTTCGGGGCCATAGGTTCTGGACAACGACGTGTGTATACAACTTGCAGATAAGACCAAGAACAATACTATCATAATGAATCAATAATAAGTTCAGATCTGAAATCATGGCACTCGGGCCCTAGTGACAAGCATTAAGCATAACAAGTTGCAAAAAAGTCATAAAGCACTAATAAAAGATACTAGGCACCATGCCCTAACAATCTGATGCCATTACATGAACGATCTCATCCAATCCCTACCATCCCCATAGCCTACAGCGGGGGATTACTCACTCATAGATGGGGGAAACATGGATGGTCGATGAAGATGATGATGGAGATCGATGGAGATGGCTCCGGGGGCACTTCCCCGTCCTGGCAGGGTGCCGGAACAGAGACTTTTTGTCCCCCGAATCTCCCCTTCGGTGGCGGCGGCGCAGTGGAACTTTTCATGGAAAAACGTCGAACCCCCCAAAGTTTTTAGGTCAGAAGGCTCCTTATAGGCGAAGAGAGAGGCCGAGGGGGAGCCTGGGGGGCCCACACCACCCCCTGGCACGGCCTGGCCTAGCCCGCACCACCAAGTGGTGTGACCACCCCTGGCTCTTCTCCGTCTCGTATTCTGGCTCCTGGAGTCTTCGGGTGAAATAGGATTTTTGGCGTATTTTCCGGGATTTTTCCTGATAGTTGATTTTCTACACAAAAAGTAGACACCAAGGCAGTTCTGCTAAAAACAACGTCAGTTCACATTAGTTGCATCCAAATCACACAAGTATACAGGAGAAACAATAGCAAAAGTGTTCGGGAAAGTAGATACGTTTTGGACGTATCAGTGGTTCATGAAAAGAACTGACATGCAGTGACACTGGGTATGGTTCATGAAAAGAACAGACATGCACTGACACTAGGTGTGGTTCATGAAAAGAACAGACAGGCAATGACACTGGTGTATCCATGTGTGGTTTGTGAAAAGAACAGACATGCAATCACACTAGGTGGGTCCATATGTGGTTTATGGAAGTAACACACATGCAATGACTCTAGTTGTGATTCATGAAAAGAACAGTCATGCGGTGACACTGGGTGTTTTCATGAAAAGAACAGACATGCAATGACATCGGTGGATCCATGTGTGGTTTATGGAAGTAACAGACATGCAATGACTCTAGTCGTGGTTACTGAAAAGAACACGCATGCAATGACACTAGGTGTGGTTCATGAAAAGAACAAACACACAATGACACTGGTGGATCCTTATGTGGTTTGTTTAGAGGAACAGACATGCAATGACACTGGTGGATCCACATGTGGTTCATGAGAAGAACACACATCCAATGACACTGGTGGATCCTTATGTGGTTTGTTAGAGTAACAGACATGCAATGACACTGGTGGATCCTTATGTGGTCTGTCTAGAGGAACACACATGCAATGACACCGGGTGTGGTTCATTAAAAGAACAGACATGTAGTGACTTAGGTGGTTTGTTTTGAAGAACACACATGCAATGACACTGGGTCTGGTTCATGAAAAGAACATACATGCAATGACACCGGTGGATACTTATGTGGTTTGTTTAGAAGAACACACATGCAATGACACTGGGTGTGGTTCTTCAAAAGAACAGACACGCAATGACACTGGTGCATCCTTATGTGGTTTGTTTAGAGGAACATACATGCAATGACACCGGTGGATCCACGTGTGGTTCATGAGAAGAACACACATCCAATGACACTGGTAGATCCTTATGTGGTTCATGAAAAGAATAGACATGCCATGAAACTAAGTGTGGTTCATGAATAGAACAGACATGCACTGACACTGGGTGTGGTTCATGAAAAGAACAGACATGTAATGACACTGGTGGGCCCATCCTTATCTGGTTCAGGAAAAGAACAGACATGCAATGACACCGGTGGATCCTTATGTGGTTTGTTTAGAAGAACACACATGCAATGACATTGGGTGTGGTTCATGAAAAGAACACACACGCAGTGACACTGGTGGATCCTTATGTGGTTTATTCAGAGGAATAGACATGTAATGACACCGGTGGATCCACGTGTGGTTCATGAGAAGAACACACATCCAATGACTTTGGTAGATCCTTATGTGGTTCATGAAAAGAACTGACATGCAGTGAGACTAGGTGTGGTTCATAAAAAGAACAGACATGCACTGACACTAGGTGTGGTTCATGAAAAGAACAGACAGGCAATGACACTGGTGGATCCTTATGTGGTTTATGGAAGGAACAAACATGCAATCACACTAGGTGGATCCATATGTGGTTTATGGAAGTAACACACATGCAATAACACTGGGTGTGATTCATGAAAAGAACTGACATGTAGTGACACTGGGTGTGGTTCATGAAAAGAACACACATGCAATGACATCGGTGGATCCTTGTCTCTACTGAACGCATTCCATAACACTCATCAAGTGCTAGTTCAAGAGATGGACACTGTCATGGAGGATTTTACTAATCCTACAAAGGCAATGGTACGTAGAAAGACGTTAGCTAAAAAAGCAAAGCGCCTGAAACCAGTGTGTTCAGGGGAGGTGTTTGAAGAAACGGAAATTAATGACCCATACTCTGAAGTCTATGCCTAGTATCCAGTTGAACCTCAGCAACAAGTAGACCCGTGGACCAAATATGAGGAGGAACAGAAAATTTGGAATACACCCAACCCTAACAATGCTATTAGAGGTAATACCGAATGGGAAGGTCAATCTTATGAGGAAATAGTGGGAAAACATATACCCTGTGGATCTGGTAATGGAGTAGAAACCAGTTATAATCCTATAGAATCTTATGGACCATATGGGGGTGGTAACAATCCCATTGATCTGGAAGAGTGTCCCGGTAGTTACTATACCAATATGTACGACTGGATTGTGGAAAAGGCACAGAATACCTCTTACTTTGAAGATGCGCTTGAAGGAAGAAAGAAGAATCCTGAAGAAGATCATGAGTATGTTAGTCATTTTTCAATGGTAATCTCAATCTTGGTACTTCTACTCAAGATTACGCACCTATTGGATGTTATTATGCACCAGAAGGTAGTCGTCGAACTTCGCGCCATCATGGACAAAAATCCCAGAAGCACTGAAGTGAGAGAGGAAAGTAAGAACATAAGTGATCCATAAAGTAGAGTGCTTGAATAATGTTTATATTGGGTAATGCGTATTGTACCGTTTGAGAGGCTTGCTGAAATAAGTGAGAACATGCTCACATGGGCAAGAGACCTCTTGTAATCTAAGGAGGTAGTGTACAAAGGGAGTGTCTTGCCGTTGTTGGGGTATTATTTCAAAGACATATGTTTAATACATGGTATATGTTTGATTATTACTTGGTTTTATTGGTTCTTGTTGATTGACTACCTTTGTACATGAAGTTTGACTTGGTATGCAAATGCATGTTGCATCTAAGTTGTTACTTGATGTTATAGACCTAGATAGTAAAGGGAATTCGTGTCAGGGAGTGACAAGTTCTGAAGATTGAGATGAATATTTGCACGAAGAGGGAAGTTAAATCTAAGGAGTATTAACACTATTTTGAAGGATAGATCAATCTCAAATCACTATGTGCTGGTAATAAGAAGGAATACTAATGCAGACAAGGTGGGGAGCAACATGAAGGAATGAATTTAAGTTCACTCAAGATAAGTGATGTTGCTCAGAAGTTAATGAAGTAATTGTACCAAGTTCATGTAAAATATCATGAATCAGTGCAAAGAAGAAGTTTTAGAACAAAAGTGGTATTCAAGCTCTAACAACTCAGAGAGAATGCCGGTAAGAAGTAGAAATGCCGGTAATCCATACACCTAGGAGGATCTACAGCTAGTATTTGTAGTTGGTATCTTAGCGGTTTAGCATATTAGGTCATCTTTGTACAATTTAAAAAGTATAAAAACTTGGCCTAGGTTAAGTTAGACCTAAGGAAGTATGAAATTAAGGCAATCATTTTTTCGAGACGCTTCGCGAAATTAGGTTTATCAATGAGAAATAATCTCTTAGAAGATAAAAGTAAGAGAAGTAATGTTGGAAGATTCATTATGGAGATCCACAATTGTGTGGGTGTACCGTAGACTCTTTCATGAAACCTTATAGAAATGGAGTATAAGCTAGACAGAGACTGATATCCTAACTATTGAGCTAATAGGTATTATACATGTAGTTTAGAGACCATTAGGAAACTCCAAGGGGGGGAGTGAACAATAATCATAGAAGTGTTGTTACCTAACTTTCTGACTAAAGGTTGGAAAAGAAGTACTAGACTATGATGAGGTTAATCCTTATTCTCATAAGGTTATAAGAAGTCATCATTATAAAGTATTTCCGAGAGTATGTCTGGATGAATGATCAAAGTAGACATAACTTATTAACCCTAGTGGACTATTTATAAAGGGGAAACAGTTGGTAAGTTGTCCTTAGGAAGGAGGAGAGCCTCGTAAAATAGTCTAGTGTAAAGTAGTAGGAAATTTTGATCGGAATGGATGAAATGTGTCCAAAACCAATCTTAAGTAGGACTGTGAAGACACAACTCAAGAGATTGTAGTAGAAGAAGTTATACTATATATAGGAAATGAAAGTTGGAAGTTTCCAAGTATGAAGAGAATTTAATGAAAAAGATCTGGATACGGGATACTGCAATTATCCTCAATTGTGATCACAATGGAGTTGAGAAATGTCATGATCAATACAAGTCAAGACCTTATTGCGAAACATAAGAGAGTACGAACTTCAGGGACCAAGTTGATTTTAAGGGGGAGAGTGTAACATCCCAAATCTTTAATCCAAGTGTCCAAGATCAAATCTACCCAATTTAGGGTTAACAAAACCTTTTTCTATTTAAAATCTTTAAGCATTCATATGTGTGTGCATTTAAAATAGGAGTTGTTTGAAAGGCCACTATTGTTTGTTCTAATGGTTGTAAAATGGTTCTATGATGAATGTCACATCATCTAGATCATTCCCAAGAAAAAACCAAAGAAAAAGAAATCAAAAAGAATTAAAAAGGAAATGGTCACTTTTGCCATTTTAATCACCTAGCCCACGTTGGCTATTGCTAGCACTCAAATTCAAACAAAACAATTGTGGATCTTTGCACCCCTTGCTAGTACAAGTAGTGATGTGCCAAGGCCCACTTTGTGTCATCCCAAAAACATTCAAACTCTAATTTTAAATGACAATTGAAAATTGAATCTAGTTCATATGTCTAGATCACACTTTTTAAAAAACGACTCAAATGAATTCCATTTGACAAATCCTAGCAACCACAGATGCTTAAGCATGTGACAAACCACTCCACCAAAAATCTTTCAAAAATTCAAAAGTTTTCTTCTTGCGGCCATTTGGTCGAACATGTGGCATGCAAGCTTTTTCTGCCTAACAAACACTATTGATGGATCAATGCCTTGTTGAGTTTTTGGGCCCATTTTGGTTCCTCTGTCTCCCCCAGCTCTAACCAAACCCTCAACGGCCTACCCTTTAGCCTGGACCAACAGTTGTGCGCCGCCCATTTTTGGTCACTGCTGACCGAGCGTGGGTAACACTCCACAGACCACGCCGCGCCAATCCAGCATCGCCACTAGCTCCGCCCAACCCTACCGCACTCCCCTGTCCCGTCCCCGAGAGCAGCCAGCCCCTAGACCACCATGGACAGCCCCTGCACTGAGCCTCTGCGCCATGCGCAGCGCATGCCAGAGCGCCGTCCCCGACAAAGCCGCACAAGCCACGCCTTGGTCCTAGCTCGCGTGCCCCGCTCTGCCATAAACCCAGCACCCCACCAGACACGGCCGTGCACCGCCGCGCGACCCACAGTCGCTAGGAACCCCGTCGAGCACCGCCTCTATCCCTCAGAGCGCGGGAAGCTCCCGAATGCTAGCCACCGCCCCTAGCGTCGCCATTAAGCTCTAGATGGTCGCCAGGAAACCGCCCACCATCCGCCTACATCGCCCATGCCGGTAGCCCCTGTGCCGTCATCACCGATGAGCTCCGCCCACACCCTTCGGTCCCCTCGTCGAGCCTATATAAGGAGGCCACCCCAGCCTCAATCGCCACGCCATTCCACTCCCCTCTCTCCACTGATCATTTCCCCTCTCTCGCTAGAGCCGCTCGAGCAGCCCATCGCTAGAATTCCGCCGGAGTCAGCTGCAGCAAAGGAGGAGAAGCTCCCATCGATTTCTTCCACCTCAGCCCCTGCCACGACCTCGCCTGAGTCTGCCGTCATCGTCTCATTCAATCTCCCCCCATCACCGCACTAGCTGGAGCCCTGGTACATCCCCACTGCACCCACCGACCGCGCTAGGGTTTAGTCTCGCTGACGACGTGTCTGTCGTCAACAACGACCGTGAGCCATTGATCGAGGATCTAATCGTGTCGTCCTTATCGCCCCATATCGCTTCGCGTTTAATGAGTCACTGACAGGCAGGACCCCCCTGTCAGGAGCCCTCAGGGCCGCGGAGTGTACACGGGCCGGCCCATTTAGTTTCCCGCGCTGACCCAGAGATTCAAATATATGTTTTTCTATTTTAATTAAAACTTAGTTCTGTCCTTTAGTTTAAAAATCAATTCAGAGAGTTATACATATCCAAATTGAGTGATTCCAATTTTTTTGGAAAGGTAATAAAAATCTCTATCCAAGCCCGTTGGATTTAAATCATTTAGAGTTAGAGATCTCTCCTAGTAAAAATAACAAGACAAAAGCTTTTGCACATTCAAACATTTTTCTAAAATCAACCAAAATAGGTTTTGAGTTGATTCCAACTCTCGAAAATCACATTTAACCATACCCATCTGAATATGTAATCATATTAAAGTTTACCTACAGTGACTTTGGACTAGTGCCAAAATAATGCTATATAGGCATTTCTAGTCACTTTAAATCATTAATTATTAAACTTAAACTTATTAAAATATGATCCAACATTTAAATCACATTCCCATGTGTTAGAATATGTGGTGATGACATGTTTCCACATGATCCCATATTTTAATTGGAGAATATCAAATCTTAGTTAATTTCAATGAGTAGAAATTACTTTTCTCAAATAAAAAGAATGAAACTAGTTCATTAAACCTGGTGATGCTTGAGATGATAATAGATCATCAAATGTGTGACTTAGTGTGCTAAGTAGACTAGTTAAGTATTGTTTGGTGATTGTGTATGCCGTATGTATTTATAGACGAGAGTACCGACCAAGCTTTCGAGGAGGAGGAGTTCTACCAATAGGAGGAGGAAGAAAATTTCAACCACTGCACTACACAAGGCAAGCCTAGCACTTCAAGTAAACTGAGCAAGCTATTGTTAGCAAGCTAGAATTAAGCTAGAGAACCTAAGCCAATGCCTTAGCCATGCTTTGGTTATACCCTTTGACTTATACCTACTCCAAGTTTTATTTACAAGCTTTATTTCCTTTTCTTTACCAAAGTCCTTTACTTGTTTAAAGGTAGCATAAAGAGTATAAAGGTTGACCTATCTAGTTAGACTGAGATGTCATTCTATGGCATGAGATTGAGATTATCATCCCACCTTAGTGAACACTCTTAACTTAGTAGTTGGAACTAAACCAAAATTTGATTCACTCTAGATGGGAATACTTGGTGAAAATGATTTCTGAAAACCTTGGAATGATGAGTCATTCTATTGAGATGTTTTTACATGTGTTGAGAAACACAAATGGTTTATGATGATGATGAAAATGTTGAGGGATGAGCCTTAGCCCTTTTACAAAACTAATGTTTGGGTTCAGATGCGATACCATTCCAATTTTACCGTATAACCACAATACCTAAATTGGGTAAGGCATAGCGGAAGTTTATATGCATTAGTATTAGTTCCCTCGCGGGAGAGGTTTGAGCTGAGGCAACCTCTCAATGTTGTCCACCTATGCGGTGCCCAGGATGACAGATGGTCATGGCTAGGAGGCCATGCTCATAGGAGAGGTGCTTATACTAGGGTGTGTAAAGGAAAGGTTATGTTTGATTATCTACATACTAAGTATGATGATTCAGAGTTATCCCTGACAGATGTATCGAATCTTGTGGTGAAAGTGTACCACCTCTACAGAGTACCAAACTATTCAAATAGCCGCGTCCGCGGTTATGGACAGTTGGAGTGGCCATACTGTTCCGTTGTCAGATGTTTTCAAAATGACTTATGAAATGAATTGTGACATGACTTGACAACAATAGAGTTGTTACTATGACAACTAAGTTCCCACTTAGGTGATTTCAAACTTTATTTTACCTTTCTTTGTTTCTGAACTTAGCTTAGGTTTCAAACTTTGCTTTACAAATAAACTTAGAACTTAGCATTCCTACTAGAACTACGTTACCTGTTGTGATAGTTTGCGAGTACTTAAAGAGTACTCATGGATTTGGTCCCTAGCTATTCCTGTCGCCAGACTATGAGGAGGACTACCATGAAGGAGGACAGCAGGACGACTACAACAACTAGGATCATCTCCCATCGTCTGCATTGCTTGTGACTCTAAAGATGGACCCCACCACTACGATATCTTTTCCTCTACTTGATTGTACTAAGACGGGATCATGAGATCCTTTATTTGTGTAAGACCTTTTTATGGTTTGTAATGGATGATGTACTGTGATATCCAATATGTTATGTCTCGCAAAAATGGTAATCATGGGATTGCGATGTATGGCATAACAAGCATCTGGGATTAAAAATCCGGGTGTTGACAAGTTGGTATCAGAGCCATCCTGACCATAGGAGACCCTAGTTAGAATGGACGTCCGAACAAAAACTTAGTTTCAAAAACAAAAGTGAGTATTTATGAAAATTATTTCCTCTCTTACCCTTGGGAATTCTTTCTCTCAAAAAAAATCATGTTCCTCCAAATTCTTACATTATCGTAGAATGATGACTCCGACGATGATGACTCCGACTTCATCGATGATGAGTAGATGCACTAGAGCACTATCGTAGAATGAGGAGTATCGGTCCCATTGTATCATAGCTTACAGAATGGTTCTTAAAACCATCTGTTTTCTTTTGATGTTGTGGTGTGTGTGTGTGTATCATGTGCTTTGCCTAAATGAATGAAAAGAAGTTAGTTGCAAAAACCTGAGTCAAACTCAAAGTTTTATCTTTGAAATCAAAACCATGAACCTTAGAACTTTCCCTCTTACCCCTTTATCTACCTCAATCTTCAGATGACTCGTGGAAACCAAGGAGGGAGCAACTCATCACAAGACCTAATGCTGCAGATTCTGCAGACTCATTGCAGACCGTGAAGCTAGTAGGGCAGAGCGCCAAGCTAATCTAGCAACACTACAGCAGATCGCCCAGATGGCTCACAACAACCAGAACCATGGAAATCAGGATCATCATGGATCCAAACTCAAAAACTTCCAGAATACCAATCCCCCAATCTTTAGTACTTCAGAGAACCCACTGGATGCTGATGACTGGTTGCAAACAATGGAGAACAACCTAGAAGTAGCAGGAGTGGATGCCAACGAGAAGGTTCTTTTTGCCACCCACTATTTGGCAGGAGATGCAAGATCATGGTGGAACAGCACCCGCACAATGAACCATGGTCAAGTGATGACATGGGAAGCCTTCAAGATCAAGTTCAGTCACACCCACGTGCCGCAGGGTATAGTTACCCGAATGAGGGATGAATTTAGAGAGCTGAAGCAAGGCAGAATGATTGTAGTGGAGTACAGTGACAGATTCTTGTCCCTAGCCAGGTATGCACCTGATGAGATCAACACAGAGGCCAAGAAGAAGGAGAGATTCCTAAACGGACTGCATGATGAGATGCAGACTCTCCTCGTCAACATCCATTTCGAGGATCTCGAAGAGCTAGTCGACTCTGCCATTTAGATGGAAGGGAAGCTTAACCAAGGAAATGACAACCGCAAAAGTCGTATGATGCACCAAGCTGGATCGAACAGTCACTAGAAGTACCGTCCCAACCCTTCTGCGGGATATGCACCGAGGAACAATTGACCGCCAATGTCTCGCCCAAGATACCCCAACCGTAGCGGAGGAAATGTGAAGTCCGGAGGAAACAACAATCACCCCGGCAATGCCAGCAATTTCAACTGTGCACCCCCCAGGAGCAACAACAACAACAACACTGCACCCAGAACTAGAAGCAATGTTGTGCCCGTGGCAGCAAAAGACAAGTCTCAAATCACTTGTTTCGAGTGTGGAGTGAAGGGTCACTATGCCAATGGGTGCCCGAAGAAGATTGCAGCCACTGCCAATGTGAATGCCCCAGCTCAACAGCAGCGTTGTGTTCAACTAGGTAGAAGATTCGCCCCAGGGAACCCTCACAACCGCAACGGCCGTCTCTTCCACATGAACGCCGAAGAAGCCCAAGAAGCACCAGATGTAGTGTTGGGTATGTTTTCTGTCAACTCGGTTTTAGCAAAGAGTGTTGTTTGATTCTGGAGCATCGCACTCATTTGTCACCAAAGAATTTGCATGCACTTGTAAGAGTCAGCCAACCAACTTGAAGCATGTCATGATAGTTCAAATCCCCGGTTCAACTAGAAAAGCTAGAAAATTTGCAAAGTTGTGCCTATCAGAATACATGGGATAGATTTTTATGCCAATCTAATAGTACTTGGAAACAAAGGTTTGGAAGTAGTACTAGGAATGGATTGGATGTCAAAGCATAAAGGATTGATTGACTATGCCAAGAAAGCCATCACCATGAGCAGTAGCTCTGGAGTATCAGTAGAGCATATATCTGAAACATTGCCCCGTCAATTCAAGTGTAACAAGAGTCTAGCCCTGCCCACCATTGACCAAGTCAGAGTAGTCTGTGAATACCCCAATGTATTCCCAGATAAATTGCCCGGTATGCCCCTGGATAGGGATATTGAGTTCATTATCGAACTAATCCCCGGAACTGGACCAATAGCCTAGAGACCCTATAGTATAAACCCCTCAGAGTTTGTAGAATTGAAGAAGCAGCTAGATGCTATGTTGGCAACAAGCTTGATTCAACCAAGCGCATCGCCATGGAGGCAACCGTTTGTACACAGATTGCAGGAAGCTGAATAACGTCACCATCAAGAACAAGTACCCTTTGCCAAAGATAGAGGATCTATTTGACCAGTTGACTGGAGCAAATGTGTTCTCTAAGATTGATCTTAGGACTGGTTATCACCAACTTAAGATCCGTGCAACGGATATTCTGAAGACCGCCTTCACTACTCGTTACGGATTATACGAGTATACGGTCATGTATTTTGGATTAACCAATGCCCCTGCTTATTTCATGAATCTCATGAATAAGATCTTTATGAATTTTATAGATAAGTTTGTTGTTGTGTTTATCGATGATATCCTTTTCTACTCCAAGTAAGAAGAAGAGCAAGATCAACATCTGAGAATCATCCTTGAAACCCTTAGAGAGCATCGGTTGTATGCCAAGTTCAGCAAATGTGAGTTTTGAACGAAAGAAGTAGGATTCCTAGGACATATGGTGTCTGCTGGAGACGTCGATGTTGATCCCGCCAAGATCAAAGATGTCAAAGAATGGGAAGCCCCAACCACTCAAACCCAAGTACATGCATTTCTCGGATTAGCAGGATATTACCGCAAGTTCATAGAAGGATTTTCGAGCATCGCCAGACCCATGACCCAATTGTTGAAGAAGGACAAGAAGTTTGAATGGACCGACAAATGTGAAGCAAGTTTCCAAGAGCTGAACAAGAGATTGATTGCAGCCCCAATATTGATCATGCCAGATATCAAGAAGCCGTTTGATGTGTCTTGTGATGCATCCAAGATTGGTCTCGGATGTGTATTGCTGCAAGAAGGCAAAGTTATCGCATATCTGTCTAGACAACTTAAGCAACATGAGAAGAACTATTCGACCCATGATCTTGAGTTAGAAGCCGTAGTTTTGGCATTGAAGACATGGTGTCAATACCTTATGGGTAATCGTTGTGAGATTTACTCAGAAGGAGCGGAATATGAGGCAAAGGAGATGGATAGAATTAATCAAGGATTATGACATGGACATTCATTATCACCCCGACAAAGCCAATGTGGTAGCGGATGCTCTTAGCAGATTGCCGTGTAGGTTAAACACCATGATCAAGGAGAAGCAGCCAAGTTTGTATGAGGAATTGGAGTAGTTTAGGACTGAGCTAGTTAGCAAAGCATTTCTATCTAGCATTTAACTTCAACCCACTTTGATTAGCCAAGTCAAGGAAGCCTAGAAGGGAAATGAAAGTATCGATGGAATCAATCGGCATATTGGTACAGGAAAGGTACCTAGATTCACCAAAGACGAAGAAGGAGTTTTGGGGTACACAGGTCGTATCTGTGTGCCAGCAGATTCGGAGCTGAAGCAAGTTATCATGCAAGAAGATCATGATACTCTTTATTCTATCCACCCCAGAGGAACGAAGATGTATCAGGATTTGAAGGAGCAATTTTGGTGGCACAAGATGAAGAGAGAAATCGGAAGGTACATCACCAATTGTGATATCTGTCAAAAAGTCAGAGCGGAACATCAGAGACCCGCAGGACTATTGCAACCCTTGCGGATTCCGGAATGGAAATGGGAATTCCATTGGAATGGACTTTATCACCGGTTTGCCTACTTCGAGTAGGGGAAATGACTCAATCTGGGTCATTCTTGATAGACTGTCTAAGGTTGCTCACTTTATACCTGTCAAGACAACCTACCAGAGTTTGAAGCTAACAGAGTTGTACATTGCTAGAATTGTTAGTCTGCATGGAACCTCTAAGACAATCGTATCGGATCGACGAACCCAATTTACCTCGAGATTTTGGCAGAAAGTTCAAGAAGGATTAGGAACCAAGTTGAATTTCAGTACCGCTTATCACCCGCAAACCGATGGATAGACTGAAAGAGTCAAACAAATCCTAGAAGATATGTTGACAGCTTATGTGTTATAGTATGGATCAAAATGGGAAGATTTTCTGCCTTTCGCAGACTTCTCATACAACAACAGTCATCAAGCCAGTTTGCAAATGGCACCATTTGAGTTCCTATATGGAAGAAAGTGCCGTACCCCTTTGAATTGGTCGCAAGTAGGAGAGAGTAAGATTTTTGGACCCGAAATTCTCCGAGAAGCTGAAGAGAAGGTTCACAAAGTCCGTGAGCACCTCAAGACCGCCCAATCCAGATAGAAGAGTTATGTTGACAAGAGAAGGAGAGACTTGACTTTCAATGTCAGAGATTTTTTATATCTCAAGGTTTCGTTGTTGAAGGGAACCCAACGATTTAGTCTAAAAGGATAGTTATCCCCCAGATATATCAGACCCTTCAAAATTCTGAATCATCGAGGAGAAGTATTATGGGGCCCCCGAATTAATCATCCAAGAAATCCCTGTTATGTATATATCCACATTCCCATGATTAGGAGCCATGGAACATAACCGACAAGTATCATTACAACATCCGAGATATACCGAATTACAAGACTTACATAAATGTCGTTATGGCTACATCAAAATCATCAGCGGAACTTCATCAAGCGTAGAGCCCGATCCATGCCTTAACCAACATGCAACTGGCTGGGAGGACGTCCTAGCTCGCATAGTCTCCAACATCATCTTCTTCTTGATATCTAACCAAGTTAATGCCAGGGACAATGCCAGCGAGTACTTGAATGTACTCGCAAATCACCTTAAGATAACAATAATAACAAGAGGATATGCATTATGGTTGTGGTAGTAGGAGGGCTCCAAGAGGGATTCTTTTCTCAAATAGTCTCTCTTGTAGATATAGAATCTACATATCTTTGTTGAGAACTTTTGTAAACCCTTTTGGAAACCTTTTGAAAAGTTTGGTAAACACTAGGATTTGGGGTACCCATTTTTTCCCGTCTTCAGGTCGTCCCACGACCAAACTCCTTTCTCCTCCTTCCGACCATCCCATGGTCAAAACCTTTCTCCTTTACGACCATTCCATGGTCAGGACATTTCCAGGGCCATTTCTTTTCCGAAATCCTTTTTGAAAACAAAACCAGCACCGCTCTACAGCAACCTTCCCAACCATCCATGACCGCCGACACGGCTATTCGAATAGATTTATACTCTGCAGAGGTTGTACACTTTACCCACACCATCCGGGTACACTACCCTGATCCACCCCGATCGTGGGTCGAGTAACCGATCAAGACTCCCCGGATTCCCACTCTAGTATAAGTGCTTACCCTATGAGTGTTGTTCCCCCTCAACACCGGGACGTTGGGTACCGAGGACTAACTAGAGCGCATTTTACAGTTTACACAGTGGGCGCTTTCAATGAGGGGCTCATAGTAACGCGTGGAGGCCCGCAGACCCTTCGTTCCTTCTCCAGGTCGATGTCCCACATGGACCCTTACGTGAGAAGGCACACCCTCTAGGGATCGTGATCCCATGTAGTAGTTACGAGGCAGCTTATACCAGAATAGACAAACATCAAATCTAGACTTGTCCCATTCTAGAGTAATGTGGTTGCACAAGATTAATTGTTCTAGCAAGACTGCAAAGAACCGGGTGCATTATCATAAACCTTTTTCCTCCATCTTACCTTCAACATTTTGTAAAACAAAACCTTTTTATTTCTCAACATCTCTTGGGAGGTCCCACCTCACCAAGGTTTTATCATAAAACATTTGGTAAAACTTTGTCGGGGTCTTCCCATCCTATAGCTTTGCTTTGGCTAAATCGGGGGTCTCCAAAGGGTATGGTGTATTACGCCATCTACCATACTAGGGACATATAGGTGTCATAAAAGGTGTTTGTACTTAATAGTACAAATGTCTAATAGTTCAGAGGATCCAAACCACTACCATATATACAACATCATATAGTAAAACAATGCAGTTTTCATAAAGCAGTAAGTAAAACATGCATAAGTAAAATAGTAGGACAAGGCTTATGAGCATGAAGGTGGCTTGCCTGATGATCAGCAATATGGCAATATTTCCCTGGACTTCTTCTTATAATACCATAATGTCCAATAATATTTACTACTTCTTCTGCTCTCCGATTTCATTGCAACTATCGTCGTCTAGACAGCACATGAAAACCAACCAAGTCACCATCAACACAAGGCATACACGCACCAATACAGTACAGCAAGCAATTGAATAATACCGAATTGAGATTCAGATGGTTTTGAGAGGATTGGATTTAGGAGATTGAGATGGCCTTGGAGAAGGGGATGAACACCCATTAGGGTTTATTGTCGAGGAACTACCTAAGAGGGGGTTTTGGACCAAGGACATATTTTGTGTGATACCATTACATAAAAATGATACCTAAGGTAGATGTTGATAAAATGAAACCAACAAAAGTGGTTTCACTATTTTATCACTTTTCTTTAAGTACTTATGATTTTCCTAGTGAAAAAGGCTCTAGTTTTAGGAAATAATCCACCAGAAATGTTATGTATGTCCAAAAATTATTTCCTTAGGTGGTTATGTACGGATTGATGTACTTGTTCACTGAAAGTTGGAATCATGTCAAAATATTTAACCGAATGCCCTCAGGAAATTCCGAAAGTTAGTTCTATAGAGAACTTGTCTTTTTCACCAGATTTAATCTACAGTATATTTTGATAGGAAAAAAATGCCACATGGTAGGTATTTTGAGTACCTTTCTTTAGGAATTGGATTCACTCTTTTTGGAGTTGTCAAACTCCCTTAGTGGTTTTTCTACTGAGACTACCCTAGGCAGAGATGATTAATTCACCAAAATTACACAAAGCCTCCATAAAATTTGATCTCTTGGATTTTGGTAGACCTTAGTGTACCACATCACAGGGAGTTGGAATTAGGTCAATACCCATGTTGGCTTGACGTCAGGAATTTTCTAAAGGCAGATAAGGATTGTATTTGTTATTTTTTTTATGGGCAAAATATGAAGCAAATGATTATGGGGCTAGTGTGACAGGCAGGGTACCACTGATACCTTTCAGTATAGAGTGATTTTGTTCAAATTGGAGTTGTACAACTCACAGAAGGATTTTATTAGTAGAAATGGTACATCTGAGTAGTAAATTTAGTATAATTAATATGGGCAATATTGGAGGAAACCAAGAGTATTGCATGTTAGAGGAAACATACATGCACCTAGGAAAAAATTGATGGGTTCGTAGCATGGAAAACAAAAAATTTCTACCGCAAGAACGAACAAAACCCAGATCTAATTTAGATAAAAGCCAAGATCTAATCTATTAGACATGTGCAACGAGATAGATCTGTATTAACCCTTGTAGATCCGAAAGCGTTATGAGATTAGATCTCGTGGTTGATGTAGTCGATCACTTGCCGATCTCAAGATCGAGTGGACGATCCTTCCGGCGCTGCGTTCCGGCAGCGCTTCCGCAGTCGGTCACACGTGCGGAGTCGAAGCAGACCTTCCTCTCCTCGTTCCAGCGAGCAGCGGAGGTACTAGATCTTCTCCACGGAATCCCAGTAGCACGACGGCATGGTGGTGGTGGTCGAGTAGAGAATTCTGCAGGGCTTCGCCTAAGCCTAGGCAGAAGAGAGAAAGAGGAGAGAGGCGGCTAGGGTTTGGAGTGGTGGAGGGTGGCTAGGGGGTGGCGCCTCGACCCCTCTATTTAAAGGAGGGAGGGCGCCTTGGGAGGGGAGTCCTTGGCCGGCGGATTGGGGAGGGGGGAGGAGTCCTCCTCCCCCACGACTCCTTGTCTTGCCCCACAAGGACTCCTTGATCCCTTTCTTTGTTTTCAAGCAAACTCCAAGAATTCTTCCAGAACCTTCCGGAACATTTCGAAACCTTCTAGAATCCTCATACAAATACTCCGGAACATTTCCTTACTCAGAAAATGATCCCCAATATATGAATCTTATTCTCCGGACAATTCCGGATCTCCTCGTGATGTCCCGGATCCAATCCGAGACTCCGAACAACATTCGGTCTCCAACGCACAATCCATATCTACTTAAAACAACTTCGAACCTTAAGTGTGTCACCCTACGGTTCGTGAATATGCAGACATGATGAAGACACCTCTCAATAACCATCAGCGGGATCTGGAGATCCATAACGGCTCCCACATACTCAACGATTACTTCGTGACCGATAGAACCATTAACATACGAAACCAATTCCCTTTGTCACGCGATACTATACTTATCCGAGGTATGATCATCGGTATCTCCATACCTAGTTCTACCTCGTTACTGATAAGTACTCTTTACTCGTTCCATGTTATGTCATCCCTTGTGACCCAGTCACATGCTTGCAAGCTAACTAGATGACATTCCACCGAGAGGGCCCAGAGCATATCTATCCGTCATATGGATGGACAAATCCCAATCTTGGTCCATGCGCTTCAACACATACTTTCAGAATACCCAATGACACCTTTATAACCACCCGGTTACGAAGTGGCGTTTGATGTCATCAAAGTACCCATCCGATGATGGTCAATAACACAACCTCATGGTCGAAGGATTAGGTTACTATGCATTTAAAAGCTTATAGCAATACGAACTTAATGACTTGATCTTATGCTACGCTTACTATGGGTGTGTGTCCATCACATCATTCTCCTAATGATATAACCTTGTTATTAATGACATCCAATGTCCATGATCAGGAAACCATGGTCATCTATTAATAAACAAGCTAGTTCAACAAGAGGCTTACTAGGGACTCTTTTATGTTTACAAAACACACAAGTATTAGTGTCTCCAAATAATACAATTATAGCATGGGATGTAAACATTCATCATAAACACAAAGATATAATAATAACCACTTTTATTATTGCCTCTTGGGCATATCTCCAACAGTCTCCCACTTGCACTAGAGTCAATAATCTAGATTACATGGTAATATACCTAACACCCATGGCGTTCTGGTGCTGGTCATGCTTTGCTCTAGGGAGAGGTTTAGTCAATGGATCTGCCACATTCAGATCAGTGTGTACTTTGCAAATCTTTATGTCACCATCTCGGACATACTCGCGAATAGCGTGGAAACGTAGCTTGATGTGCTTCAACTTGCTATGTGACCTTGGCTCCTGTGCATTAGCTATGGCACCTGTGTTGTCACAGTAGATGGCCATCGGTTCCAACGTACTGGGGACCACGCCAAGTTCAGTAATGAATTCCTTCATCCATATGGCTTCTTGCGCAGCCTCCAAAGCAGCTATGTATTCCGATTCAGTTGAAGCTTTCACCACAATGCTTTGTTTTGCACTCCTCCAGCTCACTGCAGCACCATTCAAAATAAATACGTATCCCGACTGTGACTTCGAGTCATCCGAATCGGTGTTCCAACTAGCATCAGTGTAATCGTTTACAACAATCTGTTCATCACCTCCGTAAGAAAGAACCATATCCTTAGTCCTCTTTAGGTATTTCAGGATATTCTTGACCGCTGTCCAGTGTTCCATTCCAGGATCACTTTGATATCTGCTAGTTAAACTAACAGCATGTGCTATATCCGGTCTTGTACACAGCATGGCATACATGATAGAACCTATGGACGAGGCATAGGGAATATTATTCATTTTCTCTCTATCTTCTGCCGTAGCTGGACTTTGAGTCTTACTCAAGGTCTTACCTGACAACATGGGCACGAACCCTTTCTTTCTATCTTCCATTCTAAACTTCTTTAGAACTTTGTCTAAGTATGTACTTTGTGAAAGCGCTATTAGGCGTCTTGATCTATCTCTATAAATCTTGATGCCTAGAATATATGCCGCTTCGCCAAGATCCTTCATTGAAAAACTATTATTCAAATAGGCTTTGACACTATTAAGAAGTTCTATATCATTCCCAATCAACAATATGTCATCTACATATAGTACTAGGAATGCTACAGAGCTCCCACTCACTTTCTTGTAAATACAAGCTTCTCCATAAGTTTGTATAAATCCAAAGTTTTTGATTACTTTATCAAAACGTTGATTCCAACTCCGGGATGCTTGCTTCAGTCCATAAATGGAGCGCTGAAGTTTGCATACCTTGTCAGCATCTTTAGGATCGACAAAACCCTTGGGTTGTACCATATACAATTCTTCCTCAATGTCACCATTAAGGAACGCCATTTTGACATCCATCTGCCAAATCTCATAATCGAAATGTGTAGCAATTGCTAAGCAAAATCCTCATAGACTTTAGCTTCGCTACTGGTGAGAATGTCTCATCATAGTCAACTCCTTGAATTTGTCGGAACCCTTTCGCGACAAGTCGAGCTTTATAGACGGTAATATTACCATCAGCATCTGTTTTTCTCTTGAAAATCCATTTGTTCTCGACAGCCTTACGGCCATCCGGTAAGTCCACCAAAGTCCACACTTGGTTTTCGTACATGGATCCCATTTAGGATTTCATGGCTTCTAGCCATTTGTCGGAATCTGGGCTCCCCATAGCTTCTTCATACATCGCAGGGTCATCAGCGTTATCCACCAACATGACGTTCAAGGCAGAGTCATACCAATCAGGAGTGGTACGAACCCTCGTTGACCTGCGAGGTTCAGCAGTAACTTCGTTTGAAGTTTCATGATCATCATCATTAGCTTCCTCTCCAATTGGTATAGGCGGCACAAAAACATTTTCCGGTGCTGCGCTACTCTCAAATCCGAGAGAAGGTTCAATAACCTCATCGAGTTCTACTTTCCTTCCAGTCACCTCTTTCGAGAGAAACTCCTTCTCAAGAAATGATCCATTCTTGGCAACGAAAACTTTGCCTTCGGATCTATGATAGAAGGTATACCCAATTGTTTCTTTAGGGTATCCTATGGTGCCGCATTTCTCCGCTTTGGGTTCTAGCTTATCACGTTGTAACTTCTTTACATATTCTTCGCAACCCCAAACTTTAAGGAACGACAACTTAGGTTTCTTACCAAACCACAATTCGTACGGTGTCGTTTCAACGGATTTAGATGGTGCCCTATTTAAAGTGAATGCGGCTATCTCTAATGCATAGCCCCAAAACGATAGCGGTAAATCTGTAAGAGACATCATAGACCGAACCGTATCTAAGAGAGTTCGATTACGATGTTCGGACACACCATTACGATGTGGTGTTCCCGGCGGTGTCAACTGCGAAAGTATTCCACATTTCTTTAAATGCATGCCAAACTCATAACTTAGAAATTCACCTCCGCGGTCAGAACGCAGAAACTTAATCTTCTTGTTACGATGATTTTCCACTTCACTTTGAAATTCCTTACACTTCTCGAAAGTTTCAGACTTATGTTTCATAAAGTAGACATACCCATATCTACTTAAGTCATCCGCGAAAGTGAGAACATAACGATATCCACCACGCGATGCTACACTCATTGGACCGCACACATCGGTATGTATTATTTCAAATAAGTCTGTAGCTCGCTCCATTATTCTAGAGAATGGAGTCTTAGTCATTTTTCCCATTAGACATGCTTCGCATCTTTCAAGTGATTCAAGAAGTCCATCAGAATGGAGTTTCTTCATACGCTTCACTCCAATGTGACCAAGACGATAGTGCCACATGTATGTAGAATTATCATTCAATTTTATTCGTTTAGCATCTATGTTGTGAACATGTGTATCACTATGATCGAGATTCAGTAAGAATAAACCATTCATCTCAGGTGCATTACCATAAAAGATATTACTCATATAAATCCAACAACCTTTATTCTCAGACTTAAAAGAGTAACCGTCTCGCAGTAAACAAGATCCAGATATAATGTTCATGCTTAACGCAGGCACCAAATAACAATTATTTAAATTTAAAACTAATCCCGAAGGTAGATGTAGAGGGAGCATGCCGACGGCGATCACATCAACCTTGGAGCCATTTCCAACGCGCATCGTCACCTCATCTCTCGCCAGTCTTCGTTTATTCCGCAGCTCCTGTTTCGAGTTACAAATATGAGCAACCGAACCAGTATCAAATACCCAGGCACTACTACGATTACTAGTAAGATACACATCAATAACATATATATCAAATATACCTTTCTTCTTGATGTTGCCATTCTTCAGATCCGCCAGGTACTTGGGGCAGTTACGCTTCCAGTGACCAGCACCTTTGCAGTAGAAGCACTCAGTTTCAGGCTTGGGACCAGCCTTGGGCTTCTTTGCAGGTGCGGCAGCTTTCTTTCCGTCCTTCTTGAAGTTGCCCTTGTTTTTAGGCTTGGCCTGTCTCTTGAAATTGGTGGTCTTATTGACCATCAACACTTGGTGCTCCTTCTTGATCTCCACTTCAGCAGTTTTCAGCATGGACGATAGTTCAGGCAACGTCTTGTTCATGAAGTGCATATTGTAGTTCATCACAAAGTTCTTATAACTCGGTGGCAGTGATTGGAGGAGACGGTGAATCCCTAACTCATTAGGAATTGATATCCTAACTCTTGGATCTTGTTTGCGTACCCAGACATGGTGAGCACGTGCTCGCTAATGGAGCTTCCCTCTTCCATCTTACAGTTAAAGAACTTTTCGGAGGCCTCATAGCTCTCCATGGCCGCGCGAGTCTCAAAAATCAGCCTAAGCTCCTTAATGATCTCGAACGGGTCATGGTGCTCAAAGCGCTTCTGAAGCTCCACTTCTAAACCGTACAGGATGGCACACTGAACTGTGGAGTAATGATTTTTCCTAGTGGCGTAAACATTCTTTACGTCATCGGTGGCATCTTCTGCAGGTGGGTCACCTAGCGGTGCTTCGAGCACATAGGTCAACTGACCAGCCCTGAGGACGATCTTCAGTCCACGGAACCAGTCCGTGGAATTGCTTCCATTGTTCTTAAGCTTTTCTTTCTCTAGGAATGCATTGAAATTGATGGAGGGGGTCGCCATAATCTACAACAAATTTGCAAGTAGTTTAGACTAAGTTTATGATGAATTGAGTTCAAATTTAATTCTTAAATTAGCTAGGTGAACTCCCACTCAAAACAACATCCCTCACATTGTCTTAGTGATTACAAAAACCAAGTCCACTACACCAAGTCCGATCTTCATGTTCATCGGCGAACAATCTTCATGTTCATCATATCATTTATATGACTCATGCTCTACCTTTCGGTATTCCGTGTTCCGAGACCATGTCTCTACATGCTAGGCTCGTCAAGATAACCTTAGTTTCCGCATGTGCAAATCTGGCTTGCACCCGTTGTATGCACATGTGGAATCTATCACATCCGATCATCACGAGATGCTTCGAAACGACGAGTCTTAGCAACGGTGCTAACTAAGGATGAACACTTTATTACTTGATATTTAGTGAGAGGGATCATCTTATAATGCTACCGTTGCGATCTAAGCTATACAAGATGCATAAAGGATTAACATCACAGGCAATTCATAATTAGTGTGATATGATATGGCCCTTTCTTCTTGCGCCTTTGATCTCCATCTCCAAAGCACGAACATGATCTCCATCATCACCAGCATTGCGTCAAGGTCAGTGGCGCCGCTTCATGGTTGTCCATCATCACTAGCAACTATTACAACTACTTGGAATAAAGCTATTACAAGATGAATAGACACGCAGGTCTTAACAGAATTAAAGACAACCATTAGGCTCCTGCCGGTTGCCATATTACAACAAGGATCATTGCATACATCAAATACAATCATAATCACATGATGGCCATATCACATCACAAAACCCCTGCAAAAACAAGTTAGACGCCTCTAATTTTCTTTGCATGTTTTACGTGGTTTGGGGCTTTCGAACAAGAACGGAACTTACCTACGAAACTGAACCACAACGTTGATACAAGTGCTATCAAGTGCAAAGTGTAAATTAGATCTATACTACGGTGGGAGAGACAGACACCCGCAAAGCCACTTGTGCAAAGCAAGTTACACGTCAAGCGTGGAGCAAGTCTCATGTGCGATGACATGTAAGGTTAGCCCGAGCCGCTTCATCCCACCATACCGCAAGATGCAAAGTACACAAAGCAAAAGACGGCACGAGCACCAACGCCCACAAAACCATTGTGTTCTACTCGTGCAACAGATCTATGCATAGATATGGCTCTTATACCACTGATGGGTTCGTAGCATGGAAAACAAAAAATTTCTAACGCAAGAACAAACAAAACCCAGATTTAATCTAGATAAAAGCCAAGATCTAATCTATTAGACATGTGCAACGAGATAGATCTGTACTAACCCTTGTAGATCCAAAAGCGTTACGAGATTAGATCTCGTGGTTGATGTAGTCGATCACTTGCCGATCTCAAGATCAAGTGGACTATCCTTCCGCCGCCGCGTTCCGGCAGCGCTTCCGCAGTCGGTCACAAGTGCGGAGTCAAAGCAGACCTTCCTCTCCTCGTTCCAGCGAGCAGCGGAGGTAGTAGATCTTCTCCACGGAATCCCAGCAGCACGACGGCCTGGTGGTGGTGGTGGAGTAGAGAATTCTGTAGGGCTTCGCCTAAGCCTGAGCAGAAGAGAGAAAGAGGAGAGAGGTGGCTAGGGTTTGGAGTGGTGGAGGGTGGCCAGGGGGTGGCGCCTCCACCCCTCTATTTAAAGGTGGGAGGGCGCCTTGGGAGGGGGAGTCCTAGTAGGACTCCCCTTCCTCCTTGGCCGGCGGATTGGGGAGGGGGGAGGAGTCCTCCTCCCCCACGACTCCTTGTCTTGCCCCACAAGGACTCCTTGATCCCTTTCTTGGTTTTCAAGAAAACTCCAAGAATTCTTCCAGAACCTTCCGGAACATTCCGAAACCTTCTAGAATCCTCATACAAATACTCTGGAACATTTCCTTACTTAGAAAATGATCCCCAATATATGAATCTTATTCTTCGGACAATTCCGGATCTCCTCGTCATGTCCCGGATCCAATCCGAGACTCCGAACAACATCGGTCTCCAACGCACATTCCATATCTACTTAAAACAACTTCAAACCTTAAGTGTGTCACCCTACGGTTCGTGAATATGCAGACATGATGAAGACACCTCTCCGATCAATAACCATCAGCGGGATCTGGAGATCCATAACGGCTCCCACATACTCAACGATGACTTCGTGATCGATAGAACCATTAACATACGAAACCAATTCCCTTTGTCACGCGATACTATACTTATCCGAGGTTTTATCATCGGTATCTCCATACCTAGTTCTACCTCGTTACTGATAAGTACTCTTTACTCGTTCCATGTTATGTCATCCCTTGTGACCCAGTCACATGCTTGCAAGCTAACTAGATGACATTCCACCGAGAGGGCCCAGAGCATATCTATCCGTCATATGGATGGACAAATCCCAATCTTGGTCCATGCGCTTCAACACATACTTTCAGAATACCCAATGACACCTTTATAACCACCTGGTTACGAAGTGGCGTTTGATGTCATCAAAGTACCCATCCGATGATGGTCAATAACACAACCTCATGGTCGAAGGATTAGGTTACTATGCATTTAAAAGCTTATAGCAATACGAACTTAATGACTTGATCTTATGCTACGCTTACTATGGGTGTGTGTCCATCACATCATTCTCCTAATGATATAACCTTGTTATTAATGACATCCAATGTCCATGATCAGGAAACCATGGTCATCTATTAATAAACAAGCTAGTTCAACAAGAGGCTTACTAGGGACTCTTTTATGTTTACAAAACACACAAGAATTAGCGTCTCCAAATAATACAATTATAGCATGGGATGTAAACATTCATCATAAACACAAAGATATAATAATAACCACTTTTATTATTGCCTCTTGGGCATATCTCCAACAAAAATATATCTAGGCAATTGCTGTTGTTTTCCATTTTCAATATGATTTATTTCTAAGTGCAAGATTTAGATCTGAGCAAAAATGAATAAAAGCTGAGTAGGTGACGGGCTGGGATCCGAGGATAAGTGGGCCGCAGAGAGGGAATTTGGCCTAGCTGGGATCGCAGGCACGGGCGGGAGGCGGGTTCAAATCGCTGACGGGCGGGGCCCAGTTGTCAGCGGAACAGAGCCGGTGAAGGGGTACGGGGCACCCTCGGCCGTTCGATTAAGTGGCGATCGATGGTCGGGCTCGGTCTTCCTCAGCGAGCCAGAGCAGCGGCGGTGGAAACCCTAGCGCGGCCGGCGACGGCGGGGAGGCTCACCTAGGGCCTGCCAGCGGCCGGGGAGCGGCGAAGGAGAAGCGGTGCTCCTCAGCGACTCCAGAGAGGGGCGGCATGAGGGGCTCCAGCGAAGGAGAGCGGCTCGCGCTAAGTCATCAGCGGGAAGCGTTCGGGTGCTCACTGGAGCCGGCACCTGGGACACTCCTGAGCAGAAATAAGAACAGGGTTAGAAGGGGCTTGACTAGAGGGTTATGCCAGATCAAGAAGCGGGAAGAAAGAGGCAGAGAGGATACGTCATGGTCCTCTTATTTCTTGTAGCAGCCCGAGCTTGAAGATCTATGTCCAGGGCGAAGGAGAGCAGGGGAGAGGGAGAGGAGGCTCTGGGAGGTGAGGGGGAGTGTGAGGGGGCAAATGAGCCAGAGTGGGGAGAGCTAGACTGGCCTGTGGCAATATATACCGAAGGGGACATGTTCTTGGTGGACTTTGTCCATTTGGGGCAAGTGAGGGAGGGAGGTGAAACCATGGGAGGATGTTGTGGGCGTGGAGGGTGGTATCTGGTCTAGATGCAGGTCAGAGAGATGAAGGGTTGCTGCTATGGCAAGAGCCTTTGGCAATAGTTGGTTGTCTCACTCCAATTATCTACCTCCAAGCACTAGAGGACAAGGGAGAGGGGTTGCTACAATAGCTTAGCTACAGTCCACACGACCAGGACTGAGGGGTGGTGCTGTGGAGGCTTGTTGGGAAAGATTGGATGGGGTTTGATTTGGTTTTTGGGTACTAGAAGGTTAATGTCCGAATCAGCCATAAAGGATGATCAAGTGGTATGTCTTGATTTTTGATCTTGACCACTTGAGATAAGGCTGCTGGTATATGGGTAGGGTTAAGATACATCTCCAAGATTTATTTGGGATTAATTGGATCACTCTAGATTACTTTTGTATCATTTATTCAAAAACTGCTGAAATGGTTTTCAGGGTTGGTTTAGATATTTTTGAATTGTACAAGATGCGTTTTTGATCTGAGATGGTCCCAAAGGTGAGTACCCACTTTGGATAATTTTCCCAATATTTATTGGAAGATAAAAGTATTTAAAACAATTATTATTCCAATTCAGCCATTTAAGAAAATGGGCAAAAAGAAATAATGAAGCTCTTCAAAATTATTTATTTTGGAGTGGGAATATGGGGTATGATATGTGTTTTGGTAAAAACCAAACTTTCCTTTATGGAAGGAGTTTTGGAGATTTGGTCTATTAGAGAGATTAATTAGAGTTGGAGCCATAATAATTATGGACAATATTTGATAAATCTTGATGATCAAGGTAGATGAGGTAGACAAGGTGTAACAAGCATTTTCAACCTTGGGATTGGAGAATCCAAGTTGAATTTGGTGAAAACTAGAGATTTAAGGATCTTGGGTAAGATTATTTTCATGCCACCAAAACCTTGTTGGATCGTGGAGCTCAGATCTCCCCTTGGGGCATGGGATATATGGATGGATAGACCAAGTGATGTACATCAACATGGTATAGATGTTTGAGCTTGATATTGCGTGAGTTCACCAAGAATTGATTTCGAACTTTGAATAAAATAAGCTTGCCAAAGCAGATTTTCAACTAGCCTTCAAAACCTTGTGGGTTTAAGAAGCACAAAGATCCACTGGGAACCAGTGAATTAGATGTTGATAGACCTATACAAGTAGGACACAACCGTGCAAAGAGTTCGTTCAGAGAAGGTGGGATGGTGGTGTGAGCTTCTATCAAAGTGTGCATGTTGACTAGATTTGCAGGAATAGTAATTTTCTTGCCTACAAAACCATCAAGAACAAGTGGGTAGGAGGATGATCTAACCAAGGGCAAGAGTGGGCCTTGGTAGTACTTAGGATGTTTAACATGATGGTTCAAGTGCATTTCAAAAAATGCACATGGTTTGAGAAAGGGAGGCATTCAAAAAGGTGATGTTGAAACAGATTCCAGACTTGGCCAAATTTGGCAGATTTAGGGTTTTTGACTAGAGTGTGGGTGGTGATGATTTTGATGGTTGCAAGGTACCAGAGCATCATCAAGTGGATGATGTTGAAGTGTAGATTCAGTATGAAGGATCCTTGCTTGATACTGGTCTCCATTGCCATGGGAGCTTCTACAATTAGATCACTTCAGAGCTGATCTGGTTAAGGGTTTTAGATGATGACCTAGTACCTAGAGATTAGATCCAGATTGTATTCTTGCTTAGGGCTTGGTGATTTTTAAAGTGTCTTGATCCTAGTGGATGAGCTTCTAGAGTATCTCATACTACTTCTAAGTAATCAGGTCAACCAGCAGATCAAGGCAACTCATCTTACAAACAATTCAACTACTACTAGGGTTACCATCAAGCTTAGCTTGAGGTAAGCGTGGGAAATTTTGAAAAGTTGGAGTTTGGGTAACGTAAGAGTCCTAGGTCTGCCTACCAATATTATAACTCAAAAGTTTTATACAAGGTTTTGAGAATCCTAGAGGTAGGAATAGTTGAAGGTTCTATCTTGAAAACATAAGGAGATTATATTATATATATCTCCCTAGTTTTGTCAATAGAAGCTACTAAAATAGTTTTGGTTACATAAGCATCTTGGCTCATGTTTTGAAATGCCAGAACATTTGGGAATATATGAAATGAGCCAGGATAGTTTTGTTAAATAGCTTTTTGACAACTGATGTTGAGGTAAGGAGTATATCTTGTAATACACAATCATAAGCATAAACACAGTCAAACAACAGGCAAACACTTCATCACCATACCAGAAAAAGTTTTTTTTCCCCTGATTTTTGCATTCTAGACAACTAATCAGGGTTGCTGAAATTGGGATGTTACAAGTGTCTTATCACCTAGAACTGCCTGAAGAGATATCTATCATCCACAATGTGTTCCATATCTCGCTACTTTGCAAATGCTTAGAAGTGCTGGATAAGACCAAAGTTTTCAAGAACATTGATCACCGAGCTGTTGATATCAACAATGATCTGATGTATCGTGAAGTGCCCATCCGTATCTTGGAGGAAGCCTATAGAACCACCAGGACTAGGAGTATCAAATTTCTCAAGATTCAATGGAGCAACCATGCCGAAGAAGAAGCCACTTGGGAGCCAGAAGATTACATTAGGGCTGAGTTCCTAGATCTCTTTAGTTTCTAGTTTTCTTTCTTAAATCTCGGGACGAGATTTTGTTTAACGGGGGGAAGGTTTGTAACTTGCCAAAACGTTAATCCAAGTGATAAAGATCAAATCTACCCAATTTAGGGTTAACAAAACCTTTTTCTATTTAAAATCTTTAAGCATTCATATGTGTGTGCATTTAATATAGGAGTTGTTTGAAAGGCCAATATTGTTTGTTCTAATGGTTGTCAAATGGTTCTATGATGAATGTCACATCATCTAGATCATTCCCAATCAAAAACCAAAGAAAAAGAAATCAAAAAGAATTAAATAAAGGAAATGGTCACTTTTGCCATTTTAATCACCTAGCCCACTTTCGCAATTCCTAGCACTCAAATTCAAACAGAAAAAATTGTGGATCTTTGCACCCCTTGCTAGTACAAGTAGTGATGTGCCAAGGCCCACTTTGTGTCATCCCAAAAACATTCAAACTCTAATTTTAAATGACAATTGAAAATTGAATCTAGTTCATATGTCTAGATCACACTTTTTCAAAAACCAATCAAATGAATTCCATTTGACAAATACTAGCAACCACAGATGCTTAAGAATGTGACAAACCACTCCACAAAAAATATTTCAAAAATTCAAAAGTTTTCTTCTTGCAACCATTTGGTCGAACAGGTGGCATGCAAGATTTTTCTGCCTAACAAACACTATTGATGGATCAATGCCTTATCGAGTTTTTGGGCCCATTTTGGTTCCCCTGTATCCCCTAGCTCTAACCAAACCCTCACTGTCCTTCCCTTTAGCCTGGAATAGCAGTTGTGCATTGCCTGTTTTTGGTCACCACCGGCCGAGCGTGGGAAACGCTCCATAGACCACGTCGTGCCAATCCAGCACCACCACTAGCTCTGCCCAACCCTACCGCACTCCCATGTCCCGTCCCCAAGAGCAGCCAGTCCCTGGACCACCATGGACAACCCCCGCACTGAGCCTCTGCGCCATGCGCAGCGCATGCTAGAGTGCTGTCCCCGATAGAGCCACACAAGCCATGCCTTGGTCCTAGCTCGTGTGTGCCGCTCCGGCATAAACCCAGCACCCCACCAGACACGGCCGTGCACCTCCACGTGACCCACAGTCGCCAGGAACCCCGTCGAGCATCGCCTCTGTCCCTCAGAGCGTGGGAACCTCCCTACCGCTAGCCACTGCCCCTAGCGTCGCCATTAAGCTCTAGATGATCGCCAGGGAACCGCCCACCATCCGCCTACATCGCCCATGCTGGTAGCACCTTATGCCGTCGTCACCGACGAGCTCCGCCCACAACCTTCGGTCCCCTCGTCGAGCCTATATAAGGAGGCCACCCCCAGCCTCAATTGGCACACCATTCCACTCCCCTCTCTCCACTGATCATTTCCCCTCTCTCCACTGATCATTTCCCCTCTCTGCCCAAGCCGCTCGAGCAGCCCATCGCCGAAATTCTGCCGGAGTCAGCCGCAGCAGAGGAGGAGAAGCTCCTGTCGATTTTGTCCACCTCATCCCCTGCCACGACCTCGCCTGAGTCTGCCGTCGTCATCTCGTTCGATCGCCCCCATCGCTGCACTAGCTGGAGCCCTGGTACGTCCCCACTGCACCCCCACCGAGCGTGCTAGGGTTCAGTCTCGCCAGTGACGTGTCCATCGTCGACGATGACCGTGAGCCGTTGATCCAGGATCTAATCATGTGGTCCTTATCGCCCTGTACTGCTTCGCGTTTAATGAGTCACTGACAGGCGAGACCCCCCTGTCAGCAGCCCTCAGCGCCGCGGAGTGTACAAGGGCCGGCCCATTTAGTTTCCCGCGCTGACCCAGTGATTCAAATATATGTTCTTCTATTTTAATTAAAACTTAGTTCTGTCCTTTAGTTTAAAAATCAATTCAGAGAGTTATACAAATCCAAATTAAAGGATTCCAATTTTGTTGGTAGGTAATGAAAATCTCTATCTAAGCCCGTTGGATTTAAATCATTTAGAGTTAGAGATCTCTCCTAGTAAAAATAACAAGACAAAAGCTTTTGCACATTCAAACATTTTTCTAAAATCAACCAAAATAGCTTTTGAGTTGATTCCAACTCTCAAAAATCACATTTAACCATACCTATCTAAATATGTAATCATATTAAGGCCTACATGCAGTGACTTTGGACTAGTACCAAAATAATGCTATATAGGCATTTCTAGTTAATTTAAATCATTAATTATTAAACTTAAACTTATTAAAATATGATCTAACATTTAAATCACATTCCCATGTGTTAGAATATGTAGTTATGACATCTGTCCACATGATCCCATATTTTAATTGGAGAATATTAAATCTTAGTTAATTTCAATGAGTAGAAATTACTTTTCTTAGATAAAAAGAATGAAGCTACTTCATTAAACCTGGTGATGCTTGAGATGATAATAGATCATCAAAAGTGTGACTTAGTGTGCTAAGTAGACTAGTTAAGTATTGTTTGGTGATTGTGTATCCCGTATGTATTTATAGACGATAGTACCGAGCAAGCTTTCAAGGAGGAGGAGTTCTACCAAGAGGAGGAGGAAGAAAATTTCAACCACTGCACTACACAAGGCAAGCCTAGCACTTAAGGTAAACTGAGCAAGCTATTGTTAGCAAGCTAGAATTAAGCTAGATAACCTAAGCCAATGCCTTAGGCATGCTTTGGTTATACCCTTTGCCTTATACCTACTCCAAGTTTTATTTACAAGCTTTATTTCCTTTTCTCTACCAAAGTCCTTTACTTGTGTAAAGGTAGCATAAAGAGTATAAAATTTGACCTATCTAGTTAGACTGAGATGTCATTCTATGGCATGAGTTTGAGATTAGCATCCCACCTTAGTGAACACGCTTAACTTAGTAGTTGGAACTAAACCAAAACTTGATTCACTCTAGATTGGAATACTTGGTGAAAATGATTTGTGAAAACCTTGGAATGATGAGTCATTCTATTGAGATGTTTTGACATGTGTTGAGAAACACAAATGGTTTATGATGATGATGAAAATGTTGAGGGATGAGCCTTAGCCCTTTTACAAAACTGATGGTTGGGTTCAGATGCGATACCATTCCAATTTTACCGTACAACCACAATACCTGAATTGGGTAAGGCTTAGCTGGAAGTTTATATGCATTAGTATTAGTTCCCTCGCGGGAGAGGTTTGAGCTGAGGCTACCTCTCAATGTTGTCCACCTATGCGGTGTCCAGGATGACAGATGGTCATGGCTAGGAGGCCATGCTCATAGGAGAGGTGCTTATACTAGGGTGTGTAAAGGAAAGGTTATGTTTGATTATCTGCATACTAAGTATGATGATTCAGGGTTATCCCTGACAGATGTATCAAATCTTGTGGTGAAAGTGTACCACCTCTGTAGAGTGTCAAACTATTCGAATAGCCGCGTCCGCGGTTATGGACAGTTGGAGTGGCCATACTGTTCCGTTGTCAGATGTTTTCAAAATGACTTATGAAATTAATTGTGACATGACTTGACCACAACAGAGTTGTGACTATGACAACTAAGTTCCCACTTAGGTGATTTCAAACTTTATTTAATCTTTCTTTGTTTCTGAACTCAGCTTAGGTTTCAAACTTAGTTTTACAAATAAACTTAGAATTTAGCATTCCTACTAGAACTACTTTACCTGTTAGTGATAGTTCGCGAGTACTTAAAGAGTACTCATGGCTTTTGTCCCTGGCTATTCCCGTGGCCAGACTATGAGGAGGACTACCCTGACGGAGGACAGCAGGACGGCTATGACAACTAGGATCATCTCCCATCGTCAGCACTGCATGTGACTCTAAAGATGGAGCCCACCACTACGCTATCTTTTCCGCTACTTGATTGTACTAAGACTGTATCATGAGATCCTTTATTTGTGTAAGACCTTATTATAGTTTGTAATGGATGATGTACTATGATATCCAATATGTTATGTCTCACAAAAATGGTAATCCTAGGATTGCGATGTATGGCATAACAGGCATCTGGGATTAAAAATCCGGGTGTTGACAGAGAGTCTGTAACATCCCAGTATTAGAGCTTATAAATAAGCTGAGATGAGGTGTGTGCATTGCATTCATGCATAGAAAAATCTAGATATTTTTTGCGCTTTGAAATAAACTTGTCGAACTGATTGAAGCTTCTCTTAACTTGATGGAATTGTAGTAGATCATAAAGTTTACTTCGATAAGTTTCTATATGACCTTTGCTAAAAACCATACCTTTGGGTAATATAATTTGATCTAAGGGTAGATCAAATGTAATAAAACTAAGTCACAACACACTACTTAATAAACAGTACTAGATCTTCTAGAGTTCATGACATGGTATTCCGTATAACAACTGAAGGATGAATACTTAATATTCTAAAGATGATTTCAAGTTATTATCTACCACAAACCCTGAATACCAAGTTAAGCATATAACTTAAGTAAAGAAACTCTATAACTAAACCTTGATACACTTGCTTATCATAGTTATTCCCACCATGGGAATCATGGTGGTTCTTAAATGTTAACTCTTATCACAAATAGAAAGAAAATAGAAGTCTAGCCAAGACCATTAATCACATGCACTTGTTGTCATATTAACATATGACATTCCTAAATATCTAAGTCATAGTGTCAATTAATCATCAATATTGAGTGATCAATTCCTGACCTAGAACTTATTGACTCTTAACCTTTGACCTATTATATTAACCTTCCAAAGACCTTAAGTAAATTAATCAGAAGAAGGAACTAGTTCTGTTAGAGTGCGCCATTATCAATCGAATGTGATCCTTAGTGGTGATCAGACCATTTGATATTAGAGAAGATAATTCACTCATGAGTTAATTAGGAGGAGTATCTAAACCTAAAGATTAAATAATACTTGAGAAGTTGTGAGGAGGCTAGTAGTAGTAGAGAATCCAATGATAACCTTGTTAAGTCAAGTAGGTATAAACCTAAAGTAAGTTTTCTTAACAAGATAAGCCTATAGGACACTAGTACAAATCTAGTACTTCGTGTTGATAGATTTTGGTCAAGCAATTAGAATCTTAAGCTTATTATGATCAAAGTGTGGAAGCAATCATTCTCAAGTCACTTGAGAATGGATAATCAGGTATTGAAGTAGAGTTGTGAGTATACCAAATTAGGCAAAACACTAGTAAGATGAATCATTGTAACATCCCAAAACTTTAATCCAAGTGATCAAGAACCAAATCATCAAATTTAGAGTTAACAAAAACTTTTCCAATTAAAATTATTAAAGCATTCATATGTGTGTGCATTTAAATTAGGAGTTGATTTGAATTGCCTTGATTAAGTGATCCATTGCTTGTAAAATGATTCTTAGGTGAAAAAAACATCATCTAGATCATTCCCAAACAAATCCCAAAGAAAAACAAATAAAAATGAATAAAATATAGAAATGGTCGTTTGTGCCATTTTAACTACCATGCCTTCTTTGGCTATTCCTAGAACTCAAAACCTAACAGAGACAAATGTGGATCTTTGCACCCCTTGCTAGTACATGTAGTAGTGTACCAAGGCCCACTTTGTTATCTACCAAAAACTTGCAAACACTAATTTTAAATGGCATTTGAAAATTGATCTAGTGTATGTATCAAGATCCCACTTATTCAATAACCACTCAAATAAGCTCCATTTTCAAAACCCAAGCAACCACAGAGGCTGAAGCATGTGCATAGAAAATCCACCAAAAATCATCTAAAAATTCAAAATTTGAATTCTTGCGGCCATTTCTACAAATACCCTGCAGACAGAATCAAACTTAGCTTAACTTCTACTGTTTTGATCAAATCTTGTCGAGTAATTAGAGCTGCATTGATCACTCTTGTCCCCCCTGAGTCCAACCAGACCCTCACCGGCCTACCCCTAAGCCGCAGCAGTAGTGGAGTGCCGCCACTTTGTGGTCGCCGCCGGCCAATCATGGACAGAGCGCCACACACCACGCCACGCCATTCCAGCGCCACCACTAGCTCTGCCTAACGCTACCGCCGCCCCCTGTCCACCCCTCGATCACCCCCAGGCCCTGGACCACACCCCAGCATCGCCACCCATTCTCTCTGCACGTGCTCAGCGCGCGCCAGAGTGCGATCGTCGCCAGCACGCAGCAGTCCACCACTTGCCACAAAATCCCGCACGCCGCTCCACCTCGACCATAGCACCCTGCTAGACACGGCCGTGCACCACCGCGTGACCCACAGTCGTTGTGCGCTGCGTCGAGCATCGCCTCTGTCTCCTAGAGCGCGGGACGCTCCCGACCAAACGCCACGGCCCCTAGCCACGCATTAAGCCGTAGATGACCGCTAGGAGGCAAGCCACCATCCGCCTACGCTGTCCATGCCGATAGCAACCTGTATCATCGTCAACGACGAGCTCGCCGTCGTGTCGCTCGGTCCCCTCGTTGCCCTATAAAAGGAGCCCTCCCAGCACAAACTCCTCACACCATTCCACTCCCCTCTCATCACTGATCCTTCCCCACCTCTCGCCGGAGCCGCTCGAGCCCCAGTTCACCGGAATTGCACCGGAGGAGCCCGCTGCAGAGGAGAAGTCACCGTCGATTTCGTCCACCCTAGGAGCTGCCGTGACCTCGCCTGAGCTCGTCGTCGTCCATCGGTTCGTTTGCCCGCCTCGCCGTAGTAGCTGGAACCCTAGTATGCTCCCATCGCTGCGAAGGGTTGGTTCAGAGAAGGTGGGATGGTGGTGTGAGCTTCTATCAAAGTAGGCATGTTGACTAGATTTGCAGGAATAGTTATTTTCTTGCCTGCAAAACCATCAAGAACAAGTGGGTAGGAGGATGATCTAACCAAGGGCAACAGTGGGTCTTGGTAGTCCTTAGGATGGTTAACAGGATGGTCCAAGTGCATTTCCAAAAATGCACATGATTTGAGAAAGGGAGGCATTCAAAAAGGTGAAGTTGAAACAGATTCCAGACATAGCCAAATTTGGCAAATTTAGGGTTTTTGACTAGAGTGTGGGTGGTGATGATTTTGATGGGTTGCAAGGTACCAGAGCTTCATCAAGTGGATGATGTTGAAGTGTATATTGAGTAGGAAGGATCCTTGCTTGATACTGGTCTCCATTGACATGGAAGCTTCTAGAATTAGATCACTTTAGAGCTGATCTGGTTAAGGGTTTTAGATGATCACCTAGTACCTAGAGATTAGATCCAAATTCTATTCTTGCTTAGGGTTTGGTGATTTTTAAAGTATCTTGATCCTAGTGGATGAGCTTCTAGAGTAGCTCATACTGCTTCTAAGCAATCAGGTCAACCAGCAGATCAAGGCAACTCATCTTACAAACAATTCAACTTCTACTAGGGTTACCATCAAGCTTAGCTTGAGGTAAGGGTGGGAAATTTTGAAAAGTTGGAGTTTGATTAAGGTAAGAGTCCTTGGTCTCCCTACCAAGAGTAGAATTCAAAAGTTTTTTACAAGGTTTTGAGAATCTTAGAGGTAGGAGTAGTTGAAGGTTCTGTCTTGAAAACATAAGGAGATTATATTATATATCTATCCCTAGTTTTGTCAATAGAAGCTACTAAAATAGTTTTGATTACATAAGCATCTTGGCTCATGTTTTGAAATGCCAGAACATTTGGGAATATATAAAATGAGCCAGGATAGTTTTGTTAAATAGCTTTTTGACAACTGATGTTGAGGTAAGGAGTATATCTTCTAATACACAATCATAAGCATAAACACAGTCAATCAACAGGCAAACACTTCATCACTATACCAGAATAAGTTTTTGTTCCCCCTGATTTTTGCATTCTGGACAACTAATCAGGGTAGCTGAAATTTGGATGTTACAGACCTTTCCCCCTTAAAAGAATCTCGTCCCGAGATTCAGGAGAGTGGGGTTGGGGAATTTTGAGTCAAGGTTAGCGCTACTGGTTTTCAAGCGTGCTATCTTAGGGTACCCATCTTGGAAGTGGTTACTACATCAATGAAGTTGAGCAAAGTCTAGTCCTGGTTGCGAGGGATGACCTTCTTTTCCTTTCGAAATCTATATCTCAAGGGCTTAGACTAGGCAGACTATCTCGATTCTGAACTTCATGAAGTACTCATTGGGAGTACCTCTCTCTAAGGATTCACATATCTTCCCTAGAGTCGTAGTGTATCCTATTTAACGATTTTTGGGTTGGGACTCCTAAGTTTGCCTCGGTGAAGGGTTACCCTATTTTTGTGGGAAAGACGCAGTCTTTCCCTCTTAGGATTAAACTGGGGTAGATCGGAGAGTTGACATATTCCTTCCTTCTTGGAGTCGTAGATTGATGTTTTGTAGACTATCATCACTCTTTCTACTAGATTTGGAATCTTCTGATGACGTCCACAAAGGTAGGTCCTACGGGGCTTATATACTATGATTATTTGTACTTAGTCTGTTGGAGCCGTTGGAGTCTCATGTCCTCTAAGCGATTGGAACTGAGCGGTCAGCGATCTTGTTGTCCTTCGAATAGGTTTTCAGCTGACATAGCGAAGGGATTTTGTAGAATCTTTGGTTTGTTTCTCCTCTAATGAACCGCGAGTTACCACTTGGCGAAAAGACGTTGAATCTAGGGATCTTTTCTGAAGTATCTTCCGGTAGTCAGTCTTCTGGAGATTTGAGTGGAAAGACGTAGTCTTTCCACCTTAGACCTTCACCAAGGTTCATCGAGAAGGGTTTGGATATTCTGTCTTGGAAGGCTGACTTGCTATTATCGGAAGGATATATCTTACCTGAATCTTGAGTTGAGGTATTCGAGTGACGCCCTATACTATAAACCTTGGCGACGGTGGTTTCCTAACGAAGCCTTATGGAGTTAGCTCAGGGCAAGCTAGCGGTTTATGACTCTCCTGGCTAGTCTTTAGTCAGGGTTGATGAAGTCAACGTCGCGTAAGCGGTCTTCATTGGCATTTCTTGCTTTGCTTCTGCTTGATGGCAGAGTGGACTCGTTGTCTTCACGCTTCCTAATCATCTGAATTCAGGGGTAGTTCTGACCTTCTGGGGAGGAACTTCCCGTCGGTTGGGGTGGGTTCGACTATAATAGGTAGTCTCCCGAGGCGGTCGGAACCTCTAATATACCGAAGGTGGGCGTAGTTAGGTCGTCACTTCTTGTTTTGGTAGGTAAGTCTTTGGATTTCTCGTAGATAGGGAGGATCCTTTGGTGATCGACTTCCGGCCTCAACGGGATTCTTGCTGTAGTAGATTGATGAACAAGGGAGTGTTGCGTTATTGACGAGTCTTGAAAGGTGAGTTGGACGAGATATGTCATCCTGCTGAGGTGAAGTCTTCGAGTTGTTCTGACTTGACGATTTCGAACTCCTGGTTCTTGCGATGCTTTTCCTCTCATATACTCTCGAGGTTAGTCTAGGTCTTATTACCGACAGCTAACACAGGAGTTTCCTGAGTTACTAGGTGGGTTATTGCTCCTCGAGTCACAATTTTTAAGGAGGTCAAAGCAAACCAGAACATACAAACAAGGCGAACAGAATGAGGGGATCGCAGTGTCCTCGGCAAACAACACACATCAAGCAACACAGGGTGCACTTAGGCAAGCAAACATGGTCAACGCTAGGGACCAAGGAGTTAACTACTCGCTATGCAGGGAATCCTATTCTTATGACTATTGACCCAAGATATCGTCTTTCTTCAGGTCGGAGCCACTATCTTGTAGATGAAGCCTATATCGTATCTTGGATGCTTCTTGGTAGTGCAACACTTGATGTCTTCTAATTATGGGGATTCTGCTGGTAGAGCAATATTGTAGTCTCCTTGTGTTTGCGGGTAGTTGCTTGTCTTCATCTTGTTCCCATTGTCTTCACCGGGTTCTATATCCTAGTTATTTAAAATCCGTAGGTTTGAAATTTGGATGAGAGTGAGAGGAAACCATTTTCAAAAGCATTTACTTAGAGTAAGAGAAGAAGTAGAACTTTTTGAAACTCATTCAGAAACTAGTTTTCGAAAGCCGGGGTTTTCAATATAAGGTTCATGTCAAGCGACCATGCTAACTAAGGTTCTCCTATAGTCAGGATGGCTTTGATACCAAGTTTGTGGGGCCCCCAGATTAATCATCCGAGAAATCCCTGTTATGTATATATCCACATTCCCATGATTAGTGAGCCGTGGAACATAACCGAAAAGTATCATCACAACGTCCGAGATATACCGAATTAGAAGACTTACATAAATGCCGTTATGGCTACATCAATAATCATCAGCGGAACTTCATCAAGCGTAGAGCCTTATCCATGCCTTAACCTACAAGCAACTGGCTGGGAGGACGTCCTAGCTCGCATAGTCGCCAACATCATCTTCTTCTTGATATCTGACCAAGTTAATAGCTAGGGACAATGCCAGCGAGTACTTTGAATGTACTCGCAAACCACCTTAAGTTAACAATAATAACAAGAGGATATGCATTATCGCTGTTGTAATAGGAGGGCTCCAAGAGGGGTTCTTTTCTCAAATAGTTTCTCTTGTAGATATAGAATCTACATATCTTTGTTGAAAACTTTTGTAAACCCATTTGGAAACCTTTTGAAATTTTTGGTAAATACTAGGATTTGGGGTACCCATTTGTTCCCGTCTTTAGGTCGTCCCATGACCAAACTCCTTTCTCCTCCTTCCGACCATCCCATGGTCAAAACGTTTCTCCTTCACGACCATCCCATGGTCAGGACATTTCCAAGGCCATTTCTTTTCCGAAATCCTTTTTGAAAACAAAACCAGCACCGCTCTACAGCAACCTTTGATACATTGCAAATGTATCTATAATTTTTGATGTTCCATGCTTGGTTTTATCTAATTTATTGTGTTTTGTCCACACTTTGGAGTACTTTTCATATGATTTCTTGGACTAACCTATTAACAAGTGCCACAGTGCCAGTTGCCTGTTTTCTGCTATTTTTGGTTCCAGGAAAGTCAGAAAATAATAATTTCTTGGAATTGGACCGGACAAAAGCCAAAGTTGATATTTTCCCGGAAGACTCACGGAGCCAGAAGGAGAGTCGGAGAGGGGCCATAGGGTGGCCACACCACCCCATGGCGCGGGTCCCCCCAGGCCATGCCAGGGCATGGTGTGGGCCCCCTAGCCGCCTTCCGACCTTGCCCTCTGGCCTAAAAGAAGCCTCCCGAGGCATAGACCCTAGGTAGTCAACCAGAAATCCACGAAAAGTTCCGCTGCGCCGTCGCCACCGAAGGGGAGATTCGGGGGACAGAAAGTCTCTGTTCTGGCACCCTGCCGGGACGGGGAAGTGCCCCCGGAGCCATCTCCATCGATCTCCACCGCCATCTCCATCACCATTGCTGATTCCCATGATGAGGAGGGAGTAGTTCTCTCTCGAGGCTAACGGTTCTACCGGTAGCTATGTGTTCATCTCTTTCTCTATGCATGATCTTATTGAGATCATGAGCTTGTAATCTATAGATCTATTCTGCTACTCAAGTGCTTTAATAAATCTATGCTCTCCCCATGTGTGTGAAAGTGACAGCGTGCTCACCATGGTGGTACTTAGGCTCGAGATTACAAATACTTGTTATGAGTTATATTTTGAGTTGGATGTCTTTATGAAATTGTGGTGTTTGTTGGACTCGTCTAGTACTCAAGGTGATAGTGTGGGGTTTTCTAGATGGGAAAGGCTTACTTTGAGGTGTGTTGTTATAGACCAACCATTGATTAGAGTGTTGAATCGGAGAGTAGTTAAGAGTAGTATCATAAAGAGAAGATATTTATATGAGAGTGTTCACTAGTGAAAGTATGATCCCTAGGCCTTGTTTCTTAGCATTGATACACCGTTTGCTATTAGATCTATTACATGTTTTCTTGCTTCAATCTTTATTTCAGTTTGCCTTTAGTCTTTTCCACGCCATAAAGTTATCTTCTATCACCGTTACCACTTATAAATATCCATACTATTTGTATTTCACTATCTCTTCGCCGAACTAGTGCACCTATACACCTGACAAGTGTATCGGGTGTGTAGGGGACACAAGATACTTCTTGTATCTTGATTGCAGGGTTGTTTGAGAGGAAATACCTTCGACCACTTCCTCCCTGAGTTCGATAAACCTTGGGTGATCCATTTAAGGGAAAACTTGTTGTTGTTCTACAAACCTCTACACTTGGAGGCCCAACAACTGTCTACAAGAATAGAAGTACGTAGACATCGAGCTATTTTCAGGCGCCGTTGCCGGGGAGGTAAGGTAAAAGGTAGTCACATCCTTCGGTGTGAGTGCTCAAAGTTATTTCCTTTAGATTCTGCAATATGTCTTTTTGTTTCTTGTTTTCACTAGTTAGGCTTAATGGAAAACAACAATAAAATTAGAGAGCTTTATAGTATTTATCTTGAGTTAGGACATGAAGTGTTTGAAGAGAAAATTAAAAAACCTATGGAACTTTATTTGCATGCTACTAGCAATGTTATTAGTATGAATTCTTTGAAAACCATTATTGCTAATGCTATGGAAAAGTCTAAGCTTGGGGAAGCTGGTTTTGATGAAAATGATCTTTTTAGTCCCCCAAGCATGGAGGAGAAAATTTACTTTGATGATACTATGCCTCCAATATATGATGATTACAATGAGGAATATGATATTTTCAGTCCACCTAATATTGAGGAAGAAATTAATTATGATTACAATATGCATCCTATATTTGATGATTATGGTGATGAGACTAACAATGATAGCTATTTTGTTAAATTTGCTCCCACTACAATTAATAAGAATGAATATGCTTATGTGGAGAGTAATAATTATTATATGCATGTGGCTCATGATAAAAATGTTTCTTGTGATAATATATTGTTAATTTTATTCATGATGCTACTGAAAGTTATTATGAGAGAGGGAAACATGGTTTTATTTATCTCAACAATATTAAGTTTCCCCTCTTTATGTTGAAAGTCTTGAAGTTGTACTTGTTTTGCTTTCCTATGCTTGTTACTTTCTGCTTTCATGACTTGTTTATTGACAAGATTCCTATGCATAGGAAGTGGGTTAGACTTAAATGTGTTTTTAATTTGCTTGTTGATGCTCTCTTTTACTTCAATTCGTATTTCTTATGTGAGCATCTTCTCAAACTATCATGCCTATCTTAAAGGCGTTAAAGAAAAGTACTTATTGGGAGATAACCTAAAAGTTTTAGATGAGTCTTGGAAGTTATTACCTCTGTAATAACCACTCCTTATCCTTTTTATTTGCTTTTTGTGCCAAGAGTAACCTCTAATGAGAGAGAAGTAATGATTGGGAAAGTTGCTGTCCCGAAACAGAATTTTGTGCTTCACCGTAAAAATTCGTGTAAACTCTATGTACGTCTTTTTGAGGCGTACATTTTTGTGCTTCTGCCCCTGGTTGTTATCTAACTTTTCTTAGTTGAACACTTTTCGATTTGTGTAACAGAAGGTCTTCGAAAAAATTCGTCTTTACCTGCTTGTCTGTTTTGACAGATTTCTGCCATTTTCTGCATTTGCTTCTTGTTGGTTCCTTTTTGAGTTCTTTTGGGGAATTGAGATTTTTGAGGGAAGTGCTTCAGTAGATAGTGTTCTAATGGAAGTTTATTTGGTGTTAGAACTGAACCTTAAGACTTATTATCTTGAAGTACACTAATGTTGCTAATAAAAGATTGTGTGAAGTTTTGTATGAAGGAAAAATTTCAGATGTATGGAAGGAATGAGTAATGAGATGAAGGATGGACTAAAGCTCAAGCTTGGGATGCCACGCGTGTCACCCCAAGAAATATCCAAGAAGTACAAGCATAAAAATCTTGGGGATGCCCAAGGCATCCCCTTCTTCATCGATAAAAGTCCTAGGTTTCTTCCAAACGCTTCATTTTTATTGTTTCATGCACAGTTGTGTTGTTCTTGGAGCGTCTTCTTTCTCGTTTTTGTTTTGGTTATTTGTTTTCTTAGTTTTCTGTGGTTGGACCCCCTCTTTCATACATTGGTTTGCAAATAGTTTGGTTTGGAATGGAAAAGAGTAGGAAAGTTCATGCTTATGTGGTAAAAAGAGCTCGTTTTTTACTGTGGCCTATGCTCTGTCATGCCATACTTGATATTATTTTGGCTTTATGCTTAGTATTCTTTTGTGTAGCATGACTTGTTATAAACAATTGAGATTGCTTAGTGTGCCTTGGATAAATCATGCGTTGTTTTAGCATATTAAAGCATAGTATTGTGGTATTCTCCTTTGATGCTTTATTTGGGTTGACTTGGAGCATGCTCACACCATGTTATGACTATCTCAAGTCACCATAGCCTTTATGATCCTTTAGTTTTCAACTTGTAGTATCACTTTATGCTTTGATCAATGGTATTTTGTCGCTCTGCGTGATTATGGCCATTATTGCTCTCTTAGTTTGTCGCTCCCAGTCTTTTGCTAGCCTCCACAACCAAGTATGAGTTCCACTCATGCATCCAACTCCCTAAACCAAGTCATTCCAAAGAGTCCACCATATCTACCTGCTAGCTTATGCTATTCCAAGTATATTCATGCTTTTTTTTACCTTCCAAATTAAACTTGTTATGAGAAAACTAGTGATTAAAGCTCTCATGAACTTGATGGCACACTTTACTTTTCTTGCTCTTAATAAACTTGAACCATTGTGTCGTCTATGTTGTATATGCTTGCGCTTATTTGTTGGGGATTAGCAGAACCATGCTGTCATGGGGAACGCTTTCAACATTGCACTTCGTACTTGTACCTAGTTGATATCATGCTCTTTTGTATATGGATGTCGTCGGTGTGAAATGAAAGGGGAGCTTGTAAGTCCATGGAGTTATGTATATGTGTTAGAGAAACACCAGGGCCGCTGGTCTAATCCATGCTGACACGAAGGAAACCTGCAGTGTAACCATAATGAGCTGTCTATGAAGCATTCTTCTTATACAAAAAAGTCCTATATTGAGAAAAAAGAGAAAACAGAAAAAAAAAGATTATGAAAAGAGGAAAGAGAGAAAAAAGTTCCATATTCCCATGGTAAATAAGAAGATTGCTGAGATGCTTGTTGTCTGCTTGCCTTGTCATTTTGATATGGGGATTCTTCCGTATCATCGGGCAAGGGGTACCCCGTTGGAGGTTCTCTGTGATACACATATACTTAACAATGACAAGAACTTATCGGTGACTAAACTTGAGAAGCATGAGGAGCGGCCCTCGTATACAAGGGACATGAGATTTCTAACTTATACTTCGTCAAGCATGTACACCATAGTTTGTTCACTTTAACCTTAATCACTTCAAGATGCTTATGATAGGGGCAATGAGAGCTGAAAGCTATAAGTACCATAATTTTTGGAAGCTCTTTATGAGGCTTGAATCCCTACTTCCTTTTATAAAAAGGCCTTTCTTCCACCATTATATTGAGTCTCCACATTCTATCTTTATGCACCTACTTTGAGAGCATAGTGGCCATTCATAGTTCTATGTGCATTGTCCCAAGACTAGTTGATTGATGCATACTTTGATATTTCTTGTTTTAAACTATTTGTATCTAGTCACTCTTATGAACTTTGAAGGTGTGCTATGCATTTATATTTTCTACTCTATTGAGGGACAAGATGAATACTATTATGCTATGTTTTCTTTATGTGAAACAAACAAACATCTTGCAAAGCATTGTTATTCATGAATCTTTTGTTTGTACCTTTTCATGTTGCATCATAGTTTCTCTGTCTTATTACTAGAACTTTGTCTTTCATGTTATGATTGAAGTACTATGATCCCAGTTTTGAATGTTTTACAAATATTTTGATCAAGTCTTTGATGGTGCATGTCACCTCAAAAATTATTCTTTATTTTTATCACTTACCTACTCGAGGACGAGCAAGAGTTAAGCTTGGGGATGTTGATACACTGCAAATGTATCTATAATTTTTGATGTTCCATGCTTGGTTTTATCTACTTTCTTGTGTTTTGTCCACACTTTTGAGTACTTTTCATATGATTTCTTGGACTAACCTATTAAGAAGTGCCACAGTGCTAGTTGCCTGTTTTCTGCTATTTTTGGTTCTAGGAAAGTCAGAAAATCAATATTCTTGGAATTGGACCGGACAAAAGAGAAAGTTGATATTTTTCCGGAAGACTCACGGAGCCAGAAGGAGAGTCGGAGACGGGCCACAGGGTGGCCACACCACCCCATGGCGCGGGTCCCCCCAGGCCACGCCAGGGCATGGTGTGGGCCACCTGGCCGCCCACTGACCTTGCCTTCTGGCCTATAAGAAGCCTCCCGAGGCATAAACCCTAGGTAGCCAACTAGAAATCCACGAAAAGTTCCGCTGCACCGCCGCCACCGAAGGGGAGATTCAGGGGACAAAATGTCTTTGTTCCGGCACCCTGCCAGGACGGGGAAGTGCCCCCGGAGCCATCTCCATCGATCTCCACCACCATCTCCATCACCATTGCTGATTCCCATGATGAGGAGGGAGTAGTTCTCTCTCGAGGCTAAGGGTTCTACCGGTAGCTATGTGTTCATCTCTCTCTCTATGCATGATCTTATTGAGATCATGAGCTTGTAATCTATATATCTATTATGCTACTCAAGTGCTTTAATGAATCTCTGCTCTCCCCATGTGTGTGAAAGTGATAGCGTGCTCACCATGACGACACTTCGGCTAGAGATTGCAAATACTTGTTATGAGTTATATTTGGAGTTGGATGTCTTTATGAAATTGTGGTGTTTGTTGGACTCATCTAGTACTCAAGGTGACAGTGTGGGGTTTTCTAGATGGGAAAAGCTTACTTTGAGGTGTGTTGTTATAGCCCTACCATCGATTAGAGTGTTCAACCAGAGAGTAGTTAAGAGTAGTATCATGAAGAGAAGATATTTATATGAGAGTGTTCACTAGTGAAAGTATGATCCCTAGGCCTTGTTTCTTAGCATTGATACACCATTTGCTATTAGATCTGTTACATGTTTGCTTGCTTCCATCTTTATTTCAGTTTGCCTTTAGTCTTTTCCACGCCATCAAGTTATCTTCTATCACCGTTACCACTTATAAATATCCATACCATTTGTATTTCAATATCTCTTCGCCGAACTTGTGCACCTATACACCTGACAAGTGTATTGGGTGTGTTGGGGACACAAGAGACTTCTTGTATCTTGATTGCAGGGTTGTTTGAGAGGAAATACCTTTGACCACTTCCTTCTTGAGTTCGATAAACCTTGGGTGATCCACTTAAGGGAAACCTTGCTGCTATTCTACAAACCTCTGCACTTGGAGGCCCAATAACTGTCTACAAGAATAGAAGTGTGTAGACATAAACCTTCCCAACCATCCATGACCACGGACACGGCTATTCGAATAGATTTACACTCTACAGAGGTTGTACACTTTACCCACACCATCCGGGTAGACTACCCTGATCCACACTGATCGTGCGTCGAGTAACTGATCAAGACTCTCCGGATGCCCACTCCAGTATAAGTGCCTACCCTATGAGTGTTGTTCCCCTCAACACCGGTACGTCGGGTACTGAGGACCAACCGGAGCGCATTTTACACTTTACATAGTGGGCGCTTTCAATGAGGGGCTCATAGTAACGCGTGGAGGCCCGCAGACCCTTCGTTCCTTCTCCAGGTCGATGTCCCACATGGACCCTTACGTGAGAAGGCCCACCCTCCAGGGATCGCGATCCCTTGTAGTAGTTACGAGGCATCTGATACCAGAATAGACAAACATCAAATCTAGCCCTATCCCATTCCAAAGTAATGTGGTTGCATAGGATTAATTGTTCTAGTAAAACTGCAAAGAACCGGGTGCGTTATCATAAACCTTTTTCCTCCATCTTTCCTTCAGCATTTTGTAAAACAAAACCTTTTTCTTTCTCAACATCTCTTGGGAGGTCCCACCTCACCAAGGTTTTATCATAAAATATTTGGTAAAACTTTGTCAGGGTCTTCCCATCCTATAGCTTTGCTTCGGCTAAATCGGGGGTCTCCAAAGGGTATGGTGTATTACGCCATCTACCATACTAGGGACATATAGGAGTCATCAAAGGGGGTTGTACTTAATAGTACAAAAGTGTAATAGTTCGGAGGAGCCAAACCACTACCATATATACAACATCATATAGTAAAACAATGCAGTTTTCATAAAGTAGTAAGTGAAACATGCATAAGTAAAATATTAGGACAAGGCTTATGAGCAAGAAGGTGGCTTTCCTGATGATTATCAATATGTAAATATGTCCCTGGACTTCTTCTTAGAATACCATAATTTCCAATAATAATTACTACTTCTTCTGCTCTCCGATTTCATCGCAACTATCATCGTCCTGACAGCACATGCAAACAAACCAAGCCACCATCAACGCAAGGCATACAAGCACCAATACAATACATCAAGCAATTGAATAATATCGAATTGAGATTCAGATGGTTTTGAGAGGATTGGATTTAGGAGATTGAGATGGCCTTGAGAAGGGGATGAACACCCATTAGGGTTTATTCTCGAGGAACTACCTAAGAGGGGGTTTTGGACCAAGGACATATTCTATATGATACCATTACATAAAAATGATACCTATAGGTAGATGTTGATGAAATGAAACCAACAAAAGTGGTTTCACTATCTTATCACTTTTCTTTAAGTAGTTATGATTTTCCTAGTGAAAAAGGTTCTAGTTTTAGGAAATAATTCACCAGAAATGTTATGTATGTACAAAAATTATTTCCTTGGGTGGTTATGTAGGGATTGATGTACTTGTTCACTGAGAGTTGGAATCATGTCAAAATATTTACCAGAATTGCCTCAGGAAATTCCCAAAGTCAGTTCTGTAGACAATTTGTCTTTTTCACCAGATTTAATCTACAGTATATTTTGACAGGAAACAAATGCCACATGGTAGGTATTTCGAGTACCTTTCGGTAGGAATTGGATTCACTCTTTTTGGAATTGTCAAACTTCCTTAGTGGTTTTTCTACGGAGACTACCCTAGGTAGAGATGATTAATTCACCAAAATTACACAAAGCCTCCATAAAACTTGATCTCCTGGATTTTAGTAGACCTTGGTATACCACATCACAGGGAGTTGGAATTAGATCCATACCCTTGTTGGCTTGACCTCAGGAATTTTCTAAAGGAAGATAAGGCTTGTATTTGTTATTTTTGTTATGGGCAAAATATGAAGCAAATGATTATTGGGCTAGTGTGACAGGTAGGGTACCACTGATACCTTTCAGTACAAAGTGGTTTTGTTCAAATTGGAGTTGTAGAACTCACGGAAGGATTTTATTAGTAGAAATGGTACATCTGTGTAGTAAATTTAGTATAATTAATATGGGAAATATTGGAGGAAACCAAGAGTATTGCATGTTAGAGGAAACATACATGCACCTAGGAAAAATTAGATCTAGGCAATTGTTGTTGTTTTCCATTTTCAATTTCATTTATTTCTAAGTGCAAGATTAAGATCTGAGCAAAAATGAATAAAAGCTGAGTAGGTGACGGCTGGGATCTAGGGCTAAGTGGGCCGCAAAGAGGGAATTTGGCCCAGCTGGGCTCGCAGGCACGGGCGGGAGGCGGGTTCAAATCGCTGACGGGCGGGGCCTGGTCGTCAGCGGAATAGAGCCGGCGAAGAGGTACGGGGCACCTCCGGCCATTCGATTAAGTGGCGATCGACGGGAGGGCTCCGTCTTCCCCAGCGAGCCAGAGCAGCGGTGGTGGAAACCCTAGCATGGCCGGCGATGGCAGGGAGGCTCACCTGGGGGCCTGCCAGCGGCGGGGAGCGGCGGAGGAGAAGCGGTGCTCCTCAGCGACTCCAGAGAGGGGCGGCATGAGGGGTTCCCATGATGGAGAGCGGCTCGCGCTAAGTCGCCGGTGGGAGCGTTCGGGTGCTCACCGGAGCCGGCACCTGGGACAATCCTGAGCAGAAATAAGAACAGGGTTAGAAGGGGCTTGACTAGAGGGTTATGCTAGATCAAGAAGGGGGAAGAAAGAGGCAGAGAGGGGACGTCACGGTCCTCTTCTTTCTTGCAGGAGCCCGAGCTCGAAGCTCTATGTCCAGGGCGAAGGAGAGCAGGGGAGAGGGAGAGGAGGCTCTGGGAGGTGACGGGGAGTGTGAGGGGGAAAATGAGCCGGAGTGGGGCGAGCTAGACTGGCATGTGGCAATATATACCGAACGGGAGTGGTTCTTGGTGGACTTTGTCCATTTGGGGCAAGTGAGGGAGTGAGGTGAAACCAGGGGAGGATGTTGTGGGCGTGGAGGGTGGTATCTGGTCTAGATGCAGGTCAGAGAGAGGAAGGGTTGCTGTTGTGGCAAGAGTCTTTGGCAATAGGTGGTTGTCTCACTCCAATTCTCTACCTCGAAGCACTAGAGGACAAGGGAGAGGGGTTTCTACAGTAGCTTAGCTACAGTGCACACGACCAGGACTGAGGGGTGGTGCTGTGGAGGCTTGTTGGGAAAGATTGGATGGGGTTTGATTTGGTTTTTGGGTACTAGAAGGTTAATGTCCAAATCAGCCATAAAGGATGATCAAGTGGTATGTCTTGATTTTTGATCTTGACCACTTGAGATAAGGCTGCTGGTAGATGGGTAGGGTTAAGATACATCTCCAAGATTTATTTGGGATTTATTGGATCACTCTAGATTACTTTTGTATCATTTATTCAAAAACTGCTGAAATGGTTTCTAGGTTAGGTTATTTTTGAATTGGACAAGATGGGTTTTTGATCTGAGATGGTCCCAAAGGTGAGTACCCACTTAGGATAATTTTCCCAATATTTATTGGAAGATAAAAGTATTTAAAACAATTATTATTCCAATTCAGCCATTTAAGAAAATGGGAAAAAAGAAATAATAAAGCTCTTCATTTATTTTTGAAGTGGGAAGATGGGGTATGATATGTGTACCTCAACTGAGCCAAAAGTTGGAGAAGTGTTTTGGCAAAAACCAAACTTTCCTTTATGGAAGGAGTTTTGGAGATTTGGTCTATTAGAGTTGGAGCCATAATAATTATGGATAGTATTTGATAAATCTTGATGATCAAGGTAGATGAGGTAGACAAGGTGTAACAAGCATTTGCAACCTTGGGATTGGAGAATCCAAGTTGATTTTGGTGAAAACTAGAGATTTAAGGATCTTGGGTAAGATAGTTTTCATGCAAGCAAAACATTGTTGGATCTTGGAGCTCAGATCTCCCCTTGGGGAATGGGATAGATGGATGGATAGAGCAAGTGATGCACATCAACATGGTATAGAGGTTTGAGCTTGATCTTGATTGAGTTCACCAAGAATTGATTTCGAACTTTGAATAAAATAAGCTTGCCAAAGCAGATTTTCAACTAGCCTTCAAAACCTTGTGGGTTTAAGAAGCACAAAGATCCACTTGGAACCAGTGAAGTAGATGTTGATAGACCTATACGAGTAGAACACAACCATGCAAAGATTTGGTTTAGAGAAGGTGGGATGGTGGTGTGAGCTTTTATCAAAGTAGGCATGTTGACTAGATTTGCAGGAATAGTTATTTTCTTTCCTGCAAAACCATCAAGAACAAGTGGGTAGGAGGCTGATCTAACCAAGGTCAATAGTGGGCCTTGGTAGTCCTTAGGATGGTTAAAAGGATGGTTCAAGTGCATTTCCAAAACTTCACATGGTTTCAGAAAGGTAGGCATTCAAAAAGGTGATGTTGAAACAGATTCTAGACTTAGCCAAATTTGGCAGATTTAGGGTTTTTGACTAGAGTGTGGGTGGTGATGATTTTGATGGTTGCAAGGTACCAGAGCATCATCAAGTGGATGATGTTGAAGTGTAGAATGAGTAGGACGGATCCTTGCTTGATACTGGTCTCCATTGACATGAAAGCTTCTAGAATTAGATCACTTCAAAGCTGATCTGGTTAAGGGTTTTAGATGATCACCTAGTACATTTGGGAATATATGAAATGAGCCAGGATAGTTTTGTTAAATATCTTTTTCACAACTGATGTTGAGGTAAGGAGTATATCTTATAATACACAATCATAAGCATAAACACAGTCAAACAACAGGCAAACACTTCATCACCATACCAGAAAAAGTTTTTGTTCCCCTGATTTTTGCATTCTGGACAACTTATCAGGGTTGCTGAAATTGGGATGTTACAAGTATCTTATCAACTTAAACTACCTGAAGAGATGTCTGTCATCCACAATGTGTTCCATATCTCGCTACTTCGCAAATGCTTACAAGTGCCGGAGAAGACCGAAGTTTTCAACAACATCTATCACCGAGCTGTTGATATCAACAAGGATCTGACGTATCGTGAAGTGCCCATCCGTATCTTGGAGGAAGCCTACAGAACCACGAGGACCAGGAGTATCAAATTTCTCAAGATTCAATGGAGCAAACATGCCGAAGAAGAAGTCACTTGGGAGCGAGAAGATTACACTAGGACTGAGTTCCCAGATCTCTTTAGTTCCTAGTTTTCTTTCTTAAATCTCGGGACGAGATTTTGTTTAAGGGGGGAAGGTTTGTAACATCCCAAAACTTTAACCCAAGTGATCAAGATCAAATCTACCCAATTTAGGGTTAACAAAACCTTTTTCTATTTAAAATCTTTAAGCATTCATATGTGTCTACATTTAAAATAGGAGTTGTTTGAAATGCCACTATTGTTTGTTCTAATGGTTGTAAAATGGTTCTATGATGAATGCCACATCATCTTGATCATTCCCAAGCAAAAACCAAAGAAAAAGAAATCAAAAAAATTAAATAAAGGAAATGGTCACTTTTGCCATTTTAATCACCTAGCCCACTTTGGCTATTCCTAGCACTCAAATTCAAACAGAAACAATTGTGGATCTTTACACCCCTTGCTAGTACAAGTATGATGTGCCAAGGCCCACTTTGTGTCATCCCAAAAACATTCAAACTCTAATTTTAAATGAAAATTGAAAATTGAATCTAGTTCATATGTCTAGATCACACTTTTTCAAAAACCAATCAAATGAATTCCATTTGAAAAATCCTAGCAACCACAGATGCTTAAGCATGTGAAAAACCACTCCACCAAAAATCTTTCAAAAATTCAAAAGTTTTCTTCTTGCGGCCATTTGGTTGAACAGGTGGCATGCAAGATTTTTCTGCCTAACAATCACTATTGATGGATCAATGCCTTGTCGTGTTTTTGGGCCCGTTTTGGTTCCCCTGTCTCCCCTAGCTCTAACCAAACCCTCATTGGCCTACCCTTTAGCCTGGAATAGCAGTTGCGCGCCGCCTGTTTTTGGTCACCGCCGGCCGAGCGTGGGCAACGCTCCAAAGACCACTCCGCGCCAATCCAACACCACCACTAGCTCCGCCCAACCCTACCGCACTCCCATGTCCTGTCCCCGAGTGCAGCCAGCCCCTGGACTACCACGGACAGCCCCCGCACTGAGCCTCTGCGCCATGCGCAGCGCATGCCAGAGCATTGTCCCCGACAGAGCCACACAAGCCACGCCTTGTTCCCAGCTCGTGTGCGACGCTTTGCCATAAACCAAGCACCCCGCCAGACACGGCCGTGCACTGCCACGTGACCCACAGTCGCCAGGAACCTCGTCGAGCACCGCCTCTGTCCCTCAGAGCGCGGGAAGCTCCTGACCGCTAGCCACCGCCCCTAGCGTCGCCATTAAGCTCTAGATGATCGCCAGGGAACCGCCCACCATCCGCCTACACCGCCCACGCTGGTAGCCCCCTGTGCCGTCGTCACCGATGAGCTCCGCCCACACCCTTCGGTCCCCTCGTCGAGCCTATACAAGGAGGCCACCCCCAGCCTGAATCGCCACACCATTCCACTCCCCTCTCTCCATTGATCATTTCCCCTCTCTCGTTGGAGCCGCTCGAGTAGCCCATCGCCGAAATGCCGCCAGAGTCAGCCGCAGCAGAGGAGGAGAAGCTCCCGTCGATTTCGTCCACCTCAGCCCCTGCCGCGATCGCCCCCATCGCCGCACTAGCTGGAGCCCTAATACGCCCCCACTGCACCCCCACCGACCGTGCTAGGGTTCAGTCTCGCCAGCGACGTGTCCGTCGTCGACGACGACCGTGAGCCGTTGATCCAGGATATAATCGTGTGGTCCTTATCGCCTCGTACCGCTTCGCATTTAATGAGTCACTGACAGGCGGGACCCCCCTGTCAGCAGCCCTCAGCGCCGCAGAGTGTACATGGGCCGGCCCATTTAGTTTCCCGTGCTGTCCCAGTAATTCAAATATATGTTTTTCTATTTTAATTAAAACTTAGTTCTGTCCTTTAGTTTAAAATCAATTTAGAGAGTTATACAAATCCAAATTGAAGGATTCCAATTTTTTGGTAGGTAATGAAAATCTCTATCTAAGCCCGTTGGATTTAAATCATTTAGAGTTAGAGATCTCTCCTAGTAAAAATATCAAGACAGAAGCTTTTGCACATTCAAACATTTTTCTAGAATCAACCAAAATAGCTTTTGAGTTGATTCCAACTCTAAAAAATCACATTTAACCATACCTATTAGAATATGTAATCATATTGAGGTCTACATATAGTGACTTTGGACTAGTACCAAAATAATGCTATATAGGCATTTCTAGTCACTTTAAATCATTAATTGTTAAACTTAAAATTATTAAAATGTGATCCAACATTTAAGTCACATTCCCATGTGTTAGAATATGTGGTTATGACATGTGTCCACATGATCCCATATTTTAATTGGAGAATATTAAATCTTAGTTAATTTCAATGAGTAGAAATTACTTTTCTCAAATAAAAAGAATGAAGCTAGTTCATTAAACCTGGTGATGCTTGAGATGATAATAGATCATCAAAAGTGTGACTTAGTGTGCTAAGTAGACTAGTTAAGTATTGTTTGGTGATTGTGTATCCCGTATGTATTTATAGACGATAGTACCGAGCAAGCTTTCAAGGAGGAGGAGTTCTACCAAGAGGAGGAGGAAGAAAATTTCAACCACTGCACTATACAAGGCAAGCCTAGCACTTAAGGTAAACTGAGCAAGCTATTGTTAGCAAGCTAGAATTAAGCTAGATAACCTAAGCCAATGCCTTAGGCATGCTTTGGTTATACCCTTTGCCTTATACCTACTCCAAGTTTTATTTACAAGCTTTATTTCCTTTTCTCTACCAAAGTCCTTTACTTGTGTAAAGGTAGCATAAAGAGTATAAAATTTGACCTATCTAGTTAGACTGAGATGTCATTCTATGGCATGAGTTTGAGATTAGCATCCCACCTTAGTGAACACGCTTAACTTAGTAGTTGGAACTAAACCAAAACTTGATTCACTCTAGATTGGAATACTTGGTGAAAATGATTTGTGAAAACCTTGGAATGATGAGTCATTCTATTGAGATGTTTTGACATGTGTTGAGAAACACAAATGGTTTATGATGATGATGAAAATGTTGAGGGATGAGCCTTAGCCCTTTTACAAAACTGATGGTTGGGTTCAGATGCGATACCATTCCAATTTTACCGTACAACCACAATACCTGAATTGGGTAAGGCTTAGCTAGAAGTTTGAGTGGCATTAGTATTAGTTCCCTCTCGGGAGAGGTTTGAGCTGAGGCTACCTCTCAATGTTGTCCACCTATGCGGTGCCCAGGATGACCGAAGGTCATGGCTAGGAGGCCATGCTCATAGGAGAGGTCCTTATACTAGGGTGTGTAAAGGAAAGGTTATGTTTGATTATCTGCATACTAAGTATGATGATTCACGGTTATCCCTGACAGATGTATCGAATCTTGTGGTGAAAGTGTACCACCTCTGTAGAGTGTCAAACTATTCGAATAGCAGTATCCGTGGTTATGGACAGTTGGAGTGGCCATACTGTTCTGTTGTGAGATGTTTTCAAAATGACTTATGAAATGAATTGTGACATGACTTGACCACAACAGAGTTTTGACTATGACAACGAAGTTCCCACTTAGGTGATTTCAAACTTTATTTTATCTTTCTTTGTTTCTGAACTGAGCGTAGGTTTCAAACTTAGCTTTACAAATAAACTTAGAACTTAGCATTCCTACTTGAACTACTTTGCCTGTTAGTGATAGTTTGCGAGTACTTAAAGAGTACTCATGGCTTTTGTCCCTGGCTATTCCCGTGGCAAGACTATGAGGAGGACTACCCTGAAGGAGGACAGCAGGACGGCTACGACAACTAGGATCATCTCCCATCGTTAGCATTGCATGTGACTCTCAAGATGGAGCCCACCACTATGCTATCTTTTCTCGTACTTGATTGTACTAAGACTGGATCATGAGATCCTTTATTTGTGTAAGACCTTATTATGGTTTGTAATGGATGATGTGTTGTGATATCCAATCGGTTATGTCTCACAAAAATGGTAATCCTTGGATTGCGATGTATGACATAACAGGCATCTGGGATTAAAAATCCAGGTGTTGACAGAGAGTCTGTAACATCCCAGCATTAGAGCTTATAAATAAGCTGAGATGAGGTGTGTGCATTGCATTCATGCATAGAAAAATCTAGATAATTTATGCGCGTTTAAATAAACTTGTCGAACTGTTTTAAGCTTCTCTTAACTTGATGGAATTGAAGTAGATCATCAAATTGACTTTGATAAGTTTCTATATGACCTTTGCTAAAAACCTTACCTTTGGGTAATATAATTTGATCTAAGGGTAGATCAAATGTAATAAAACTAAGTCACAACACACTACTTAATAAAGAGTACTAGATCTTCTAGATTTCATGACATGGTATTCCCTATAACAACTGAAGGATGAATACTTAATATTCTAAAGATGATATCAAGGTATTATCTACCACAAACCCTGAATACCAAGTTAAGAATATAACTTAAGTAAAGAAACTCTATAACTAAACATTGATACACTTGCTTATCATAGTTATTCCTACCATGGGAATCATGGTGGTTCTTAAATGTTAACTCTTATCACAAATAGAAAGAAAATAGAAGTCTAGCCAAGACCATTAAGCACATGCACTTTTTTTCATATTAACATATGACATTCCTAAATATCTAAGTCCTAGTGTCAATTGATCATAAATATTGAGTGATCAATTCCTGACCTAGAACTTATTGACTCTTAACCTTTGACCTATTATATTAATCTTCCAAAGACCTTAAGTAAATTAATTAGAAGAAGGAACTAGTTCTGTTAGAGTGCCCCATTATCAATCGAATGTGATCCTTAGTGGTGATCAGACCATTTGATATTAGAGAAGATAATTCCCTCATGAGTTAATTAGGAGGAGTATCTAAACCTAAAGATTAAATAATACTTGAGAAGTCGTGAGGAGGCTAGTAGTAGTAGGGAATGCAATGATAACCTTGTTAAGTCAAGTAGGTATAAACCTAAAGTAAGTTTTCTTAACAAGATAAGCCTATAGGACACTAGTACAAATCTAGTACTTAGTTTTGATAGATTTTGGTCAAGCAATTAGAATCCTAAGCTTATTATGATCAAAATGTGGAAGTAATCATTCTCAAGTCACTTGAGAATGGATAATCAGGTATTGAAGTAGAGTTGTGAGTATACCAAATTAGGCAAAACACTAGTAAGATGAATCATTGTAACATCCCAAAACTTTAATCCAAGTGATCAAGATCCAAATCATCAAATTTAGAGTTAACAAAAACTTTTCCAATTAAAATTATTAATGCATTCAGATGTGTGTGCATTTAAACTAGGAGTTGATTTGAATTTCCTTGATTAAGTGATCCATTGCTTGTAAAATGATTCTTAGGTGAAATAAACATCATCTAGATCATTCCCAAACAAATCTCAAAGAAACACAAATCAAAATGAATAAAAGAAAGGAATGGTCGTTTGTGCCATTTTAACTACCTTGCCTACTTTGGTTATTCCTAGAACTCAAAGCCTAACAGTGAAAAATGTGGATCCTTGCACCCCTTGCTAGTAGAAGTAGTAGTGTACCAAGGCCCACTTTGTGATCTACGAAAAACTTGCAAACACTAATTTTTAATGGCATTTGAAAATTGATCTAGTGTATGTATCAAGATCCCACTTATTCAATAACCACTCAAATGAGCTCCATTTTCAAAACCCAAGCAACCACAGAGGCTGAAGCATGTGCATAGAAAATCCACCAAAAATCATCTAAAAATTCAAAATTTGAATTCTTGCGGCCATTTCTACAAATACCTTGTAGACAGAATCAAACTTAGCTTAACTTCTACTGTTTTGATCAAATCTTGTCGAGTAATTAGAGCTGCATTGATCACTCTTGTCCCCCCTGAGTCCAACCAGACCCTCACCGGCCTACCCCTAAGCCGCCACAGCAGTGGAGTGCCACCACTTTCTGGTCGCCGCCGGCCGATCGTGGACAGAGGGCCACACACCACGCCGCGCCATTCTAGCGCCACCACTAGCTCCGCCTAACGCTACCGCCGCCCCGTGTCCACCCCTCGATCACCCCCAGGCCCTGGACCACACCCCAGCATCGCCGCCCATTCTCTCTGCGTCGTGCTCAGCGCGCGCTAGCGCGCGATCGTCGCCAGCATGCAGCAAACCACCACTTGCCACAAAATCTCGCACGCCACTGCGCCTCGACCCTAGCACCCCGCCAGACATGGTCGTGCGCCGCCGCGCGACCCCCAGTCGCCATGCACCGCGTCGAGCACCACCTCTGTCTCCCAGAGCGTGCGATGCTGCCGACCAAATGCCACCACCCCTAGCCGTGCTTTCAAGTCGTAGATGACCGCCAGGAGGCAAGCCACCGTCCGCCTATGCCGCCCATGCCGATAGCATCCTGTATCATCGTCACCGACGAGCTCACCGCCATGCCGCTCGGTCTCCTCGTCGCCCTATAAATGGAGCCCTCCCTAGCACAAACTCCTCACACCATTCCACTCCCTTCTCATCACTGATCCTTCCCCACCTCTCGTTGGAGCCGCTCGAGCCCTAGTTCGCCGGAATTGCGCCGAAGGAGCCTGCTGCAGAGGAGGAGAAGGTGTCGTTGATTTCATCCACCCCATGAGCTGCCGTGACCTCGCTTGAGCTCGTCGTCGTCCACCAGTTCGTTTGCCCGCCTCACCGCAGTAGCTGGAACCCTGTTATACCCCCATTGCACCCCCACCGAGCCGCTAGGGTTAGTTCTCGCCGGCAACCTGTTCGCAGGGGACGACACTCCCCAGCCGTAGATCTTCTTTTTAATCGCACGGTCCACATTGCCTTGTACCGCTTCGCGTTTGATGTACCGCTGACCTGCGGGACCCCCCTGTCAGTTGTCATCCGCACCGCGGAGCGCCACTGGGCCGGCCCATTAGTTTTCCCACGCTAGCCCACGAATTCAAATTTATGTTTTTCAATTTAAGTTTGAACTTAGTTCCGTCCCCTAGTTTGAAAATCATTTTAGAGAGATTTACAAATCCAAATGGAGTGATTCCAATTGTGTTGGAAAGCTTCTGAAAAGATCTATCTTAGACCGTTGGATTTAATTCATTGAGAGTTAGACATCTCCCCTAGTAAAAATTAACAAGATAGAAGCTTTTGCACACTCAAACATTTTTATAAAATCAAAAATAGATTTTAAGTTGATTCCAACTCTCAAAAACCACATTTAACCATACCTATCTAAATATGTAAAAATATTAAGGTTTGCATCTAGTGACTTGGGACTAGTACCAAAATAATGCTATATAGGCATTTCTAGTCACTTTAAATCATTAATTTTTAAACTTAAACCTATTTAAATGTGATCCAACCCTTAAATCACATTCCCACGTATTAGAATATGTGGTGATGACATGTGTCCACATGATCCCATATTTTAAGTGGTGAATATTAAATCTTAGTTATTTTTCAATGAGTAGAAATTACTTTTCTCAAATAAAAAGAATGAAACTAGTTAATAAAACCTTGTGATGCTTGTGATGATAGTAGATCATCAAATGTGTGCCTTAGAGTGCTAAGTATACTAGTTAAGCATTGTTTGGTGACTGTGTACTTCTTATGTATTTATAGATGATAATACTGACCAAGCTTTTGAGGAGGAGGATTGTTATCAAGAGGAGGAAGAAAACTTCAACCACTGCACCAACCAAGGCAAGCTATTGTCAGCAAGCTAGAATTAAGCTAGATGATTTGAAGAAAGATGCTTTAGGCATGCTTTGGTTATACCACCTTGACTAGTACCTATTCCAGGTTTACTTTCAAGCTTTTACTTTCTCTACTTTACCATTTCCCTTACTTGTTTTGAAGGTAGCATAAAAAGTATAAAATTTGACCCATCCAGATAACCTTAGATGTCATTCTATAGCATGAGATTGATCTTATCTTTCCACCTTAGTGAACACTCATAACTTAGTAGCTTAGAGCTAGATGAAAACTTGAGTCACTTTAGATGGCAACACTTGGTGAAAATGAATTATGAAAACCTTGGAATGATGAGTCATTCTATTGAGATGTTTTGACATGTGTTGATAAACACAAATGGTTTGTGATGATGAAAATGTTCAGGCATGAGCCTTAACCCTTTTACAAAACTGATGGTTGGATTCGGATGCGATACCATTCCAATTTTACCGTACAACCACAATACCTGAATTGGGTAAGGCTTAGCTGGAAATTTATATGCATTAGTATTAGTTCCCTCGCGGGAGAGGTTTGAGCTGAGGCTACCTCTCAATGTTGTCCACCTATGCAGCGCCCAAGATGACAGATGGTCATGGTTGGGAGGCCATACTCATAGGAGAGGTGCTTATACTAGGGTGTGTAAAGGAAAGGTTATGTTTGATTATCTGCATACTAAGTATGATGATTCAGGGTTATCCCTGATAGATGTATCGAATCTTGTGATGAAAGTGTACCACCTCTGCAGAGTGTCAAACTATTCGAATAGCCGCGTCCACGGTTATGGGCAGTTGGAGTGGCCATACTGTTTTGTTGTCAGATGTTTTCAAAATAACTTATGAAATGAATGATGAATCTTGACTCTACCACAACAGGGTTGTGACAATGACACTAGCTTCCCATCTTAAGTGATTCTAGAACTTTATTTTATATTTCTTTGTTTCTAAACTCAGCTTAGGTTTCAAACTTAACTTTATAGTCAAAATCAGAGTTAGCATTTCCATTAGTACTATCTTACTTGTTAGTGGTAGTTTGCGAGTACTTAAAGAGTACTCATGGCTTTTGTCCCTGGCTATTCCTATGGTCATACTATGAAGGAGACTACCAAGATGACGGTCAGCAGGACGGCTATGATAACTAGGACTATATGGCTTCGTTAGCATTGCTTGTGCCCCTGAAGATGGACCCCACCGCTACACTTATCTTTTATTCCGCTGCTTGTTGTATTAAGACTGTATCATGAGATCCTTATTTGTGTAAGACCTTATTTATAGTTTGTAATGGATGATGTACTGTGATATCCAATCTGTTATGTCTCGCAAAAATGGTAATCCTGGGATTGCGAGATATGGCATAACATGCATCTAGGATTTAAAATACGGGTGTTGACAAGTTGGTATCAGAGCCATCCTGACCATAGGAGACCCTAGTTAGAATGGAACTCTACACCAAAAACTTAATTTCAAAACCAAAGTGAGTATTTATGAAAAACTATTTCCTCTCTTACCCTTGGGAATTCATTCTTTCTCAAAAAATTCATGTTCCTCAAATTTTTAAATTACTACTTAAATTTTGACACACTTGATCACTTCACTAACTTCCTCATCCTTAATTCTTGTAAATGGAGACTCAGTTCAGCAAGTTCTACCAGTTGGGCAATGGAGGCCAACTGATCTTCGAAAGGGACCTAGATTCACTGTCGGAGTTACTGGGAAGCCCACATCCGGAGTTTCTTGGAGCTCAACATCCAGGACCCCTAGGAGAAGATTTACAGTGGCTAGTCACCGCTGGTCTTCGAGGAAGCATCGAAGCACCAACGTTTGGGAGAATCCAGTTCTCCATAAGAGAGAACAACTGGCTAGATGGATTAGCCAGGGCAATGCATGAAGCTCTCGCACGTCTATGTGCCCTTAGAGTCAACCAAATCCAAGGAACCCGTTTTTCTCACTATGCAAGACATGACTTCATGGGAATGCCGATGGAGATTCCAAGTCATCCAGAGCTGAAGCGTCAAGTGGAGAATCTTGACTTCCTATTGTACGATCGCTAGAAGGAGTTGGACAATGCTAGGGAATTTGCCAATCACAACCGTGCCATTGCCGACCAGAAGGCCCAGACTTTCTCACTGCTTGTAAACGACCGTTAGTCTCTTCGCCTCTAGCGCGAGAAGAAGGATTGCACCATCGCCCATCTTTGCAAGAAGGTGGCCGACCTCGAGAAGACCGTCAAGGAGCAAGAAGCTCAGCTTGCAGCAAAGGAGGAAGAAGAGGAGGGTGAAGACATCCAGGGAGACATGGATTCTTACCTCAGCAATGATGATGACTTTCTGGAGGAGGATGTTGTGGACTTCTACACTGACGATGAGGACTCCGACTTCATCGACGATGACTAGATGCACTAGAGCACAGTCGTAGCTTGAGATGTATCGGTCCCACTGTATCGTAGCTTACATAATGGTTCTTAAAACCATCTGTTTTCATTGTTGTGGTGTGTGTGTTTGTATCGTGTGCTTGTTTGAGTGAATGAAATGGAGTTAGTTGCAAAACCTGAGTCAAACTCAAAGTTTTACCTTTGAAACCAAAACCATGAACCTTAGAAATTTCCCTCTTACCCCTTCATCTACATCAATCTTCAGATGACTCGTGGAAACCTAGGAGGGAACAGCTCATCACAAGACCCAATGCTGCAGATTATGCAGATGTTAGTTGCAGACTATGAAGCAAGCAGGGCAGAGTGCCAGGCCAACTTAGCAACATTGCAGCAGATAGCTCAGATGGCCCAAAACAACCAAGGGCATGGAAATCAGGATCATCATGGATCCAAACTCAAAAACTTTCAGAATACCAATCCCCCAATCTTTAACCAGGCTGAAAACCCACTAGATGCTGACGACTGGTTACAAACAATGGAAAACAACTTAGAAGTAGCATGAGTTGATGACAACAAGAAAGTTCTCTTTGCCACCCACTACCTGGCAGGAGATGCAAGAGCTTCGTGGACTAGTATCCGTAACATGAACCATGGTCAAGTGATGACATGGGAAGCCTTCAAAATCAAGTTCAGCCGCACCCACGTGCCGCAGGGTCTAGTCACTAGAATGAGGGATGAGTTCCGTGACTTGAAGCAAGGCAGAATGACTATGGTGGAGTACCATGATAGGTTCCTGTCGCGTGCAAGATATGCCCCTGATGAGATCAACACGGAGGCCAAGAAGAAGGAGAGATTCCTGAACGGACTGCATGATGAGATGTAGACTGTCCTCGTCAACATCTGCTTCGAGGATCTCGAAGAGCTAGTCGACTCTGCCATTCGGATGGAAGGGAAGATTAATCAGGCAAACGACAACCGCAAATGTCGTATGATGCAGCAATCTGGATCCAGCAGTCACCAGAAGTACCGTCCCAACCCCTCACCAGGATATGCACCAAGGAAGAAGCGACCTCCAATGTCTCGCCCAAGCTACCCCAACCGTAGCGGAGGCAATGTGAAGTCCGGAGGAAACAACAACAACAACTTCGGTAACACCAACAATTTCAACCGTGCCCCTCCCAAGAGCAACAACAACAACAACAACACTGCACCCAAAACTGGCAGTAATGATGTGCCTGTTGTAGCAAAAGACAAGTCCCAGATAACCTGTTTCGAGTGTGGAGTGAAGGGCCACTATTCCAATGAGTGTTCCAAGAAGACTGCTGCCACTGCCAATGTGAATGCCCTAGCTCAACAACAACGTCGTGTTCAACTAGGGAGAAGGTTTACCCCAGGAAACCCTCACAACCGCATCGACCGTCTCTTCCACATGAACGCCGAGGAAGCCCAAGAAGCGCCAGACGTAGTGCTGGGTTTGTTTTCTATCAACTCAGTTTTAGCAACGGTATTGTTTGATTCGGGACCATCGCATTCATTTGTCACCAAAGAATTTGCATGCACTAGTAAGATTCACCCAACCAACCTGAAGCATGTCATGATAGTTCAAATCCACGATTCAACTAGAAAAGCTAGAAAAATTTGCAAAGCTGTGCCTATCAGAATGCATGGGATAGATTTTTATGCCAAACTAATCGTACTCGGAACCAAAGGATTGGAAGTAGTACTAGGTATGGACTGGATGTCAAGGCATTAAGGACTGATAGACTGTGCTAAGAAAGCCATCACCATGACCAGCAGCTCTGGAGTCATAGTAGAGCATGTATCTCAAACCTTACCCCATCAATTCAAGTGCAACAAGAGTCTAGCCCTGACACCATAGACCAAGTCAGAGTAGTCTGTAAATACCCCGACGTATTCCCAGATGAATCGCCAGGTATGCCCCCGGATAGGGATCTTGAGTTCATTATCGAACTAGTCCCCGGAACCGGACCCATAGCCCAGAGACCCTATAGCATGAACCCCTCAGAGTTAGTGGAACTGAAGAAGCAGTTGGATGCCATGTTAGCAATAGGCTTGATTCAACCAAGCGCATTGCCATGGAGATCACCAGTGTTATTCGTCGACAAGAAAGATGGAGGAAACTGTTTGTGCATAGATTACAGAAAACTGAATGACGTCACCATCAAGAACAAGTACCCCTTGCCAAAAATAGAGGATCTATTTGATCAGTTGACTGGAGCCCAAGTATTTGTTGGAGATATGCCCAAGAGGCAATAATAAAGTGGTTATTATTATATCTTTATGTTTATGATAAATGTTTACATCCCATGCTATAATTGTATTATTAGGAAACACTAATACATGTGTGTTTTGTAAACATAAAAGAGTCCCTAGTAAGCCTCTTGTTAAACTAGCTTGTTGATTAATGGATGATCATGGTTTCCTGATCATGGATATTGGATGTCGTTAATAACAAGGTTATATCATTAGGAGAATGATGTGATGGACACACACACCCATAGTAAGCGTAGCATAAGATCAAGTCATTAAGTTCGTATTCCTGTAAGCTTTTAAATGCATAGTAACCTAATCCTTCGACCATGAGGTTATGTTAATCACCATCACCGGATGGATACTTTGATGACATCAAACGCCGCTTCGTAACTGGGTGGTTATAAAAGTGTCATTGGGTATTCTGAAAGTATGTGTTGAAGCGCATGAACCAAGATTGGGATTTGTCCATCCATATGACGGATAGATATGCTCTGGGCCCTCTCGGTGGAATGTCATCTAGTTAGCTTGCAAGCATGTGACTAGGTCACAAGGGATGACATATCACGGAACGAGTAAAGAGTACTTATCAGTAACGAGGTAGAACTAGGTATGGAGATACCAACGATCAAACCTCGGATAAGTATAGTATCGCGAGACAAAGGGAATTGGTTTCATATGTAAATGGTTCAATCGATCGCGAAGTCATCGTTGAGTATGTGGGAGCCATTATGGATCTCCAGGTCCCGCTGATGGTTATTGATAGGAGATGTGTCTCTATCATGTCTACATATTCACGAACCGTAGGGTGACACACTTAAGGTTCGAAGTTGTTTTAAGTAGATATGGAATGTGCGTTGGATACCGAATGTTGTTCGGAGTCTCGGATTGGATTCAGGACATCACGAGGAGATCCGGAATGGTCCGGAGAATAAGATTCATATATAGGAGATCATTTTATGAGTTAGGAAATGTTTCGGAGTGTTTGTATGAGGATTCTAGAAGGTTTCGGAATGTTCCGGAAGGTTCTAGAAGATATCTTGGAGTTTGCTTGAAAATCAAGATAGGGATCAAGGAGTCCTGGTGGGTCAAGACACGGATTCGTGGGGGAGGAGGACTCCTCCCCCCTCCCCAAATTCGTTGGCCATAGAGGAGGGGAGTCCTACAAGGACTCCCCCTCCCCAGGCGCGCCTCCTCCCCTTAAATAGAAGGGCAGGGGCGCCCCCTCCACACACGCTCTCATACCGTCTAATCTCTGCCGCCTCTCTCCTCCACCATATTCTGCACAGGCATAGGCGAAGCCCTGCAGAATTCTCTACTCCACCACCACCACCACGCCGTCGTGCTGCTGGGATTCCGTGGAGAAGATCTACTACCTCCGCTGCTCGCTGGAACGGGGAGAGGAAGGTCTGCTTCGACTCCGCACGTGTGACCGTCTGCGGAAGCACTGCCGAATCGTGGCGCCGGAAGGATCGTCTACTTGACCGAGGGCGGAAGCGCTGCTGGAACGCGACGCCGGAAGGATCGTCCACACGATCTTGAGATCGGCAAGTGATCGACTACATCATCCACGAGATCTAATCTCGTTAACACTTTCGGATCTACGAGGGTTAGTTCCCATCTATCTCATTGCTCATGTCTAATAGATTAGATCTTGGGTTTTATCTGGATTAGATCTAGGTTTTGTTCGTTCTTGCGGTAGAAATTTTTTGTTTTCCATGCTACGAACCCATCAGTGGTATCAGAGCCGTATCTATGCGTAGATCTGTTGCACGAGTAGAACACAATGTTTTTGTGGGCGTTGATGCTTTTGTTGTCGGTGTCTTAGCGTGTACTTTGCATCTTGCTGCATGGTGGGATGAAGCGTCTCGGGCTAACATTACATGTCATCGTACATGAGACTTGCTCCACGCTTGACGTGCAACTTGCTTTGCACAAGTGGCTTTGCGGGTGTCTGTCTCTCCCACCATAGTTAAGATTCAATTTACAATGAGCATCTTGACAACACTTGTATCAACGTTGTGGTCCTTGTTCGTAGGTAAGATCGGTCTTATGCGAACGCCCCAAACCACGTAAAACATGCAAAGAAAATTAGAGGCGTCTAACTTGTTTTTGCAGGGGTTTTGTGATGTGATATGGCCATCATGTGATTATGATTATATTTAATGTATGCAATGATCCTTGTTGTAATATGGCAACCGGCAGGAGCCTAATGGTTGTCTTTTAATTCTGGTAAGACCTGCGTGTCTATTCATCTTGTAATAGCTTTATTCCAAGTAGTTGTAATAGTTGCAAGTGATGATGGACAACCATGAAGCGGCGCCACTGATCTTGACGCAATGCTGGTGATGATGGAGATCATGTTCGTGCTTTGAGATGGAGATCAAAGGCGCAAGAAGAAAAGGCCATATCATATCACACATATTATGAATTGCCTGTGATGTTAATCCTTTATGCATCTTGTATTGCTTAGAACGCGACGGTAGCATTATAAGATGATCCCTCTCACTAAATATCAAGTAATAAAGTGTTCATCCTTAGTTGGCACTGTTGCTAAGACTCATCGTTTCGAAGCATCTCGTGATGATCGGGTGTGATAGACTCTACGTGTGCATACAACGGGTGCAAGCCAGATTTGCACATGCGGAAACTAAGGTTAACCTTGACGAGCCTAGCATGTACAGACATGGTCTCGGAACACAGAATACCGAAAGGTAAAGCATGAGTCATATGGATGATATGATGAACATGTTGATTGTTCGCCTTTAAAGCTACATCATCTCACGTGATGATCGGACTTGGTGTAGTGGATTTGGTTCGTGTAATCACTAAAACAACTCGAGGGATGTTGTTTTGAGTGGGAGTTCATTTGTAATTTGGATTAGTCGAACTCAATTTATCATAAACACAATCATAGTGAATTTGCATAGTTTGTTGTAGTCATTGGCATCCGTTCACCACCTTACGCTTAGTTATAGTTGAGATAGTGGAACTATAGAAATTCTGGATATTTGCTTTACGAACTGGTATCGTATTGTTTTGAGTGTCAATTAAAATTTATAAGTCCTATTGCAAACTTTCAGCAAACTCAATTTACTCCATGAAGTTTAATAAATAGTATTAAATCAAGAGTAACAATTCTAGTGTTAGTATCTAATGTATCATGTTAGCCTCCATGGTTCTTGATACTCAAAAGATTGTTTTTAATATCAAGTTTATCTAAGAGCTGAAAGCAATGTTTCAGAAACAATCATATGTGAAAGGCATTGCGATATCTAAAACAATGTGTTGGTTACAACATGATAGAGTAAACGTCCTCATATTTGATGAGAATTGGTGAAGGTTGGAGACGCTAGTCGTCCTAATCCTCCAAAAGGTTTTGAAAAAGAAACATTATACTCACAATTCACCTTTATAAGCTGTAGCAGCTTGATCATGAAAGTTGTCATGATAAGGATGAATAGAAGATGTAAGTAAAATGTTTACTACGCAAAAAGATTACTAAAGAATGGATTTTTGAAAGAACACCAAACATTTGATGATGGTGATCCACCTCAAAGTGCAAGTCCAAAGGTATTAGTAGTTGACTATATACGCTTTGTACCATGTGTCATGTTGATGACACCGCTATTGATGTTAATAGATTCTTTAAAAAAATAGAAATTGCTGAAAGAGAATCTATAAAATATTTGGCAGAAAAGAAAAGATTGGAGATGTCCAACTTAGGCACATAGAAGATATACATGTTATGGTTGTATTCCTTGCTTGTTAAACAATGTGGTTCTCCGGTATTGGATACCGAATTGGTTGGTATGCTATGTCATACAGGACAACGTAATTCATGAACTACAATGGCCTAAGTAACTAGCAAGAGAATAAGTGATGATGTTCATCGAAAACAAACAAAGGGTTGTTGTGTTGCTCGTTAACATCAAAGCTTGCCTTCAAGATTTGTTTCAATAATTTTTATTTTGTTCCGGTATTACGAAAACAATGGTTGTTCAAATAATTACCGTATTCCATAAAGGATGGATGAACTTTTACAAGTCTTGTGGGAGAAATCACATCCATAAACACTATTGCTAAAATGTCGCAAGAAAAAAGATTGAAAGATCACTTGCGAAGTGACATCGCCGTTTAAATTATATTGGAAAGAAAACATGAAGAAACTCCATGTTGATCGAATTTTGGAGTCTTTTGATTTTGATCAAATGACGCTTGTGAAACTTTCTACAGATAATTAAAACTTCGTTCATAGGCCAAAAGGAACGAATGACTGGCTTATTGGAACTTGTACATATAGATGTATGAAGCCCATTATGTAGTCAAGAGCGATGGATTTCAACTTCATATGCTTTCTCCGAGAATTTGAGTGAATATATGTATATTTACTTAATAAGGAGGAAGTATGAAACATTTGAAAATTGATCAAAGACTTTCAAGATGAAGTTGAAAATCATTGTAACAAGAAAATAAAGAGTTTATGATTCGATCATAAAGGAAGATATTTGAGTTGCATGTTTAGCAAAAACACCTAAGACTTGAGGAATTGTTCTATGATTTGTGTTTCCCGATAAACCATAGGATTATGGCATATTCGAGAGATAAAATCAAACCATGTTTGAGATGGTAAGATCAAGGGTGTCATTTATAAAACTGCCATTATGTTTTTAAAGATTAAAGCTTTAGTGACTACCGCTTTTACACTGAAAAGATCTCCATCGTGATCCGTTGAAATGACACCATATAAGTCATGGTTTGGGATAAAACCCGAATTGTCTTTTCTTAAAATTTTGGTATGTTATGCATAAGTAAAATGTTTACAACCAAAGTCGGATAAGCACGTCTTTGTAGGTTATCCCAAAAAAAAAATTGTTGGGAATTTCTCCATAACACTGAGGACAAAAGAGTTTGTTACTTGGAACATCAAGTTTCTTGAGAAGGAATTTTTCGTGAAAAGTTAAGTGGGAGGACAATAGAACTTTGATAAGGTTGTGGAACCTTAGCTATATGTGCTAAGTAGCGCAGCGCCGGAAAGTGTCCAAGTGACGGCCAAAATGCTCATGGCTCTCGTGATTACAAAAGGTGTGATCTCGGAGATTAGAGTTCCTATAGAACCATGTGGGTCAGTAAGAATCAAATAGTAAGATTTGATAAGCAAGTCGTTATTGTTTTGACAATGATGAACCGACTACATGCAAAGAAGCGATGATGGGCCCTGACTCCATAAAATGACTAGAAGTCATGGAATCTGTGATAGCATCCATACACGAGAAATCAAGTTTCTGAACTTTGAAGACCCTCCGGAAAGGCGTGAAGCCTATCGGTCGTGTTTGTATCTATAAAGAAATAGACATGGATGTTTCAAATCTATGAAATAGTCGACATGTCGGAAAGAGTTTACGACAATGTTCAAGGAATTGACTATGATAAGATTTGATCTTTCATAGCGATATTTAGTCTGGACGGATTAATGTAGCAACCACTACATATATTTTGGTATATGGTAGTTGAACAAACAAAACAAGTTCTTCTAATAGAATAGTTACCTAGGACGTGTACATGACACGATCCAAAGGGTTTTGTTAATTCAAAGGATGCTAAAAGAGTATGCAAAACTTCAATGGTTGAAGTAAGCATAGCGGAGTTGGAATCTTCACCATGATGAAACTGTTAAAAGAGTTTAAATTCATCGGAGATGATGAAGATGCTTGCATTTGCAAGAAATTAAGTGGGAGCACTGAGACATATTTCTAATACATTATATAGAGGACACATTGTTGATTGGAAATGATGTATCTTGAATTGACGCAGGTTAAGAATTTCATTTCGATGAAAGACTTAGGCATAACCCAGGAATTAGGCATCAATGTCTATATGAATAGATTGAGGCGCTAATATGGTTTTGCCAAATGTACATAGATAAGATGTTGAATGAGTTCAATATGGAAACAACAAGAAAGGTTCTTGATGCACGGAAAGGACTGAATCAAGATTTGAGTGTGTTGACACGAGATTCAAGTGTTTTGACACTTGGTGAAATTACAAGAATATTTTGATCAATCATTCTTTGAGATGTACACATCCAGATATGTCCTATGCTCTAAATGTTATGAGCATATATCAGAATGATTCATAAGATGATCATTGGACAATAGTAAAGATATTCTTATGAGCTTTGGAAGAACTAAGAATATATCATGTATAAGTGACAAATAGTTAAAGGTAGTTCATTGTAAAGTGTTACATTGATACTAGTTTTGTCACAGGATACAAATTAAGTTTATCTCAATTTAAACTATGGGTGGCACAATGTAATGAAAGGAAGTTCCATAACGGATTTGGTTGAGTACCAAAGTTAAAACATTGTGACAGATACTACAACAAAAGGCTAAGTATATAAACTGCTATAGTAGCAGCAAAGGAGGGCATTTGTGTTAAGTAGTTTGTTATCAAACTAGGTGTGGTTCATAGCAGGATAATACTATGAAGATACATTGTATGACAATTGTATCAACAAGATTTAATCCCGAGGAACTAAAGGTCTCACCAAAGGACCAAATTTATACAATGCCATCTCACTGGAGAATGAGTAATGCGCAGAGACGCAAGGACATGCAAATACACACAGACCTGGAAGTGTCAGATCCGAAGATTATGTTTACCACTAGCAATAGTGTCTATACAACACCAGAAAGCCATAGGTGTTGAATGCACAAGTTTTTAACTAGATTATTGACTCTAGTGCAAGTGGGAGACTGTTGGAGATATGCCCAAGAGGCAATAATAAAGTGGTTATTATTATATCTTTATGTTTATGATAAATGTTTACATCCCATGCTATAATTGTATTATTAGGAAACACTAATACATGTGTGTTTTGTAAACATAAAAGAGTCCCTAGTAAGCCTCTTGTTAAACTATCTTGTTGATTAATGGATGATCATGGTTTCCTGATCATGGATATTGGATGTCGTTAATAACAAGGTTATATCATTAGGAGAATGATGTGATGGACACACACACCCATAGTAAGCGTAGCATAAGATCAAGTCATTAAGTTCGTATTGCTGTAAGCTTTTAAATGCATAGTAACCTAATCCTTCGACCATGAGGTTATGTTAATCACCATCACCGGATGGATACTTTGATGACATCAAACGCCGCTTCGTAACTGGGTGGTTATAAAAGTGTCATTGGGTATTCTGAAAGTATGTGTTGAAGCGCATGAACCAAGATTGGGATTTGTCCATCCATATGACTGATAGATATGCTCTGGGCCCTCTCGGTGGAATGTCATCTAGTTAGCTTGCAAGCATGTGACTAGGTCACAAGGGATGACATATCACGGAACGAGTAAAGAGTACTTATCAGTAACGAGGTAGAACTAGGTATGGAGATACGAACGATCAAACCTCGGATAAGTATAGTATCGCGAGACAAAGGGAATTGGTTTCATATGTAAATGGTTCAATCGATCGCGAAGTCATCGTTGAGTATGTGGGAGCCATTATGGATCTCCAGGTCCCGCTGATGGTTATTGATAGGAGATGTGTCTCTATCATTTCTACATATTCACGAACCGTAGGGTGACACACTTAAGGTTCGAAGTTGTTTTAAGTAGATATGGAATGTGCGTTGGATACCGAATGTTGTTCGGAGTCTCGGATTGGATTCGGGACATCACGAGGAGATCCGGAATGGTCCGGAGAATAAGATTCATATATAGGAGATCATTTTATGAGTTAGGAAATGTTTTGGAGTGTTTGTATGAGGATTCTAGAAGGTTTCGGAATGTTCCGGAAGGTTCTAGAAGATATCTTGGAGTTTGCTTGAAAATCAAGATAGGGATCAAGGAGTCCTAGTGGGTCAAGACACGGATTCGTGGGGGAGGAGGACTCCTCCCCCCTCCCCAAATTCGTTGGCCATAGAGGAGGGGAGTCCTACAAGGACTCCTCCTCCCCAGGCGCGCCTCCTCCCCTTAAATAGAAGGGCAGGGGCGCCCCCTCCACACACGCTCTCATAGCGTCTAATCTCTGCCGCCTCTCTCCTCCACCATATTCTGCACAGGCATAGGCGAAGCCCTGCAGAATTCTCTACTCCACCACCACCACCACGCCGTCGTGCTGCTGGGATTCCGTGGAGAAGATCTACTACCTCCGCTGCTCGCTGGAACGGGGAGAGGAAGGTCTGCTTCGACTCCGCACGTGTGACCGTCTGCGGAAGCGCTGCCGAATCGTGGCGCCGGAAGGATCGTCTACTTGACCGAGGGCGGAAGCGCTGCTGGAACGCGACGCCGGAAGGATCGTCCACACGATCTTGAGATCGGCAAGTGATCGACTACATCATCCACGAGATCTAATCTCGTTAACGCTTTCGGATCTACGAGGGTTAGTTCCCATCTATCTCGTTGCTCATGTCTAATAGATTAGATCTTGGCTTTTATCTGGATTAGATCTAGGTTTTGTTCGTTCTTGCGGTAGAAATTTTTTGTTTTCCATGCTACGAACCCATCAGTATTCTCAAAGATTGATCTTAGGACTGGTTATCGCCAACTTAAGATTCGTGCAACGGATATTCCGAAGATCGCCTTTACTACTCGCTCTGGTTTATACGAGTATATGGTTATGTCTTTTGGATTAACCAATGCCCCCGCTTATTCATGAATCTCATGAATAAGATCTTTATGAATTTCTTAGATAAGTTTGTCGTTGTGTTTATCGATGATATTCTTATCTACTCCAAGTCAGAAAAAGAGCATGAGCAACATCTGAGAGTTATCCTAGAAACCCTGAGAGAGCATCGGTAGTATGCCAAATTCAGCAAGTGTGAGTTTTGGCTGAAAGAAGTAGGATTCCTAGGACATATTGTGTCTGCCGAAGGAGTCTCTGTTGATCCTGCCAAGATCAAAGATGTCGAAGAATGGGAAGCCCCAACCACTCAAACCCAAGTCCGTGGATTTCTCGGATTAGCGGGATATTACCGCAAGTTCGTAGAAGGATTCTCTAGCATTGCCAACCCCATGACCCAATTGGTAAAGAAGGACAAGAATTTTGAATGGACTGACAAATGTGAAGCCAGTTTCCAAGAGCTAAAGAAGAGATTGATTTCAGCCCCAATATTGATCATGCCAGATATCAAGAAGCCATTTGATGTGTATTGTGATGCATCCAAGATTGGTCTCGGATGTGTATTGATGCAAGAAGGCAAAGTCATCGCTTATCTGTCTCGACAACTAAAGAGGCATGAGCAGAACTATCCGACCCATGATCTTGAGCTAGCAGCTATGGTTCTAGCGTCGAAGACATGGCGTCATTACCTTATGGGTAATCGCTGTGAGATTTACTCAGATCACAAGATCTTGAAGTATATATTCACTCAGAAGGAGCTGAATATGAGGCAAAGGAGATGGATAGAGTTAATCAAGGATTATGACCTTGACATTCACTATCACCCCGGCAAAGCCAATGTGGTAGCGGATGCTCTTAGCAGATTGCCGTGTAGGCTAAACACCATGATCAAGGAGAAGCAGCCAAGTTTGTATGAGGAGTTCGAGTAGTTTAGAACTGAGATAGTTAGCAAAGGATTCCTAGCTAGCATTGAACTTCAGCGCACTTTGATTAGTCAAATCAAGGAAGCCCAGAAGGGAAATGAAAGTATCGACAGAATCAAACATCGTATGGGTACATGAAAGGTACCTGGATTTACCGAAGACGAAGAAGGAGTTCTGTGGTACAAAGGAGGTATCTGTGTGCCCGCAGATTTGGAGATAAAGTAAGTTATCATGCAGGAAACTCATGATACTCTTTATTCTATCCACCCCAAAGGAACAAAGATGTATCAAGATTTGAAAGAGCAATTTTGGTGGCACAAGATGAAGAGAGAAATTGGGAGGTACATCGCCAAGTGTGACATCTGTCAAAGAGTCAAAGCAGAGCATCAGAGACCCGCGGGACTGTTCCAACCATTGCATATTCTAGAATGGAAATGGGATTCCATCATAATGGACTTTATCACTGGGTTGCCTACTTCTAGTAAGGGAAATGACTCAATCTGGGTCATCGTTGATAGACTGTCCAAGGTAGCTCACTTTATACCTGTCAAGAAAACCTACCAGAGTTCGAAGATAGTAGAGTTGTATATTGCTAGGATTGTTAGTTTGCATGGAAACCCCAAGACCATAGTATCAGATCGAGGAACCCAGTTTACCTCGCGATTTTGGCAGAAAGTCCATGAAGGATTAGGAACCAAGTTGAATTTCAGCACCACTTATCACCCACAAACTGATGGACAGACTGAGCGAGTCAACCAAATCCTAGAGGATATGATAAGAGCTTGTGTGTTAGAGTACGGATCAAAAAGGGAAGACTGCCTGCCTTTCGCAGAACTTTCATATAACAACAGTTATCAAGCCAGTTTGCAGATGGCACCATTTGAGTTCCTATACGGAAGAAAGTGTCGCACCTCGTTGAATTGGTCGCAAGTAGGAGAGAGTCAGATCATTGGACCCGACATTCTCCGAGAAGCTAAAGAGAAGGTTCACAAAGTCCGTGAGCACCTCAAGACCGCCCAGTCCAGACAGAGGAGTTATGCTGACAAGAGAAGGAGAGACCTGACTTTCAATGTCGGAGATTTTGTATATCTCAAGGTTTCACTTTAGTCTGAAAGGAAAGCTAGCCCCCAGATATATCGGACCCTTCAAGATTCTGAACCGTCGAGGAGAAGTATCGTATCAACTGGAACTGCCAGAAGAGATCTCAGCCATCCACAATGTGTTCCATATCTCGTTACTTCGCAAATGCCTAGAAGTGCCAGAGAAGACTAAAGTTTTCAAGAACATCGATCATCGAGCTGTTGAGATCAATAATTACCTGACATATCGTGAAGTGCCCATCCGTATCTTGGAGGAAGCTTACAGAACCACCAGAACCAGGAGTATCAAATTTCTCAAGATTCAATGTAGCAACCATACTGAAGAAGAAGCCACTTGGGAACGAGAAGATTACATTAGGACAGAGTTCCTAGATCTCTTTAGTTCCTAGTTTTCTTTCGTAAAATCTCGGGATGAGCTTTTGTTTAAGGGGGGAAGGTTTGTATCATCCCAAAACATTAATCCAAGTGATCAAGGTCCAAATCATCAAATTTAGAGTTAACAAAAACTTTTCCAATTAAAATTATTAAAGCATTCATATGTGTGTGCATTTAAATTAGGAGTTGATTTGAATTGCCTTGATTAAGTGATCCATTGCTTGTAAAATGATTCTTAGGTGAAATAAACATCATCTTGATCACTCCCAAACAAATCCCAAAGAAAAACAAATCAAAATGAATAAAAGAAAGAAATGGTCATTTGTGCCATTTTAACTACCATGCCTACTTTGGCTATTCCTAGAACTCAAAACCTAACAGAGACAAATGTGGATCTTTGCACCCCTTGCTAGTACATGTAGTAGTGTACCAAGGCCCACTGTGATCTACCAAAAACTTGCAAACACTAATTTTAAATGGCATTTGAAAATTGAATCTAGTGTATGTATCAAGATCCCACTTATTCAAATACCACTCAAATGAGCTCCATTTTCAAAACCCAAGCAACCACAGAGGCTTAAGCATGTGCCGAGCAAGTCCACCAAAAATCATTTAAAAATTCAAAACTTGAATTCTTGCGGCCATTTCTACACACGCCTTGCAGACAGAATCAAACTTAGCCTAACTTCTACTGTTTTGATCAAATCTTGTTGAGTAATTAGAGCTGCATTAATCACTCTTGTCCCCCCTGAGTCCAACCAGACCCTCACCGGCCTACCCCTAAGCCGCAGCAGTAGTGGAGCGCCGCCACTTTGTGGTCGCCGCCGGCCGATTGTGGACAGAGCGCTAAAGACCAGGCCACCCCATTCCAGCGCCACCACTAGCTCCGCCTAACGCTACTGTCGCCCCCTGTCCACCCCTCGATCACCCCCAGGCCCTAGACCACACCCCAGCATCGCCGCCTATTCTCTCTGCGCCGTGCTCAGCGCACGCCAGAGCGCGATCATCGCCAGCACGCAGCAGACCGCCACTTGCCACAAAATCGCGCACGCCGCTCTGCCTCGACCCCAGCACCCTGCCAGACACGGTCGTGCGCCGCCGTGCGACCCACAGTCGTCGTGCACCGCGTCGAGCACCGCCTCTGTCTCTTAGAGCGCGGGACGCTCCCGACCAAATGCCACCGCCCCTAGCCGCGCATTCAAGTCAGAGATGACCGGCAGGAGGCAAGACACCGTCCGTCCGTCTGTATAATCGTCACCGACGAGCTCACCGTCGTGCCGCCCGGTCCCCTCGTCACCCTATAAAAGGAGCCCTCCCCAGCACAAACTCCTCACACCATTCCACTCCCCTCTCAACACTGATCCTTCCCCGCCTCTCACCGGAGCCGCTCGAGCCCTAGTTCACCGCAATTGCGTCGGAGGTGCCCGCTGCAGAGGAGAAGGCGTCGTCGATTTCATCCACCCTAGGAGCTGCCATGACTTCGCCTGATCTCGCCGTCGTCCACCAGTTCATTTGCCCGCCTTGCCGCAGTAGCTGGAACCCTGGTATGCCCCCATTGCACCCCCACCGAGCCGCTAGGGTTATTTCATGCCGGCGACCTGTTTGCCGGGGACGACGCTCCCAGCCGTAGATCCTCTTTTTAATCGCACGGTCCACATTGCCCCGTACCGCTTCGCGTTTGATGTACCCCTGACCTTCGAGACCCCCCTGTAAGTTGTCATCCGCACCACGGAGCGCCACTGGGCCGGCCCGTTAGTTTTCCCTCACTAGCCCACGAATTCAAATTTAAGTTTTTCTATTTAAGTTTGAACTTAGTTCTGTCCCCTAGTTTGAAAATCATTTCAAAGAGATTTACAAATCCAAATGGAGTGATTCCAATTGTGTTGGAAAGCTTCTGAAAAGATCTATCCAAGCCCGTGGGATTTAATTCATTTAGAGTTAGACATCTCTCCTAGTAAAAATAACAAGACATAAGCTTTTGCACACTCAAACATTTTTATAAAATCAACAAAAATAGCTTTTGAGTTGATTCCAACTCTCAAAAATCACATTTAACCATACCTATCTAAATATGTAAAAATATTAAGGTTTGCATCCAGTGAATTGGGACTAGTACAGAAAATAATGCTATATAGGTATTTCTAGTCACTTTAAATCATTAATTTTTAAACTTAAACCTATTTATATGTGATCCAACCCTTAAATCACATTCCCACATGTTAGAATATGTGGTGATGACATGTGTCCACGTGATCCCATATTTTAAGTGGTGAATATTAAAACTTAGTTATTTTTCAGAGAGTAGAAATTACTTTTCTCAAATAAAATGAATGAAACTAGTTAATAAAACCTTGTGATGCTTGTGATGATAATAGATCATCAAATGTGTGCCTTAGAGTGCTAAGTAGACTAGTTAAGCATTGTTTGGTGATTGTGTACTCTGTATGTATTTATAGACGATAGTACCGACCAAGCTTTTGAGGAGGAGGAGTGCTATCAAGAGGAGGAAGAAAACTTCAACCACTACACCAACCAAGGAAAGCTATTGTTAGCAAGCTAGAATTAAGCTTGATGATTTGAGCAAAGATTCTTTCGGCATGCTTTGGTTATACCACCTTGACTAGTACCTATTCCATGTTTACTTTCAAGCTTTTACTTTCTCTACTTTACCATTTCCCTTACTTGTTTTGAAGGTAGCATAAAAACTATAAAACTTGACCCATCCAGATAACCTTAGATGTAATTCTATAGCATGAGATTGATCTTATCTTTCCACCTTAGTGAACACTCTTAACTTAGTTGCTGAGAGCTAGATAAAAACTTGAGTCACTTTAGATGGGAACACTTGGTGAAAATTAATTATGAAAACCTTGGAATGATGAGTCATTCTATTGAGATGTTTTGACATGTGTTGAGAAACACAAATAATTTGTGATGATGAAAATGTTGAGGCATGAGCCTTAACCCTTTTAAAAAACTGTTGGTTGGATTCGGATGCGATACCATTCCAATTTTACCGTACAACCACAATACCTGAATTGGGTAAGGCTTAGCTAGAATTTATATGCATTAGTATTAGTTCCCTCGCGGGAGAGGTTTGAGCTGAGGCTACCTCTCAATGTTGTCCACCTATGCAGTGCCCAAGATGACAGATGGTCATGGTTGGGAGGCCATACTTATAGGAGAGGTGCTTATACTAGGGTGTGTAAAGGAAAGGTTATGTTTGATTATCTGCATACTAAGTATGATGATTCAGGGTTATCAATGATAGATGTATCGAATCTTGTGGTGAAAGTGTACCACCTCTGCAGAGTGTCAAACTATTCGAATAGTCGCGTCTGTGGTTATGGATAGTTGGAGTGGCCATACTATTTCGTTGTCAGATGTTTTCAAAATAAGTTATGAAATGAATGATGAATCTTGACTTGACCACAACAGGGTTGTGACAATGACACTAGCTTCCCAACTTAAGTGATTCTAGAACTTTATTTTATATTTCTTTGTTTCTGAACTCAGCTTAGGTTTCAAACTTAACTTTATAGTCAAAATCAGAGTTAGCATTTCCATTAGTACTATCTTACTTGTTAGTGGTAGTTTGCGAGTACTTAACGAGTACTCATGGCTTTTGTCCCTGGCTATTCCTATGGCCAGACAATGAAGGAGACTACCAAGATGACGGTCAGCAGGACGACTATGATAATTAGGACTATCTGCCTTCGTCAGCATTGCCTATGCCCCTAAAGATGGACCCCACCGCTACGCTTATCTTTTATTCTACTGCTTGTTCTATTAAGACTGGATCATGAGATCCTTATTTGTGTAAGACCTTATTTATGGTTTGTAATGGATGATGTACTGTGATATAGAATCTGTTATGTCTCGCAAAAATGGTAATCCTGGGATTGCGAGGTATGGCATAACAGGCATCTAGGATTAAAAATCTGGGTGTTGACAATCATCTACCTTGAACATGAGAAGTCAAGCTAGTGTTTGATGAAGTATATAATATGAGTTGTATGGAGTAGTTGGAGGCATATTAGTTTAACCAAGCTAATACAACAACAAACTTGTATTATGGGAGTAACACCCTACCCAATCTAGAGGATTGATTTCAAATGTGATATAGTGAGGATTGAAATCTCGCAAGCCTTGGAAGTAGATGCAAGGTGAATATGGATGGAGTTAGAAGTAACTGGATTGACGGATTTATCCAGGGTAGTTAAGAAGTGCAAGTTGTGAAGTAAAGTAAGATTATGCAAGAGTGGATTAATTAAGTGAGAACTAAGTAGATGAATTCCTCAAGGATAGTTTAGAAATGGAAGTCATATATACTAGGAGAAGAATGAAAGAGGAGTATTGTTGAAGTGGCATGACCATGTCATCATATAATGATGGATATGGTGAAGTCTGATGGTTAACCTATTTAGGGAGAAGTGATCTTTGTGACTAAGGGTAAGATAGATTTGTAGAATATGTTTACGAAAGGAATTCCTTACCTAAGATAAGCTTAGTAAGGTATTAACGCAGGAGTGCTTGAGAAACCTTTAACCAACAGTATGTCAAGCCATGACAGAATCATGTTTACCTCTTTGTGTCAAACTCTTGATTAAAGAAGGTAGTTAAACCAATTCCTATTTTTAGTCAGCCAATGGATAGTATCTCTTAGTCCAATGAAATGTCGAAGAGATAAAAATAATACCAGTTGAGACTCTATGGATGGAAGCTTTATCCACTTTATAGGCTCAGACCTAATAAGAATCTAGTCTTATGGAATCATCAAGACCACATTAAGAAGTAATATTTATAGTTCACGCTAAGTTGAATTATTATCCATGGCTACAAGACAAGAAGACAAATTATCCTAACTGTTAATCTTCATCCATGCCCATAATAGAATATGAGATCATCAACTATTCTTCAAACTCATAATAGCTAACTGTGAATGAATAATTTCATTTCCCCATTAATGACTAATATTCATGAATAATGACATAACCAAGATTGTGCTAAGGAAATTCTCATATTAGACACCTAGTTGATTTGAGTAGAAGAAATCACCATATTTTGGAACCACCAGATTTAAAGCATTAATAAGGATATATATGAATTCTTATATGATGCCAAGTATGTATAAAATACTGTAGATGTCATTAGCCATTTTAAACCATTATCATTAAAATTATCAAGTGGAAACAAATCATCTTTAAGGGACTTTTAAATAAGAAGTAATTCCTAAAACCCTAATATTTTCCAATAAAACAATCCTTCATATTTGAATGGAAAATACTAAAAAGTAATATCAAACGATTTTGTTATATTAATCCATGTTGAACCTTAGTTGATTCGATGAATTTTGAATATGTAAATCATTGTATAAATTTAAATTAAAAAGGAAAACAGAAAACAGAAATAGAAAATGAATCAGAAAATAACAAAATAGAACCATGCCGCAGCCCAGTTCCTATTCCATGCCCGCGTGCAGCAACAACAAAAATCGCACACTTTGCTATGGCCCATCTCAGCCCAACACCAGCCCATGTACTTCTCTCACTCTCACAAACAAGTGGGACCAAAGGAGGACCGCAGGTTGAGTCAGCAAAGTTGCCAGGGGGTTTTCTGCATAAGTCACCATCGTCGTCACCCTCACACACACAAGTAGTTGCGTGTGCTCCGCTAATGCCGTATGCCACCATCAGCAAGCTTTCGACCGCCCCAATGAATCTCTGTTGCAAGGGAGGGGATAAGAACGCCACCACAATGCTCCTGTCCATCCTCATCCCCATTTCCCTCTCTCTCTCGTTCTTATCCTCTCCATAGAGGAGACCACCGAACCATAGCTCACCAGAGTTTGCTGTCCTCGCCACCACAGACCGCCTCTAAGCTAACCAAGGGCACCGCCAGGATTGCCATCATCTTCTCGTTCATCTCCAACTCGGCTCGCATGCAGGTGTGCTCCGAATCAACCAGAATTGAGCTCTGCATCCGACGTCGGCCACCGTAGATTCCATCGATTCCGACCACTACTCGTCTCGCCATAACGCCTAACATGCTTATGGTGAGCTTGCACAGCTTCCCACGCCCTTCACTATCATTATCTCGCCCTATATTGTCACTGCACTGTGCGCAACCGAGCACCGCCGCTAGTCACCATGGTTGTCGTTGCTTCGATGATCATTAGCAAGCGTAAACATCTTAGCTAGGTTCGCCTTGCTCCACTCGTTCGAATGAGCCCCTCCGTATGGCTTCTAGTGCCATAAATCGGCGTCGCCGCCATGCTTCGGTGAGGTTCCGGCGTGCTGACGTCAGGTGAGGTCAGTGTTGACCAGTCTGCGCCAACGTGGCTACATGTGGCCTCTAGCCCACATGTTTGTGACTATGTCTAGGATTAGTCTAAGTGTAAAAAGTATTTCCTATTTAAAAATTAGACAAAACATTATAAATTCAAGTATAAATATTTTCGAGAAATTTAATGATATGATAAATCTTGTTAATTTAATATCTTTTGTTTTATAACTCAGAAAAATATATGGTATATATCAAAATATTCAGAAAAAATAAAATCTATAATGTAAACTGATTGTTATAATTTATTCTCCAACTTAAATAAGATAAGAATTATTATTAATAAATCTCCTATTAGGGATAAATTTTAAATAAGTATATACTATTATTTAAAATTCATAAAAATAAGTATAATATATAAAAATTCTTAGAAAAATAAAATATACATTTATAAATTTATTTTGGACATTTTTGTGATACTTAACAAAATATTTATTATTTATAAAGTGATAAAACTTATAAAAATCATATATTATTAATTAAAAATCATAAAAATACATATAATATACCAAAATGATCACACAAATAAAATCTATCCTTTAAAAAATATCATTTTTCATAATTGAAGTAAAATAAAATGTAAAGGTCTAATAAATCTTATTTAAACCCTTTTTTTTAGTTTAATCCATTAAAAATATATAAATCTTTATTATTGGCTTTATCATTATTTATTTAACATCTAAAAGTGTAATAACAAGTTCCATTGATATTTAAGTGAAGTCAAGATAGGTCTAACCATTTTAAGTTGTACTTACTAAAACTACCATTTAAAAATTAAGTAAATCTTAGTCTCCAAAAAGATTTTATTAAATTATAAAATCATCAAGATTTAAGTACCAATTCTTTTACAAGTTTGGGAATCCACTTAAAAAGATAAACAAAGTTTTTAAGTATTTAACATGAGGCCATTCCCATGTTTGTAGAAATAAGTATTAATTCTATAATAAGTAAATGAGTTCATTCACTTATAAAATCAAGAGAACACCACTTCCATAAAGACATAATGCTTTTGTTTCACCTTCATGAAATGTTATAAAATGAACAACATGTAGTGTCATCTCATATTAAAGTTAGATAAATGTCCACTTGCTAGTGGAACAGCTATTCAAATGTGGTAATTGTTCTCTTCTTTAATACTACTAATTAATAAGAAAACCTTATAGGGTTAGCTTCAAGATTAAATGCTTCTACTTTGTAAAGTAATCTTTTTCTCAAAAGTTATTCTTTGAAGAAACATTAAAAGTAATCTTTAAGCATTTCTATAAAGGCTCTAATTGATTTAATAATCTTGCTTAAGAAATCTTTTAGATACCATGCCCCATTTGAGTGTTTTAATATTGTATGCTACTCATTGTATTTACATATTATCTCACACACTCACAAGCCTTAATAAGAAGCACAAATGTGAAGCTAATATAAAATTGAAACCATTCCCAGTTCCCAAACCCTAGATTAGATATGATTATTCCGAGGATTCACGTTTATCAAATTGCATTACATTACTTATGCATAATTGCATTCGGCTTCTTTAAACATTTTTCCTTACTGGACCAATGATGCTATTTACAGAATTTGGATCTTCTATTGTCTTGAAGACCGTGAGCGCATAATCTTGCAATCACAAAAGGCAAGTTCACACTTGCTCATGTCCTTTGGTTATTTTCTATCAAATGCTTGTAACTCAAATATTTTCATCATCTAGATTTCAAAAAGGTCAAAACACTATTTTCATAATAATATGATTATGGATTATTACCCAATGGTAATAATCTACTGATATAGTTCTAGTGGTAAAGGAACATAATATCTAGGACTTAACAACCCATGTCGCCAGTGATTCTAGCGCCATATATTACGCGTTAACCATGAGATTTGGAATGGGCGGACAAGTCAGTTGTATCTTCTTCCTCTCGCATGTATCCGGATCTGTAGGTCGTCGCTGTTATCCTCGTACCGTGCATTAATTGGTAATTCGTAGACCATATGCACCATATGGGTGGGAACCCTCAACGTCTCATGATAGTTCTAGCATCTGAACGGTCTATACCAACCATTGCCGTAATTCAAGATGTGGGCATGGTGTACACCAAGGGGACATGCGGGGTCGTGAGGGGGGCAGTGATTGGCTTGGATCATCTACTGGGCCTCACATCAAGGAATTGTCGACAGGAAAGATCGCCCGGTTATGCAACAAGGATTTGGTCTCTCATGGGAAAAGTAACGCACCTCTGCAGAGTGTAAGAACTATGACATGTTACTCCCTGTTCCGAGAAGGAGCTATGAACGCGCTAGGAAAGGAACCCCACGAAGGTTCTGGTCAACCTGTGAAGGTTGTCGGACATAGTTTTTAGAATAAAAGCAACCTTTGAAGAAATGTTTAAGAAAACCTATATTCCCTACGGCCTATGATCTATGGATGTAGAGATAGTACATCAAACACTCCTTTTTAGTGAACTTGCTGACTATGCTCGTACTCAACCTTAGCTTCTTAACCCCTGCTAGATTCTAAGCCATTGAAGACGACATCAACATATGAAACGGAAATGGACGTCGCCTAGTGGGGGGGTGAATAGGCATATTACGGTTTGGGCTCTAATAAATGCAGAATAAAACTTAATTTTTAATTTATCAAGCCAAAACCTATATTCACTAGGTTCACTAAGTCCACCAACAACCTATGCTAAGCAAGATAAACAATAAGGTGATAGCAAGATATAATACTTCAAGCACGATAGCTATCACAATGTAAATTGCATAAGTAAAGGGCTCGGTAGAGAGATAACCGATGGACGCGGAGATGATGATTTGTTTCCCGAAGTTCACTTCCAAAGAAGCTACGTCTCCATTGGAGAGGTGAGGGTGCACAATGTACTTCGAACGCCACAAGTGGCTCACCTCGAGGTGTGGTGGCTCGATTCTCACCCAATGCCTCATAAGGCCTCACCCCAAGATGTGAAGGCACATAACCTACCAATGCCACAAAAGGCTCACCCTATTCTCCTGTGAGCTCGCCACAAAGGCCTACTCACGTTCCACTATGGGATAGTTGAGGGTGGTCACCGAACCCGTACAAGGCTTGGGGCAAACTCCACAACAATTGGAGGGCTCCCAAGAAACACCACAAAGGCTCCATAATGCCACAAAAGGCCAACAAGCTTGGGGAACCTCCACAACTCAATTGTATCCCCAAGAACACACCATAACTCCACACAACCTTCTAGGGTTCCAAGAACCCAAGAGAAACAAGCTCAAGAGATTGAACTCATCGAATCTCCGAGGAGAACTCAAACCTATGCACCAAATGCAAGAGGCAAGTCCTTCTCTCTCAAATTCCACCAAAGCTACAAAAGATATTGGGGGAATAAGAGAGGAATAACACAAGAGGCGAACACAAAACTCTCTAAGATCTAGATCCGAAGGATTGCTTCACAAAGAAGGGATTTGGTTTGGTGGGGCTTGTAGATCTAGATCTCCTCTCTCAAATCCCTCAAAAAGATCCAAGAATCATGGAGGGGGGAAGGGGAGAGGGCAAGCTCTTCAAGGTCAACAATGGAGGAGAGAGAGAAGGGCAAAACCAAGAAAAAGCGAGTTAGTCCCAACGGGGAAAGGGGAGCTCCTTTTAAAGGGCTCCCTGATCTGCCCATTACTCATAGATCCGCGCATGGCCGGTAGTACCAGTGGGTGGCCGGTACTACCGGTGGCACTCAGCCAACGATCCAAAAATGGCAATGTGAACGAACACAAAACAAGTACGACCGGTAGTATCGGTGGTCACCGGTACTACCACCTGGCCGGTACTACCGCCCAAGATTCTGACTGAAGTACCATCAAATAGCACAAACCAGGCAGAGAGAGTACTGAACCAAAATCGGGTTTACTGGAAGTTGGCCCAGAATTAACACCGGTACTACCAGTGGCAAACTTCCCTAGTGGTACCACCGGTGGCCCTCCGAAACTACCGGCCACACAAAAACTCTAGAACCAGAACTACCACAACTTTTGCATCCTAACTCCAAACGAGATGAAACCAATTTTGTAAGGAAAGATAACGATGTGTCGAAATATTGGGTATCACCAATGGAGAAAATACCATGAATATATATGTGAGATACCTCCCAAGGTGTGGAGCCGGAAAACCTGCAAAATCAAAAACGCAATAAGATATGTAAGGGAAATTCGTTTTTGATGAACTAGATCTTGTTATGAAGATAATCACAAGCTCTAGATCCTCACATGGACAAGAACCAAACAACAACCAAGAAAGATGATGCTATGTTTCCAATGGTTTGAGCTCTCTCTGAAAGATATGATGAGTCACCCACTCGAGAGCCCCTCTTGATAGTATGGCTATATATCCTAAACCCGGTCTCCCAACACTACAAGAGACCGGTAAAATAGAAACCCTATCAAGATCATACCTTTTCCTTTAGCAATCCACTTGAGCTTGATGTAGACCGTCTTGTCCTTCTCAAGATGAATCGCCTTTCTTGATTGCTCTTGCTCGATGAAGACTTGAGAAGTGCTCCCCCATACTCCATGGGAAACCTCATTTTTTGACCTTGTCTTCATCACTCTATGAACGCCGAGGATGGCAAGCTCCAAGCATGAGATCTTCTAGAGATGGCACACCGTGAGCTTGCACATCAATTCTTGATGATGATGTCTTGAAGAAGCCATGAGAAACTACATCTTCTTGTTCTTCTTCAAGACATACTTGATCTTCTTCTTCTACTTGAATTTCATCCTTGAGACCAACACATGGTCCAAGTGATGCCAATGGACAAACCTACAAGTGAGACTCAATTTGTACATTAGTCCATAAGGATTGTCATTAATTACCAAAACCACACATGAGGGTATACATGCCCTTTCAACATCAATTTCTGCTAAAAAACCATCATCGGAAGATCAAGTTCCTCAATAAAGTCAACATATACATCAACCAAGGTGAAGGAAAAGTTCTTAAGTAGATAGGAGTAGATTCTCTAGCCATAAAACCTACTTCCGTAGAGCATTGCATTAGTAGAAATTGCAAGCCAAATAGTTTATATGCTAGTCTTATTAGCCAGATAGTTCCGAGTTATTACTTATGGTTCTTCTTTGTAAGAAGTTTCTTTCTCTCTCTTTAACCTAGAGTGTTCTCTGGATCTTTTGTAAAGAGTCGAGTTGTAATCTATAGTCATGTCTTGGACCTGCTGTGTTTCTGTTGTACCACTCTGAGGGATGTAATACTAGTGAATGGTTTTTCATTGGTGTTATGTCAACGACTATAGTGTACTACATCATGTAGTGGTATGCTGGGTCACCGCAAGCCATGGCTCAAAAGAGATTAGGGGAGTATGCTACTCCCACTGGTGATTTTATTCGTGCACCCATCACTCAGCCCGAGTTGATGCGGAAACATATGATATAAAACCTAACATTTTAAGTTTGGTTCAACAAAACCAATTTGGGGGTTCGTCCGTTGAAGATTTGGGATTGCACTTAAATACTTTTACTGAAATTTGCGACATGATGCGTATTAAGGATGTAGATCCAAATGTTGTTAAGCTAAGATTGTTTCCTTTCTCTCTTAGAGGAAAGGCTAAGGATTGGTTGCTAGCTCTACCAAATGGCACTATTAAATCTTGGGAGGAATGTACTAATTTGTTTATGACTAATTTTTCCCCCCAGCTAAGACTATGCAGCTAAGATACAACATTACAAGCTTTAGACAAGAAGACCATGAGCCACTAGCGCTTGCTTGGGAAAGGATGAAAGAAGCCGTAATGAACTGCCCTAGTCATGGGATGGAAGAGTGGCTTATATTACATTTATTTTATAATGGTCTTAACCCAATGTCTAAGTCTATGCTAGATACTGCAGCAGGAGGAATGATCATAGGAAAGCAAGTGAGTGTTGCAAAAAAAATACTTGATGATATCCAAAATAACCATGCCTAATGGCATGTGGAAAGAACCTTGAAGAGAGTAAGTTCAATTAGCAAAGTAAATAATGAAGAGCTTACATCTAAGGTAGATGAGTTGCTCAGCTTAGTAAAGGGTAAGCAAGATATCCAAGTTAATGATATCATTACCGATGCTAATGATGTAAATTTTATAGCTCGTACTCCTTTTAATCCTACATGGAAAAATAATTATGCTTCCAATGTTTAAAAATATCATGTTAATCCTGTAGGAGCTGCTTATAATAATTATGATAATACTAATGGAGAAAATCATGGCAATCTCTTGTTTGAGCAAAGCGTTAGAATATTTATACAAGCTCAAACCGAGCAAAATAATATGCTTATTAAGATCACGGAGAACCATGAAAATAGTATAGGAAGATTATCTAACCAGGTCATTGTAATTAGAAATGATGTGCAGGCTCTACAGGAAAGAACAAACACCATGGAGGCTCAGCTGGGTAAGGTAGCCGAGAGCCAAGCCCTCATACTAGCAAAGTTTGCTGGAAAACCTGAGCCAAACCCGGTAGAAGACCTCAAGATGATGAGGGTGGTAACCAATGAAGGAAAACCTAAAGAGCTGGATTATAGCAATGCGCTAACACCGGAATATACCGTGGAAGATCTATTGAAGATGGTCACCGTTAAGAATCCAGGTATGGAATAAGATAATGATGCTATGTACCAATAATTTATACAACAAGTAGCATCTAACGTTCGAAATTTAGAGATGGAATATAAAAGACTAGCTGATAAGTTTCCAGCTAAGCTAGATGATATATTTGAGCCCACTATTAAAATTAAGTTGGGAGTTAATGAGATATCTGCACTTTGTGATCTTGGTGCGAGTGTCTCAACAATTTCCAAAATCCTATTCGATAAATTAAACTTGGGGCCATTTGTTGCAAAAGCCTGAGCTTGGGGATGTGTCCCCCCAATAAATTTATTTGTGTAATAACATGGTTGTACTCCAGCTCCTTGAGAGCTTCGAAACACTCGTGTTGGTTTGTTCCAACACTTTGCTTTTTTCCTTTTGCTTTTTAATTTGCTTTCATTTTAGTTTATTTTTGTTTTGGTTTCTTTTTATTTTCTTAAACCATTGCTTGGTCGCAAGTTCTTTTCTATTCTTTAATCCCTATCCTGAAAAATACAAAAAGATTTTTCCGTTTTTCCTTTTTTTGTAAACATGGATTCATACTTTGCCTCTTTGCTTTAATATCATTACGAGAGTAATCATGTTTGAGTTTTGAAGGAACAAATCCCTATAAGGAAGAGGATCATAAAGTCACTTATGAGAGGTATGTCCTATGTCTCCCAGTTATGAAGTTTGAGCTGTTTATCTTAGTTGGTTGATTTTCTAAGATGCCATGCTAGTGGAAAGTAATTTAATATGGTTAGAGTAAGGATTTTTATTGGTATGATGATTAGTTGTTGAAGCTCTTGCTCTAGTTCTTTTAGTTAACCGAGTCTTGCCTTGCAAATAATATTTCCAAACAAGTACAATAAGAAAAATTCCTAAATTTATGACTTGTTTGATGAATGATTGTCTTGATGATACTTGACCCCATAGATATTCTGATAGTCTTGAAAACACTCATGAAGGAGTTGTTTGATTTAAATAAAGTCTAGTGGTAATTGTGATGCATGCCAAAGCTAACCTTGTGGATCAAACCGCGGTACTAGCTCATAAAAATGAGAAAGAAATGAGACAACTTTGTTCTATGTCTGTAATGCACACCTTTGGGATTCCAACAAGTCCGCTAGCTTTTTAACGATCTATGGTATAACCCCGGATTTCGGCTATGAGTTGATGACATGGGTGTCATCTGTGTCAATATATGGGCAAAAGTATTGGTACTCTCAAAGGTTGTGCAAACACTTGCAAAAGAAACAATCAACGATCCTTGAAAAATGAAAGAAAGAAAAATATATATCTATGAGGATCCACATAACAAGTCCTTGGCATGGTCTCATTAGTACTTTACGAATTTTTCTTGAAAGACAATGATTGGATTAGAAGTGTTTTTGATAGACTTGATTTATTGATGTGGGTGTAAATAAGACACTTCATTGTTATATTACTTGGGACATGAAACTCTCTTACTCAATTATGATATTTAAACATCCTAGTGTTCCTTGGCAAGTTGAGAGTTAATTAGAAGAATTGGATTGTTTGCTACACTTCTAGTTACTTATACTTATATTAAACTTTACTTTGATTATCTTGACTTCCCAAAGCTTGTATAGTATTCTTGTCATCTCTCTAACTTTGATAAGCTTCGCAAATGAATGAAGTGTTGAGCACATACGACTACCAACTGTAAGTGAACTCTTATTCTCGTTGTTTCAAGTTTAAACGTTGAATTTCTTATAGTTCTTTTGGTTCTTCTTGCTCGAGGACGAGCAAGGTTTGATATTTGGCGAAGTTGATGGCTCCGATTTTTGCTATCTTCCATTGTGTTTAAATGTGTTTTTGGTCAAGCAATTGCCAAAGAAACTCTCAACTCTTTCCACTAATGACTAATAGTTGCAAAGATATGGAAATCTTCTCTTTCATTTATGTTGCGCAGGAAATCATAGATTTTAACGCGAAATAAAGAGTCATAATGAAGGATTTTGAGGAAGTACACATGACCAAGTAATTGGGATGATGTACCAAGGCGCCAGAATTCTTAACGAACACGTGTACGGGCGCGGTCCGCCCGTACCGCCTACCCATACTAGGTGGTGACGGCTTCGTCTCGTCAAACCCTACAACTTTCATGAAGACGCCTATATATTTTGAGGCTCCGGCCATCGGCCAGAGAGCCGCCATTCTCAGATTGCATCACAACACCACCAAAGGAGATCAACACCATTGTTCATACATTGTTCATCACTTGTCCCATCCATCCATCCACTAGCCACAACCATTGCTTTGTACTTTAGATCTCCTTGTGATTTGGCGACCATTGTAAGAATATTTGATTTCAATCTAAGTATTTGTATGATGTTTTCTATCTCTGATCTATTTGTTATGAGTGAGTAGTCCTCACGGGCTGTGGGTTGGGAGAAACCTCGCAGCGATTATGTGTATCTAGATCATGGGAAAATTGTATTTTGTTTGGAATTGTGATTTGTATCTTTTGTTTCTTCGTCTCTTGTCTCGATCTGTGGACTTCTAGGTACCCAAGATACCATAGACTGATAAATGCTTGAGGTGGGATACTTGGCTAGCGGCGGTTACGCAGGTTATACATCTATTTGGACATGTCGAAATAATATTATCTTTAACAAACAAACGGGTACAATTTTTTGTAGGTTATACGTCTCGCTTTGCATTGGATTCAAATTTGGTCTCATTTACTCCCTACGGATTAACGGGAGATCATGGCTTCTGGATGCAACCAGCTACTAGCGGTTACGCAGGACTTTTATTTCCAGGCTACTGGATGGCAGCATACTAGTAGAATTCAAAATGGATAGACCCATGTTGATTTTTATTTTTTGTTGGTTGATACTTGTCTCAACCTTAGCTGATCCGTGATTGTAATACTCGGTTTCGATAAAGCTGAGCAATAAATGAAAGATTGTGTGCATCACCTGATGCAATACTCGGTTTCGATAAAGCTGAGCAATAAATGAAAGATTGTGTGCATCACCTGATGCAAAGGCCGGGGCAGTGCTCCCATTTCGAAAAAAACTTGGCTAGCGGCAATCTCATAGGAACCTTAGTGATAGAAAGGGTAGTATAATCTTCTCTTAGCACCCCATTCGGGATCAACAACAACATCACCACTTAAAGCTTTGATTAGAAGTCTATTGCTATGCCCGCTACATCATGGGGGCTCTAGGATATTAGGATGTGTTTCCCACAAAAGATTATCTCCATTCAAACATTATACATGACTATGCTTATTATTATTTTTATCCCATTTGATGTGGAGATGCAGGTGGATCTTCAACCCTAGACTATATCCATCCATTGATTCAAACCCATTATAAAGTAAACCAGATTGGTCCGGTCAACTAATGTAAAACAAACAAAGTCTTGTAGATGTGTCCTTTTTTATTACATTTTAGCAGTGCTTTCCGAGGTTTGATTAAACCTAGGTCTTCTAGGGAAAAGGCTATTATACTACATCCGTGAATCCGGATCGACGGTATCAAGTCCCGCATAGGAACTCGCGCTCGTTGAATTCCTCCGTGAGCGCTGGAAGATTTTCGCCTAGTGTCCAGCGCACATGCCCGGAGTTCCCAGGGAATTCGCCAAGCACACACTCAACGTAAATCCTGATGCTAGGCCAGTTAAGTAGTCGATGCAACGACTGTCAGAACCAAAGGCAAAGGCGGTCGGCATGGAAGTCAACAGACTCCTCGACGCTAATTTTATACGTGAAATAAAGGAAAGCACCTGGGTAGCAAACCCCATTGTCATTTCCAAAAAGGACACGGATCTCTGATGGCTCAGTGTTGATGTAGAGCTGGTTGGGAACTCCAAGAGGAAGGTATGATGAGCACAACAACAAGTTTCCCTCAGTTATGAAACCAAAGTTTAATCGAACCAGTAGGAGCAAGAAAACACCCCAAAGGTGTTGCTAGCTGAGCCTTGGCAGGGCGCACTACCGGTGCTAGTAGCAACATGGCGACCTGCACAACACAACCACAGAACTCTGTCCCCAACTTGCGATGAGGTTGTCAATCTCACCGTGTTTTGCTGAAAACAAAGGATTAAACGTATCGAATGGAAGGAAGTAATAGTTTGCAGAAAGTAAACACAAAGCAGTAAACAGTTTATAGATTGTATGTAAAAGAAAAGGACAGGGATCCATAGTTCACTAGAGGAGGCTCTCCTTAAGATAGATAACATGCTGGGTGAACAAATTACAGTGGGGAAATTGACAAACATCGAGAAAGAAATACATGCATATATTAATCATCTTGCCTCCTTTGGAACTTGATTGGGCATTACAACATTATACATAGACCGCCATCCAACTGCATCTATGACTAATAATCCACCTTCAGGTTATCATCCGAACCCCCTCCAGTATTAAGTTGCAAGCCACAGATTATTGCTTTACGAATTGCGTGTAATGTAAACAATACGATTGTTCTATGAACAAAGGATTGTTGTTTTCTCCCTAGTAGCAACAGCACATCTAGTACCTTAGAGATTTCTGTCACTTCCCCAGATTACCAGAGGCATGAACCCACTATCGAGCATAAATACTAACTCTTGGAGTTGCTAGCATCTACTTGGCCAAGATAGCTACTAACAATGGAAAGCATGCAAGATCACAAATAACAAAGACATGATAGAATCAATAATCAATCTAAAATAGCATCTCAATATCCATTGGATCCCTACAAACACAACATGCAGAATTACAAATAGATGATCTTGATCATGAACGGAGCCCACAAGATCTAAACATGAAAGCACAAAGGAGGAGAACCAGCCATCTAGCTACTACATGGATCCGTAGTCCAAGGATGAACTACTGATGCATCACACCGGAGGCTTGCATGGTCATGAAGAAGGCCTCTAGGGTGAATTCCCCTCTCCGACAGGGTGCCGGGAAGAGCTTCACATCCCTCCCGATCTAGCGATGGAGATGACGGCGGCTACAGACTCTTTCATGGATTTTTGATCAGGTACTTAGGGTTTTCATCCCGAGGGCATCTTATAGGCGGAAGGAGAGGCCGAGGGGGTGCCTGGGCTGGCCACACCATCCCCTGGCACGGGCCAAGCCTGGTCGCACGGCCAGGTGGTGTGGCCACCCTCTAGCCCTTCTCCGTCTTATATTCTGGCATCTGATGACTTCTGGAAAAATAGGCACTTTGTCTTTTGTCCCGTCCAATTCCGAGAATATTCATTTTCTGACTTTCTTGGAACCAAAAACAGCAGAAAACAGGCAACTGGCACTGTGGGTCTTGTTAATAGGTTAGTCCAATAAATCGTATGAAAAGTACTCCAAAGTGTGGACAAAACACAAGAAAGTGGATAAAACCAAGCATGGAACATCAAAAATTATAGATACATTTGCAATGTATCAACATACCCAAGCTTAACTCCTGCTCGTCCTCGAGTAGGTAAGTGATAAAAAGAAAGAATAATTTTTGAGGTGACATGCACCATCAAAGACTTGATCAAAGTATTTGTAAAACATTCAAAGGTGGGATCATAGTACTTCAATCATAACATGAAATACAAAGTTCTAGAAATAAGACGAAGAGACTATGATGCAACAGGAAAAGGCACAAACAAAAGATTCATGACTAACAATGCTTTGCAAGACGTTTGTTTGTTTCACATAAAGAAAACATAGCATAATAGCATTCATCTTGTCCCTCATAGAGTAGCAAATATAAATGCATATGACACCTTCAAAGTTCATAAGAGTGACTAGATACAAATAGTTTAAAACAAGCAATATCAAGTTATGCATCAATCAACTAGTCTTGGGACAATGCACATAGAACTAAGAATGGCCACTATGCTCTCAAAGTAGGTGCATAAAGGTAGAAGGTGGAGACTCAATATAATGGTGGAAGAAAGGCCTTCATAGAAGGAAGTAGGGATTCAAGTCTCATAAAGAGCTTCCTAAAATTATGCTACTCATAGCTTTCAGCTCTCATTGCCCCTATCATAAGCATCTTGAAGGTGATTAAGGTTAAAGTGACACAACTAAGAGGATATGCTTGACAAGTTATAAACCGAAATCTCATGCCCCTTACTTGCAAAGACCGAACCTCATGCTACTCAACTTTAGTCACGAGTAAGCTCTTGTCATTGTAAGTACATGTGTATCATAAAGAACCGCCACCGGGGTACCCCTTGCACATGATACAGTAGCTATCCCATAATCAAAATGACCTGGCAAGCAGACAATGACCATCTCAGCGATCTTTTTATTTGCTATTTGCATAGGTTTTTATTGAGGATGCTTCATATAGTGCTCATTATGGTGATGCTGCAAGTTTCCACCATGATTAGGCATGGCTTAGGCTAGCGGCCCAGGCGTTGCTCTAACACACATACAAACTCCATGATCTTACAAGTTCCACTTTTATTTCACACCACCGGGGTCCATAAGCAAAAGAACATGATATCAACGGGGTACAAAGTACAAGTGCAATGTTGAAAGCGTTCACCATGATACATGGTTCTGGTAATTTCAACTTATAAAGCGCAAGCATATACGCAGCAAAGAAGGACGCAATGGTTCAAGTTTATTAGATGCAAAAAAGTAAAGGGTGCCATCAAGTTCGTGAGAGCTTTAATCACTAGTTTTCTCATAACAAGTTTAATTTGGAAGGTAAACAAAAGCATGAATATACTTGGAATAGCATAAGCTAGTAGGTAGATATGGTGTACTCTTTGGAATAACTTGGTTTAGGGAGTTGGATGCATGAGTGGAACTCATACTTGGTTGTGGAGGCTAGCAAAAGACTAGGAGCGACAAACTAAGAGAGCAATAATGGCCATAATCATGCAGAGCGACAAAACATCATTGATCAAAGCATAAAGTGATACTAAAAGTTGATAAATAAAGGATCATAAAGGCTATGGTGACTTGAGATAGTCATAACATGGTGTGAGCATGCGCCAAGTCAACCCAAATAAAGCATCAAAGGAGAATACCACTATACTATGCTTTAATATGCTAAAACAACGCATGATTCATCCAAGGCACATTAAGCAATATCAATTGTTTATAACAAGTCATGCTACAGCAAAAGAATACTAAGAATAAAGCCAAAACAATATCAAGCATGGCATGACAAAGCATAGGCCACAGTCAAAAACGAGCTCTTTTTACCACATAAGTATGAACTTTCCTACTCTTTTACAAACCAAACCAAACTATTTGCAAACCAATGTATGAAAGAGGGGGTCCAACCAATTTATTCAGAAAACTAAGAAAACAAAAGAAAACGAAAAACCAAAATGAAAACGAAAAATAAGATGCTCCAAGAACAACACAACTGTGCATGAAACAATAAAAATGAAGCGTTTGGAAGAAACCTGGGATTTTTATTGATGAGGAGGGGATGCCTTGGGCATCCCCAAGCTTTGACGCTTGTACTTCTTGGATAATTCTTGGGGTGACATGCGTGGAATCCCCAAGCTTGAGCTTTAGTCCATCCTTCATCTCATTACTCATTCCTTCCATACACCTGCAATTTTTCCTTCATACAAAACTTCACACAATCTTTATTAGCAACATTAGTGCACTCAAGACAAAAGGTCTTAAGGTTCAGTTCCAACACCAAATAAACTTCCATTAGAACACTAGCTACTGAAGCACTTCCCTCAAAAATCTCAATTCCCCAAAAGAACTCAAAAAGGAACAAACAAGAAGCAAATGCAAAAAATGGCAGAAATCTGTCAAAACAGACCAGCAGGTAAAGAAGAATTTTTTCGAAGACCTTCTGTTTCTAAAATCAAAAAGTGTTGAACTAACGAAAGTTAGATAACAACCTGGGGCATAAGAACAAAAATTCACGCCTCAAAAAGACATTCAGAGATTTTACACGAATTTTTACGGTGAAGCACCGAAATCTGTTTCGGGACAACAACTTTCCCAATCATTACTTCTCTCTCTTATTAGAGGTTACTCTTGGCACAAAAAGCAAATAAAAAGGATAAGGAGCAGTTATTACTGAAGTAATAACTTTCAAGAGTCATCTAAAACTTTTGGGTTATCTCCCAATAATTACTTTTCTTTAACGCCTTTAAGTTAGGCATAGAAGCAAGAAAGAATCAAGTGTTCTCAAATGAAGAAGCATTAAGACCAAATTTTGTTTTCATAGGAAAAGCAAAAGAAATCTTCTCTCTCTTCTTAGAGAATTGTTCTATACCTTTCTTGAGTGGGAGTTGATATTTAATGGTGCCTTCTTTCATATCAATAATGGCACCAACAGTTCTAAGAAAAGGTCTTCCCAAAGTAATAGGACAAGAAGCATTGCATTCAACATCCAAAACATAGAAATCAACGGGGACATAGGCATTGTTAACCATAATAAGAACATCATTAAGACTCCCCATGAGTTTATTTCTAGCATTATCATCAAGTGGGACATTCAAATAACAATCTTCAAGTGGAGGCAAATCAAGCATATCATAAATCCTTCTAGGCATAATAGAAACACTACTATCAAGATCACATAAAGCTTTAAAATCAAAGTCATTCACTCTCATATTAATGATGGGTTCCCAACCATATTCTTGTTTTATAGGAATAGAAGCTTTATGTTTCATCTTTTCTTCTTTAATCTTTATGAGAGCATCAGTAATGTGTTTTGTAAAAGCCATGTTCATAGCACTAGCATTAGGACTTTTAGCTAGCTTTTGTAGGAACTTAATAACTTCAGATATATTGCAACCATCAAGATCAAAATCAAATTTATCACCTAAAGTATTAGAACTATTACTAGCCTCAACACTAGTGGTGGTAATAGTAGAAAAACTAATGTTTCTAGCAATTTCATCTTCTCTTTCCCACTTAGCATGTAATTCAGCTAATAGTCTAACATTTTCATCTATTCTTACTTGTATGGCATTAGTAGATGCAAAGGGATTATCATTAGTTTCAGGTTTAGCAGCCATTTTATTCAAAGAAGATTGAGCTTCAACCAAAGATGCTATATTTCTTTTAGCATTAGAGAGTTTTTCCTCAATAGTTTTATTGAAAGCAGTTTGTTTACTAATAAAGTCTTTAAGCATAACTTCAAGTTCGGAGGGAGCACTCATATTATTGTTGTAGGAACTTCCATAAGCATTACCATTGTTGGGAGGATATGGCTTATAATTGTTGTTACCAAAATTATTCCTATAAGCATTATTGCCAAAATTGTTATTTCTTATGAAGTTCACATCAACTTGCTCTTCTTGAGCAACCAAGGAAGCTAAAGGAACATTATTTGGATCAATATGGGCTTTCCCATTCACAAGCATAGACATAATAATAATATCAATCTTATCACTCAAGGAGGAGGCTTCCTCAACAGAATTTACCTTCTTACCTTGTGGAGCTCTCTCAGTATGCCATTCAGAATAATTAACCATCATATTGTCCAGAAGTTTTGTTGCAGCACCCAAAGTGATGGTCATGAAGGTACCTCCAGCAGAAGAATCCAATAGGTTCCTTGAAGAATAGTTCAATCCTGCATAAAATTTTTGGATGATCATCCAAGCAGTCAGTCCATGAGTGGGACAATTCTTTACCAAAGATTTCATTATTTCCCAAGCTTGAGCAACATGCTCATTATTAGATTGTTTAAACTTCATTATTTCACTTCTCATAGATATGATCTTAGTAGGAGGATGGTATTTCCCAATGAAAGCATCTTTGCACATAGTCCAAGAATCAATACTATTCCTAGTTAAGGAATTCAACTATTCTTTACCTTTTCCTCTCAAAGAGAAAGGAAACAATTTCAGATTGATAATATCACCATCTACATCCCTATGCTTTTGCATCTCACAAAGTTCAACAAAGTTATTTAGATGGGCAGCAGCATCTTCATTACTAATACCAGAAAATTGTTCTCTCATAACAAGATTGAGCAAAGCAGGTTTTATCTCAAAGAAAGTAGCTTCAGGCATAGGTGGAGCAATAGGTGTGCTCATAAAATCATTGTTGTTGGTGCTAGTGAAGTCATACAACTTAGTGTTTTCAAGAGTAGTCATTTTTTTGTGTTTTCAAATAAGAAAGCAAACTAGTAAAACTATTTTTTTGTGTTTTTTGATAAAGAAACAAGCAAACAAAGCAAAAAGAAACTAAGCAAAACAAAAATAACAAAGTAAAGAGATTGGTTATGAGGGACTCCCCTTGTGAAGATGTCATTGACTCCCCGGCAACGGCGCCAGAAAAATGCTTGATGGATCAGTGTTAATGTAGAGCTCGTTGGGAACCCCAAGAGGAAGGTATGATGAGCACAGCAGCAAATTTCCCTCAGTTATGAAACCAAGGTTTAATCGAACTAGTAGGAGCAAGGAAACACCCCAAAGGTGTTGCTAGGTTAGCATTGGCGGGGCGCACTACCAGTGCTAGTAGCAACGTGGAGACCTGCACAACACAACCACAGAACTTTTTCCCCAACTTGCGATGAGGTTGTCAATCTCACCGTGTTTTGCTAAAAACAAAGGATTAAACATATCGAATGGAAGGAAGTAATAGTTTGCAGAAAGTAAACACAAAGCAGTAAACAGTTGATAGATTGTATGTAAAAGAAAAGGACCTGGATCCATAGTTCACTAGATGTGGCTCTCCTTAAGATAGATAACATGCTGGGTGAACAAATTATAGCGGGGAAATTGACAAACATCGAGAAAACAATACATGCATATACTAATCATCTTGACTCCTTTGGATCTTGATTGGGCATTATAACATTATACATACACCGCCATCCAACTGCATCTATGACTAATAATCCACCTTCAGGTTATCATCCGAACCCCGTCCGGTATTAAGTTGCAAGCAACAGATTATTGCTTTACGAATTGCGTGTAATGTAAACGATATGATTATTCTATGAACAATGGATTGTTATTTTCTCCCTAGTAGCAATAGCACATCTAGTACCTTAGAGATTTCTGTCACTTCCCCAGATTACCAGAGGCATGAACCCACTATCGAGCATAAATACTAACTCTTGGTGTTGCTAGCATCTACTTGGCCAAGATAGCTACTAACAACGGAAAGCATGCAAGATCACAAATAACAAAGACATCATAGAATCAATAATCAATCTGAAATAGCATCTCAATATCCATCGGATCCCTGCAAACACAACATGCAGAATTACAAATAGATGATCTTGATCATGAACGGAGCTCACAAGATCTAGACATGAAAGGACAAAGGAGGAGAACCAGCCATCTAGCTATTACATGGATCCGTAGTCCAAGGATGAACTACTGACGCATCACACCGGAGGCTTGCATGGTGATGAAGAAGGCCTCCAGGGTGAATTCCCCTCTCCGACAGGGTGCCGGGAAGAGCTTCAGATCCCTCCTGATCTAGGGATGGAGATGACGGCGGCTACAGACTCTTTCGTGGATTTTTGATCGGGTACTTAGGGTTTTCGTCCCGAAGGCATCTTATACGCGGAAGGAGAGGCCGAGGGGGTCCCTGGGCTGGCCACACCACCCCTGTTGCGGGCCAAGCCTAGCCGTGCGGCCAGGTGGTGTGGCCGCCCTCTAGCCCGTCTCTGTCTCGTATTCTGGCATCTGATGACTTCTAGAAAAATAGGAAATTTGTCTTTTGTCCCGTCCAATTCCGAGAATATTCATTTTCTGACTTTCTTGGAACCAAAAACAGCAGAAAACAGGCAGCTGGCACTGTGGGTCTTGTTAATAGGTTAGTCCAAGAAACCATATGAAAAGTACTCCAAAGTGTGGACAAAACACAAGAAAGTGGATAAAACCAAGCATGGAACATCAAAAATTATAGATACATTTGCAATGTATCAATATCCTGCGGATGTGCGTGGATGTAACATCCCAAAAATATTAATCAAGCTTATCAAGTTCTAATCACCCAACTTTAGGGTTAACAAAAACTTTTAGGATTAAACTTAATAAGAGTGTATGTGTGGTTTGCATTAGTATTTGAATGATTGCAATTGCCATGTTTGATGGTTACAAATGGTAAGGTTTGGTTCAAAGATGAATACTACATCACCTAGGTCAAATCCAAGAAGAATCAAATAAAGGAAAAATCAAAACTAAGATATATAAGCAAATGGTCATTTTGGCCAAACTTATCCACTAGACCACTTTGAGTGTTCCTAGTAAAGGATTTCTAACAGAAAAATTTCCCAATCTTTTCACCCCGTGCTAGACCAAGTAAAGGTGAATCCAAGCAAGCTTTACAAAAAGGTAGAAACTAAATTCAAATCTATTTAAGAGGCAGTACAAAATTGAATCAAGATCATATGAATAGATCACACTTTCTCAAAAACCACTCAAATCAATTCCACTTGACAAATCCCAGAAACCACAGTATACCAAGCAAACAACAAGCTCACTCACCAAATATCTTTCAAAAATTAGAAATATGAATTTATGCGGCCATTGTGTCGAACACTTGGAATGCACAGTACAATCTCACCAACTAAACACTATTTGGAATTGTCAATTGCTCACAAAATGTACTGCAATCTTCTCCACTACTTGTTCTAGACCAATCCTAGCCTTAGTCGTGCAGTGGAGAGCCCTTTGCCCACCGTTGCACTAGTGACATGCCCATGCCGAGCCGTCCATGCCGGTCGAGCACGAGCCAGTCGCTGCGTGCCGCGCCGCCTACTACCACAATGTCCTACAGCTAGCGGTGACCTCACCGCCACCCCTTGACCAGCCCTTGACCAATGGCGAGGCGAGAAGGAGCCAGACCAACCGTTCCCATTTAACCCCTCGCCATGCCGAGAGCACGATGGAGCGCCGCAACCGCCTCACTTGCACATGTCGCGCCTCACTCTCTCCACCCGTACCCACGACCGCCATAGCACTAGTGAGCTGCTAGACATGATCGTTCGCTATCTCGCGCCCCATGACCACCATACCAAGTGACGAATGCCCGTGACCTGCCCAGAGCACCGATGTATCCCGGCCAATGGAGAGCTCCCCTAGCCATGCCATCACTTCCATGACGACTGCCATAGTCCACCGCCTCGACCGATGCCCTCCGCCGTGACGATTGCAACCTGTAGCGGCCTTGCCGGAGTAGCCCGACCATGCCGCCCAACCGCCACACTGGGTGTATAAATAGAGGCCACCCTAGACCTCTATCTCCACACCATTCCACTCCCCACTCACCACATAACCTCACCATCCCTTCCCCGGAGCAAGGCGAGCAACAGTCCGCCAGAATTTAGCCGGAGTCCGTCGCTGCAGAGGAGGAAGGAGCCCGTTGATTGTGACCAACCTAGGAGCTGCCGTTACCACGCCTCAAACCGCTATCGATGACAACCCCATTCGCCCCCATCGCCGACCTTAGCTGGAGCCCAGGTAGATTTGTGTTTAGTGGATTATATCTTGAGTATTTTGCTACTGTAGGTGACAAGTTATGTGAGCTTGTAAGCTTGTTCAATGCTTAGAGAAATTGTTTTGATGCATGTTTAGGCCTCTTACAAGTTGCTATAAGTAGTTCCTTCCATTATGTAATCACTTTGCGATCACTTGTATGATGGATGCTTAAATTTTAGAATATAGGAGATGAACAACCACACTTTGGGAGAAGTATTTCAGAGGGACACACCTAGGAGGGCAAGGCCTTCGAGATCAGCTTCTCAATTTAGGCCATCATATAATAAAGATCTTATTGCACCACACTTTGGCAATGAAGGAGATGAGGGAGATGCTCACCCATCTACATTCCCTTGTTTTACCTTTTTGCAAGCTGCAGGGATCCTCGATGATTTCTTACTACTGGTTCAGAGGGTTGCTCTGAGCACTTACATGGAAGATGAGAGTGAACAATATGCCGTGCTCACCAAAACTTTTGTTGAAAGTTTCGTTTTCACTAACACCCCTTATCGGTCAACTGTTTCATTCAAAATTTATAATATGCCTATTACCATGCCATTGGAAAGATTTTGCAGCATTATCTGCATAGGCATGACTGGGACAGTGAAGAAGATCCAAGGTCGGCCCGCTGATTTGCTGGAGCTCTACCGAAGTGTGACAAATGAAGATGACCGCACAGCTCAGCATGGGAAGATAAGGAACATTCAACTCCCAGCTATTAGATATTTTGCTTATTATCTTTCCACTACATTCTTGGTAGGGAGAACACTAGTAATATTTCTAATTATCATTTAGCCTTTCTTGCTACTACACTTAATAATGATACAAAGTATAATCTGGATTCTCTCATTGCCCGTCGCTTAGCTGCTAGAGGACCCATTTATGGGGGTATTATTGCCTCATGCATGGTTGATGCCTTAGAACTTTCTATTGATCCTAATGACACTATGTTGACACCACAAAGGCTTGATCTTTCTACTATGGAAACACATCATTTTGTTACTACTGACTCTAGTACCGATAATTTAGTTTACAACATATTGTTTACTGCCGGAGATGAAAGGGAAATTCCTTTGCCACAATCCACTTTGTTCAGTATTGGCAGGATGCCATGGTCGCGTTCCAAGGAGGAGGTGGACGAGCAGCTCCGCTTGCTTGGTTTCCATGGGAAGAACCAGGGGATGTGCCCTCTTACGACTACTCTGTGCACTATGCTGGGGCGTCCTCGAGTTCATATCAGGATGAAGGCACTTCCTCGCCCTGTTATGGAGGCGCTCCTTCCTGGCCAGCTTGGGATTGATACCCACTTAAGCGAAAAGCCTAAGCTTGGGGGAGGTACACCGACATCACACTCATCTACGTATCATGTCAAGTCGGTACTTTGTATATCCATGTTTCATTTTCTTTTTAGTCTTCGTTCTTGCTTTATTTCTGCTTTCCAAAACACAAAAAGACCAAAGATATTTTCGTTATTTCTCTTTGCTTGCTTCTTTATCTTTTTGCCTTGGTTTGCCTCTTTCTTTTAGCTTTGTCTTAATTATTCGAAAAACCTAAAAATATTTCGTTTTGCTTGATCTTCCTTTTCGTTCTTGCCTTTAAAAATGAAAAACTCCAAAAATATTTTTTGTTCTTCATTGGTTTTGTGAAGTTCGTTGCAGGGTTTAGAAGTCCTCAGTGGAGTTTGGTTTCATGTTATTATTCAAGCCACACAAGTGAAGGGCAATAATGAAGATTAATGACAACTTGAGGTGTGGTAAGAGGCTGGTAATGAACTCTTTTTGTTTTCATTTTTGTACATATACTCATCATTGTGGGTATGTTTAGTATGTTCATGTATGGTGTATGTTATTTATGGATGCTTAGTAGTTCTTGTTTTCTTATGATTAGCTCCAATTTGCTAATGGTTTGTAGCATGTCATATGAATGTTTGCTTGCATTGTTCTATTCATAACTTGGTATGACACTGTGGTATCCTCCTCTGAATGTTTCACTTGAATTGACTTGGGACATGCTCATGCATGCATAAGACTGAAACAATCAGTTAAGCCTCAATGAATTATTTTGCCTCAGGATCCTTGAATCACTGTCATGCCATAATTATTCCTGTTTTGTTGCAAGCATGATTATGACAGTTATTGCTCTCTCGTTTGTCGCTCCCTTTCTATTGCTGGCCTTCACTTGCACTGAGTATGAGCTCTACTCGTGTTTCCAACTCCCCAAAACCAATATTGCCAAAAGTGTCCACCATACCTACCTATTAGCATCATTTTCTATTCCGTGCATATTTCTGTATGCCTTGTTTTCTTCTGAATAAAATGTTTGCTTGTTATGAGAAAGTTAGTTAGTAAAGCTCTCATGAACTTGACGGCACGCTCTATTTCTTGCACTTAATAAACCTGAACTATTGTGACTGTCCATGAAAGTTATATGCTTGCAAATTACAGGCTGGGGATTAGTAGAACCGTGTTGTCACGGGGAACGCTATCAACACCTATAAATATATACCTAGTTGATATCATGCTCTTTTGTTTACGGATGTCGTCGGTGTGAAATAAAAGGGGATCTTGTAAGTCCATGGAGTTATGTATGTGTGTTAGAGAAACGCCTAGGCCGCTAGCCTAAGCCATGCCTAATCATGGTGGAAACTTGTAACATCACCATAGTGAGCTTCTTATAAAAAAAGAGAAAAAGAAGAAAAAAATGAGAAAAGAGGAAAGAGAGAAAAAACCACCATTTTCCCATGGTAAATAAGAAGATTGCTGAGATGCTCATTGCCTGCTTGCCTTATCATTTTGATTATGGGATAGCTCCTGTATCATGTGCAAGGGGTACCCCATTGGCGGTTCTCTGTGAGATGAGGCTTGCAAATGTCCATTGAACCCTATCTAAAAATCAAAATCGAAACAACTTGTATTTTATAAAAAAGATTATACAGGAACATTCTACATTATTCAACATTTTAACATAGTGAAATTTCATCAAATGGAAGCAGAGCTCAATTTCTTCAAGTGCAATAAAAGATGAGACAACATACATAAATCATGGAATGAAAGAACAAGTCTGCATGATAACAAAAGTACAAAACAGGAAATAACAAAATATATTGTAAATTTTTATGAAGTGGAATATAAAATGAAGGCAGGTACAATTATTATTAGGATGGTAAAATCCAGAGGACAATTAAACAAACATACAAAATATGAATTAGTAAAGAGTACAAAATAAAAACAAAAGGAGAAGTACCGATTAATGTTCAACCAAGCATAGAATCATGAAGTATACAAAAATAATTACTAAGAAATATAATTTTTCAACCAAGCAAAGATATATCTCCCCACACTAATAATTTTTCAACCAAGCACATAACCATGAAGTTACACGTACAATTACTCAGAAAGATAGAGTACACTTGAACATTAACTAAAATAAAGAGTTAGAAAAAAACTAATATATGAAGCAAAGATAAATCTTCACATACTAATATATTTTCAACCAAGCACCGAACCATGAAGTATACAAGTACAATTACTCATAAAGATAATGTACACTATTAGGAATGATAAAGTACACACAACATTAATGAAAATAAAAGTTAGACAAAACAAATACAGGAAACCCAGATAAATCTCCCCATAGTTGTTAACACCCGGATTTTTAAGTCAGATGCCTATTATGTCGTACATCGCAATCCCAGGATTACCACTTTTGCGAGACATAACAGAAGTGGTACCACATTACATCATCCATTACAAACCATAATAGTCTTACAAATAGTTGATCTCATGATCAAGTCTTAATACAAATCAGAGCAGCGGAAAATAAACATAGTAGACTCCATCTTCATGGTCACAGGCAATGCTGACGATGGAAGATGATCCTAATTATCATAGACCTTCTACTGTCCATCTTCCGGGTAGTCTTCCTCATAGTCTGGCCATGGGAATAGCCAGGGACAAAGCCATGAGTACTCTTTAAGTACTCGCAATCTATCACTAACATAAGTAAGGTAGTTCTAGTAGGAATCCTAAGCTCTATACTTATTTGCAACAAGCCAATTTTATCTCATAGGTACTCATAATTCAACCTATTTTAGTTCTCTAGATTACTTAAGTGGGAACCTAGTTTTCATGTCCACAACCCTGTTGTGGTCAAGTCAAAGTCATTGTTCAAGTCACAAGTCATTTTTAAAACATCTGACAATGGAAAGTATGGCCACTCCAACTGTCCATAACCGCGGATGCGGCTATTATAATAGTTTGACACTCTGCAGAGGTGGTACACTTTCACCACAAGATTCGATGCATCCATCAAGGATAACCTTGAACCATCATACTTGGTATGCCGATAATCAATCCTAACCTTTCAATTACACACCCTAGTATAGGCACCTCCCCTATGAGCTTCGCATCCCAGCCATGGCCATCTACCATCCCGGGAACTGCATAGGTGGACATTCATATTCTCGAGGTAGCCTCAGCTCAACCTCTTCCGTGAGGGAACCCATACTAAGACATATAAACTTCTAGTTAAGCCCTACCCAACTCAAGTATTATGGTTGTATGGTAAAATTGGAATGGTATCGCATCCAAACCCAACCATCAGTTTTTATCAAAGTCAAGGCTCATGCCTCATTTAGTTTCATCATCAAACCATTGTGTTTCATAACACATGTCAAAACATTTCAATAGAATGAATCATCATTCCAAGGTTTTCATAACCATTTTCTCCAAGTGTTCACATCTAAAGTGATCAAGTTTAGCTTAGCACTAGCCGCTAGTATTGAGGGTATCACTATTGAGGGGTTCTAATCAAGTATAAGTACCCAAGACTAGTTCTATGATCTTGGTGGTATCCATCCTATTTTCCACTAATCACAATTCATTAACTAGATAAGAAACTTTAGTAAAGGGAAAAGTAAAGCTTGTAGGTAAAATTGGGATTTGTATAATCAAAGTTGCATAACCCAGCATGCATGGTGCATCTTGCGTAGGTTACCTTGCATTAGTTAGCTTTCCTTGTTGGATGCATTCGTTGAAGTTCTCTTCTTCTTCCTTGAAGTACTCCTCCTTGTCGTACCCCAGGTCGGTACTAGCGTCTATAAATACATACGAGGTACACAATCACCAAACAACACTTAACTACTTCTATGTAGCACACAAGGGCTCACACTAGGTGCTATAGCATCATCTCAAACATCACATGAACTAATGACACATTCCTATTTATCTTATTTTGGAAAAGAATTTCTACTCATTGAAAGTACTTAAGATTTAATATTCTCCAATTAAAATATGGGATCATGTTGACACATGCCATCACCACATATTCCAATACTTGGGAATATGATTTAAAGGGTTTGGCATACATTACAATATTTAATATTGCTATTTAATAATATTAAAGTGACTAGAAATGCCTATATAGCATTCTTTTAATACTAGTCCATGATTAATGCTTGTAAAGCTAAATATTTTTACATATTCATATAGAGCATGGCAAATGTGATTTTTGAGATTTGGAATCAACTCAAAAGCATTTATAGTCGATTTTATAAACATGTTTGAAGTGGTAAAAGTCTTTGTCTTGTTATTTTTACTATAGGTGATCTATAATTTCAAATGGTTTGAATCTAGCGGGAGTGTGTAGATATTTTCAATACCTTTATGGAAAAATTAGAATCGTGCAATTTGGTTTGGAACATATCTTTGAATTCAATTTTGAATCTACTGACAGAATATGATTTTAAATTAAATGGAAAAATTCTATTTGAATCGCTGGGCTGCGCGCTGGAACGAACTTGGACCAGCCCAACTACACAGTGCGTGGGCAGCGAGCTGCTGACAGGCTGGTCCCACGCGTCAGCGGCTCTATCTAAACGAAATGGTATCTGCTAATACCAGCCCTACGATTAGAGTAATATGAACGGCTCTGGTTCATCGTATATGTTGCAGTGCACGCGGGGGATTCTAAACCTAGCGGCACGTTGGGGGTAGTTGGAGGCTTACCAGGGCTCCAGCTAGGTCCGGCAATCAGGGCAAACAAGCTGGTAGATGACGGTGAGTCAAATGGTGGTCGCGGCGGCTCCTAGGGTGGCTCTAATAAACGGCGCCCTTCCTTCACTGCAGTGGTGGGCTGCGGCTAAATTCCGATGATGCGGTGCTCACCTTGCTCCGGGAAAGGGTCTGGGATGTTTTTGAGAGAGAGGATAGTGGAATGGTGTGCCGTTTTGAGGCTAGGGAAGGGTCCTATTTATACACCGGCGAGAGAGGCGGTGCGGGCATGGCTCGGGCTCATCGGCGATGTTCCTACAGGTTGCTATAGGCACGGCAAAGGGCATAGGTCGATGCGGTGGTCTGCGGCGATCGTCATGCGCATAGTTGCACGGCAAGGCGTGCTCTTAATCGGCTGGGTGATGTCCGTGCTCTGTGCGGGGGGCTTGTTCGTCTGCGGTACCAAAGTTGGCAGGCCAGCGCATGGCGGTACCTAAGTTGCCTGAAATTACCGCGTTTCGAAAAGTTGGGCCGGCAACTACTGAGAGGGGCCATTTCGAGGCAAACTCATCTCACCCCTGCCAAATACAAACATTCCATTAAACCGCCCCGTGAAGTAGACGGTCGGGACCCACAGGTCCGTTATCTGTCCGTGACGCGGGCGCCAACACGGCAACCTCTTAGGAAAATCGAGCAGCTAAGTGGATTGGATGCGTTGACCAATTTCACAAATCCATTCCCAGCTTTACCCTAGCACCGGCGGCGTCGGAATCCACCCTCCAGGTAGGACGATCCCTTCGGACATTTGACTTCCGGGGCCAAGTTGTTGCGCCTAGTTGCTGCGCCCAGTCGCTGATACCGAGCTCCAATGGCGCATGCCATAGCCGCCGTTGCGAGGCTCTAGCCCGCCTCCGCCGCCGACAAGCCGAGCAGCTCGGAGGATGGCAGATCCTACTATCAAGAAAGAAGAAGTTTTGTCTACAAGCGGGTGATCTAACCTTCTCTTTGCTATTCGCACTAGTTACAACTGCTAGCTGGCTACTGAACCTCAAATTGTTTGTTAGCCCATTGCTGACAAACATATTTTGTCCATAGTTTTCTGTCAAGTGGGATCTGCGCGGACCCCCCTTACCTGGTTACGGTAGTCCTCTATAGGTACGACTCTAAGGGAAAGAGGTATAGACACCATTGTTTCACGATGGAAGAAGCACCTGCGTAGATCTGCACTATATCTGGTATGGTTGCTGCTCTACGTAATCATGTTGAATTATGGCCGAATCAGACTGCAAAGTTCAGCTTCATGGATGAACGTGGCATCATGGTTCCTATGACGTGTGACAGTCAGCTAATTGGGTTGATGAAAAGGTATGCTTTGGCTACCATGTTTGAGCTGAAATGTGATGTACTGGATGTGGAAGCTGTTGCAACTGGGAGTCGCCCTTCTATTCTTGGACAGGGTGGTTGCTCGAACCCAATTAGCTCCTGGTAAGCAAAGGTCTCTTGGGGTTCGCATGTTTGTGCTGAATTGTAATTTTTATTTTATTTACTCTGTAGATATTGGGCAGTTATGCAACAGTCTTGTTTCTTTGATAGGAAGCGCCACAATGTTAGAAACATGACTGCTGGGTCAGTCATTTTGCTGCCCGAAGAAATTAAAAACGAGTGGAAAGATGTCATTTTGCTGCCCGAAGAAATAAAAAACGAGTGGAAAGATGATGCTGGACACGATTCTGGTGCCCATTGTCCCGGCGATGCAGAGTACGTGAAGCTAAGAAAATTGGCACCGAGGAAGAGGAAGAATGCAGGAAATGAAGAAGCCATTGGACGTGAAGGCTTGGCACCCAGGTTGCGGAAGAAGGCTGTTGGCAATGAAGATGCATAGTAATGTGTTGAACTTGAACCTATATATGTAATTCTGTTAAATTCTGATCGCTCTATGTGTGGCACGTTGCTGGGCGAAACAATCTACCCACGTTCTCTGAGTAAAATGTACCACGACTTAGGGTTTGGAAACGCCCGAGTTAGTAGTTGAATCCGAAATTGTGATTGTGCCACTGCTATCTGAAAACAAGGATCCACCGGTTCCACGATTGCTGAGGGGCAAGATGTCTCCAAATACGATGGAATGTAAGTGGCACATAAATAAATTATTTAAGCTGCCACACTCCATGAAGCAGCAACTTATTTCAGATGCTGCACAACGATGTGGCAACATAAACAACAATGTTCTCACCAATAATGCCCAGATGAGGAGGAAATGGGTACCACTTTCTGGCCTAATCTTGAGCCCGTCTATCTCACCGCCTCTCTGCTCCTGCATCCCCTGCATCTAGCGAAGCTCCCGGATCTCTAGTAACCGGGTGTACGTGCTTCCACTTTATAAATTTTGGTGGTGCCATTTGCATGCGGCACAATCCACGTAGATTACGTTTAAACAAACCACCGATGTCAGAATACACTAGTATAAAGGTGTCTTTGGTCCACGGTTACATTCCCAATCCGAGACAGAGATCTAAATCGAGGCAGAAATTGATCTAAATCACAAATTCTTCCACAAATTAATGCGGGGTCGGAGCAATTTTTTTCCTCCCTGATATCCGGGACCAATATTTCAGACCGCTAGGTCAACAACTACAAATATTACAACTTAAAAAGGCATGGAGCTTAAGCTAAATAGAACTAGTTATCACACATCTCTTTGATCTTCCTATTTTGGTCCCGATGCACATCTTCGTGCGAGAGCAAGGATCGAATTGTCTGCTCCTTCCTTTTAGCATCTTCCTTGCACAGCTTCAATTGTTTCTCTGCATTTTTCCTCATGCACTTGTCAATACTCGTACTTGTGTACTGCAGGACTTTGGCCTGGTGGACATCGTTCCTTGCTTGAGTCAGTTCTTGCTCTGCTTTAGCCTTCATGGCCAACACCGCGTCCCTCTCCTTCTCGACTTTGATAACCTTGTCTTGCACCCACCTGAGATCTCGCCTATGCTTGGTCGTGTCAACTGGTTCCCATAGCTTCATCTCAACACTGTCAAGAAGTGAGCTGAATACGGATTCTTTCAAATCGACAGTCATTTCCCATAGTTTGTCCAGCGTTTTCTGCATCAATTTGGGCCACTCTGGATCTACCCATTTGACAACACCGCAACTTCCGCCTTGCATCATTGCACGATGTCCTTGACACCGTAGAAACCTCCTGCCTGCGTTTCGTCCTTCGAAGGCTACAAATTTAGCGGGCACATATCCATGTTTACATACCAGAGGACTGTCTTCATCCTCTAAACCGTGATAGTCGGAGTCATACATCGTCTGGTTAGCCTAACACATCATACGCGCATGAGTAAACAGATTAGATCTAGCTCAAAAAATAGATAACTGGCCACAGATGATAAAAATAGAGATGAGCCGACTCACATCGAAATCACAGTCACTATCGTCACGACGCGTTTCCTCGGCGTCTCCCTTTGAACCCATGGCGAGAGGGGGGTGGTTGCGGAGAGGGGATTGGGATGGAGGCTTGCAGCTACGGCAGGATGGGAGTGAAGTGGGGAATGTTGGAGATATGCCCAAGAGGCAATAATAAAATTGATTATTATTATATCTTTGTGTTTATGATGAATGTTTACATCCCATGCTATAATTGTATTATTAGGAAACACTAATACATGTATGTTTTGTAAACATATAAGAGTCCCTAGTAAGCCTCTTGTTGAACTAGCTTGTTGATTAATTGATGATCATGGTTTCCTGATCATGGACATTGGATGTGATTAATAACAAGGTTATATCATTAGGAGAATGATGTGATGGACACACACCCATAGTAAGCGTAGCATAAGATCAAGTCATTAAGTTTGTATTGCTGTAAGCTTTCAAATACATAGTAACCTATTCCTTCGACCATGAGGTTATGTTAATCACCATCACCGGATGGATACTTTGATGACATCAAACGCCGCTTCGTAACTGGGTGGTTATAAAAGTGTCATTGGGTATTCTGAAAGTATGTGTTGAAGCGCATGAACCAAGATTGGGATTTGTCCATCCATATGACGAATAGATATGCTCTGGGCCCTCTCAGTGGAATGTCATCTAGTTAGCTTGCAAGCATGTGACTAGGTCACAAGGGATGACATATCACGGAACGAGTAAAGAGTACTTATCAGTAACGAGGTAGAACTAGGTATGGAGATACCGACGATCAAACCTCGGATAAGTATAGTATCGCGAGACAAAGGGAATTAGTTTCGTATGTAAGTGGTTCAATCGATCGCGAAGTCATCGTTGAGTATGTGGGAGCCATTATGGATCTCCAGGTCCCGTTGATGGTTATTTATAGGAGATGTGTCTCTATCATGTCTACATATTCACGAACTGTAGGGTGACACACTTAAGGTTCGAAGTTGCTTTAAGTAGATATGGAATATGCGTTGGAGACCGAATGTTGTTCGGAGTCTCGGATTGGATTCGGGACATCACGAGGAGATCCGGAATGGTCCGGAGAATAAGATTCATATATAGGGGATCATTTTCTAAGTTAGGAAATGTTCCGGAGTGTTTGTATGAGGATTCTAGAAGGTTTCGGAATGTTCCGGAAGGTTCTAGAAGATATCTTGGAGTTTGCTTGAAAATCAAGATAGGGATCAAGGAGTCCTGGTGGGTCAAGATACGGAGTCGTGGGGGAGGAGGACTCCTCCCCCCACCTCCAATCCACCGGCCTACAAGGGAGGGGAGTCCTACAAGGACTCCCCCTCCCTAGGCGCCTCCCTTCTTTAAATAGAGGGGCAGGGGCGCCCCCTCTTCCCCTGCTCCCATAACACCCAATCTCTGTCGCCTTTCTCCTCCACCATCTTCTGCACAGGCATAGGCGAAGCCCTGCAGAATTCTCTACTCCACCACCACCACGCCGTCGTGCTGCTGGGATTCCGTGGAGAAGATCTACTACCTCCGCTGCTCGCTGGAACGGGGAGAGGAAGGTCTGCTTCGACTCCGCACGTGTGACCGACTGCGGAAGCGCTGCCGAAACGCGGCGCCGGAAGGATCGCCTACTTGACCAACGGCGGAAGCGCTGCTGGAACGCGACGCCGGAAGGATCATCCACACGATCTTGAGATCGGCAAGTGATCGACTACATAAACCACGAGATCTAATCTCGTTAACGCTTTCGGATCTACAAGGGTTAGTTCCTATCTATCTCGTTGCTCATGTCTAATCGATTAGATCTTGGCTTTTATCTGGATTAGATCTAGGTTTTGTTCGTTCTTGCGGTAGAAATTTTTTGTTTTCCATGCTACGAACCCATCAGTGGTATCAGAGCCGTATCTATGCGTAGATCTGTTGCACGAGTAGAACACAATGTTTTTGTGGGCGTTGATGCTTTTGTTGTCGGTGTCTTAGCGTGTACTTTGCATCTTGCGGCATGGTGGGATGAAGCGGCTCGGGCTAACATTACATGTCATCGCACATGAGACTTGCTCCACGCTTGACGTGCAACTTGCTTTGCACAAGTGGCTTTGCGGGTGTCTGTCTCTCCCACCATAGTTAAGATTCAATTTACAATGAGCATCTTGACAACACTTGTATCAACGTTGTGGTTCTTGTTCGTAGGTAAGATCGGTCTTATGCGAAAGCCCCAAACCACGTAAAACTTGCAAAGAAAATTAGAGCGTCTAACTTGTTTTTGCAGGGGTTTTGTGATGTGATATGGCCAACTTGTGATTGTGATTGTATTTGATGTATGCAATGATCCTTGTTGTAATATGGCAACCGGCAGGAGCCTAATGGTTGTCTTTAATTCTGTTAAGACCTGCGTGTCTATTCATCTTGTAATAGCTTTATTCCAAGTAGTTGTAATAGTTGCTGGTGATGATGGACAACCATGAAGCGGCGCCACTGACCTTGACGCAATGCTGATGATGATGGAGATCATGTTCGTGCTTTGGAGATGGAGATCAAAGGCGCAAGAAGAAAGGGCCATATCATATCACACTAATTATGAATTGCCTGTGATGTTAATCCTTTATGCATCTTGTATTGCTTAGATTGCGACGGTAGCATTATAAGATGATCCCTCTCACTAAATATCAAGTAATAAAGTGTTCACCCTTAGTTGGCACCGTTGCTAAGACTCGTCGTTTTGAAGCATCTCGTGATGATCGGATGTGATAGATTCTACGTGTGCATACAACGGGTGCAAGCCAGATTTGCACATGCGGAAACTAAGGTTGTCTTGACGAGCCTAGCATGTACAGACATGGTCTCGGAACACGGAATACCGAAAGGTAGAGCATGAGTCATATAATTGATATGATGAGCATGAAGATTATTCGCCGATGAAACTACATCTTCTCTCGTGAAGATCGGACTTGGTGTAGTGGACTTGGTTCGTGTAATCACTAAGACAATGTGAGGGATGTTGTTTTGAGTGGGAGTTCACCTAGTTAGTTTAATAATTAAATTTGAACTCAATTTGTCATAAACTTAGTCTAAACTACTTGCAAATTGTTGTAGATTATGGCGACCCCCTCCATCAATTTCAATGCGTTCCTAGAGAAATAAAATCTTAAAAACAATGGAAGCAATTTCACGGACTGGTTCCGTGGACTGAAGATCGTCCTCAGGGCTGGTCAGTTGACCTATGTGCTCGATGCACCGCTAGGTGACCCACCTGCAGATAATGCCACCGATAACGAAAAGAATGTTTTCGCCACTCGGAAGAATCATTACTCCACAGTTCAGTGTGCCATCCTGTACGGTTTAGAAGCGGAGCTCCAACAGCGTTTTGAGCACCATGACCCGTTCGAGATCATTAAGGAGCTCAGGCTAATTTTTGAGACTCGCGTGGCCATGGAGAGCTATGAGGCCTCCGAGAAATTCTTTAACTGTAAGATGGAAGAGGGAAGCTCCATTAGCGAGCACGTGCTCACCATGTCTGGGTACGCTAAGAAGCTCCAAGAGTTGGGAATATCGATTCCTAATGAATTGGGGATTCACCGTCTCCTTCAATCACTGCCACCAAGTTACAAGAACTTTGTGATGAACTACAACATGCACTGCATGAACAAGACGTTGCCTGAACTATCGTCCATGCTGAAAACTGCTGAAGTGGAGATCAAGAAGGAGCAACAAGTGTTGATGGTCAATAAGACCACCAATTTCAAGAAACGGGGCAAGCCTAAGAACAAGGGAAACTTCAAGAAGGACGGCAAGAAAGCTGCCGCTCCTGCTAAGAAGCCCAAGGCTGGTCCTAAGCCTGAAACTGAGTGCTTCTACTGCAAGGGTGCTGGTCACTGGAAGCGTAACTGCCCCAAGTACCTGGCGGATCTGAAGAACGGCAACATCAAGAAGAAAGGTATATTTGATATATGTGTTATAGATGTGTATCTTACTAGTAATCGTAGTAGTGCCTAGGTATTTGATACTGGTTCGGTTGCTCATATTTGTAACTCGAAACAGGAGCTGTGGAATAAACGAAGACTGGCAAGAGACGAGGTGACGATGCGCGTTGGAAATGGCTCCAAGGTTGATGTGATCGCCGTCGACACGCTCCCTCTACATCTACCTTCAGGATTAGTTTTAAATTTAAATAATTGTTATTTGGTGCCTGCGTTAAGCATGAACATTATATCTGGATCCTGTTTATTGCGAGACGGTTACTCTTTTAAGTCTGAGAATAAAGGTTGTTCGATTTATATGAGTAATATCTTTTATGGTAATGCACCTGAGATGAATGGTTTATTCTTACTTAATCTCGATAGTAGTGATACACATGTTCACAACATAGATGCTAAACAAATTAAATTGAATGATAATTCTACATACATGTGGCACTGTCGTCTTGGTCACATTGGAGTGAAGCGTATGAAGAAACTCCATTCTGATGGACTTCTTGAATCACTTGATTTTGAATCACTTGAAAGATGCGAAGCATGTCTAATGGGAAAAATGACTAAGACTCCATTCTCTGGAATAATGGAGCGAGCTACAGACTTATTGGAAATAATACATACCGATGTGTGCGGTCCAATGAGTGTAGCATCGCGTGGTGGATATCGTTATGTTCTCACTTTCACGGATGACTTGAGTAGATATGGGTATGTCTACTTTATGAAACATAAGTCCGAAACTTTCGATAAGTTTAAGGAATTTCAAAGTGAAGTGGAAAATCATCGTAACAAGAAGATTAAGTTTCTGCGCTCTGACCGCGGAGGTGAATATCTAAGTTATGAGTTTGGCATGCATTTAAAGAAATGTGGAATACTTTCACAGTTGACACCGCCGGGAACACCACAGCGTAATGGTGTGTCCGAACGTCGTAATCGAACTCTCTTAGATATGGTTCAGTCTATGATGTCTCTTACAGATTTACCATTATCATTTTGGGGCTATGCATTAGAGACAGCCGCATTCACTTTAAATAGGGCACCATCTAAATCCGTTGAAACGACACCGTACGAATTGTGGTTTGGTAAGAAACCTAAGTTGTCGTTTCTTAAAGTTTGGGGTTGCGAGGCATATGTAAAGAAGTTACAACCTGATAAGCTAGAACCCAAAGCGGAGAAATGTTTCTTCATAGGATACCCTAAAGAAAAAATTGGGTATACCTTCTATCATAGATCCGAAGGCAAAGTTTTCGTTGCAAAGAATGGATCCTTTCTTGAGAAGGAGTTTCTCTCGAAAGAGGTGACTGGAAGGAAAGTAGAACTCGATGAGGTTATTGAACCTTCTCTCGGATTTGAGAGTAGCGCAGCACCGGAAGATGTTTTTGTGCCGCCTGCACCAATTGGAGAGGAAGCTAATGATAATGATCATGAAACTTCAAATGAAGTTACTACTGAACCTCGCAGGTCAACGAGGGTTCGTACCAATCCTGATTGGTACGACTCTGCCTTGAACGTCATGTTAGTGGACAACGCTGATGACCCTGTGACGTATGAAGAAGCTATGGTGAGCCCAGATTCCGACAAATGGCTAGAAGCCATGAAATCCGAAATGGGATCCATGTACGAAAACCAAGTGTGGACTTTGGTGGACTTACCGGATGGCCGTAAGGCTGTCGAGAACAAATGGATTTTCAAGAGAAAAACAGATGCTGATGGTAATGTTACCGTCTATAAAGCTCGACTTGTCGCGAAAGGGTTCCGACAAATTCAAGGAGTTGACTATGATGAGACATTCTCACCAGTAGCGAAGCTAAAGTCTGTGAGGATTTTGTTAGCAATTACTGCACATTTCTATTATGAGATTTGGCAGATGGATGTCAAAACGGCGTTCCTTAATGGTGACATTGAGGAAGAGTTGTATATGGTACAACCCAAGGGTTTTGTCGATCCTAAAGATGCTAACAAGGTATGCAAGCTTCAGCGCTCCATTTATGGGCTGAAGCAAGCATCCCGGAGTTGGAATCAACGTTTTGATAAAGTAATCAAAAACTTTGGATTTATACAAACTTATGGAGAAGCTTGTATTTACAAGAAAGTGAGTGGGAGCTCTGTAGCATTCCTAGTACTATATGTAGATGACATATTGTTGACTGGGAATGATATAGAACTTCTTAATAGCGTCAAAACCTATTTGAATAATAGTTTTTCAATGAAGGATCTTGGCGAAGCGGCATACATTCTAGGCATCAAGATTTATAGAGATAGATCAAGACGCCTAATAGCGCTTTCACAAAGTACATACTTGGACAAAGTTCTAAAAAAATTTAGAATGGAAGATAGCAAGAAAGGGTTCGTGCCCATGTTGTCAGGTAAGACCTTGAGTAAGACTCAAAGTCCAGCTACGGCAGAAGATAGAGAGAAAATGAGTAATATTCCCTATGCCTCAGCCATAGGTTCTATCATGTATGCCATGCTGTGTACAAGACCGGATATAGCACATGCTGTTAGTTTGACTAGCAGATATCAAAGTGATCCTGGAATGGAGCACTGGACAGCGGTCAAAAATATCCTAAAGTACCTAAATAGGACTAAGGATATGGTTCTTTCATATGGAGGTGATGAACAACTTGTTGTAAACGGTTACACCGATGCTAGTTGGAACACCGATCCGGATGACTCGAAGTCACAATCAGGATACGTATTTATTTTGAATGGTGATGCAGTGAGCTGGAGGAGTGCGAAGCAAAGCGTTGTGGCGAAATCTTCAACTGAATCGGAATACATAGCTACTTCAGAGGCTGCACAAGAAGCCGTTTGGATGAAGGAATTCATTACTGCACTCGGCGTGGTTCCCAGTGCGTTGGACCCGATGGCCATCTACTGTGACAACACAGGTGCCATAGCTAATGCGCAGGAGCCAAGGTCACATAGCAAGCTGAAGCACATCAAGCTACGTTTCCACGCTATTCGCGAGTATGTCCGAGATGGTGACATAAAGATTTGCAAAGTACACACTGATCTGAATGTGGCAGATCCATTGACTAAACCTCTCCCTAGGGCAAAGCATGACCAACACCAAAACGCCATGGGTGTTCGGTATATTACCATGTAATCTAGATTATTGACTCTAGTGCAAGTGGGAGACTGTTGGAGATATGCCCAAGAGGCAATAATAAAAGTGATTATTATTATATCTTTGTGTTTATGATGAATGTTTACATCCCATGCTATAATTGTATTATTAGGAAACACTAATACATGTGTGTTTTGTAAACATATAAGAGTCCCTAGTAAGCCTCTTGTTGAACTAGCTTGTTGATTAATTGATGATCATGGTTTCCTGATCATGGACATTGGATGTGATTAATAACAAGGTTATATCATTAGGATAATGATGTGATGGACACACACCCATAGTAAGCGTAGCATAAGATCAAGTCATTAAGTTCGTATTGCTGTAAGCTTTCAAATACATAGTAACCTATTCCTTCGACCATGAGGTTATGTTAATCACCATCGCCGGATGGATACTTTGATGACATCAAACTCCGCTTTGTAACTAGGTGGTTATAAAAGTGTCATTGGGTATTCTGAAAGTATGTGTTGAAGCGCATGAACCAAGATTGGGATTTGTCCATCCATATGACGGATAGATATGCTCTGGGCCCTCTTGGTGGAATGTCATCTAGTTAGCTTGCAAGCATGTGACTGGGTCACAAGGGATGACATATCACGAAACGAGTAAAGAGTACTTATCAGTAACGAGGTAGAACTAGGTATGGAGATACCGACGATCAAACCTCGGATAAGTATAGTATCGCGAGACAAAGGGAATTAGTTTCGTATGTAAGTGGTTCAATCAATCGCGAAGTCATCGTTGAGTATGTGGGAGCCATTATGGATCTCCAGGTCCCGCTGATGGTTATTGATAGGAGATGTGTCTCTATCGTGTCTACATATTCACGAACCGTAGGGTGACACACTTAAGGTTCGAAGTTGTTTTAAGTAGATATGGAATATGCGTTGGAGACCAAATGTTGTTCGGAGTCTCGGATTGGATTCAGGACATCACGAGGAGAACCGGAATGGTCCAGAGAATAAGATTCATATATAGGGGATCATTTTCTAAGTTAGGAAATGTTCCGGAGTGTTTGTATGAGGATTCTAGAAGGTTTCAGAATGTTCCGGAAGGTTCTAGAAGATATCTTGGAGTTTGCTTGAAAATCAAGATAGGGATCAAGGAGTCCTGGTGGGTCAAGATACGGAGTCGTGGGGGAGGAGGACTCCTCCCCCCACCTCCAATCCGCCGGCCTACAAGGGAGGGGAGTCCTACAAGGACTCCCCCTCCCTAGGCGCCTCCCTTCTTTAAATAGAGGGGCAGGGGCGTCCCCCTCTTCCCCTGCTCCCATAACACCCAATCTCTGTCGCCTTTCTCCTCCACCATCTTCTGCACAGGCATAGGCGAAGCCCTGCAGAATTCTCTACTCCACCACCACCACGCCGTCGTGCTGCTGGGATTCCGTGGAGAAGATCTACTACCTCCGCTGCTCGTTGGAACGGGGAGAGGAAGGTCTGCTTCGACTCCGCACGTGTGACCGACTGCGGAAGCGCTGCCGAAACGCGGCGCCGGAAGGATCGCCTACTTGACCAACGGCGGAAGCGCTGCTGGAACGCGACGCCGGAAGGATCACCCACACGATCTTGAGATCGGCAAGTGATCGACTACATCAACCACGAGATCTAATCTCATTAACGCTTTCGGATCTACAAGGGTTAGTTCCTATCTATCTCGTTGCTCATGTCTAATAGATTAGATCTTGGCTTTTATCTGGATTAGATCTAGGTTTTGTTCGTTCTTGCGGTAGAAATTTTTTGTTTTCCATGCTACGAACCCATCAGGGAAAGTAGCTTCGAGGGTAAGGAAGAGAAGTACGGGGAGAAAGAGAAGTAATGGGGATGTGACACTAGGATGTGGCCCACTGAACTCGTGAGACGTGACACTCGCAACAGGGGAGCGCCCGGTGTTGCTAGTTTGTCCAGAGCAAGCGTGGCCAATCATGCCGCAGAACAGCCTACTCGCGGATCGCTCTCATGAAGACCATCCCAATCGTCCAAGCGCCCCAATCGAACGGTATTTAACAATCGTCACGCAGAACAACTGTGTTAGGGCGTGCCTTCTAGAATACTCGGTCTAACGGCTACCCATGCAATGACACTGGTGTATCCATGTGTGGTTTGTGAAAAGAACAGACATGCAATCACACTAGGTGGATCCATACGTGGTTTATGGAAGTAACAGACATGCAATGACTCTAGCTGTGATTCATGAAAAGAACTGACATGCAGTGACACTAGGTGTGGTTCATGAAAAGAACAGACATGCAATGACATCGGTGGATCCATGTGTGGTTTATAGAAGTTACATACATGCAATGAATCTAGCCGTGGTTAATGAAAAGAACATGCATGCAATGACACTAGGTGTGGTTCATGAAAAGAACAGACACTCAATGACACTGGTGGATCCTTATGTGGTTTGTTTAGAGGAACAGACATGCAATGATACCGATGGATCCACGTGTGTTTCATGAGAAGAACACACATCCAATGACACTAGTGGATCCTTATGTGGTTTGTTAGAGGAACAGACATGCAATGACACTTGTGGATCCTTATGTGGTCTGTCTAGAGGAACACACATGCAATGACACCGGGTGTGGTTCATTAAAAGAACAGACATGCAGTGACTTATGAGGTTTGTTTAGAAGAAGATACATGCAATATTGGGTGTGGTTCATGAAAAGAACTGACAGGCAATGAAACCGATGGATCCTTATGTGGTTTGTTTAGAAAAACACACGTGCAATGACACTGGGTGTGGTTCATGAAAAGAACAGACACGCAATGACATTAGTGGATCCTTATGTGGTTTGTTTAGAAGAACAAACATGCAATGACACCGGTGGATCCACGTGTGGTTCGTGAGAAGAACACACATCCAATGACACTGTTAGATCCTTATGTGGTTCATGAAAAGAACAGACATGCAGTGAAACTGGGTGTGGTTCATGAATAGAACAGACATGCACTGACACTGGGTGTGGTTCATGAAAAGAACGGACATGTAATGACACTGGTGGGCCCATCCTTATGTGGTTCATGAAAAGAACAGACATGCAATGACACTGGTGGATCCTTATGTGGTTTGTTTAGAAGAAGACACATGCAATGACATGTGTGTGGTTCATGAAAAGAACACACACGCAATGACACTGGTGGATCCTTATGTGGTTTGTTTAGAGGAACAGACATGCAATGACACCGGTGGATCCACATGTGGTTCATGAGAAGAACACACATCCAATGACTCTGGTAGATCCTTATGTGGTTCATGAAAAGAACTAACATGTAGTGACACTGGGTGTGGTTCATGAAAAGAACAGACATGCAATGACACTGGTGTATCCATGTGTGGTTTGTGAAAAGAACAGACATGCAATCACAATAGGTGGATCCATATATGATTTATGGAAGTAACTTCCATGCAATGCCTCTAGTTGTGATTCATGAATAGAACGGACATGCAGTGACACTAGGTGTGGTTCATGAAAAGAACAGACATGCAATAACATCGGTGGATCCATGTGTGGTTGATGGAAGTAACAGACATCCAATGACTCTAGCCGTGGTTAATGAAAACAACACGCATGCAATGACACTGGGTATGGTTCATGAAAAGAACAGACACACAATGACACTGGTGGATCCTTATGTGCTTTGTTTAGAGGAACAGACATGCAATGACACCGGTGGATCCACGTGTGGTTCATGAGAAGAACACACATCCAATGACACTGGTGGATCCTTATGTGGTTTGTTAGAGGAACATACATGCAATGACACTAGAGGGTCCTTATGTGGTCTGTCTAGAGGAACACACATGCAATGACACCAGGTGTGGTTCATTAAAAGAACAGACATGCAGTGACTTATGTGGTTTGTTTAGAAGAACACACATGCAATGACACTAGGTGTGGTTCATGAAAAGAACAGACAGGCAATGACACCGGTGGATCCTTATGTGGTTTGTTTAGAAGAACACACATGCAATGACACTTGGTGTGGTTCATGAAAAGAACAGACACGCAATGACACTGGTGGATCCTTATGTGGCTTGTTTAGAGGAACATACATGCAATGACACCAGTGGATCCACGTGTGGTTCATGAGAACAACACACATCCAATGACACTGGTAGATCCTTATGTGGTTCATGAAAAAAACAGACATGCAGTGAAACTGGGTGTGGTTCACGAATAGAACAAACATGCACTGACACTGGGTGTGGTTCATGAAAAGAACAGACATGTAATGACACTAGTGGTCCCATCCTTATGTGGTTCATGAAAAGAACAGACATGCAATGACACTGGTGGATCCTTATGTGGTTTGTTTAGAAGAACACACATGCAATGACATTGGGTGTGGTTCATGAAAAGAACACACACGCGATGACACTGGTGGATCCTTATGTGGTTTCTTTAGAGGAACAGACATGCAATGACACCGGTGGATCCACGTGTGGTTCATGAGAAGAACACACATCCAATGACTCCGGTAGATCCTTATGTGGTTCATGAAAAGAACTGACATGCAGTGACACTAGGTGTGGTTCATGAAAAGAACAGACATGCACTGACACTAGGTGTGGTTCATGAAAAGAACAGACAGGAAATGACGCTAGTGTATCCATGTGTGGTTTGTGAAAAGAACAGACATGGAATCACACTAGGTGGATCCATATGTGGTTTATGGAAGCAACAGACATGCAATGACTCTAGCTATGATTCCTGAAAAGAACTGGCATGTAGTGACACTAGGTGTGGTTCATGAAAAGAACAGACATGCAATGACATCGGTGGATCCATGTCTGGTTTATGGAAGTAACAGACATGCAATGACTCTAGCCGTGGTTAATGAAAAGAACACGCATGCAATGGCACTAGGTGTGGTTCATGAAAAGAACAGACACGCAATGACACTGGTGGATCCTTGTGTGGTTTGTTTAGAGGAACAGACTTGCAATGACACCGGTGGATCCACGTGTGGTTCATGTGAAGAACACACATCCAATGACACTCGTGGATCCTTATGTGGTTTGTTAGAGGAACATGCAATGACACTAGTGGATCCTTATGAGGTATGTCTAGAGGAACACACATGCAATGACACCGGGTGTGGTTCATTAAAAGAACAGACAACGAGTGACTTATGTGGTTTGTTTAGAAGAACACACATGCAATGACACTTGGTGTGGTTCATGAAACGAACAGACATGCAATGACACCGGTGGATCCTTATGTGGATTGTTTAGAGGAATAGACATGCAATCACACTAGGTGGATCCATATGTGGTTTATGGAATTAAAAGACATGCAATGACTCTAGCTGTGATTCTTGAAAAGAATAGGCATCCAATGACAGTGGTGGATCCTTATGTGGTTCTTGAAAAGAACAGACATGCAATGACATTGGGTCTGGTTCATGAAAAGAACAGACATGCAATGAAACTGGTGGATCCTTATTTGTGGTTCATGAAAAGAACAGACATGCAATGACACTAGTGGATCCTTATGTGGTTTGTTTAGAAGAATAGACAGGCAATGACACTTGTGGATCCATGTGTGGTTCATGGGAAGAATAGACATCCAATGACACTGGTGGACTCTAGCTGTGGTTCATGAAAAGAACAAACATGCAATGACACTGGTGGATCCATATATGGTTTGTGAGGAGAACACACATACAGTGACACTAGGTGTGGTTCATGAAAAGAACAGACATGCAATGACATCGGTGGATCCATGTGTGGTTCATGAGAAGAACACACATCCAATGACTCCGGTAGATCCTTATGTGGTTCATGAAAAGAACTGACATGCAGTGACACTAGGTGTGGTTCATGAAAAGAACAGACATGCACTGACACTAGGTGTGGTTCATGAAAAGAACAGACAGGAAATGACGCTGGTGTATCCATGTGTGGTTTGTGAAAAGAACAGACATGCAATCACACTAGGTGGATCCATATGTGGTTTATGGAAGCAACAGACATGCAATGACTCTAGCTATGATTCCTAAAAAGAACTGGCATGTAGTGACACTAGGTGTGGTTCATGAAAAGAACAGACATGCAATGACATCGGTGGATCCATGTGTGGTTTATGGAAGTAACAGACATGCAATGACTCTAGCCGTGGTTAATGAAAAGAACACGCATGCAATGGCACTAGGTGTGGTTCATGAAAAGAACAGACACGCAATGACACTGGTGGATCCTTGTGTGGTTTGTTTAGAGGAACAGACTTGCAATGACACCGGTGGATCCACGTGTGGTTCATGTGAAGAACACACATCCAATGACACTCGTGGATCCTTATGTGGTTTGTTAGAGGAAGATGCAATGACACTAGTGGATCCTTATGAGTTATGTCTAGACGAACACACATGCAATGACACCGGGTGTGGTTCATTAAAAGAACAGACAACGAGTGACTTATGTGGTTTGTTTAGAAGAACACACATGCAATGACACTTGGTGTGGTTCATGAAACGAACAGACATGCAATGACAACGGTGGATCCTTATGTGGTTTGTTTAGAAGAACACTCATGTAATGACACTGGGTGTGGTTCATGAAAAGAACAGACACGCAATGACACTGGTGGATCGTTAGGTGGTTTGTTTAGAGGAACAGACATGCAATGACACCGGTGGATCCACGTGTGGTTCATGCGAAGAACACACATCCAATGACACTGGTAGATCCTTATGTGGTTCATGAAAAAAACAGACATGCAGTGAAACTGGGTGTGGTTCACGAATAGAACAGACATGCACTGACACTTGGTGTGGTTCATGAAAAGAACAGACATGTAATGACACTGGTGGGCTCATCCTTATGTGGTTCATGAAAAGAACATACATGCAATGACACTAGTGGATCCTTATGTGGTTTGTTTAGAAGAACAAACATGCAATCACATTGGGTGTGGTTCATGAAAATAACACACACTCAATGACACTGGTGGATCCTTATGTGGTTTGTTTAGAGGAACAGACATGCAGTGACACCAGTGGATCCACGTGTGGTTCATGAGAAGAACACACATCCAATGACTCTGGTAGATCCTTATGTGGTTTATGAAAAGAACTGACATGCATGACACTGGGTGTGGTTCATGAAAAGAACGGACATGCACTGACACTAGGTGTGGTTCATGAAAAGAACATATAGGAAATGACGCTGGTGTATCCATGTGTGGTTTGTGAAAAGAACAGACATGCAATCACACTAGGTGGATCCATATGTGGTTTATGGAAGCAACAGACATGGAATGACTCTAGCTATGATTCCTGAAAAGAACTGGCATGTAGTGACACTAGGTGTGGTTCATGAAAAGAACAGACATGCAATGACATCGGTGGATCCATGTGTGGTTTATGGAAGTAACAGACATGCAATGACTCTAGCCGTGGTTAATGAAAAGAACACGCATGCAATGGCACAGGGTGTGGTTCATGAAAAGAACAGACACGCAATGACACTGGTGGATCCTTGTGTGGTTTGTTTAGAGGAACAGACATGCAATGACACCGGTGGATCCACGTGTGGTTCATGAGAAGAACACACATCCAATGACACTGGTGGATCCTTATGTGCTTTGTTAGAGGAACAGACATGCAATGACACTGGTGGATCCTTATGTGGTCTGTCTAGAGGAACACACATGCAATGACACCGGGTGTGGTTCATTAAAAGAACAGACATGCAGTGACTTATGTGGTTTGTTTAGAAGAACACACATGCAATGACACTGGGTGTGGTTCATGAAAAGAATAGACAGATAATGACACCGGTGGATCCTTATGTGGTTTGTTTAGAAGAACACACATGCAATGACAATTGGTGTGGTTCATGAAAAGAACAGACACGGAATGACATTGGTGGATCCTTATGTGATTTTTTTAGAGGAACAGACATGCAATGACACTGGTGGATCCACGTGTGGTTCATGCGAAGAACACACATCCAATGACACTGGTAGATCCTTATGTGGTTCATGAAAAGAACACACATGCAGTGACACTGGGTATAGTTCATGAAAAGAACAGACATGCACTGACACTAAGTGTGGTTCATGAAAAGAACAGACAGGTAATGACACTGGTGGACCGATCCTTATGTGGTTAATGAAAAGAATAGACATGCAATGACACTGGTGGATCCTTATGTGGTTTGTTTACAAGAACACACATGCAATGATATTGTATGTGGTTCATGAAAAGAACACACACGTAATGACACTTGTGGATCCTTATGTGGTTTGTTTAGAGGAACAGACATGCAATGACACCGGTGGATCCATGTGTGGTTCATGAGAAGAACACACATCCAATGACTCTGGTAGATCCTTATGTGGTTGATGACCCACAAGTATAGGGGGTGTATTGCAGTCTTTTCGAGGGAAGTGAAACCCAATTTATTGATTCGACACAAGGGGAGCCGAAGAATATTTATAAGCCTTAACAACTGAGTTGTCAATTTAGCTGCACCTGGAAACAATCTTGCTCACAGCAGTTTATCAGTAGCAACAGTTTTGTAGTATGAATAGTAAAGTAATAGCAGTAGCAAAACAAAGACAGTAGTAACAAAAGCAGTAAACAGTGGGATTTGAGTGCGGTAGGCATAGGGATGGATGGACGGGCGTTGCATGGACAAGACAATTCACATAGCAATCAGAACATAGGGCAATTGCAGATAAATAAGATTAAGCATCCAAGTACTAGACAATCCTAGGCATGTGTTCCATATATAGTCATACGTGCTCGCAATGAGAACTTGCACAACATCTTTTGTCCTGCCAGCCCGTTTGCAGTGGGGCCTCTGGGGAACTACTGGCAATTAAGGTGCTCCTTTTAATAGAGCACCGGAGGAAAGCATTAACACTCCGTGAACACATGTGATCCTCACATCAAAGCCTTTCCCTTCCGGTTATCCCGATTTCTGTCACTTCGGGGCCATTGGTTCCGGACAACAACGTGTGTATACAACTTGTAGATAAGACCAAAAACAATACTATCATAATGAATCAATAACATGTTCAGATCTGAAATCATGGCACTCGGGCCCTAGTGACAAACATTAAGCACAACAAGTCGCAACAAAGTCATAAAGCACTAATAAAAGACACTAGGCACCATGCCCTAACAATCTGATGCCATTACATGAACAATCTCATCCCATCCCTACCATCCCCATAGCCTACAACAGGGGATTACTCACTCATAGATGGAGGAAACATGGATGGTTGATGGAGATGATGGTGGAGATCGATGGAGATGGCTCCGGGGGCACTTCCCCGTCCCGACAGGGTGCCGGAACAGAGACTTTCTGTCCCCCGAATCTCCCCTTCGGTGGCGGCGGCGCAGTGGAACTTTTCATGGAAAAACGTCGAACCCCCTGAAGTTTTTAGGTCAGAAGGCTCTTTATAGGCAAAGAGAGAGACCGAGGGGGTGCCTGGGGGGCCCACACCACCCCCTGGCACGGCCTAGCCTGGCCCGCGCCACCAGGTGGTGTGGCCACCCCTGGCTCTTCTCCGTCTCGTATTCTGGCTCCTGGAGTCTTCGGGTGAAATAGGATTTTTGGCATATTTTCCGGGATTTTTCCTGATAGTTGATTTTCTGCACAAAAAGTAGACACCAAGGCAGTTCTGCTGAAAACAGCGTCAGTTCGCATTAGTTGCATCCAAATCACACAAGTATAGAGGAGAAACAATAGCAAAAGAGTTTGGGAAAGTAGATACGTTTTGGACGTATCAACTCCCCCCAACCTTAGCTTAATTCTTGTCCTCAAGCAATTCAGTTGAAAACTGAGTGCGATAAAAGAACTTTCACGAACACATTTGCTTCATATGATGTAAATATTCTCAGCAATGTGATCAACTACTTAGACAATTCATAATAAAGAGTATGCAACTGAGTCTACTTAATAGTCATTACAAGCTAAGAAGAGATTCCAACTCAAGAATAATAAGTAGCATAAAGCACGAACATAAGCAACATTACAATGCTCATAGAAAGGTATGATAGAGTGGTATCTCGCTTGCCTTTGATTATGAATGCCAAGGCACCTCTGAAGTTCAAGTGATGACTAGAAGTAAAGATATCAAAGATGCAAGCATCAAAGTCATAACACAAATAATCAAGTATTGGAACAAACACAAAGAATGACAACTATGCTCTCAAGAAGGTGCTCAAAGAATATGTGGAGACTCAACAAGTAAAATAAAAAAGGTTTTAAATAATTTTGAAAGGCTTCCAGATGCTGAAAGTATGGTACTCGTTAGATTTGAGCTCTCATTGCGCCTATCATAGGCATCTTTAATATGGTTAAGGTGAAAGTGAGGTCCAATCTCAGTTATATGCTTGACAGACTATAAACTGAAAATCCCAAGTCCCTTGAGTACGAGGGCCGCTCCTCATGCTACTCAACTTTAGTTACCGGTAAGTTCTTGTCATCGTAAGTATGTGTGTATCATGGAGAACCGCCAACGGGGTACCCCTTGCCCGATGATACGGAAGAATCCCCATATCAAAATGACAAGGCAAGCAGACAATGAGTATCTCAGCAATCTTCTTATTTACCATGGGAAAATGGTGTTTTTTTTCTCTCTTTCATCTTTTCATAAATCTCTCTTTTTTTTCTCAATAGCTACAACTCTTTTTTTATAAGAAGAATGCTTCATAGATATCATTATGGTTACACTGCAGGTTTCCACCATGTCAACATGGATTAGACCAGCGGCCCAGACGTTTCTCTAATACACATACATAACTCCATGGACTTACAAGCTCCCCTTTTATTTCACACCGACGACATCCGCAAACAAAAGAGCAAGGTATCAACTGGGTATATAATTACAAGTGTTGAAAGCGTTCCCCGTGACAGCACGGTTCTGCTAATCCCTAGCCTATAATTTGCAAGCATATAACTTTCATAGAGAGTTCACAATGGTTCAGGTTTATTAAGTGCGGAAAATAAAGTGTGCCATCAAGTTCGTGAGAGCTTTACTAACTAACTTTCTCATAGCAAGAAAACATTTTATTCGTAAGAAAGCAAGGCATATTGAATATGCACGGAAGTAGCAAATGATGCTAATGGGTAGGTATGGTGGACAGTATGGAAATATTTGGTTTAGGAAGTTGGAAACTTGAGTAAAACACTCAGTGGAATTGAAGGCTAGCAATAGTAAGGGAGCAACAAACGAGAGAGCAATAGCTATCATTATCATGCTTGCAACAAAACAAGACTACTCATGGAATGAAAATGATTCAAGATCCTCAAGGCTAAATAATTCATCAAGGCTTAACTGATTATCACAGTCATGTGCATGCATGAGCATGTGCCAAGTCAATCAAATGAAACATTCAGAGGAGGATACCACAGTGTCATACCAATTTATGAATAGAGTAATGCAAGCAAACATTCATGAAACATGCTACAAACTATTAGCGAGTTGGAGCTAATCATAAGAAAGCAAGAACTACTAAGCATCCAAAGAAAAACATACACTCTACATGAATGGACTAAGCAAGCTCGCAATGATGAGTATATGTACAAAAATGAAAACAAATAGAGTTCGTTACCAGCCTCTTACCACGCCTCAAGTTGTCATTAATCCTCATTATTGCTCTTTACTTGTGTGGCTTGAATAATAATATGAAACCAATAATCCACTGAGAACTGTCGAACCCTGTAGCGAACTCGCAAAAACCAAAGAAGAACGACAAATATTTTTGGTGTTTTCGATTTTTAAACAAGAACCAAAAGAGAAAAACAAGCAAAGCAAAATCTTTTTGGGTTTTTCAAATAGTTCAAACAAAGCAAAAAAGAAAAAGCAAACCAAAGCAAAAAAAAGAAGCAAACCAAAGAGAAACAACAAAAATATTTTTGGTCTTTTTGTGTTTTAGAAAGCAAAAGCAAAGAAGAACGAAAACTAGAAAGAGAACGAAAGCATGAATATACAAAATACCGACGCAACATGATATGGAGATGAGTGTGATGTCGGCGTACCTCCCCCCAAGCTTAGGCTTTTGGCCTAAGTGGGTATCAATCCATGTACGAATAGGGGTTCCAGGCGGGCGGATCTTGGTAAGAATGGTCGTAGCTGGGCCCATGAGAAGAAGAAGAGGCTCCCCAATCATAAGCGGGCTGCTGATATGAAGACTCTCCCTCATTCGAGGGCTGGCCCGAATCATCCGTAACCTCCCTTCTTGTGTCCTGCTCCTGTTGGGAGAGCTCTCCCAAGTACGTGTCAAGCTCCTCCTCAGTGAGGGACCATCCTTCCCTGTTATCAAGGTTAAACAAAACAGGTGCGGGCAAAAGAACAACACGCTCGGACTTGCTCTTTCTCCAACCAGCTTTGAGAAAGGTTATTTCATAAGATAACTCACTCAAACTAGCCCACGAGGAAATAAATTTATGTTGTATCATGGAATTAAAATCAAGCCTCTCTATGGGAAACTGTAGGTCTAGATGATGAGGCACTAAACCATGAAATGCTAGTAAACGAGAAGCAATGAGGCCTCCACAAACTCCACCTTTCTCACGGTTAGCAGCAAGACGAAAAGCTATCAAAGCACCCAAGTTGTAAGACCTATCTCGTCTAAGAGCTGCAGAGATAAATGCTAGATCAAACGAAGATAACTTATTGGCAGTTTTCCTAGCAAGAACACACTTGGCAATAAAGTAAGAAAAGTAGCGAATTGAGGGAAGATGAATGTTACTGATTTTTCCATTCTCCCTTGAGAAGCTACTCACTTGACAAATTTCTGCGTATAAATCCATGAGTGGTTCTGGTCTCTCTTTAATTTTCTTACATGATCCCCATTGAGGTACCTTAATAGCTGCACAAAAATCATCAAGACAAAGATTAACAGCAATATTGTAAATTTTGTAATGGACCATGGGGTTAGGCAAAGAGTGACTAAATTTGAAATCCTGCACCACAGACATGGTTAGCTTTACAAATTGACAAGGTTCATCTTCCAAGAAGCGCTCTAACCCTGCATTAGAAACCAAAGTGTGGAAATCTTGTAAAATTCCTGCAGCTCTCATGAACTCAGGGCATGGATAAATGGAGGGAAAAACTTCCTCCTCCCTGTGGACCTTCATGACCTCAGGCACCCAAAGCTCATGTTGGTTTAGGTGGTGTTCACTCATCTTCTATTCTGAAATTTAAACACCTATTAAAGAAGTGATTGCAAAGTAAATATAATGAAGGATTCTACTCATAGGGACTTGAAAGAGGCCTAAACATGCATCAAAACTATATCTCTAAGCATCAAACAAGCTTACAAGCTCTCATAACTAGTCACCTACAGTAGCAAAATACTCAACATACAATCCACTAAACACAAATCTACTTGGACAAGGGGAGGAGTCACATACCAAGGAACAATTGATCCAAATTTTAGCAAGAAAGATGGGCTGAGCAAAGAGATCGAAGAAATCGAGAGCAAGCACAGAGAGAACGCGATTTTGAGCTATGAACTGGAGCTTACTCGGGAGAGAGAAGAAAGTGGCAGGAGAGAGAGGTAGTGGGGGGCCAGGGTGGCCCACACCAGGGCTAGTCACGCCACCACATGGTGTGCCTGCCTGGTGGGCCCCCCCTGGTACCTACCAGGTACTCCTCTGCCCCTTTTTTCACGTAAAAATTTAATATGAATTTTTTGGAATTTTTCGAGACACTTTATTTTTGGGCAATTTTCAGAAATAGGAGAATGATTTTCTAACAGACAGATTTTTTTATTTTTGGAAAGATGATGCAAGGACAAAACAAGGCTAGAACTACAGAAGTTCTAGCATGCAAGCAACTAACAACACAAAGAAAACTAAACGAAAGCAAAAACTAAAATGCAAAGGATAGAAATAAACGGGGATAATCATAATGAAAACATTGTTTTGTTCAATGGAATCCTTTTGTTAGCAAGGTAGATCAAGTCTTGCTACCAAAACAATTGCATATGAGAAAAAACTTTGTACTCCACTAATGATTATGTTACCTCAACCTTGATAGCAATGGTCCCAATCATAATAGTTTCAAATTTTTCTTTTGGTATGGGACAATATATTTCTCCAACTTGAATGCCTTCAACATGTCCGATTGAATTTAAACCATAAGTCCTTTCAATCTTCTTGGGGAAATAGATAGTATGTTCCTTGCCATTAACGTTGAAGGTCACCTTTCCTTGATTACAATTAATAACAGCTCCTGCAGTGTTAAGAAAAGGTCTCCCAATAATAATAGACATATTATCATCTTCAGGCATTTCAAGCACAACAAAATCAGTTAATATCAAGCAATTATGAGCCACTTGAATAGGTACATCCTCACATATACCCACATAAATAGTGGTAGATTTATCAGCCATTTGCAAAGATATATCAGTTGGTATTAGTTTTTCAAGCTGAAGCCTCTTATAGAGAGAGAAAGGCATAACACTAACTCCAGCTCCCAAATCACACAAAGCAGTTCTAACATAACTGTTCTTAATAGAGCAAGGGATAGTTGGAATCCCTGGGTCTCCAAGTTTCTTAGGAACCTTACCATTGAAGGAATAATTAGCAAGCAAAGTAGAGATTTCTTCATTAGGGATCTTCCTTTTATTCGAAACAATGTCCTTCATATACTTTGAGTAAGGAGGCAATTTAATAGCATCAGTCAAAGGAATTTGCAAGAATAAAGGCTTCATCCACTTACAAAACTTATTATAGTGTTCATCTTCCTTTGACTTGTGTTTCTTATCAAGGAAAGGCATAGGTTTTTGGACCCAATGTTCTCTTTCACTACCATGTTTCTTAGCAATAAAATCTTCTTTAGTGTATTTAGTATTCTTAGTGTGGTTTTCAGGTTCTTCTTCAACTTTTTCTTCACTAGGAACTTCATTTTCTTCATTACCACTTTCAGTTTCAGCATCAGAGATAGATATACTATTAGGATCTATAGCAGGTTCAGAGGGTTCTATGCCAGTTTTATGTTTCTTTTTCCTTTTCTTACGAGTAGAACCACTATTTTCAGCTTGTTGAGAATCCTGCTCAATTCTTTTGGGATGCCCCTCAGGATATAGAGGATCCTGGGTAGCAGCACCACTTCTAGTTCTAATTTCATAAGCATGTTTTTCTTTAGCAGCATTAACTAGCAGGTCGTTTTGCACTTTAACGAGTTGATCTATTTGAGTTTGAACCATTTGAAAGTGTTTAACAATCATTTTAACATCATTGGAGGTTCTTTCCACAATATCTTTCAACTCAACAATAGCTCTAGTGTTTTCCATTAGATCATTTTGCACCCTTTTATTAAAGTTATCTTGCTTAACAATAAAGATATCAAATTCTTCTAAGCATTGATGAGGAGGTTTCAAATAAGGGATATCACCTTCATCAAAGTTTTGGAGAGAGTGTACCTCAATAGTGGGTGAGTAGGGAATAGGCTTACATAATTCTTCTATAGGAGGTAAATTCTTAACATCTGCAGCTTTAATTCCCTTCTCCTTAAGACATTTCTTAGCTTCCTTCATCACTTCATCATTTAATTTAGTAACACCCCTCTTCTTCGATGTTGGAATAGGCACAGGAATAGATGGTTCAGGTACAATTACTTCCGGTATAGCTTGTTTAGGAGGAGTCCAATCTTCATAATTCTTGCTTATTTTAGCCATTAATTCCTCAGCTTCCTTGGGAGTCCTTTTCCTGAAAACACAATCAGCACAACTATCTAGGTATGTCCTAGATTCTTCGGTTAGTCCATTATAAAATATATCAAATAGCTCATTCTAATTTGGGTCTAATAGTACGCCTCTCAAGGAGACTCTTAGCAGCGCTTCGATCATGGGTGTTCCTACATTCTTCAATAAACTCATCGGTCATCTCAACATAATCTTCTTCAGCATCATAACTCTCACTAGACTCAGGTGAGCTAACAGGTGTAGTAGTGTCTTCATTAGGAGTTTTGGTATTTCCAGCTATAGTTCTAGCAATCGTAGCATCTAGGAAAGGACCTAATGAACCACTCTTATCAAGCACAGTAGAAGCAGCATCATAAGTATCAGAAGTTTCAGATTCAGCAGTAGTAGCAGTGTGTGTAGCATGTGTATGTGGTGGTGTAAGGAACTTACTCAAAACAGACGGTGAATAAAGAGCAGTAGAGGTGTTCAGAACCGTACTTCTTCTTGTAGTGGATGGTAAAATAGGAACCTTGCCATCACGAGACTTACGAACCGTACCTCTTCTGGCGCGACCTGGCCTGGCCCGCACCACCAGGTGGTGTGGCCACCCCCTAGCTCTTCTCCGTGTCGTATTCTGGCTCCTAGAGTCTTCAGGTGAAATAGGATTTTTGGCATATTTTCCGGTATTTTTCCTGATAGTTGATTTTCTGCACAAAAAGTAGACACCAAGGCAGTTCTGCTAAAAACAGCGTCAGTTCGCATTAGTTGCATCCAAAGCACACAAGTATAGAGGAGAAACAATAGCAAAAGTGTTCGGGAAAGTAGATACGTTTTGGACGTATCAGTGGTTCATGAAAAGAACTGACATGCAGTGACACTAGGTATGGTCCATGAAAAGAACAGACATGCACTAACACTAGGTGTGGTTCATGAAAAGAACTAACAGGCAATGAGACCGGTGTATCCATGTGTGGTTTGTGAAAAGAACAGACATGCAATCACACTAGGTGGGTCCATATGTGGTTTATGGAAGTAACACACATGCAATGACTCTAGCTGTGATTCATGAAAAGAACTGACATGCGGTGACACTGGGTGTGGTCATGAAAAGAACAGACATGTAATTACATCGGTGGATCCATGTGTGGTTTATGAAAGTAACAGACATGCAATGACTCTAGTCGTGGTTAATGAAAAGAACACGCATGCAATGACACTGGGTGTGGTTCATGAAAAGAACAAACACACATTGACACTGGTGGATCGTTATGTGGTTTGTTTAGAGGAAAAGACATGCAATGACACCGGTGGATCCACGTGTGGTTCATGAGAAGAACACACATCCAATGACACTGGTGGATCCTTATGTGGTTTGTTAGAGGAACAGACATGCAATGACACTAGTGGATCCTTATGTGGTCTGTCTAGAGGAACACACATGCAATGACACCGGGTGTGGTTCATTAAAAGAACAGACATGTAGTGACTTATGTGGTTTGTTTTGAAGAACACACATGCAATCACACTGGGTGTGGTTCATGAAAAGAACAGACAGGCAATGACACTGGTGGATACTTATGTGGTTTGTTTAGAAGAACACACATGCAATGACACTGGGTGTGGTTCTTGAAAAGAATAGACACAGAATGACACTGGTGGATCCTTATGTGGTTTGTTTAGAGGAACGGACATGCAATGACACCGGTGGATCCACGTGTGGTTCATGAGAAGAACACACATCCAGTGACACTTGTAGATCCTTATGTGGTTCATGAAAAGAATAGACATGCCGTGAAACTAGGTGTGGTTCATGAATAGAACAGACATGAACTGACACTGGGTGTGGTTCATGAAAAGAACAGACATGTAATGACACTGGTGGGCCCATCCTTATGTGGTTCATGAAAAGAACAGGCATGCAATGACACTGGTGGATCCTTATGTGGTTTGTTTAGAAGAACACACATGCAATGACATTGGGTGTGGTTCATGAAAAGAACACACACGCAATGACACTAGTGGATCCTTATGTGGTTTGTTCAGAGGAAAAGACATGTAATGACACCGTGTGGTTCATGAGAAGAACACACATCCAATGACACTGGTAGATCCTTATGTGGTTCATGAAAAGAACTGACATGCAGTGACACTAGGTGTGGTTCATGAAAAGAACAGACAGGCAATGACACTTGTGGAGCCTTATGTCGTTTATGGAAGGAACACACATGGAATCACACTAGGTGGATCCATATGTGGTTTATGGAAGTAACACACATGCAATAACACTTGGTGTGGTTCATGAAAAGAACTGACATGCAGTGACATTGGGTGTGGTTCATGAAAAGAAAAGACATGCAATGACATCGGTGGATCCATGTGTGGTTTATGGAAGTAACAGACATGCAATGACTTTAGCCGTGGTTAATGAAAAGAACACACATGCAATGACACTAGGTGTGGTTCATGAAAAGAACAGACACACAATAACACTGGTGGATCCTTATGTGGTTTGTTTAAAGGAACAGACATGCAATGACACCGGTGGATCCACGTATGGTTCATGAGAAGAACACACATCCAATGACACTGGTGGATCCTTATGTGGTTTGTTAGAGGAACAGACATGCAATGACACTGGTGGATCCTTATGTGGTCTGTCTAGAGGAACACACATGCAATGACACCGGGTGTGGTTCATTAAAAGAACAAACATGAAGTGACTTATGTGGTTTATTTACAAGAACACACATGCAATGACACTGGGTGTGGTTCATGAAAAGAACAGACATGCAATGACACTGTTGGATCCTTATGTGGTTTGTTTAGAAGAACACACATGCAATGACATTGGGTGTGGTTCATGAAAAGAACACACACGCAATGACACTGGGGGATCCTTATGTGGTTTTTTTAGAGGAACAGACATACAATGACATCGGTGGATCCACGTGTGGTTCATGAGAAGAACACACATCCAATGAATCTTGTAGATCCTTATGTGGTTCATAAAAAGAACTTACATGCAGTGACACTTGGTGTGGTTCATGAAAAGAAAAGACATGCACTGACACTAGGTGTGGTTCATGAAAAGAACAGACAGGCAATGCCACTAGTGGATCCTTATGTGGTTTATGCAAGGAACAAACATGCAATCACACTAGGTGGATCCATATGTGGTTTATGGAAGTAACACACATGCAATGACACTGGGTGTGGTTCATGAAAAGAACATACATGCAGTGACACTTTAGATCCTTATGTGGTTCATGAAAATAACAGACATGCAATGACATTGGGTGTGGCTCATGAAAAGAACAGACATGCAATGAAACTGGTGGATCCTTATGTGTGGTTCATTTAAAGAACAGACATGCAATGACACTGGTGGATCCTTATGTGGTTTGTTTAGAAGAACACACATGCAATGACACTGGTGGATCCATGTGTGGTTCATGGGAATAACACACATCCAATGACACTGGTGGACTCTAGATGTGGTTCATGAAAAGAACAGACATGCAATGACACTGGGTGTGGTTCATGAAAAGAACGGACATGCAATGACATCGGTGGATCCATGTGTGGTTTATGGAAGTAATAGACATGCAATAACTCTAGCCATGATTAATGGAAAGAACACGCATGCAATGACACTGGGTGTGGTTCATGAAAAGAACAGACATACAATGACACTGGTGGATCCTATTGTGCTTTGTGAGGAGAACACACATGCGATGACACTTGGTGTGGTTCATGAAAAGAACAGACATGCAATGACATCGGTGGATCCATGTGTGGTTTATGGAAGTAACAGACATGCAATAACTCTAGCTATGGTTAATGAAAACAACACGCATGCAATGACACTCGGTGTGGTTCATGAAAAGAATAGACATGCAATGACACTTGTGGATCCTTATGTGGTTTGTTTACAGGAACACACATGCAATGACTCTAGATATGGTTCATGAAAAGAACAGACATGCAATGACATGGGGTGTGGTTCATGAAAAGAACAGACATGCAATGACTTATGTGGTTTGTTTAGAAGAACACACATGCAATGACACTAGGTGTGGTTCATGAAAAGAACAGATAGGCAATGACACTAGTGGATCCTTATGTGGTTTGTTTAGAAGAAACACATGCAATGACACTGGGTGTGGTTCATGAAAAGAATAGACACGCAATGACACTGGTGGATCCTTATGTGGTTTGCTTAGAGGAACAGACATGCAATCACACTAGGTGGATCCATATGTGGTTTATAGAATTAAAAGACATGCATGCAATGACACTGGGTGTGGTTCATGAAAAGAACAGACATGAAATGACACTGGTGGATCCTTATGTGGTTTTTTTAGAGGAATAGACATGCAATGAATCTAGATATGGTTCATGAAAACAACAGATATGCAATGACACAGGGTGTGGTTCATGAAAAGAACAGACATGCAATGACTTATGTGGTTTGTTTAGAAGAACACACATGCAATGACACTAGGTGTGGTTCATGAAAAGAACAGATAGGAAATGACACTGGTGGATCCTAATGTGGTTTGTTCAGAAGAACACACATGCAATGACACGGGGTGTGGTTCATGGAAAGAACAGACACGCAATGACACTGGTGGATCCTTATGTGGTTTGTTTAGAGGAACAGACATGCAATCACACTAGGTGGATCCATATGTGGTTTATGGAAGTAAAAGACATGCAATGACTCTAGCTGTGATTCATGAAAAGAACAGACATGCAATGACACTGGTGGATCCTTATGTGGTTCATGAAAAGAACAGACATGCAATGACACTGGTGGATCCTTATGTGGTTTGTTTAGAAGAACACACATGCAATGACACTTGGTGTGGTTCATGAAAAGAACAGATAGGCAACGACACTGGTGGATCCTTATGTGGTTTCTTTAGAAGAACACACATGCAATGACACTGGGTGTGGTTCATGAAAAGAACAGACACGCAATGACACTGGTCGATCCTTATGTGGTTTGTTTAGAGGAATAGACATGCAATCACACTAGGTGGATCCATATGTGGTTTATGGAATTAAAAGACATGCAATGACTCTAGCTGTGATTCATGAAAAGAATAGGCATCCAATGACACTGGTAGATCCTTATGTGGTTCTTGAAAAGAACAGACATGCAATGACATTGGGTCTGGTTCATGAAAAGAACAGACATGAAATGAAACTGGTGGATCCTTATGTGTGGTTCATGAAAAGAACAGACATGCAATGACACTAGTGGATCCTTATGTGGTTTGTTTAGAAGAATAGACAGGCAATGACACTTGTGGATCCATGTGTGGTTCATGGGAAGAACAGACATCCAATGACACTGGTGGACTCTAGCTGTGGTTCATGAAAAGAACAAACATGCAATGACACTGGTGGATCCATATGTGGTTTGTGAGGAGAACACACATACAGTGACACTAGGTGTGGTTCATGAAAAGAACAGACGTGCAATGACATCGGTGGATCCATGTGTGGTTTATGGAAGTAACAGACATGCAATGACTCTAGCTATGGTTAATGAAAATAACACACATGCAATGACACTAGGTGTGGTTCATGAAAAGAATAGACATGCAATGACACTGGTGGATCCATATGTGGTTTGTTTAGAGGAACAGACATGCAATGACTCTAGATATGGTTCATGAAAAGAACAGACATGCAATGACACCGGGTGTGGTTCGTGAAAAGAACAGACATGCAATGACTTATGTGTTTTGTTTCTAAGAACACACATGCAATGACACTAGGTGTGGTTCATGAAAAGAACAGATAGGCAATGACACTAGTGGATCCTTATGTGGTTTGTTTAGAAGAACACACATGCAATGACACTGGTGTGGTTCATGAAAAGAACAGACACGCAATGACACTGGTGGATCCTTATGTGGTTTGTTCAGAGGAATAGACATGCAATCACACTAGGTGGATCCATATGTGGTTTATGGAATTAAAAGACATGCAATGACACTAGGTGTGGTTCATGAAAAGAACATACATGCAATGACACTGGTGGATCCTTATGTGGTTTTTTTAGAGGAATAGACATGCAATGAATCTAGATATGGTTCATGAAAACAACAGACATGCAATGACACAGGGTGTGGTTCATGAAAAGAACAGACATGCAATGACTTATGTGGTTTGTTTAGAAGAACACACATGCAATGACACTAGGTGTGGTTCATGAAAAGAACAGATAGGCAATGACACTGGTGGATCCTAATGTGGTTTGTTCAGAAGAACACACATGCAATGACACGGGGTGTGGTTCATGGAAAGAACAGACACGCAATGACACTGGTGGATCCTTATGTGGTTTGTTTAGAGGAACAGACATGCAATCACACTAGGTGGATCCATATGTGGTTTATGGAAGTAAAAGACATGCAATGACTCTAGCTGTGATTCATGAAAAGAACAGACATGCAATGACACTGGTGGATCCTTATGTGGTTCATGAAAAGAACAGACATGCAATGACACTGGTGGATCCTTATGTGGTTTGTTTAGAAGAACACACATGCAATGACACTTGGTGTGGTTCATGAAAAGAACAGATAGGAAACGACACTGGTGGATCCTTATGTGGTTTCTTTAGAAGAACACACATGCAATGACACTGGGTGTGGTTCATGAAAAGAACAGACACGCAATGACACTGGTGGATCCTTATGTGGTTTGTTTAGAGCAATAGACATGCAATCACACTAGGTGGATCCATATGTGGTTTATGGAATTAAAAGACATGCAATGACTCTAGCTGTGATTCATGAAAAGAATAGGCATCCAATGACACTGGTAGATCCTTATGTGGTTCTTGAAAAGAACAGACATGCAATGACATTGGGTCTGGTTCATGAAAAGAACAGACATGAAATGAAACTGGTGGATCCTTATGTGTGGTTCATGAAAAGAACAGACATGCAATGACACTAGTGGATCCTTATGTGGTTTGTTTAGAAGAATAGACAGGCAATGACACTAGTGGATCCTTATGTGGTTTGTTTAGAAGAATAGACAGGCAATGACACTTGTGGATCCATGTGTGGTTCATGGGAAGAACAGACATCCAATGACACTGGTGGACTCTAGCTGTGGTTCATGAAAAGAACAAACATGCAATGACACTGGTGGATCCATATGTGGTTTGTGAGGAGAACACACATACAGTGACACTAGGTGTGGTTCATGGAAAGAACAGACGTGCAATGACATCGGTGGATCCATGTGTGGTTTATGGAAGTAACAGACATGCAATGACTCTAGCTATGGTTAATGAAAAGAACACACATGCAATGACACTGGGTGTGGTTCATGAAAAGAATAGACATGCAATGACACTGGTGGATCCATATGTGGTTTGTTTAGAGGAACAGACATGCAATGACTCTAGATATGGTTCATGAAAAAGAACAGACATGCAATGACACCGGGTGTGGTTCGTGAAAAGAACAGACATGCAATGACTTATGTGGTTTGTTTCTAAGAACACACATGCAATGACACTAGGTGTGGTTCATGAAAAGAACAGATAGGCAATGACACTAGTGGATCCTTATGTGGTTTGTTTAGAAGAACACACATGCAATGACACTGGTGTGGTTCATGAAAAGAACAGACACGCAATGACACTGGTGGATCCTTATGTGGTTTGTTCAGAGGAATAGACATGCAATCACACTAGGTGGATCCATATGTGGTTTATGGAATTAAAAGACATGCAATGACACTAGGTGTGGTTCATGAAAAGAACATACATGCAATGACACTGGTGGATCCTTATGTGGTTTGTTTAGAGGAACAGACATGCAATGACTCTAGATATGGTTCATGAAAAGAACAGACATGCAATGACACCGGGTGTGGTTCATGAAAAGAATAGACATGCAATGACTTATGTGGTTTGTTTAGAAGAACACACATGCAATGACACTGGGTGTGGTTCATGAAAAGAACAGATAGGCAATGACACTGGTGGATCCTTATGTGGTTTGTTTAGAAGAACACACATGCAATGACACCGGGTGTGGTTCATGAAAAGAACAGACACGCAATGACACTAGTGGATCCTTATGTGGTTTGTTTAGAGGAACAGACATGCAATCACACTAGGTGGATCCATATGTGGTTTATGGAAGTAAAAGACATGCAATGACTCTAGCTGTGATTCATGAAAAGAATAGACATGCAATGACACCGGTGGATCCTTATGTGGTTCATGAAAAGAACAGACAGGCAAAGACACTGGTGGATCCTTATGTGGTTTGTTTAGAAGAACACACATGCAATGACACTGGGTGTGGTTCATGAAAAGAACAGATAGGCAACGACACTGGTGGATCCTTATGTGGTTTGTTTAGAAGAACACACATGCAATGACACTGGGTGTGGTTCATGAAAAGAACAGACACGCAATGACACTGGTGGATCCTTATGTGTTTTTTTTAGAGGAATAGACATGCAATCACACTAGGTGGATCCATATGTGGTTTATGGAATTAAAAGACATGCAATGACTCTAGCTGTGATTCTTGAAAAGAATAGGCATCCAATGACACTGGTAGATCCTTATGTGGTTCTTGAAAAGAACAGACATGCAATGACATTGGGTCTGGTTCATGAAAAGAACAGACATGCAATGAAACTGGTGGATCCTTATTTGTGGTTCATGAAAAGAACAGACATGCAATGACACTAGTGGATCCTTATGTGGTTTGTTTAGAAGAATAGACAGGCAATGACACTTGTGGATCCATGTGTGGTTCATGGGAAGAATAGACATCCAATGACACTGGTGGACTCTAGCTGTGGTTCATGAAAAGAACAAACATGCAATGACACTGGTGGATCCATATATGGTTTGTGAGGAGAACACACATACAGTGACACTAGGTGTGGTTCATGAAAAGAACAGACATGCAATGACATCGGTGGATCCATGTGTGGTTTATGGAAGTAACAAACATGCAATGACTCTAGCTATGGTTAATGAAAAGAACACACATGCAATGACACTGGGTGTGGTTCATGAAAAGAACAGACATGCAATGACACTGGTGGATCCATATGTGGTTTGTTTAGAGGAACAGACATGCAATGACTCTAGATATGGTTCATGAAAAGAACAGATATGCAATGACACCGAGTGTGGTTCGTGAAAAGAACGGACATGCAATGACTTATTTGGTTTGTTTCTAAGAACACACATGCAATGACACTAGGTGTGGTTCATGAAAAGAACAGATAGGCAATGACACTAGTGGATCCTTATGTGGTTTGTTTAGAAGAACACACATGCAATGACACTGGTGTGGTTCATGAAAAGAACAGACACGCAATGACACTGGTGGATCCTTATGTGGTTTGTTCAGAGGAATAGACATGCAATCACACTAGGTGGATCCATATGTGGTTTATGGAATTAAAAGACATGCAATGACACTAGGTGTGGTTCATGAAAAGAACATACATGCAATGACACTGGTAGATCCTTATGTGGTTTGTTTAGAGGAACAGACATGCAATGACTCTAGATATGGTTCATGAAAAGAACAGACATGCAATGACACCGGGTGTGGTTCATGAAAAGAATAGACATGCAATGCTTATGTGGTTTGTTTAGAAGAACACACATGCAATGGCACTGGGTGTGGTTCATGAAAAGAACAGATAGGCAATGACACTGGTAGATCCTTATGTGGTTTGTTTAGAAGAACACACATGCAATGACACCGGGTGTGGTTCATGAAAAGAACAGACACGCAATGACACTGGTGGATCCTTATGTGGTTTGTTTAGAGGAACAGACATGCAATCACACTAGGTGGATCCATATGTGGTTTATGGAAGTAAAAGACATGCAATGACTCTAGCTGTGATTCATGAAAAGAATAGACATGCAATGACACCGGTGGATCCTTATGTGGTTCATGAAAAGAACAGACAGGCAAAGACACTGGTGGATCCTTATGTGGTTTGTTTAGAAGAACACACATGCAATGACACTGGGTGTGGTTCATGAAAAGAACAGATAGGCAACGACACTGGTGGATCCTTATGTGGTTTGTTTAGAAGAACACACATGCAATGACACTGGGTGTGGTTCATGAAAAGAACAGACACGCAATGACACTGGTGGATCCTTATGTGTTTTGTTTAGAGGAATAGACATGCAATCACACTAGGTGGATCCATATGTGGTTTATGGAATTAAAAGACATGCAATGACTCTAGCTGTGATTCTTGAAAAGAATAGGCATCCAATGACACTGGTAGATCCTTATGTGGTTCTTGAAAAGAACAGACATGCAATGACATTGGGTCTGGTTCATGAAAAGAACAGACATGCAATAAAACTGGTGGATCCTTATTTGTGGTTCATGAAAAGAACAGACATGCAATGACACTAGTGGATCCTTATGTGGTTTGTTTAGAAGAATAGACAGGCAATGACACTTGTGGATCCATGTGTGGTTCATGGGAAGAATAGACATCCAATGACACTGGTGGACTCTAGCTGTGGTTCATGAAAAGAACAAACATGCAATGACACTGGTGGATCCATATATGGTTTGTGAGGAGAACACACATAGAGTGACACTAGGTGTGGTTCATGAAAAGAACAGACATGCAATGACATCGGTGGATCCATGTGTGGTTTATGGAAGTAACATACATGCAATGACTCTAGCTATGGTTAATGAAAAGAACACACATGCAATGACATTGGGTGTGGTTCATGAAAAGAACAGACATGCAATGACACTGGTGGATCCATATGTGGTTTGTTTAGAGGAACAGACATGCAATGACTCTAGATATGGTTCATGAAAAGAACAGATATGCAATGACACCGAGTGTGGTTCGTGAAAAGAACAGACATGCAATGACTTATTTGGTTTGTTTCTAAGAACACACATGCAATGACACTGGGTGTGGTTCATGAAAAGAACAGATAGGCAATCAAACTGGTGGATCCTTATGTGGTTTGTTTAGAAGAACACACATGCAATGACACTGGGTGTGGTTCATGAAAAGAACAGACACGCAATGACACTAGTGGATCCTTATTTGGTTTGTTCAGAGGAACAGACATGCAATCACACTAGGTGGATCCATATGTGGTTTATGGAATTAAAAGACATGCAATGACACTAGGTGTGGTTTATGAAAAGAACATACATGCAATGACACTGGTGGATCCTTATGTGGTTTGTTTAGAGGAACAGACATGTAATGACTCTAGATATGGTTCATGAAAAGAATAGACATGCAATGACACCGGGTGTGGTTCATGAAAAGAATAGACATGCAATGACTTATGTGGTTTGTTTAGAAGAACACACATGCAATGATACTTGGTGTGGTTCATGAAAAGAACAGATAGGCAATGACACTGGTGGATCCTTATGTGGTTTGTTTAGAAGAACACACATGCAATGACACCGGGTGTGGTTCATGAAAAGAACAGACACGCGATGACACTGGTGGATCCTTATGTGGTTTTTTTAGAGGAACAGACATGCAATCACACTAGGTGGATCCATATGTGGTTTATGGAAGTAAAAGACATGCAATGACTCTAGCTGTGATTCATGAAAAGAATAGACATGCAATGACACCGGTGGATCCTTATGTGGTTCATGAAAAGAACAGAGAGGCAAAGACACTGGTGGATCCTTATGTGGTTCATGAAAAGAACTGACATGCAGTGACACTAGGTGTGGTTCATGAGAAGAACATACATGCACTGACACTGGGTGTGGTTTATGAAAAGAACAGACATGCAATGACGCTGGTGGATCCTTATGTGGTTTGTTTAGAGGGTTAATTGGATAAATGTCATTGCAATTTTTGGCTATTTGAGAAACGCCACTACAACTTTTAACTTTTGAAAAATGCCATTGCAATTCTATGTACATCTTATATATGCCATTATGCCCCACTTAAACGCATATACTAGTCAATATACACATGTATTTACATCTATACATATATATACACTGTGGGGAACCAAATCAGGCTGACGTGGTCTGGCTCAAGCTGAAAAATAATGAATTTATTTTGGGATAAATTAGGGTCCTTGTTATATAGCTTTTAGGTTCAACATTCAATAAACGTAAACATGTATACGAAAACATTTGACATGCATATAAAAACCATTTGATATATATCTAAATGAATATTATATACGTATATAGAGCCTTCAGTAGAGTTTCGTGTCTAAATGGCCATTACATGCATGGATGCTTACATTGTTCGAGGTACGCAGCTGGACGAAGAGTACACAGGCATCAGAGACTCGTAGCTTGGCATGCACACAAGAAGATTAACTAGCGTCCCCGCCCCCTCTGCTCATGTTTAAATATTCATCTCAGAAAAGCAGGAATATCGGCCGTCAGCACCGCAAGTGAACTTAACCACTTATGTGTTTGAGTCGAGCCAGTGAACCTTATGTATTTCGACTGTCGAATCGAGCTGCCCAATACACTAGTGATTAATGTGGAGCCCCATAATATATACGTATGTACCAAAAAAATACGTGTGTATATAGTCTGGTATACGTGGTTTAATGGGCGTAATGGCATATATGAGATGTACATAGATTTATAATGGCATTTTTCAAAAGTTAAAAGTTGCAATGGCGTTTCTCAAATAGCCCGAAATTGCAATGGCGTCTATCCAATTAACCCTTGTTTAGAAGAACACACATGCAATGCCACTGGTGGATCCATGTGTGGTTTATGAGAAGAACACACATCCAATGAACTATAGTGGATCTATCTTGGCATAATTTGATGTATTCCACCATGTATTTCATTGTACAAGACACTTTCCATTTTTATACTACTCAGTTTTTCCCTTGGTTTTATGTGGCACTACTTAGTTTTGCCCACCCCCCCCCCTCTCTATCTTTCGTAGAAGCCCAAAACTGTGCTCACCTTGTCTGCTACTCCCTGATTGGATCACATAGTTGTCACGCGGATCGTTCGCACCAACCGTTGATTCTATGCGATCCAAAGATGATCGTTGCACACCTCGTGCCCTTCACAGTACAGCGTGAGACAGCACGGATGTCTCCCTCCACGAGACTTCTATAGGAAGGAACACGATGTCGTCCATGGAAAAAGTCGTCGAGCGGTCATGTCAAGTTTAATCAAGTCTGAAAAGCCTACTACTGCTACTACAACTCATGCACAGGGCAATGGGGTCATCGAGTGCACGGTTGTCGACGGGACGCTGCAATTTTTTGCCACTTGATTTTAATCAGACATATCCCATTTTTACGTAGCACTCTCAATCTCACTTCCAACTGGGCCCTACCGCTAGTAAATTCTATGAGTCAAGGGACCCCCTCGAGTAGATCTAACATTGCTAGAAATTAGTTCCACGCCACTTGCATGCAGTGGAATCGAGGTCTGCCATGAGCATGTTTTCAATGCAGCTCTAAAGTGGAGATCGTGCTTGTTTCAAAAAAAAGGGAACCGAAAAAAGGGTGGAGATCATGGTAGCCCCACCCCCCCCCCCCCCCCCGCCCACCACACGTGTCCACTCGAGGACTACGAACGGTCCGGTGCTTATAACCCCCCTCGACATTCTTCTTCCATGAGCTCGTGTCATTTCCCCCCAGTCTGTCTAGTCCCAAGACCCCAATCTACACCTGCCGCGCGCGCCAAAGCTCCCTCGTTTGCACTACCTCCTTCCATTGGTGCGCCATGAAGCGTACACATGGAGAAGATCCGGAGGTGAAGCCAGTTGAAGGCGCAGCAGCAGATGGCTCGGTACTCGCCAAGTAGGCGGAGGCGTCTTCTCCGGGCATGAACGTCGCTCGTCGCCGCGCCATCGAGGGTGCCAACTCACCCGTCCAGCCAGTAGCCGTCGCCGCCAAGCAGCAGGTGGTAGCCATCACCGCCGAGAAGCAGGTGGTAGCCATCGCCGCCGAGCAGCAGGTAGTAGCCGTCGCCACCGAGCAGCAGGTGGCCGACAATGTCGTGGTGCCAGCGGCAGATCTGGATGGGGGCAGGCGGCAGGCGGAGGCAATCCGGTGATCTACATCGACGACCCCATCGCCATTCAAGAAATTTTCGATGCAATCGTGGAGAATGATGAGTTCGAGGAGGAGGTCCCTGATGAGGAGTTTGAGGTACTACATTGCTAGCTTCTCTAGTCGCAGCCGCAGTTTTCACTTTTCATACATAGGATTTGCTCAATCGTGTACAGATTCTTTTGCTCTTGAAGTAGGGTAGTATATATATGATTCGATCGGTTGATTGATGCATCTGCCATCTAGTCACAAAACACCAATCCGTCTAGTCACAAAACCCCAATCTGCTCATCTGCCATCTAGCTGAGTTTGCTAGTTGAGTGTTGATTTCGATACACAGCAGGCCTATAACATTACATTTCTATTCCTTACTGAGCCCAATGATTCAATTTTGCCCCAAAATAGTGCAAGGGCATCTGATGATCTCGTTTTCTTAGGGATGGTTAGTGGCCCTGAGGCAGCAATGCACATAAACAATATAGGTTGTGCTATTGGAATTTTGGTTCTCTGACTCCATCGCTGAAAAAATGAGGCCCTATCTTTTTTCTCTCATATGGAACCTAAATATATAATATTTGTATTGTTTCTGATCTATGAATGCATTGTATGATACATTTGTATATCCCTGAATATTGTTTGGTACGATTACATTTCAATTTCTTATTGTGGCCAATGATTCAAATTTGCCCCAAAGAGAGGCAAACACATTGGTGTAAAAAATTTACAAGGATGAGTGAGCGAACCTAGGGCCATATACAAGATTAATATAAGATGTGCAATTGTTACTTGGTTCGCTTACGCCATCTTTGTAGAAACTTATGAGGCTGCAATCTTTATTCTACATTCATAGAACTATGATATTTAAATTATCTATTCCATGCATTCATAGTGTATAAGAATTACATTTTAGTTTGTCACCGAGGCCGATGATTGAAATTTTCCCCAAAAGAGTTCAAGTGGAGACACGTATGATGGTGTCGTGTTTTAGGGATGGGTTGGTGAACCTGAGGTAGCAATGCACACAAACAATATAGGTTGTGCTGTTGGTACTTTGGTTCCCCAACTCCATCTCTGAAACAAATTATGAGGCCCTTGATTTATTCTCATATGGAACTACATATATGATCCTTGAATTGTTTCTGATCTTTTAATGATTGGTATGATGCATATGTATATGAATGGTTTTGATCATAAGTATTTTTAACATGTACCTGAAGATTAGTTGTTTGGTTTTTTATTTATAATTACAATATTTAGGCTTGTTTTTGTACCTGACTATGTATATCCCTGAATAATGTTTTGTACAATTACATTTCAATTTCTTATTGTGGCCAATGATTCAAATTTCCCCAAAAGAGAGGCAGACACATCGGTGTCAGATTTTTTCAGGGATGAGTTAGTGAACCTTGGGCGATGTACAAGAACAATATAGGCTGTGCAATTGTTACTTGGTTCACTTACGCCATCCCTGTAGAAACTTATGAGGCCTTAATGTTTATTCTACATTCATAGAACTGTGATATTCGAATTACCTATTCAATGCATTCAGTGTATAAGAATTACATTTTAGTTTGTCACTGAGGCCGATGATTGAAATTTGCCCGAAAAGAGTTCAAGGGGAGACACATATGACGGTGTCGTGTTTTAGGGATGGGTTGGTGAACCTAAGGCAGCAATGCACACAAACAATATAGGTTGTGCTGTTGGTACTTTGGTTCTCCAACTCCATCTCTGAAACAAATTTTGAGGCCCTAGATTTATTCTCATATGGAACTACATATATGATCCTTGAATTGTTTCTGATCTTTTAATGATTGGTATGATGCATATGTATATGAATGGTTTTGATCATAAGTATTTTTAACATGCACCTGAAGATTAATTGTTTGGTTTTTTATTTATAATTAAAATATTTAGGCTTGTTTTTGTACCTGACTATGTATATCCCTGAGTAATGTTTTGTACGATTACATTTCAATTTCTTATTGTGACCAATGATTCAAATTTGTCCCAAAAGAGAGGCAGACACATTGGTGTCAGATTTTTTCAGGGACGAGTGAGCGAACCTGGGGCGATGTACAACAACAATATAGGCTGTGCAATTGTTACTTGGTTCACTCACGCCATCCCTGAATAAACTTATGAGGCCGCAATCTTTATTCTACATTCATAAAACTATGATATTCGAATTATCTATTCCATGCATTCATAGTGTATAGGAATTACATTTTAGTTTGTCACTAAGGCCGATGATTGAAATTAGCCCCAAAAGAGTTCAAGGGGAGACACATATGATGGTGTCGTGTTTTAGGGATGGGTTGGTGAACCTGAGGCAGCAATGCACACAAACAATATAGGTTGTGATGTTGGTACATTGGTTCGCCACCTCCATCTCTGAAACAAATTATGAGGCCCTAGATTTATTCTCATATGGAACTACATATATGATCCTTGAATTGTTTCTGATATTTTAATGATTGGTATGATGCATATGTATATGAATGGTTTTGATCATAAGTATTTTTAACATGCACCTGAAGATTAATTGTTTGGTTTTTTATTTATAATTACAATATTGAGGCTTGTTTTTGTACCTGACTATGTATATCCCTGAATAATGTTTTGTATGATTACATTTCAATTTCTTATTGTGGCCAATGATTCAAATTTGTCCCAAAAGAGAGGCAGACACATTGGTGTCGGATTTTTTGAGGGATGAGTTAGTGAACCTGGGGCAATGAGAGGACGCCTCCTTATTCAACCTAGTCAAATGGTGTAGCTAAAAGTAAGAATCGTACTCTAACAGATTTGGTTAACACCATGTCAGATACATCGGGTCTATCTAAGGAATGGTGGGGGGGAGGCTCTATTGACTGTGTGTCATGTCCTAAACCGAGTTCCCACAAAGAACAAAGAAATTACTCCATTTGAAGAATGGGAGAAGAAAAGGTTAAAACTCTCTTACCTAAGGACTTGCGGATGTTTGATAAAAGTTCATATGCCAATTCCCAGGAAGCGCAAGCTTGGACCAAAAACCGTTGATTGTGTACTTTTGGGTTATGCTTTCCATATCGTTGGTTATAGATTCCTGATAGTAAAATCCGGGGTACCTGACATGCATGTCGGTACAATTACGGAGTCGACTGATGCAATTTTCCTTGCATATATCTTTCCTATGAAGGATATACCTAGCTCATCAAATCAGGAGATTCCTAGTTCATCCTGTTAGGAATTTGCTAAAAATTCTGAACCTACCACTTCAATTGAACATGTTGAAAATCCTAAGGAGGATGATAATGAAATTCTCAAAAGGAGCAAGAGACAGAGGACTACAAAATTATTTGGTGATGATTTCATTGTGTACCTCGTGGATGATACTCCCACTTCTATTTCAGAAGCCTATGCATCTCCTAATGCTAACTACGGAAGGAAGCCGTCCGTAGTGAGATGGATTCCATCTTAGCCAATGTAACATGAGAGATCACTGATCGTCCTTATGGGTGCAAACCTGTAGGATGTAAATGGGTGTTCAAGAAAAGGCTTAGGCTTAATGGTACTATTGAGAAATACAAGACACGACTTGTGGCCAAGGGATACACTCAAAAAGAAGGTGAAGCCTTCTTTGACACTTACTCACATGTTGCCAGATTGACCATCATTCGAGTACTACTTTCATTGACTGCCTCTCGTGGTCTTCTCGTTCATCAAATGGACGTTAAGACCGCTTTCCTAAATGGAGAGTTGGATGAGGAAATTTACATGGATCAGCCAGATGGTTTTGTGGTAAATGTTCAAGAACGAAAGGTGTGCAAATTGTTGAAGTCTTTATATGGCCTAAAACAATCCCCTAAGCAGTGGCATGAGAAGTTTGAAAGAACTTTAACTACTGCCGACTTTGTTGTAAATGAAGCTAACAAATGTGTGTACCATCGCCATGGTGGGGGTGAGGGAGTCATCCTTTGTCTGTATGTTGATGACATACTGATTTTCGGAACCAACCTTAATGAAGTTAAGTAACTCAAAGATTTCTTATCTAGTTCCTTTGAGATGAAGGATCTGGGAGTAGCTGATGGTATCCTGAACATCAAGCTACTGAGCGATGATGGTAGTGGGATTACATTGCTTCAGTCTCACTATGTGGAAAAGGTCTTGAGTCGTTTCGGGTATAGTGACTACAAGTCTTCTCCTACACCGTATGATCCTAGTGTGTTGCTTCAAAAGAATCGAGGAAATACTAGAGTCCAGCTGAGATACTCTCAAATTATTGGCTCGCTTATGTATTTAGCTAGCGCCACGAGGCCTGACATCGCTTTTGCTGTAAGCAAACTCAGTCGATTTTTTTCAAATCCAGGAGATGATCACTGGCATGCTCTTGAGAGAGTTGTGCGATATCTAAAAGGCACTACGAGCTACGTCATTCACAATACCGGGTATCCGAGGGTACTAGAGGGTTATAGTGATTTAAATTGGATATCTGATGCTGATGAGATAAAAGTCACGAGTAGATATGTATTCACTCTTGGTGGTGGCGATGTTTCTTGGAAGTCTTGCAAGCATACCATCTTAACGAGGTCAACTATGGAAGCAGAACTCACGGCATTAGACACAGCCACGGTTGAAGAAGAATGGTTTCGTGAACTCTTGATGAACCTACATGTGGTTGAAAAACCAATACCCGCAATCCTTATGAACTGCGATAATCAAGAAGTGATTTTCAAAGTGAATAGTTCTAAGGATAATATGAAGTCATCAATACATGTGAAGAGGAGACTGAAATCTATCAGGAAAATAAGAAACTCCGGAGTTATTGCATTGGGTTATATCCAAACATCTAAAAACTTGGCAGATCCCTTCACAAAGGGTCTATCACGCAATGTGATAGAAAATGCATAGAAGGAGATGGGTATGAGACCCACAATATGAGTTTTTCACAATCGTAAACCAGTCTATGTGATCGGAGATCCCGTGAATTAGAATTGGGAGACAAGCTATTGATTAGCTGAGAGGAAAGTATCCCTACTTCAATGGACACCACTCCATGAAGATGCAATACTTTCCTATTCTGCACGATAGGTTGATTTATTATCTTAATGTGTTCTAAGTGGCTTATCTTAAGAAGATATGTTGTCTTGTAGAACATCTTTTGGAGAACACACCTATATGAGTCTAATTGTTAAACATCACAATTTCTATGAGAATAGGGTACTCTCTAATAAACTCATGAAAGATCATGGAGTATGACGCATAACCTCCACCCGCAGGGAAGTCCCACGGCAGCCTAGTATCGGTCAAGACTTTGTATGAATATAGGTTTGTATCAAACTTGCAGTTCAAGGCAGAGTCCACTATACAATTTTCAGCCTAGTGTAGCATAAAGTTCTAGGTGGAAGTTCAACTTAATAGTCTCCACTATAGTACCGTTATATAAACAATGTTTTGGAATCAAAGGAAAACTTCATGTGCCTCTAGGATTTGGTGGGGGATTTTTGGAATTCTTGCCTAAATGGCCCAGCCCATATTGCATTTTAATAATTGCTGAAAATCCTAGAGGCCCATGTGGCCCATTCATGCATGGCAAGAGGTGGGACAAATGTTTAGTCCCACATTGCTAGTTGAAGGAAGATTTCACCATCTTATAAGGAGGGTTCTTCCACCACGTTGTAAAAGGATGAGAAGGAGAGAGACGTACACACGCGCTCCTCCTCCGCCACCGCCGCCCGCTGATACATTGCAAATGTATCTATAATTTTTGATGTTCCATGCTTGGTTTTATCTACTTTCTTATGTTTTGTCCACACTTTGGAGTACTTTTCATATGATTTCTTGGACTAACTTATTAACAAGAGCCGTAGTGCCAGTTGCCTGTTTTCTGCTGTTTTTGGTTCCAGGAAAGTCAGAAAATCAATATTCTCGGAATTGGACGGGACAAAAGCGAAAGTTCATATTTTACCGGAAGACTCAGGGAGCCAGAAGCAGAGACGGAGGAGGGCCAGGGCCTGGCCACACCATATGGTGGCGCGGGCTAGCCCTGGCCGTGCCACTAGGTGGTGTGGGCCCCCTGGAACTCCACCGACCTTGCCTCTTCGCCTATAAGAAGCCTCCCGATACCAAAACCCTAGATAATCAAGCCTCGCCACGAAAAGTTCCGCATCACCGCCACCACCGAAGGGGAGATTCAGGGGACAGAAAGTCTCTATTCCGGCACCCTGCCGGGATGGGGAAGTGCCCCCGGAGCCATCTCCATCGATCTCCACCACCATCTCCATCACCATTGCTGATTCCCATGATGAGGAGGGAGTAGTTCTCTCTCGAGGCTAAGGGTTCTACCGGTAGCTATGTGTTCATCTCTCTCTCTACGCATGATCATATTGTAATCTATAGATCTATTCTGCTACTCAAGTGCTTTAATGAATCTCTGCTCTCCCCATGTGTGTGAAAGTGACAGTGTGCACACCATGGTGGCACTTAGGCTAGAGATTACAAATACTTGTTATGAGTTATATTTAGAGTTGGATGTCTTTATGAAATTGTGGTGTTTGTTGGACTCATCTAGTACTCAAGGTGACAGTGTGGGGTTTACTAGATGGGAAAGATGGACTTCGAGGTGTGTTGTTATAGCCCTACCATCGATTAGAGTTTTCAATCGGAGAGTAGTTAAGAGTAGTATCATAAAGAGAAGATATTTATATGAGAGTGTTCACTACTGAAAGTATGGTCCCTAGGCCTTGTTTCTAAGCATTGATACACCATTTGCTATTATATCTATTACATGTTTTCTTGCTTCTATCTTTATTTCAGTTTGGCTTTAGTTCTTTCCACGCCACCAAGCTATTTTCTATCACTGTTACCACTTATAATTATCCATACCACTTGTATTTCATTATCTCTTTGCCGAACTAGTGCACCTATACACCTGACAAGTGTATTGGGTGTGTTGGGGACACAAGAGACTTCTTGTATCTTGATTGCAGGGTTGCTTGAGAGGGGATACCTTTTACCACTTCATCCCTGAGTTCGATAAACCTCGGGTGATCCACTTAAGGGAAAACTTGCTGCTGTTCTACAAACCTCTGCACTTGGAGGCCCAACAAGTGTCTACAAGAATAGAAGTGCGTAGAAATCAAGCTATTTTATGGCGCCATTGCCGGGGAGGTAAGGTAAAAGGTATTCACACCGGAGGATTAAAGAAGAAGAACCTCCCACGGCAAACGCCTATTTTCTGGCGCCGTTGTCGGGGAGGTAAGGTAAAAGGTACTCACATCCTCCGGTGTGAGTGCTCGAAGTTATTTCCTTTAGATTCTACAATTTTGTCTTTTTGTTTCTTGTTTTCACTAGTTAGGCTTAATGGAAAACAACAACAAAATTAGAGAGCTTTATAGTATTTATCTTGAGTTAGGACATGTAGTGTTTGAAGAGAAAATTAAAAAACCTATGGAACTTTATTTGCATGCTAATAGCAATGTTGTTAGTATGAATTCTTTGGACACCATTATTGCTAATGCTATGGAAAACTCTAAGCTTGGGGAAGCTAGTTTTGATGAGCATGATATTTTTAGTCCCCTAAGCACGGAAGATAACTATTGTATTGCTTATGATGATACAAAACCTCCAATATATGATGATTACAATGATGAATATGATATTTTCAGTCCACCTACTATTGTGGAGGAAATTAATTATGATTACAATATTCCTCCTATATTTGATGATTATGGTGATGAGAATAATAATGATAGCTATTTTGTTGAATTTGCTCCTACTATGATTAATAAGAATGACTATTCTTATAGGGAGAGTAATAATTGTTTTATGCATGTGGCTCATGATAAGAATGTTTTATGTGATAGTTATATTGTTAATTTTATTCATGATGCTACTGAAAGTTATTATGAGAGAGGGAAACATGGTTTTATGTGTCCCAACAATATTCAGTTTCCTCTCTTTATGTTGAAAATTTTGAAGTTGCACTTGTTTTGCTTTCCTATGCTTGTTGCTTTGTGCTTTCATGACTTATTTATCTATAATATTCCTATGCATAGGAAGTGGGTTAGACTAAAATGTTTTTTGAATTTGCTTCTTGATGCTCTCTTTTACTCAAAATTCATATTTCTTATGTGAGCATCTTCTCAAACTATCATGTCTAACTTAAAGACGTTAAAGAAAAGTACTTATTGGGAGATAACCCAAAAGTTTTAGATGAGTCTTGAAAGTTATTACCTCTATAATAACCTTTCCTTATCCTTTTTATTTGCTTTTTGTGCCAAGAGTAACCTCTAATGAGAGAGAAGTAATGATTGGGAAAGTTGCTGTCCCGAAATAGATTCATGTGCTTCACCGTAAATATTCGTGTAAAATCTCTATACGTCCTTTTGAGGCGTGAATTTTTGTGCTTCTGACCCAGGTTGTTATCTAACTTTCATTAGTTCAACACTTTTTGATTTGAGCAACAGAATGTCGTCGAAAAAATTCGTCTTTACCTGCTGGTCTGTTTTGACAGATTTCTGCCATTATTTGCATTTGCTTCTTGTTGGTTCCTTTTTGAGTTCTCTTTGGGGAATTGAGATTTTTGAGGGAAGTGCTACAGTAGCTTTTGTTTTAATGGAAGTTTTATTGGTGTTATAACTGAACCCAAAGACTTATTATCTTGAGTGCACTAATGTTGCTAATAAAGATTGTGTGAAGTTTTGTATGAAGGAAAAATTTTAGGTGTATGGAAGGAATGAGTAATGAGATGAAGGATGGACTAAAGCTCAAGCTTGGGGATGCCACGCGTGTCACCCCAAGAAATATCCAAGAAGTACAAGCGTCAAAGCTTGGGGATGCCCAAGGAATCCCCCTCTTCATCAATAAAAATCCCAGATTTCTTCCAAACGCTTCATTTTTATTGTTTCATGCACAGTTGTGTTGTTCTTGGAGCGTCTTCTTTTTTGTTTTGGTTTTTCTTTTTATTTTGTTTGGTTTGCTGAATAAATTGGTTGGACCCCCTCTTTCATACATTGGTTTGCAAATAGTTTGGTTTGGTTTGGAAAAGAGTAGGAAAGTTCATACTTATGTGGTAAAAAGAGCTCGTTTTTGACTATGGCCTATGCTTTGTCATGGCATGCTTGATATTGTTTTGGCTTTATACTTAGTATTCTTTGTTGTAGCATGACTTGTTATAAACAATTGAGATTGCTTAATGTGCCTTGGATGAATCATGCATTGTTTTAGCATATTAAAGCATAGTATTGTGGTATTCTCCTTTGATGCTTTATTTGGGTTGACTTGGCACATGCTCACACCATGTTATGACTATCTCAAGTTACCATAGCCTTTATGATCCTTTAGTTTTCAACTTGTAGTATCACTTTATGCTTTGATCAATGATGTTTTGTCGCTCTGCATGATTATGGCCATTATTGCTCTCTTAGTTTGTCGCTCCCAGTCTTTTGCTAGCCTCCACAACCAAGTATGAGTTCCACTCATGTATCCAACTCCTTAAACCAAGTTATTCCAAAGAGTCCACCATACCTACCTATTATCTTATGCTATTCCAAGTATATTCATGCTTTTGTTTACCTTCCACTTGTTATGAGAAATCTAGTAATTAAAGCTCTCACGAACTTGATGGCACACTTTACTTTTTTGCCTCTAATAAACTTGAACCATTGGGTCCTTCTTTGTTGCATATATGCTTGTGCTTTATAAGTTGAAATTAGCAGAACCATGTACCATGGGGAACGCTTTCAACATTGCACTTGTACTTTGTACCCCGTTGATATCATGTTCTTTTGCTTATGGATCCCGATAGTGTGAAATAAAAGTGACACTTGTAAGATCATGGAGTTTGTATGTGTGTTAGAGAAACGCCTGGGCCGCTAGCCTAAGCCATGCCTAATCATGGTGGAAACTTGCAGCATCACTATAATGAGCACTCAAGCATCCTCAGTAAAAACCTATGCAAATAGCAAATAAAAAGATCACTAAGATGCTCATTGTCTGCTTGCCTTGTCATTTTGATTATGGGATGGCTCCTGTATCATGTGCAAGGGGTACCCCGTTGGCGGTTCTTTATGATACACATGTACTTACAATGACAAGAGCTTACTCGTGACTAAAGTTGAGTAGCATGAGGATCGGTCTTCATAAGTAAGGGGCATGCGATTTCGGTTTATAACTTGTCAAGCATATCCTCTTAGTTGTGTCACTTTAACCTTAATCACCTTAAAGATGCTTATGATAGGGGCAATGAGAGCTGAAAGCTACAAGTACCATAATTTTTGGAAGCTCTTTATGAGACTTGAATCCCTACTTCCTTTTACAAAGGCTTTTCTTCCACCATTATATTGAGTCTCTACCTTCAACCTTTATGCACCTACTTTGAGACCATAGTGGCCATTCTTAGTTCTATGTGCATTGTCCCAAGACTAGTTGTTTGATGCATAACTTGATATTGCTTGTTTTAAACTATTTGTATCTAGTCACTCTTATGAACTTTGAAGGTGTCATATGCATTTATATTTGCTACTCTATGAGGGACAAGCTGGATACTATTATGCCATGTTTTCTTTATGTGAAACAAACAAACGTCTTACAAAGCATTGTTATTCATGAATCTTTTGTTTGTGCCTTTTCATGTTGCATCATAGTTTCTTTGTCTTATTGCTAGAACTTTGTCTTTCATGATTGAAGTACTATGATCCCAGCTTTGAATGTTTTACAAATACTTTGATCAAGTCTTTGATGGTGCATGCCACCTCAAAAATTACTCTTTCTTTTTATCATTTACCTACTCGAGGACGAGCAGGAGTTAAGCTTGGGGATGTTGATACATTGCAAATGTATCTATAATTTTTGATGTTCCATGCTTGGTTTTATCTACTTTCTTATGTTTTGTCCATACTTTGGAGTACTTTTCATATGATTTTTTGGACTAACCTATTAACAAGAGCCACAGTGCCAGTTGCCTGTTTTCTGCTGTTTTTGGTTCCAGGAAAGTCAGAAAATTAATATTCTCGGAATTGGATGGGACAAAAGCCAAAACTCCTATTTTACCGGAAGACTCACGGAGCCAGAAGCAGAGACGGAGGAGGGCCAGGGCCTGGCCACACCATATGGTGGCGCGGGCTGGCCCTGGCCGCACCACCAGGTGGTGTGGGCCTCCTGGAACTCCACCGACCTTGCCTCTTCGCCTATAAGAAGCCTCCCGATACCAAAACCCTAGATAATCAAGCCTCGCCACGAAAAGTTCCGCATCGCCGCCACCACCGAAGGGGAGATTCAAGGGACAGAAAGTCTCTGTTCCGGCACCCTGCCGGGATGGGGAAGTGCCCCCGGAGCCATCTCCATCGATCTCCACCACCATCTCCATCACCATTACGGATCCCCATGATGAGGAGGGAGTAGTTCTCTCTCAAGGCTAAGGGTTCTACCGGTAGCTATGTGTTCATCTCTCTCTATGCATGATCATATTGTGATCATGAGCTTCATAATCTATAGATCTATTCTGCTACTCAAGTGCTTTAATGAATCTCTGCTCTCCCCATGTGTGTGAAAGTGACAGTGTGCACACCATGGTGGCACTTAGGCTAGAGATTACAAATACTTGTTATGAGTTATATTTGGAGTTGGATGTCTTTATGAAATTGTGGTGTTTGTTGGACTCATCTAGTACTCAAGGTGACAGTGTGGGGTTTACTAGATGGGAAAGATGGACTTTGAGGTGTGATGTTATAGCCCTACCATCGATTAGAGTGTCCAACCCGAGAGTAGTTAAGAGTAGTATTATAAAGAGAAGATATTTATATGAGAGTGTTCACTAGTGAAAGTATGATCCCTCGGCCTTGTTTCTAAGCATTGGTACACCGTTTGCTATTAGATCTATTACATGTTTGCTTGCTTTTATCTTTATTTCAGTTTTCCTTTAGTTCTTTCCACGCCACCAAGCTATTTTCTATCACCGTTACCACTTATAATTATCCATACCACTTATATTTCACTATCTCTTCGCCGAACTAGTGCACCTATACACCTGACAAGTGTATTGGGTGTGTTGGGGACACAAGAGACTTCTTGTATCTTGATTGCAGGGTTGCTTGAGAGGGGATACCTTTGACCACTTCCTCCCTGAATTCGATAAACCTTGGGTGATCCACTTAAGGGAAAACTTGCTGCTGATCTATAAACCTCTGAACTTGGAGGCCCAACAACTGTCTACAAGAATAGAAGGGCGTAGACATCACCCGCCTCGCCTCGTCACGACGCCCGCATGCGCGCGCCGCAGGTTGCGGGAATGCCTCGAGCCGAGAGCTTTCCTTTTTTTTACCCCACATGAATGGATTAATAATCTGAACAGTGTGCGTAAGTGGGTGTTTAATATGCACTCAATGGATATTGAATTTGAACGTTTTCTCTACTCAATGAAGATTTAATTCGGACGTTTTCTCTACTTAATGGAGACTTAATTCGAACACTTTGAGATTTAATTCGAACGTTTCCTCTCCCGATGTTGCCTGTTCGTCTGTCTACGCGTGCCTATAAGAGTGAGAGGTCGCTCCTCTCCTTTTACATGCTTCAGTACATCGTCTCCAGTTCCATAGAATTGCGTTGTCGCTCCGTTTTTCCCCATCCCGTCTTGCGGCGTGCACCGTTAGCCGGGATAGTAGGCCTCCGAGACCCCGCTGCTTCGAGTCCTGTACGGGAGAAGGACGATAAGGTTTTGGGGGAGCACTGTTGGCGCGACTACTGGCTTCGTCATGGACTCCTTCACGAATAGCGACTGCGTCGACCTCTTCCCCAATGAGGACTTCTTCCCCGACATCAGCAACCTCTTCCTTGATGACATGGCTGACGTTGGTGCGAACGCCAACACCCGCGGTTCCTCTGGCGGTCCCTCTACTGTGATGTACATCTTCTTCCTCAATCTTGTTTATCTTAGTCACATAGTATGTCGTTCCTTTTGGTTTGCTATAGATCTTGCTCTGATCTTATCTTAAGTTATATGCTATGCAATTCTCTTGGATATCTGCCTTAATTTGTATCCGCTAATTCATATGATTAGTTTAACTTCTGTCATTCTATTCATGTTTTATTTAGCATTTATTTTGGGTAAATTGCTCTTTAACTCAACATGTACCTAGCAAATGAACTTCCCACAAACTAAACAATATGAACTTACACATAAAAACTGTGAACTTTGATCACTAGAAACATTGTACTTTGATCACTAGAAACATTGTATCTGACAACGAGTAGGCTGATTACGACTCCAAATCGAGAGAAATGCTACCGCCCACTCGTATAATACCTAGATCTAGACTAACAACATCCTATGGACCCACTTAAAAGTACTATCGCCCACCCATATAATCCCTAGAAAACACATTGTCCAGAAAATCAAAGGGAAAAATATAAAAACCTAAAAAGAGAAAAACACATAATGTAGGCACAAACAACTTGTACTGATTACAATGAAAGGGAAACGCAATGAAGACAACGGAGGAGGAACAATCGACCAGCTAACCATTGATTCAACAAAGAAAAAAAGCGATAGAAGAGAAGTAGACGACGGAGGAGAATCAACCGAAGAAGACGACAGCGGTGGCAAGGTGGAAGAAACCATCTCCATCGGAGACGAAGGAAATAAAGAAAAAAGAAGGAAAAAAGATAGAAAGATAATGGTTCCCCCAAAAACCCTGATTCAATAATGACCCACTAACCCGAAGAGGACACGGGACACACGAAAAGCCAATACGTGTCGCACGCGGAAGGCCATCCGGGATCGTGGAAACATGCAAGAACGCACCACGTGTTGACGCGAGAACATCCCCGCGCGAGACCTTTGCAAAGGTCGGCATTTTTCTAAGATTTCCATATACTGCAACACACTTTTAAGTTGCTGACACGTGGGATCGATCGTACTTGGATCCTCGTTATGTCTGGCCATCTCTTTCCCTTCTGGAGAAAGGACAAAGTCTATTTTTGCCCTCTAAAATTTTCACTTAGTTCATATTTCTTCCTAAAATTTTACCTGGCTCTATACTCCCCCTAAACACAAATATTCCCCATTAAATTTGGCTCACATTAGTCATAGTCATAGATTGGTATGCGACTAACTGTGGATTTGCAAAGATATGGTCCTAAGGACACTTTTTGGTTGAGTAAAATCCCGGATTAAGGGGTATCATGGACCATTAGTGATAGTTTAGAGGAGTTTAGTGAGCCAAGAAAATTTTAGGGGACAAACATGAACCATGTGAAAATTTTAGGGAGAAACGGACTTTGTTCCTCGAGAAATAACGTGATTATTTTAAAGTATGTGGCACTCCCAAATTTTATCTTACACCTAGAGTAATTGCAATTAGTAAAATATTACAATTACGTTACTCCCTCCGGCCCATATTAATGTTCGTAACTTTGTCTAGATATGTTCACAATTTTATCTCGGTTCATATCTACACAAAGTACTTATACTATATAAAGTTGAGAACATTAATATGAACCGGAAGGAGTATATATAAATGAGTACATTTGCAAAACAGAAGCATGGGAGAGAGCTATGCATTGTGATTGTGGCGGTAAGTGTTAGCCTTGACAGACCTGTCATCCTAGTTATTTTCTGTTTTCATGGAGTAAATCTCCCTTTGGATGCAAATGTTGTGGCTCTACGCGATGTGCTCAGCTGGCCGTGGGACGGCATCTCCGTCGCGACTATATTATCCTCCGATCTAGTGGACGGTACGTGAGCAACTAATCACTACTGCCTCCGTGCCATCAGCTATGTCGCAAAATATTGCAATCCTGTTCACAAGGATTAGTAATTGCTCAACCAATCGGCACTAGCTAAGGTAGCCATCTCCCTATAGCCACCTAGTCAGCTACCTCGACGATCAGGATTTTTTTTTTGAACGGGACGATGATCAGGATTTGGAATAGATTGTCGATTTGTGTAACGTCACTGCATGTCTTCTCACGAGCTGAATCAAAACAGAATACTATGAGTCACATGATGATGCGCTCACGAAACAAACCTCGGTCGTTTCCACGCGAGCAATTGCTATATGAGTGAGTGTTGAAGTACACATGTATTGTCTAGTCTCTTTCATTAGATCAGTATTTTGGTTGTATTGGCTAGAGCAGGAAGTTCTACATGATATTCATAGGCATAGCTCCTAGTAAGACAAGGTAGAGCAGCTGTCCTACCTTGATTTCTAAAAAAAATCAGATATGCATGTTTTTCTAAACAATTTAAGTGGTGACCGATTTCGTATAAAAAAGTTATGCTTATTTTAGTAAACACTACACAAAACTAATTTTGAAGTGAAATAAGGACTAGGTGATAGTTTTAGACCAACTCTTTCTCTTTGCAATATCTAATTCTCAATCGACTTTAAACAATGTTCTAGATGGGGTATCCATGGAGGACTTAAGAGTATTTTGGCCACCTTATGGCGTGTGGCCAACACCAACTCTAATTATGTGATAGTTTATGTTTTATGTTTCTACTTTGGCTTGTATATACTATTAATCTAAAATTGTAATTGACATGTTTGATCAATTGAAGAAAAGATGGTTTAGACCCCTACCGAAATATGTGAATTCGTGTAAAAAGTGATACCACAATCCTAAGTATGGATGAAATGGTACAAAATGAGTGAAAAGTCATTAAAAAGATAAGTCACTAGGCCACTATTAATTATTTCGAAGTATGAACACCTTCTATTTTTCTATAGTATCTATTACAACTAATTTTGACCATCGCTTTGATGAGTTATCGCTAGAGTTGATTTAGAACTTCTTATCTTGAGTCAAGTGACTCATTTTACAGGTTCAATGCGAATAAGATTTCTAGGCTTACGGAGATTTATCATGGATTTATCTTGTTATAAGCATGAACCTATATAAATAATCTTAAGATATTCACTTCATATGCGGAGAATTAAAGATTTTGGAGATTATCTTAATATTTTAATGATACATTATGCTTCATATCGTTTTATCGTCATGTTAAGTTGGTATTTCTTTTACTGGTGGTGTGAACAACAGTTGAAAGACCCTTTTCGATGGCAAAGATCACCAAGACCGAGTTGGTATTTTTTTTTTGAGTTCGTCCTACCTTAGATTTTTTCGTCCTCCTGCACTGATGATATCAGAGAACAAGAGATCTTAAGTTTAAGACCCGGCTGGCACATTATAAAATAAAAATAAATATTGTAGCCTACTTTTGGTGTATGTTTAGGCCTGTGGAGAGCCCACGTAAGGAGAGTGTTAAAATATAAATATGTTGTCTAGTCTTTTCCATTTGATTTTTTCTTGTGGTATTAGCTAGAGCATGCTTAGGCTCTTCCATTAGACTGGTGGCGGATCCAGTGCCCCTTCAGCCCGGGCAAACACTCCCTAGGCTTTCGGCTGGCCGCGCAGTGTCTTTTGGCAATTAGACCAAAACTAAGCATCATTAGCCTTTAAACCTAGAGTTTTCCCAAGCTTTAAAAAAATTCTTGGATCCTCTAATGATCAACGGTCTTTTGGTTGCATTGGCTAGTGATATGCTTATTTTCTGTACCCCTTCGATCCCAGTCCAGAGTCCAAGATGTTTGCTTTCTTGTTCACAAATTAAACGAATTGGCTCGAGTCGTCGATTCCTATATGGTAATGGAATGCGTATATATATACATGTCTCCACCATCCCCAGCGACTAAAGTGGCTGGTGCTTCGATCGCTCTCGTGTGTTTTGTTCTCATTTTACCAAGATGCCCAAAATTTTAAACTTTAAGAGAAATTTATTTGAGGGTTTGACTAAGTCTAGGTTGTTATCTGAGCGGTCAATTTTGATGTTAATAGGTTTCAGCTAGGATCAACTCCAACCCCACCCCCATGCAAATTGATGAGACTTGTCCAAAACTGTTTGCGCGGCAGAGGGCAGCACCCAACGAGCCACCCCAAACGGACCACTATCCATTTTATGGTCCGCCTCGTCCAATTTTTATACCAAATTTACAATGAGTTTGGGGTGAAATGGACAACATCCGCGCATCCTCACATGCATTCGGGCCACTTTAATAAGGATGGAACATGCATGCAAACCATATCTAATGATCTTAAATCTAGAGGCTTTTCTTTTTTCTCAGATTTTTGGGGAGTCCATTTGATTTGTTTGCCTCTGACACGTGTCGTCCCGTTGTGTCTGTGTGCGTTTTTTGGGTGAAATGTATCATTTTGTCTTGATGGGTCAGGCCTGCATGCTGTTGCGGCTTGTCCTTGTAGGTCCTCATGTCATTCTCCCGAGAAAAGAATCGCCGGCTCTCCTTTGCGTGTCCTTACCGCTTTCGTGCCTTCGACTTGCATAGAGCTGGAGCTGGTCGCCATGGTCACCATCTATGCATGTATCATTGATTTTTTTTATGATTTTTTTTGTTTTTTATCATTACCTGTTTTATTTTTTTGCAATCATTCATTTCTTTGTCTCTATGCACATAGTGGAAAGGGGCCTCCAGTCCCGGCCCCGTAAGGGGCTTTAGTCCCAGTCCTGGTAACCGGGACTAGAGGGGCGGGACTAAAGGCCACCCCACTAGTCCCGGACCGCTTACCATCCGGGACCCATGGGTATCCACGTGGCCGTCTCTGCGGGCGCGGGCCCCATTAGTCCCGGTTCGTATTACGAACCGGGATAAATGGATTTCTCTGCCACGGCAGAGAATTCAATTTGTATCTTTTTTTCATTTCAAAAATAGTTTCTACGCTATCACATACCGTACACGTTCGTGCATACATAAGATAACTTCTCTTAAGATCGAGCATACAAATATATACATGATCATGATAGTTACATGGAGATCACAATTCGACGATTTAATTACACGGTCGAGGATCATCGGCAGCGTCTATTCACGCTAAATTCTCCGGCGTCATCTATCATCTCGGTCATCAAGAATCCTGTCAGTTCTTCAGCAATTCCTAGTACGCGTTGCTCTGGTAGGAGCTGATCCCGCATTCTCTCGAACTATATAAGAAAAAGAGATCAATATGAATATCAATCATGATAACAAAAAGTGACGGTAATAAAATAATATTGTGAATGTATTGCTTACGTCGACTCTATTATCATTGTGCTCAGTGGTAAACGTGCGAATGAACTCGCAAACGTAGTATCCACATAGATTCGTCCTCTATGGCTGCCTCGCGCACTTTACGAGAATATAATTCAATCAAAATTATAATCTAGCATCACAATTGTCTTGAAACTAGAAGTAAAGAGATGCGCGAACATATCACGTATTACTTACCGAGCCGGAGTAAACGTCAGCTCCTTACTAAAGGAACCCGTAACCCTACTCTTCAACATGCTCCAAACCCTGCCCAACAAAGAAAATAAATGAATGAGTTATTTATTACGTGATATCTCAGGAAATCAAATAAAAAGACCGATGTAGCACGGAAATTACCTCTGGAGCATGTCCTGCATGTCCCTAAACTGTTTCAGGGGTCTCTTCGATGGGTCCATGACTTCCACTCTTCCCTTATCAAGTTGAATGTCCATGAGAATCCAGTGAAAATTGCACACGTTTATATATACATCAGTAACTCGTCAATTACATTTAACATCGAGTAAGAAAAAGTGAATGTGTACAACATAGTAAGACCCTCACCGGAAATTGTAAGGAAACAGTATGTGGTCACAGAAATGTTGCTATGTTAGAAACCTTAGAAGGTTTTCCTGCGTCTCCTCAGGTTTATCCTTTAGCGTATTACAATGTATTTTATCTGGGTCAATGAACCCAACACTAAAGAGTGACCTTCTTTTACATTCCATGATCTTCATTATGCATAATAACAGAGTACAAAAGGATATAATGAGGATAATTATATGCAATGAACTGAACAACTTATATATAGACAATGAATTCAACAACTTACAGACAATAGCAACTCATGAGACTTTTGTCGAGGGCGTCGAAACTGTATAACTGGAAGAGTTCTAGAAACTCAACATGGACCTCTTCTTCTCGGAAGTAGTAGTCATGTGGGACTTTCGCCACGATCATTATTCTCTCCTGCTTTACGGCTTTCAAGTACCAGTTATGTAAACTCCGCATTTGTGTTGGCAGTTGTTGGAACTGCTCAAAGTTGACCAGAGGCTTCCCTGGGACATATGTAGGGACTACCTGAGGCTTGGGTAACTTGTCGTCCTGAGCACCTAGCAATTCCTCAACAGTCACATTCATAGTGGCCGCAAGCTTCTTAGCTTCTTTCATACCCTGCTAGGGAGTGTCATAGGATAACACCTGGAGGGGTGGGATCGGTTTTTTTTGCCTGTTTCCCGAGCTGGGGGACGTCCATTCTTTTCCCGGTTGCACTTTGACCTGATGATTTGCTCCCTCTTGCACTTCTACTTGATTTTCTCTTCTTTGCTTCCTTCCGAAGTGTGCGTATATAGTCATCTGGCTTATGGTGCAACTCATACTGCGATTTTGTGTTCAGAAAAGAATGTGCATACGCTTTTTGCTTCTCGGTGTATACCGGGGCGGGCTCATGTTTCTTTTTTTGAAAATGCGCATCACAATGGGCCTTTGTGATTGCTGCATTTTCCTCGTCAGTACGATCGTAAGGTCTGATGGGAAGATTCTTATGAGGTACTCTTATGAGGTCTGATCGGAAGGTCTAAACAATTGCAAGTTTATGAATTAATACCATTTTTGGAATATTACTCTAAGTATTTGTCGTGATTATTTAAATAGGATTAATACCCTTTTTGGAGTAATAAATTCATAAGAAAATAATTACTAATCCGAAAATTGCAAATAATATGACTACGGAATCACAAGAAAGATTAGAACCTGTTTATGAATTAAAATTGCAAGTTTACTGTAAGAATATCCTACGGCGACCGTTAGGGTTTTGGGTTTCGGCGCACATATGTATCTCAACATGGAAATCAATGTCATATTTGTTCCTCTTTAGTCCCGGTTTCGGGTTTCGACCGCATTTTTTATTATTTTATTACAAAAAATAAGCCCCTTTAGTCGCGGTTGATAAAAAATTCGCGCGAAACCGGTACTAAAGGTCTGTTTCTTCCCGCTTTATTTCTTCCCGCCTTATTTTTTCCCGCCCGTTTTCTTCCCGTCTTTTCCACCGCTTCCCTCCTCTGACTTCCCACCATTTCTCACTATATATATGTAGGCTTGGTCGTTGCCATAGCACATCTAGACTCATATCTGCCGCCTCTCTCCACTCTCTCACATGGCTTCCACCATACCTCTAACCCCCAGGGAGGCGGAGGCGCTTTGCGCCTCAAACTACCCCTGCCCACCGGGCTATCGCGTCCCCACCGGCTGGATGCTGAGCGTCGGAGGCGTGCCGGTCACTCCTGTCCCTCTAGGTGTGGAGCGTTGGATGGCCATCACGAATCACTACTACCTCGAGCTCACGCTAGAGCAACGGAGGAATCCCAACTGGCATCCCGACTATTTTCCGACTTGGGAAGCCTTCTTCATCAATCGACGTGAGAGGGTGCTCGCCAGGCACGAGGAGGACGGCCCACCTCCTTCGAACTTCAATGAGGCCAGCCGTCGGCTATGGTGGCGTGGCCGGACTCTCCAGAGTGTCATGGCCTACAACACGACCGGCAATAACCCCCGCCCGCGGTACCCTCAAATCCAGCCCACGCGTGCCCAACCTTCAAGGTTCGACTACGACGACCCCGATGACAACAGCGACGACGGCGCCGGCGACTACGACGACTACAGTGGCGCGTATTACAGGGCTAGGCAGGAGCATGACTGAATCACTCCAACATTAGGCATGTTTCTTAATTTTTAGTTGTGCTATGTATCTTAATTTTCAGTTGTGCTATGTATCCTTAGTGTTTGTGGGTTCCTTCTCTTTGGGTGATCACCTCCCGCGGCTCAGAACCCGGTCGTCAACGTCTAGTTTGATTGAGCAAGATGTATTACATGAAAGGGGACCTTTATGTCTCAAATAAAAGGTTTAATACATTACATAGATTTATGTCTCAAATAAAAGGTTTAATACATTATTACACATCACCAACATCTAGTGTTGTGGTTTTCTTTTGCACCGTAGCCATGGAGAATCTTCATCATTTAACAGGATGCTTGGGTCAGTTTTCACTTTGAAGGGCGGAATTTTATGAAGCTTATTGTAATCTTCTGACATGTCTGTCTTGTCATCCACTCCCACGATGTTTCTTTTCCCTGAAAGAACTATGTGGCGCTTTGGCTCATCGTATTATGTATTCTTTTGCTTATCTTTCTTTTTTCTCGGTTTGGTAGACATGTCCTTCACATAGAAAACCTGAGCCACATCGTTGGCTAGGACGAATGGTTCATCCATGTACGCAAGATTGTTGAGATCCACTGTTGTCATGCCGTACTTTTGGTCTACATGTACCCCGCCTCTTGTCAGCTTGACCCATTTGCACCGAAACAAAGGGACCTAAAAAGTAGGTCCATAGTCAAGTTCCCATATGTCCTCTATGTACCCATAATATGTGTCCTTCTGCCCATTGTCATCTGTTGCATCAAAGCGGACACCACTGTTTTGGTTGGTGCTCTTTTTATCTTGGGCGATCGTGTAAAATGTATTCCCATTTATCTCGTACCCTTGGAAAGTACATATAGTCGAAGATGGTAACCTGGCCAACGAGTACAACTCATCTCCAGCAGTGGTGTTATTCATGAGATGTGTCTGCAACCAACTGCCAAAATTCTTCTCGTGTTCCCCTTTAATCAAGGTTTCAGGCTTCCCCCGGTTTTCGGAGCGTAGAATATTCTTGTGTTTCTCGATATACGGAGCCACCATGGTGGAATTGTGTAGAACCGTGTAGTGTGCTGGAGTGAAAGAATGCCCGTCCCTACATACCATTGATTTCCTTCCTAGTGTGCCTTTTCCAGTCATCCTCCCCACATACCGAGGTTCAGGAACACCAATCGTCTTAAGGTCAGGAAGAAAGTCAACACAAAACTCAATGACCTCCTCTGTTCCATAGCCCTTGGAGATGCTTCCTTCTAGCCTAGCGCGGTTATGAACATATTTCTTTAAGACTCCCATGAATCTCTCGAAGGGGAACATATTGTGTAGAAACACATGACCGAGAATTCTAATCTCTTCGACTAGGTGAACTAGGAGGTGCGTCATAATATTGAAGAAGGATGGCGGGAACAACAACTCGAAGCTGACCAGACATTGGACCACATCAATATGTAACCCTGATAGACTTTATCGATCGATTACCTTCTGAGAAATTGCATTAAGGAATGCACATACCTTCACAATGGCTAGTCGAACATTTTCTGGTAGAATTCCCCTCAATGCAACCGGAAGCAATTGCGTCATAAGCACGTGGCAGTCATAAGACTTTAGGTTTTGAAATTTTTTCTCTTTCATATTTACTATTCCCTTTATATTTGACGAGAAGCCAAAAGGGACCTTGATACTGAAAAGGACTTCAAAAAAGATTTCCTTCTCTTCTTTGGTAAGAGCATAGCTGGCAAGCCCTTGAAACTGCCCTGGATGCTTGTCGTCTCGTCCTTTATGATGTTGTTGGTCCTCTCGTGCTACCGAGGTATCTTTTGACTTCCCATACAAGCCTAGGAAGCCTAGAATATTCACGCAAAGATTCTTTGTCAGGTGCATCACGTCGATTGCAGAGCGGACCTCATGCACTTTTCAATAGGGTAGCTCCCAAAATATAGATTTCTTCTTCCACATGGGTGTGTGTCTGTCGGCGTCTTTCGGAACAGGTTGTCCTCCAGGACCCTTTCCAAAGATTACATCCAAATCCTTGACCATACCAAATACATCAGCACCACTACAGGGGACAGGCTTCGTCCGGGTTTCTGCCTTGCCATTGAAATGCTTGCCTTTCTTCTTTAAGAGATGACTGGGCGGAAGAAAACGATGATTGTACGGGTACACATTCTTTCTACATTTATCCAGATATATACTTTCAGTCTCATCTAAACAGTGCGTGCATGCATTGTATCCTTTTTTTGTCTTTCCTGAAATGTTACTAAGAGCAGGCCAATCATTGATGGTTACGAACAACAACGCTTGTAGGTCAAATTCCTGCTATTTGTGCTCATCCCACACACGTACACCTGGTTTGGCCCACAACTGTAGAAGTTCATCAACTAATGGCCTTAGGTACACATCAATGTCGTTGCCGGGTTGCTTCGGGCCTTGGATGAGCACTGGCATCATAATGAACTTCCGCTTCATGCACAACCAAGGAGCAAGGTTGTAGATACATATAGTCACGGGCCAGGTGTTGTGACTGCAGTTCTGCTCCCCAAAAGGATTCATGCCATCGGTACTTAGACCAAACCATAAGTTCCTTGCACCAGCAAAGTCCGGGAAGTCTCTCTCGATTTTTCTCCACTGCCGACCATCAGCAGGGTGCCTCAACATCCCGTCTTTCTTACGGTCTTCCATGTGCCATCGCAACAACTTGGCATGCTCTTTATTTCTGAACAAACGTTTCAACCGTGGTATTATAGGAGCATACCACATCACCTTGGCAGGAACCCTCTTCCTGGGTGGCTCGCCCTCAACATCACCGGCGTCATCTTTTCTGATCTTATACCGCAATGCAGTGCATACCGGGCATTTATCCATATTCTCGTACTTCTCACCGCGGTACAGGATGCAGTCATTAGGGCATGCATGTATCTTCTGCACGTCTAATCCTAGAGGGTAGACAAGTTTCTTTGCTTCGTACGTACTGGAGGGCAATTGGTTATTTCTTGGAAGCAGCTTTTTTATTATTACCAGCAACTTTTCAAATCCCGAGTCAGTCATACCGGTCTCTGCCTTCCACTTCAACAATTCCAGTGTGCTACCCAGCTTCTTCTGGCCATCTTCACAAGTTGGGTATAACAATTTATTGTGGTCCTGTAACATCTGCTCGAACTGCAACCTCTCCTTTTTCTGTGTCGCAGTCTCGCCTTGCATCACTAATGACCCGACCAAAATCATCAACGGGCTCATCTGGTTCCCGTTCTTCACCCCCTTCTTCTTCATTATCTTCAACTGCGGTATCATCGTATTTAGGGAACATAGATCGGTAGTTGTCATCATCGTTCTCTTCTTCATCGCCGTCTTCTATCATAACCCCTCTTTCTCCGTGCTTGGTCCAAACATTATAGCCGGACATGAAACCGGACCGAAGCAGGTGGCTCTGAATGACTCTTGAGGAAGTGTGAGCCTACTCATTCCGAGATTCAACACATGGACAACACATAAAACCATCCCGCCGCTTGTTCGCCTCGGCCACAAGGCGAAAAGAACGCACGCCTTCTCTGTAAGCGTCAGAGCGTCGGTCACCGTACATCCATGGGTGGCTCATCTGCATCATACAACCATGCATATATATCAAACGCAATCACGATGCTTAAATTAGTACCACGCGATCAAAACGAGAAAATAGTTGCTAACCTTTTAGGACACTTTAAAACAAAGAGGAGAAACCTTAAGTGTCGCTCTGGCACCTCACATCATGTTTTGTCTTGTGTGAACTCAAGTGGCATCGCTCTAACAGGCATTTCACCGAACACCTCTAGTGCATATGAAGAAAAAAGTTAGCACAAAGTTATACCCACCTCACATAGGAAAAAAAAAGGAGAGAATGGAGGGCTGGGTGTATATATATAGGGCCAGACCATTAGTCCCGGTTTGAGACACAAACCGAAACTAGTAGCCTCTACCGGACCGGGACACAGAATTCGACGACCTCGGGCCGTCCGGTTCGGACCATTAGTCCCGGCCCCGCCACTGCTGGGACTAGTGGCCCAAACCAAAGGCGTTTTTTCTACTAGTGGCATTTGGATGTTTTGGTTTGGGCTGCATGCATGCGATACATGATGATTCCTTTTGTTTTCATCTTTGCTTCACGCGTTGCATGCGAATTTATTATGATTCCTTTGTTTGTATTCTTTGCTTCATGATATCTTTCTTGTCTTTATGTCATGATTTGATCGAAGCGGTGCTAGGTCCCGCACTATCAAACAATGAATCAGCTAAACAACCCAACACGACGCCATGCAAATGAGTAGTCACCGGGCTACTACAATACCATTTCTCCAGATTTTTATGGAAACACCCCGTGTCATCTCTCTTTCCTTCCTGTTTAATTTGCCCTCCCAATTCAGAGACGAGGCTTGCTAGAGGTAGGCGGTAGTCGGCGGCGGGTACGGCGGTCGTTGTCAAGGTCGCCCATAGTTTGGTCGGGACAAGCTGTTGCATGTTGGCTTGGTGTGGCATACCTGGTCATGGATGCTCTGATGTGTCGCCACCTCCTAACGACCAAGCTCCCCCATGGCGAGCTTCTGGTTGTCGAGTTCCTACATGGCTGTTAGCCGTGGCATGTGTTGGGTTCCGCTTCGGCGTTGATCCGTGACCGAGTCGCTGCCGATGACATCGACGACTACAATGAGCGTGGCCCCTCCGATGATGACCGCATGCCGGGCGGTGGTGCGGGCGCGGGCCCGATCGCTTCAGAAGAGCGTGGCCTCACCGACGACGACTACACGCCCGGTGCCGGGCGGCAGCGCGGGTGCAGACCCGCTCACCTCAGAAGGGCGTGGTCTTTCCGAGCACCTCCGAAGAGCGCGACCTCTCCGGCGATGACCTCTCGGTCACGGGCTACACGCCAGGGGGAACTGCGACCATGGAGCTCGGCTGGTTCCGCACGTACGTTGCCTGATGATGCCCCTGCTGGCCGTTTCTTGCGCTGCAATTCTTGAAAGCACGGTTCCTCCCTCATTCTCCCTCTCCATCCACCGCTCCTCGCTCAATGAAGTCGGCCCCATGTGTCGCGCCGCGCCATCAGAGCAGAGGAGAACAGCAGGTAAGGTTGCAGGTCGAGGAAAAACCATCGAGGTTCAGGTCCTCGCGCCTCCAGTTCTCCCTGCCCGTCGAGGAACACCCGTCGTGGAAGACAAGCTACACCGTGCCGACAACGTTGCGCCAAGGACGAGCAGGAGGAAGAATGCGCAGGACGCGCGGCGGAGGAGGTGTCGTCGCCACACCGGGCGCGGGGCGATCTTGCTGTACCGGCATGCGCGGTCCAAGGGCGGGATACAAAGCACGTGGTCTTTGGGCACGTGAACGATGCACGACGCACCCGACGGCAGCGGTGCCGCAGCTGTCGTCGTTGGGCGCCGCAGTGGCTTGGTCTCCGCGGCCGCGTCGAGGCTGTTGTCCGGCGGAGGGGCCTGTGGTATGGAGAGTGGAAGCAGAGGCGCGGGGTCCACCGTTGGGTGCGGGAGAAGCTGCCGAGCTGGGTCGCTGTTGAGGGCGGAGCTACCTATAGCTAGCCTTGTGCACACACCAGGGTCGAAAAAATTGGTTAGTACTACTAGCGATTAGTCATGTGCTAATGGCGTTGCAACAGGTTCTAGCGGCAGACCGGCAGTTGTGCACCAGGTCGAGCAAAATTGTATCGCTGGCTGTTCCAAGGTGGGTGCTACGTGGCCTTTTGGGCAGAGCAAGCTTCGCCAGGCAATGTCTAATCTAAATATCGTGGGAGGTCTGAGCCAACGGGCCAGAAACAAATCGATTTGCTAATAGGTTATATGAGATAATCACGCACTAAGATGCGTTGGTTCGGCTTCTTCGTGGTGACGCCGACTCATCCGACGATCCCCACGCGCGACTCGCTCCGCTTAGGATTCACCGACGGCTTGACGCAGCTCCCCGCTCACTATCGAGTAGTATCAGACATTCGCCCTAATTCTATCATCAAGTTTTAAATTCTTTGTGCTCCCTCCGACTCATATTACTTGACTTGGATTTGTATCTACTAAAACATGTCTAGATACACCTGAATCTAGACAAATTCGAGTCAACTAATATAGGTCGGAGGGAGTATAAGATTGTTAGGAAGTGAGCAAGTCAGCTTATTGAATCAGCCTTTGTCAAATAATACAGATACATGAATAGGTATCTTCTGAAGAGAAAAGCGACATGGATAGGTATCTTCGGAAGCAAAATTCAGATGATATAAAATGGGAAGAGCGGATTAAGTATGATCCGTGATAAAGACAAAAGTTAGAAGACTATCATTCTAATCTCAAGGACTTGGTGAGAAGAAAAATACTTGAAGAGAGCGATCACCAATAATCAAGTCATTGATCGATTCATGAAAATAAGAAATCAATAAGAAATCGTAAATTTTAAAAGGTAAACTCTCTAGCTTAAAATAGTTTATCTTGTTATATTATTTCATTTGATAACTTGATTCTGCATTTCTAATTTATAGATTATGGAGGATGCGAGGTTGGATGATGTTTCATACTCCCTCCGTCCTAAAATAAGTGACTTGTATTTGTCTAGATTCGGATGTATCTTACACTAAAACAAGACTAGATACATCTGAATCTAGACAAACCCACGTTACTTATTTTGAGACGGAGGGAGTACTATTTATCGAGTATCTTTTGCGAGTCAAATCATTATCTTTTTATTTATTTCAGCGAAAACTTGATCGTTCTTATTTGAGCATACAATTTGTCCTTTGTTTTGTTGAACTTTTTATGCTAAGAATTGTTGAACGCAATGGTACTAAATATTTAATTCAACTACATATATCACAAAGTCGATTTAAAACTCGTGCACCATGGTATATTTTTCCTAGATCCGCCCTTGAGCTCGAGGAGATGTACCGGAGCAGAGTGTGAGCTGAGGTGCTTGCTTGGTCAGGTAAAAGAGGTTGCAGGCTATACTGTTGCTGAAGTTTGTACCGCATGGCAGCTGAAGCTAACCACGTTGTTATCTTTGTTCAGCATGTCTCTTCTCTTTAGCAGTAGCAGCTCGCCCGCTTCTAGCAGTAGCATAGCGCATCAGCAGGTCACTTGCTTGCTTGTACCGGTGGGTATTTGCGGGCTGACGCGTACAGCCGCACCGTCCCGCGTTAATCGAGTGGTCTCTTGCGGCCAGGATGTTATTCTTGTAGTGGACAACCGCATCCCGCCCAGCTTGCAATCCGAGCACAAGGGGAGGAGCCGCGCCCAAGCTATGAAGCGGGCGTGGTTGGTGCCTCCGGGTTTGACGATCGCAGCATCTTGGAGGTAGCCTCGGGCTGGTTGAACACAGTGAGGAGGACGAGGCAGCGTTCCTGAGACAGGGAGCTTCATGGCGGCTATGCATCTTGGTGTGGCAGGGGGGATCGGTTTCTCAATGCTCCGGGGCTTTTGCTGTAAGAAATGAGAGGATTAAACAGAGCACGATAGAGATGAATCAGGCTCCAACTGTATCAGAAATCATGCATTCTCGCAATATTTTCTTTCCACGACGACGAGGATAACCCCAGGCTGTATATCATGCAACCATATATATTCTTCCATAAGGGTGCTGGTACGAAATTGAGTTGTTCAGACTTTCAACTCTAGAGCGGACACACGCAAAATGAGCTGGCAGGTTATATTAAGTAAAGTGCAAATTGTCCCTCAAAAAAAAATGTAAAGTGCAAATTGTGATTCACAGTAGGTAAATCATCATTTTTGTCATGTTGCAGCAGTTTTGCAAGAGTTCTGAATCTACGGAGTCTGGGAAAATAAAATTGCACTTCTAACTAAGTTGTACTCTTTCATTTCAAACCCTGCTTTTATCTACGGTCATAGTTAGTTTGCCCAGTGTAATGTCCGATGTTCTGTTCTCTTCAGTTGCACTTTTTATGGCTATAATTAGTTTGATCCCTGTCTTTGTACTGCTGCATGTAATAATAAGTTGGCAATTTCGCGCCTAGAGAAGTATAGAGGCTAGGAGCATCCGTGCATCATTCCTCGATCTGATATATTTGCTTTTATCTGCTCCGGTCATCTCATTTCAGGCAGATATGTCGATGTGCATCTTAACAAGATTTCAGAGCCCAAGTGCTATTGTTGCACCACGCTATGTAAAACATTGTTCTGCCGTTCATGATCTGCGACATAGCTGCATCTTGTTCCTAGCAACGTGATTAGTGATTACACCAATGCTTAAATTTAGGCGTCAATGCTTGGATTTAGGCGTATGACGTTTAAACTACACATTCATCGTGCAAAGCAATCGCACCAAGACAAACTTAGGTATCGTTTAAATTCATAGATGTCATCGAACCATTACATGTTGCGCTGGGTACCTACGTCCAAGTTCAAACTATAATACAGGACCAAGCATTAATATCCTTAATAGATCTATTTTTATTGTCACTAGCTCACATAAAACTTAACATCGGGTTCAACTCTAGAACTAATTTGCATCACTGACAGGTTCATGTCCTCGCACACTCCTGGTCATACATCATTGGCTTGGGTTATTGTGAGGCTAGCCGGAGGTTTTCTCAACATCATGTCATGCCACGTCACCAACGAGCTCAGACGGCTCCTTACCTTCAATACTTCCACTGCTATCTAAATTAATTACTTTATCATTGTGCAAGTCGGAGGAATATCAAGGCTATAATTATTCTTATGATTTTTACTCACTAGATGGGTGTTATGTAATAGGTTTAGTAAAATCCGTAGTCAAGTCTCTCTATCCACATATCTGTTATAGTAGCAATAAAATGATCAGTTACATATCTTGGATTTTTTCACCATGCGAAACAGTAGTGTACTCACCTTTAGCACGTCTCCCCGACTTTGTCATATGTTTCAATAGAAACGCTATTTTGTTCTTTAGCTCATATAGCTACATTAAGGACGCGGACTGCCGCTGCGCCGGTCCCAGCTAGTTTTATTGAGGAAGAATATGGTCCTCATGCATGCAGCCACTGATTGGTCCTGAGCATGGGAGATTTTTCACAAAATTAATTCTAAAATTTTATAATTTTGTTATTTTGTCGTGCCTAAAATATAGTGTACATCTTTTGCTAAAAGCAATATTTTTTTCAATTTTTTGAACAATTCATTTTATTTTATTTTGGGAAAAAGGATAACAATTGGGGTGTGCGGACATGCCCAAACTGACAGTTGTCCGTTTCCGTCCACGAGTCATCCACAGACGGACCAAATCACACACTTTTAAGTTGTACTTACAACCCATGACTTTACGAAACAATTCGAAGGTTGGCACATTTTTTGGCAACTCATAACTAGCCGAAATCATCGAGCAATCTAAAAGTCTGAGATGGTTTTTCCGTTGTAACCCATTTTTAAATAGTAAAATTTCGTTTCATGAGACAGCCCATGTTACAACTCATGACTAGCACAAATCACAAAGCAATCCAACAATCTAGGATTCGACTGAATTAGGAAAACTATTTATTTAATTCAGATTTTATGAAAAAAAATAGAAGAGATTTTCCCCCTGTCCCCTTTCATATAGAAAATAAACAACCAGAGTATTTTTCTTACAAACAAAAGTAAACTAGGTGAGAACTAAGAACAAAAGAAACAACCAGAGTCTTTTTCCTACAAACAGCTTGGCTTAGAAATGTAATAGCAGCGAGATCACTGTCTCGGGATCACCTACACCATGAAACCAACCATGGAGCATAGAGAGTTCTAAACCACAAAAATATCAACCGCGATAACAGGGATTGTCATTTCTACAAAAAACACTGCAAGACCAACATCAGGTCACCACATGGATGGAGCCATCTTCTCCTGGGTGAGCTTGCAGGTATTCCAGTGACGTTCTTCCCCGTGCATCTTGCCCATAGTTGTGGTCTTCCAGGAGAAAACACAACCGAAGTCGTTGAAGTTCAGCACTCTCAGCTGTCTTTTGAGCTTTTGTAGTAGGCGATCCGTGAAGCGGGCATTTTCTCCTCCTTATGGATCTTTGAAGGGCGCCTTCTAGTTCCTTAGATAAGATAACACCAGGTGCCCAACCTGTTTCATATTAATCCAGGTAGTTCTATTAAAAACCAAGCTATTTCTAGAGTTCCACAAGCCCCATAAAACAGCTGCGGATACTACATTGAAGTGTAAGAATTTTTTATTGAATAACCACTTACAAGCCACCAATTCATAATCAGAAACCTCAATATTAAAGATCATAAAAACTTCTGACCAAATCAATTTAACAACAATACATTCAAACATCATGTGGTGAACTGATTCAAATTCTGTACAGAACTTACATTCTAGAGGTTTTGGGATGCCTCTAGCTTTTAAGTTATCTCTAGTCATTATTTTGTTCTGGGAGAGGAGCTATAGAAAAACTTGAACGCTAGGTGGAATCTTCAATTTCCAAACAGCACACATGGAGATCTGTTTAACCCCTCTAAAGTTAATCATAGAGTACATGGGATTAGAAGAATAAACTCCCTTTGACTCATGTTGCCAGATAAGCTGGTCTTCCTGATCACTAAAAGAGATGCTCCTAGCAATGAGCAAACGTTCTTGCCATTGGATCATCATGCTCTCAATAAAGGTTCTTCTAAAATTGCTTCTAATCTGATCCTCATCCCAAACCTCAGGAATGGTTTTAGTTTGTTAGTTAGAGATAAAATAAATATCCCAAAACTAGACAGCTAAAGCAGAATTACAAAACCAGATATCCTCCCAATATTTGATATGTCACATTACCAACCAGCCACTTATATCCTATTTTAACTGCTTTAGATGCCCACATTACTCCTTTCCAAAAGGTAGAAGGATGAACATCATGGCAAGAAAGAATGTTATGATTTATAGTTTCATATTTAGCAACTATTACTTTCCTCCACATGTTTCCTCCCCCCAGAATATATCTGTTAATCCAAGAGCCAGTCAGACATATATTCAGGTCCTAAATGTTTGGGATACCCATACCCCTAAATTCTTTCATGCAAATAGATGGCCAATTATCTAAGTGTAATTTATGATTCCCTTTCTCATCATTCCACATAAAGTTGGCCAACTGAGAATTTAACAGTTTCACATTCCATTTAGGGAATTTAAAGAAAGAAAGAAGGTAAACAAAGATACTAGCCAAAACTGCTTGAATAAGAGTTTTCTTGGAAGCAGAGGAAAGTAATCTTCCTCTCTAGCTAGATATTCTGGCAAGAATATTCTCAAAAATAGGTTGTAAATCCTCCATGCTAAGCCTATCAAAGTGGAGAGCAATTCTTGAGTATTTCACAGGAAACTCTCTAGCTACACATTGAAAAATATATAAATAAGGGAGTAAATCTTCCTGACCAATGTTAATGGGAAGCAAAACACTTCTATGAAAGTTAATTCTCATACCAGAGGTTTGCTCAAAACAAGTGAGAATCCTTTTCAGGTTTCTAGCTATTCTGGTGTCATTTTCAAGAAAAAGTAGGGTGTCATCAACGTACTGTAAGATGATCACCCCACCTAGTATGAAATTTGGATACAAGCCTCTAATCAAATCCTTCTAAGATCCTTTAATTAGCAGCCTAGAGAAGACATATACTACTGAATTAAAGAGGAGAGGGGAAATAGGATCCCTTTGCTTCAAACCTTTTCGAGTAAGAAATAAATTACTTTCCACATCATTAATTTAAACCCCAACAGAGCCACCTTTGGTAATCTCTTTAATCATCCTAATGAAGGTGGATTTAAAACCTCTACACTCCAAGGTTTCATAGAGAAATTCTAGGTTGACCTTATCATAGGCTTTTTCATAATCTATTTTAAGTATTGAACCTTTATCCTCTTTTTCTATGAACCTCATGAATAATCTTATGTGCAGTCACCACACTTTCTAAAATAAACCCCCTTTGATAAAATCATATTGATAAGAGGAGATCAATCTCCCAGTGGCGTTAGCATATCTATTCGTCAAGACTTTAGTAAAAATCTTAAAAGAGCAATTAAGAAAACTGATTGGTCTAATTTTTTTCATTGATCTAGCATCATTCTATTTTGGAATGTGGGTGATCGTAGCAAATTTTAAGCTATAAATATCTAACTTATCCTAGTGTCAAGCATCAAACATAGCCAGCAAGTCATATTTGATAACATCCCAAAACTATTGGTAAAAAATAAAAGAAGTGCCATCTGGCCCAGGAGCTCCATCTAAGTAAGAGTCAAACAGAGCAATTTTTACTTCTTCTTCAGAGAAAGCTCCTCCTAAAATAATATTCTCTTCTACACTAACCTTTTATTCTTGTGAGAAGAAAACCTGTCTAAGATTAATGTTAGGCTTGGATTCAAAACCAAAAAGATCTTTATAGTAATCTGCGGCTACTTTTAGCATCTCTTTAGTTTCAGTAACAGGCCCCTTTGGCCCATCTAGGACAAGTATCATCTTCTTCCTCCTTCTTTGGTTAGGTATAGCATGAAAGTAAGTTGTATTTCTATCCCCTTCTAGGATGTCTCTCTCCCTAGACCTTTGTCTAGCCTTAATTTCTTCTATAATCCAAAAATTATTAAGTTCCATAAGGATGAAGTCAAATCTAGCTCTCTCCTCATCACTAAGGGGAGTGGTCTCAGATTTAATGTCAAAAATATCATATTATTTCATCAATTTTCTCTTTTCTAATAGCAGCCTCTAAACTAGCATCCCAACCTTTAGCTAATTTCCTAAAATATCTAATTTTGGCTTGCCAAATATCCACTACATCAACACTCTTAATATTAATAGCCCAAGCTTTAAGAACTACATCTTTGAAATATGGTCTAGAAATCCACCACTTTTCAAACTTAAAACTCCTTTTCTTAGGAATGTGGGCATCACCAGAATCCCAAATGATAGGAGTATGATCACTCCCAATCCTAGTCAAAGCTTTAGCACTAGAAAGAGGAAAACGATTTTCAAAATTTGTAGAGCAAAAAATCCTATCTATCTTACCCATAATAAGGTTTTCCTGGTTATTACCCCAAGTGTAAGCCTTACCAGCAAGACCTATTTCCATGAGGGCCCACATCTCGACCCATTCATCAAATTTATCCATCCATCTAAAATCTACATTACCATTACTCTTATCACTGACAAATCTAATTTGGTTGAAATCCCCACCAATCATGGCAGGACCATCCTAATTAATAAAAAACTCATGAAGCTCAGATATGAACTCTTGCTTCTTGTCTTCATAAACTAACCCATAAACTATAGTAATCCTATAGGTAGAATAGAAAACTTATTTCTAAGAACAACACTAACTGAGAAATTTTTAATATCCCAAGCAATGATCTCAAAAAGATCACAATTAACCCCTACCAGAATACCACTTGCAGTACCTATTGCAGGCAAGTAATTCTAGGAGAAAATTCTATTTCCTATCAGGTTTTTCAAGAAGAAGTTACTAATCTGTTCCTTCTTTGTTTCTTTGAAACCGATGTAATCAACATTTAAAGGAACTAAATTATCATCCATGTATTTTTTTGCTACCATGAGGAGAGATGCTCCTACTACTCCAAAAGGGACAAATCATTGGAATTTCTTCCTGGGGTGTTTTCCCCGAGATTTATTAACTACCTCTACCCAACCCTCCGCCAGTACCTCAATCTCATCCTCATTATGTGATGAAAAGGGTCGTATAGGTAAGCTACTACTTGGAAAAGATAATTCATCCACAAGATTTTCTTTAAGCTCAAGTCCTACATCTAGAGCCATATGTTCTAATTCATAGACAGGTAAAACATGGAAATGATTGGAGTTCATTATACCTTTCATTTTTGGTTTCTCTAGGTTGACCATATTCTTACTTTTCATTGCTTTATCCATTACATTTTGCGACCTATCAATTCTATAGCTTTGTCTTGTAGGTTGGATTGCTACCCACTTTTTCTGCTTCTTTCTTTTCCCAGTCCCATCTTGCAGGTTCTTCTTGGATAGCTCTTGTGGGGTTGGCATAATGCACTTAGGTAGTTGTATTCCAACCCCATCAACTACCATCATTTTTTGCTTCAAAGGATACTTGTTCTTCTATCTAGAAATAATTGCCCCGACGGTCGTCGTAGAAGGCGCGTCTTCCGCGACGAAATTCTCGGCTCGGACGTGGCCGATGGAAAACCTTTTTTCGGTTTCGCGGCCCTCTACTACGATGGATCTGCTAAAAACATGGAGGAAGCTCGGCCAGCACATGGCAGAAGCATGATTTTCGTTTCCTCACATGATGTATAAGACTCGCCGAAGTCTTTTGAGGCGTGTGGGTCCCGGACATCAGTGTATCTAGCGGACCATAATTTTCGGTCGCGCCTCCCGGATTTGAACTAGATAATGTAGCTCGAGGCGTCTGCCATTTAGTCAGGCTGCGAGGTCCTGATACGTTGCAAATAGATCTATAATTTTTGATGTTCCATGCTTGTTTTATATATACTTTCTTATGTTTTGTCCACACAGTATTTTTACACATTTTCTAGAACTAACCTATTAACAAGATGCCACAGTGCCAGTTGCCTGTTTTCTGCTGTTTTTGGTTTCAGAAAAGCTAGTAAGAAAATATTCTCGGAATTGGACTGGACAAAATCCCAAATCAATAGTTCACTAGAAGGAATACGGAGTCCGGAGGGAAGATGAAGAGGGGAACCAGGCCGGCCACACCTGGTGGTGGCGCGGCCAGCCCTAGCCGCACCACCAGGGGTTGTGGGCCCCCTGGTACTCCACCGACCTTGCCCCTTTGCCTATATATTGCCTCCAGGACGAAAACCCTAAGGACCCGATCAAAATTCCATGAAAGAGTGTAGCCGCCGCCATCTCCATCCCTAGATCGGGAGGGATTTGATGCTCTTCCTGGCACCCTGCCGGAGGGGAGAGATCACCCTGGAGGCCTTCTTCATCACCATGCATGCCTCCGGTGTGATGCGTGAGTAGTTCATCCCTGGACTACGGGTCCATGTAGTAGCTAGATGGTTGGTTCTTCTCCTTTGTGCTACCATGTCTAGAACTTGTGAGCTCCGTTCATGATCAAGATCATCTATTTGTAATTCTACATGTTGTGTTTGCGGGGATCCGATGGATATTGAGATGCTATTTCAGATTGATTATTGATTCTATCATGTCTATGTTATTTGTGATCTTGCATGCTTTCCGTTGTTAGTAGCTATCTTGGCCGAGTAGATGCTAGCAACTCCAAGAGACAGTATTTATGCTCGATAGTGGGTTCATGCCTCTAGGAATCTGGGAAAGAGACAGAAATCTCTAAGGTACAATATGTGTTGTTGCTACTAGGGAGAAAACAACAATCCTTTGTTCATAGAACAATCATATTGTTTACTTTACACACTTTGCTTAATGCAATTATCTGTTGCTTGCAACTTAATACTGGAGGGGTTTCGGACGATAACCTGAAGGTGGATTATTAGTCATAGATGTAGTTGGATTACGGTCTATGTATAATGTTGTAATGCCCAACCAAATCTCATAGGAGTCAAGATGATTAGTATATGCATGTATGCTTTCTTGGTGTTTGTCAATTGTCCTGCTGTAATTTGTTCATCCAACATGTCATCTATCTTAAGGAGAATCACCTCTAGTGAACTATGGACCCGGTCGATTCTTTTACCATCAATCTACAATCTACAATCTACTATTTACTATTTTCTGTTTACTTTCTGCAGAAATTACTATCTTCCACACAATACATTTAATCCTTTCTTTTCAGCAAAACCGGTGAGATTAACAACCTCACTGTAAGTTGGGGGCAAAGTTCTGTGGTCGTGTTGTGCAGGATTCCAAGTTGGAAACAACACCTTGGAGGTGTTTCCTTGATCCTACTGGTTCGATAACCTTGGTTTCATAACTGAGGGAAAACTTGTTGTTGTGCTCATCATACCTTCCTCTTGGGGTTCCCCAACGAGATCGACGTGTTCAGCCGATCATAAAGACTTTTTCTGGCGCCGTTGCCGAGGAGTCCCTCATAACCAATCTCTTTACTTTGTTTTATTTGTTTTTCTCAGTTTATTTCTGCTTTGTTCGCTTGTTTCTTTATCAAAAGCACACAAAAAATCAGTTGTAGTAGTTTGCTTCTTTATATTAAAAACACAAAAAATGACTACTCTTGAAAACACTAAGTTGTGTGACTTCAGTAGCACCAACATCAATGATTTCGTGTGCGCACCTATTGCTCCACCTGTTCCTGAAGCTACTTTCTTTGAAAATAAACCTGCTTTACTCAATCTTGTTATGAGAGAACAATTTTCTTGTATTGGTACTGAAGATGCTGCTGCTCATCTTAATAATTTTGTTGAAGTTTGTGAGATGCAAAAACATAGGTATATAGATGGAGATATTATTAAGCTTAAATTGTTTCCTTTCTCTTTGAGAGGAAAAGCTAAAGAATGGTTGCGATCCCTAACTAGAAATAGTATTGATTCTTGAACTAAATGCAAAGATGCTTTCATTGGAAAATAGTATCCTCCTGGTAAGATTATATCTATGAGAAGTGAAATAATGAAATATAAACAATCTGATAATGAACATGTTGCTCAAGCTTGGGAAAGAATGAAGTCTTTGGTAAAGAATTGTCCCACTCATGGACTGACTGCTTGGATCATCCAAACCTTTTATGCGGGATTGAATTATTCTTTAAGAAATCTGCTGGATTCTACAGCTGGAGGTACCTTTATGACCATTACTTTGGGTGCTACAACAAAGCTTTTGGATAATATGATGGTTAACTATTCTGAATGGCACACTGAGAGAGCTCCACAAGGTAAGAAGGTAAATTCTGTTGAAGAAACCTCCTCCTTGAGTGATAAAATTGATGTTATTATGTCTATGCTTGTTGATGGGAAACGTCATATTGATCCAAATCATGTTCCCTTTGCCTCTTTGGTTGCTCGAGAAGAGCAAGTTGATGTGAACTTTATTAGAAACAATAATTTTAGCAACAATGCCTACAGGAATAATTTTGGTAATAATAATTATAGGCCATATCCTCCCAATAATGGTAATTCTTATGGAAATTCCAACAACAATAGAAGTGCACCCTCTAAACTTGAAGTCATGCTTAAAGATTTTATTAGTAAACAAACTGACTTCAATAAAACTATAGAGGAAAAACTTTCTAATGCTGAAAGAAATATACCATCATTGTCTGAAGCACAATATTCTTTGAATAAAATGGCTGCTAAACCTTAAACCATTGAAGATCCCTTTGCTGCTACTAATGCCATACAAGTTAGAATTGATGAAAATGTTAGACTGTTAGTTGAACTGCATGCTAAGTGGGAAAGAGAAGATGAAATTGCTAGAAATATTTGTATTTCTACTATCACTACCACTAATGTTGAAGCTAGTAAACCCAATGGAACCTTTTCTAATAAAAATGCTGAAATTCTTCGAATTATGCGTGACATGGGTATACCCTGCAGGTACTCGAGTTTGGTATATATGGTCCAGATACGGTGGAAGCCCACGGCGTTGCCATGGCCCAATGAAGAATTCGAGTGGCCCACGGACTCTCGATGACTTATGAGACAAGAAGAAGTTTAAAGATAGAAAGTTTAAAGGGAAAACCCTAATCTGTAACCGACTCGACCTGCTACCCGAGACCTGGCCTATCTATATAAAGGCTAGGAGGGGGCGGCGAGGAGAACACACGCAACCCTAGTTTCCACATCTCTTGCTAGATTGCATCTGCGCCCCTATAATCTTCGATTCCTTTGTTAATTCCAAGAGCAGACAAGCAGGAGTAGGGACCTCTACGAGGCCTGAACCTGGGTAAACCTTGCGTCCCTGTGTGCTTGTTTGCTAGCCGATTGATGCTTCCAGCGCTCCCTCCTTCTCCAAAACCCAAGTCCATAACAATGGGCATTGATGAGTTAAACCCTCGTCAATTGGCGTCGTCTGTGGGAATTGGGAGTGTTGATGTTGCGGCTTCTTTGGCCCCATCAACCGTGATCTACAACTCCGCAACAGAGGATATTCGCCAGCTCTTCGGCGTGTTCGACTTCACCGTCCACACGCCGGCCACTCACCCGGCTTTCGAGTCCGTGGGCGATGGAATAAGCCTGGCGACCGGGAGCTTCCGCTTCCAAGTTGGTCAGATGGGCCCACTTCGCATGCCTGACCAGCCAACAGCATCCACGATTGCTCCAGCATCGTGGTTCCCGCCACCAATCGGTGCCCTCAGCGAGCTCAACACATCAGTAACAGCTGAAAGCACGGACAGCGACAATAGTCGCGGATCCGATCTGGGTGGCCTAGCAACGGAAGATGGGGTCTATGGCTCCGGATCCGAAAGTTGCGGAAGCAACAACTTCCCCAACCACTTCATGTGTGTCGTCATTAACACCGGCAAAACCAGCGCCAATCGCGAAAATGGTAGCAACGGCCCTAATCCACCCAACGGTGGCATACCTAACGGCGGACCATCCAATGGCGGCCCCACCAACGGTGGCAATGGCGCACTCGTCAACAATGGAGGGGCAGTCGAACCTCCAACCATGGTGAATGAACACACTGGTGAACGTGTCGTGATCAAGCTCAACGATCTCAAGTGGGCTTGTTGCCGAGAAGCCCTGTGAGGCAATCCTCTGCCCCCCAGCACACCGCAAGATCTGCTGATGGGCTATCATTGGCTACTAAAGGAGGAGTACATATGCCAATTACAAACAATCACGCAACTCAAAGCGCGTAAAAAGGCGGCAGACGAGTCGAGTCTTCGACGGGCTGGGCTCTCCTCCCACGGAGGATCCTCCTCCAAGGGCAACGAGTACGTGGCCAACAAGAGGCGATCTCGAATGGCCCACCTCACTGAGCAGGAGCGCATAGAAGCTGCGAAAGTCCTCGACTTCAGCTCTATGATAGTCGACACACGGGGCAACATGGTCCCAAAGACGCCACAAGCTGCGGTGACAGCGGCCACCATGTACCTCCTCAACAACCAGCCGCCGGCTAGAGATCCCCGAGCTGCCATGCACCGATCCACGATCGCGGGCTTGGGGTTAATCGAGGCCGCTCTCACCAAAGAACCAATGCTGGAGCCAAAGAAAAGCAAGGCCCTGGCAAAACACTATTCCTCACCCTCGTCCAGTGACGACAGTCACGATCTATCTCGACATCGCCACTCACGGTGACACGACTACGACTACGATGCGCGAAATGACATCACACAGCGCAAAATTGACAAGTCAAGGGCACGACGTGCCCAATCGACTGACTCAGAGGACGAAGACGTAGAGCTCTGTGACACCAGATGCTTCAGTAGGGCTATCAGGCAAAAGCGAATGCCCAAAGGGTTCAAGCTCCCATCGGAGAACCCAAAACTTGACGGCCTGCAGGACCCGAAAATCTGGTTGGAGGACCACATCTCCTCCGTCAATCTCGGCCATGCAATGCCTGCAGCTACAACTACAGGGAGCCGCCCGAGCATGGCTCAACAACCTCCCATGCAGATCCATTCACAGCTGGGAAGAGCTGGTCTACAGCTTTGTGCGCAACTTCAAGGGCACCTACAAAAGTCCCGCATCAATCGAAGAGCTGAGATGCTGCCAGCAAAGGTCGGGCGAATCGCTACGCTCATACATCCAGAGGTGGTCTATCATCAAGAACTCCGCGGAAAACATCTTGGAAGATCGCGCAATCGACACATTCAATGGCGGCATTCGCCACACAGAGCTCAGGGAAGAGCTGGGCTGCTCGAAGCCAAAAACAATTGACCACTTGATGGAAATCACAAATCGGTGGGCAGATGGAGAAGACTCGGTGAAAAACCGCGTTCACTCCGACGACGAAGTAGAACTTGAGCGCAGACGCGATCGCCGAAGAAAACGTCGAATGCGCATGTACGATGATCGTGACAATATCAACATGGTCGCATCTGGCTACGCCGACAGGCGCGACGACCACAATAGCGGCTATCACAGCGGTGGACACCACGACTCTGGGAAAACCACGCAGGTATGGCAGCGCCACACTCACGAAGAGGAACCCACAACAACAATTGAAGACAAACTGTCCGGGCCATGCAACATGCAAGGAGAAATCTAGCCACCTTCTCAAGGACTGTCGCGAGTTCCTCAAGCTCCACGAGGGTTTAGCTTGGATGAATAGCGACGCAGTCAATAGGGGCTATGGAGTCGCCCCAGGCGCTGTAGCACATGGAGCTCCTCCACCACCACCACCTGGAGTACAACCACCCGCGGCCGCACCGGTCCGCAATCAAGGCGGCAAGCCATACCCACGGGATGTGGGCAACATGATGATCCAAAAGGGGCGCCCCTCGAATCGGGTGCAGAAGGCCATCACTTGCCAAGTCAACTTGGCGACAAACTCACCACCATCCACCACTGAGTACCTTAGTGGAAGCGACTCCTGCATCACCTTCGACAAGCGCGACCACCCGCGCCAAGTACCTCGCCCATGCCACTGTCCCCTCGTACTCGAGGCACAGATCGGAGGCTTCGACATGAGTCGCGTCTTCATGGATGGTGGAAGCGGCATTAATCTCATGTTCGCAAGTACCTTGCGAGCGATGAGGATCCCTCTGACCTGTCTAGAGGTCTCGGACACGACATTCCACGGCATCGTCCCAGGCAAGGGCATATATCCCCTGGGCAAAATCAACCTCGACGTCATCTTCGGCACGCCGAAAAACTTTTGACGCGAATGCATCGACTTCGAAGTAATCCACTACATCCTCGGACGCATCGTGTTCGCCAGGTTCATGGCAGTACCACACTACGCCTACCTGCAGATGAAAATGTCAGGCCCAAATGGCGTCATCACAATCAACGGGAGCTTCGAGAGGTCCGACAGCTGCTACAGGGAATTCAATAGAATTTCCCAGTCCTTCGGCATCTAGGAGGAACTCGCAAGATTGAAGGAGTCGACAGACAACAGTCTGCCTCCCCTGAGCCAGCCAAGTTCACCCGATCTGTCCTTCGACTCGTCGGTGCACACGAAGAAAGTTCAGGTCCACCCATCGGACCTGACCAAGACGACCCTCATCGCCAACAACTTGAGTCCCCCATAGGAACTCGCGCTCATCGAATTCTTCCGTGAGCACTTAGAAATCTTCGCCTGGTGTCTAGCGGACATGCCAGGGGTCAACAGGGAATTCGCCGAGCACACACTCAATGTCAACCCAGACACAAGGCTAGTCAAACAATTCGGAGACTGTCTGAACGAAGAGAAAAAGCAGCCGGAATGGAGATCAACAGACTCCTCGACGCCAAATTCATACGCGAGATCAAGGAAAGTACCTGGCTTGCCAACACCGTGCTGGTACCCAAAAAGGACATGGATATCCAATGGATGTGCGTGGATTTCACCTCCCTGAATAAGCACTGCCCAAAGGATCACTTCCCGCTGCCGCGAATTGACCAGATCATCGACTCCACCACGGGATGTGAGCGTCTCTGCTTCCTCAACGCCTACTCAGGCTATAATCAGATTCGAATGAATGAGGAAGATCAAGAGAAACTGGCGTTTACAATGCCTTTTGGTATGTTCTGCTACAACACAATGCCCTTCGGGCTAAAAAACGCAGGAGCCACCTATCAGCGGTGCATGCAGGCTTGCCTCAAAATCAACTTGGCCGCAACATCCAAGTATATGTTGACCACATCGTCATCAAAACCAAACAGGAAGCCTCGCTAATCGACGATTTACGTGAAACCTTCACCAACCTCGACCGCTACTGGATCAAGCTCAATCCGGACAAATGTGCCTTCGACATACCATCTGGGCAACTACTCGGGTATCTCATCTCCGCAAGAGGGATCGAGGCAAACCCAAAGAAAATAAAAGCCATATTGGCCATGGAGAAGCCGAAGAACGTAAGAGGCGTCCAGCAGCTGGCTGGGCGAATTGCGGCGCTCAGTCGATTCATCAGTCGAATGGGTGAAAAGGCACTGCCCTTCTACCAACTTCTCCGCAAAACTGACAAGTTCAAGTGGACCAATGAGGCGCAGGAAGCATTCGAAGACCTCAAGCATCTACTATCTACCTCACCAGTACTGGTGACCCCACGCGAAAGAGAACCATTGCTGCTCTATATCTCTGCCACCAACCAGGTGGTCAGCACAGTACTCGTGGTGGAGCGAGCCAAAGAAAACAAAGTCCACGGGGTATAGCGCCCAGTCTACTACCTCAGCGAGGTGCTCACACGAACAAAGCAGCAATATCCGCACTACCAGAAGATGGCATACGACATCTTCATGATAGCCAGGCGACTGTGCCATTACTTCCAGGAGCACCCAATTGTGGTGGTCAACGACGCCCCACTTGGGCATATTCTCAACAACCCCGACGCCACCGGACGAGTTTCGCTCTAGGGAATCGAGCTGTCTCCACGAGACATTACATACGAGCAGAGCGACGCGATCAAGTCGCAAGTCCTCCCAGATTTCCTCGTACACTAGATGGAGAATCAGCTCCCCGAAAAAGTAGATATGTCTTACCTCTGGACGATGCATTTCGACGGGTCCAAGCGTAAAGAAGGGGCTGGCGCAGGTGCCATACTGACATCGCCCCAAGGAGACGAGCTGAAATACATTATGCGAATGCAGTTCACAGCCTCCAACAACGAAGCTAAATACGAGGCCCTATTGCACGGGATGTGTATGGCAAAAGCCTGCGGCGCCAAGAGGCTCATCATCTACGGCGACTCCAAGCTTTTCGTCAACCAAACAATGCACGAGTCCGACGTGCTGAACGACATATGATCGCCTACTACGACCTCTACGACACACTCGAAGGGGACTTCGATGGCTGTGAGCTGCGGCACGTAGGCCCTGAAAGCAACGAAGAGGTAGATGCACTCGCCAACATTGGCTCCACCTACGCCCCCATACCACCTGGGGTATTTCTCGAGCGTATCTGTGGATGCTCCATCAAGCCAAAGGCCGCAGAGAAGAAAACAAGCGCAACAACGGACTCGGGGGCTACGCCGCCCAATGAGCCAATGGCACTCGACGACCTGGAGCTCGACATAGGACTCGAGGGACCAATGGGGGTCATGATGATCGAGCTATCTTGGACTCAACCCTACATCACGTATCTTCTCAGCAAGAGGCTATCGGATGACCCGACTAACGCACGACACATCGCAGGGTGATCCAAGGCATTCGCCATCATCAACGGTGAACTATACAAGCGCAGCATCACAGGAGTACTCCAACGGTGTGTCTCCAACGCGGACGGAAGGACCGTCCTCCTCGACATTCACGAAGGGACTTGTGGGCACCATGCCGGCAGTCGCGCCCTCGTCGGCAAAGCTCTACGAGATGGATTCTACTGTCCCACGGCCATGCACGATGCCAAGGACATTAGCCAAAGATGCAACGCTTGCCAGCGATTCGCGGACAAACCGTACGCACCTGGCGTGGAACTCCGGCCAATACCACTAGCTTGGCCCTTCGCGCAATGGGGACTCGACATGGTCGGCAAGCTCCCAAAGTCCTCACGAGGAGGCTACGTCTACCTCCTGGTTGCAGTCGACAAATTCACCAAGTGGATAGAGGCCATGCCAGTGGCAAACCAGTCAGGAGCCAGTGTCATCAAGTTCTTCGAGTCCATTGTCTATCGCTTCGGAGTGCCACACAACATCATCACGAACAATGGAACGAACTTCACCTCTAAGGAGTTCCAGGGTTTTTGCGAAAACCTAGGAATCAACATAAGCTATGCCTCCGTAGCTCATCCACAGACCAACGGTCAAGTCGGAAAAGCCAACGGCCTCATCTGCGGCGGAATCAAGAAGAGACTCCTCCGGCCACTCGAACAAGCCGCCGGATGCTGGCCAGACGAATTGCAGTCCATACTTTGGAGCCTGCGCCCAACCCCAAACAGCGCCATGGGATACACACCATTATTCATGGTGCATGGAGCTGAATCAGTACTATCCGCAGAAGTACGCATTAAAGCCCCACAGGTAGTCGCGTATAGTGAGAAGGAGTCAACACCTGCACTCGAAGACTCCATTGATCTCCTTGACGAGGCATGGGACATGCGGCAGAAAGATCGATGATCTACCAGCAGAACCTGCGCAACTACCACAACAGAAGGTTACAACCTAGATCCTTCGTCGAAGAAGACCTGGTCCTGCGACTAAAGGAGCAAGGGCACCTCAAGCTCGAGTCCCCTTGGGAAGGACCATACATGATTACAGAAGTAATCCCAGGTGGCGCCTATCGCCTCAAAGATTTCGAGACAGGAGTAGCATACTCCAACCCCTAGAACGTCGCGCAGCTGCGGAGCTTCTACCCTTAGTCGTCTTTCCTTTCTTACATTACAAATAAGGCTATTCAGCCAAGGCTACTTAGCCACACAATGTACCTCGTACTGATTCTACGAATAAACAAAGCTAAGTGCCCCGAAACTCTGTGTTTTTCTAGTAATTATATCACTCGGGGGCTACGCCACCATTTACACAACTGTTCTACGAACCAATCACGATGTCCCGAGTAGCTGACGCAATAATCGTACCCTTGACAAACACCAACCCAGCTGCAACGCACCTGGCAGGTTGGCAAGGTGCTGAGATAAACACACGCCAGGCTAACGAAAAGGAATCGCATAGTGTAACGCACTCGCAAAATATACGAACTAGCATGCTCTTTACACATCAATGTCAATCAATTATATACAACATATATATACGAACTTTACAACACTAGTACATTTATGTGCAGGATATAAGTTAAACTATTGTTTTAGCAGAAGAACGTTTGTCTGTTCCTTGAAGAAGTCGACAATTTCCTCCGCTAGGTGATCCACCGCCTGGTAATGAGGAACCATATTCCAAGTCGAACATGTCGGCGGAGTCGGCGAACCAGCAGCAATAGCTGCAATATCCACATTAGGCCTATGCAGTCGCACCAGCGACAAAGCAGCCTTGGCGCCAGCCACCAACTGCTGTCGCACGCAATCGGGAACCGCACTCAAGTCTTGAAATTTAGCAAGGAGAGCCAACAAGCTCAAGGGAACGACATCCAGCAGAAACATCATTTAGTAGATATTCCTCAAGCACGATGGCGAGTTCTTCGGAAAATGGAGCACTCGCGAGGCACGATCCTGCGGGGTCGCAAGTGCGATTGCGTGATCATGATCCACCCAGAAGTACCCACTTGCCTAAAGCTGTTCCTAGGTCAGGTCGTTCATGCGAATGGCGATCCTGTCTTTCTCATCCCGCAGATGACGCGCGCTGACAACTATACCAATCAAGAGGCAAAAGTATGAAGACAACGAACTACCTCGATTGACTATAAGAAAAGATAAGGAGGAACAAAGCTAACACTTGAACTGGTCACCCAGCTGCACCACCTCCTCTAGTAGATATTGCTCTCGAGCGGTGGCCTTCTCCGCACTCGACTTCCATACATCTGTGTTACCATGGAGGATGGGTAGTTCGTGTTCCAGCTGCTTAACGCGATCGCGTAGTCGTGAAAGCAAGGACAGCTCATCCACCCTTGAGTGCGACTGCGCTAAGGTATCACCAACGGATGGCAGGTCCCGAGGATCACTCGAAGGACCACGTGATGTACCCTAACATAAGCCAAGTAAGAGACAAATAAGGGACCAAGCAACACATGGAAAAAACTCAAGTGCATTCAAACATAGCAAAGTATCAACGGAGACAATTAGTCAGCGGCATGTTCTAGACCAAAGGAGTCGAGCTATTAACTATTACAAATATAACTACTAAGGAGCATCTTGTTTCTTTGACTTGGATTTCGGCTTTGGAGGCTTGATCGAGTCCGTGGCAGTATCAGACGCCACAGACTTCCCGCCGTCCCCTGACGCCGCAGCCTTCGCCACCTTCTTGGCTCGCTGCAGCTCCTCAGAATACTTGGAGACTGTGTTGATGAGTTGCGGCCCGTACTTGCCGTAGACAGTTGCAAAGGGAGCAAAAACTACCTGTTGCCGATCTGCACCGATGGGCATCGCCTTGGAGACTGCAGCTGGATCCATCTCCACTCCATGGGCTTGCACCATGTCGAGTGCCATGGTTGTGCCGACCGCGCGGTGCGATTTCCTGAAATCCGAGGGGATACCTCCAGCGAGGGACTCCACCAGGTCATCTAAGTTCTCAATCAGCTCAGCCTTGGGCGCTAGCTCCTCGCGGATGCGACTAAGAACACCCTTAGCTTTGGTCAGCGTTCCCTGAATGGACGCGTTGCGGTCTTCGACTCCCGCGACAGCGCCTTCCAAGGCATCATCGCGACGAAGCGCTTGGGCATCAAATCTCAAACCGCCAGCGTCTACACAGAGCAAAACATCAGCACAATAGCAAGATATTGAAGAAAGAAGTAGTCAAGACACAGAAGGAAAAATACCTGAAAGAGACTTGGCAATCGAGAAGAGCTATTCTTCGAACAACTTCTCCCTCGCAGCGATGGAGGTGCGCATCCTCTTCGCATTTCCGCGATTCCTCAAGCGCAACGACTGCCTCGTCGGGACTCTTCCCTGCCGCGGCGAGCGTCTTTTCAAGAGAAGCGGCTTCGTGAAGAAGTATGTTATGCTTGGCTGCAAAAAATACAAGATGGATCGTCAGTCAAATATATAAAAATATCACAAGGACGAAGAAGAAGAAGCAAAAAATACTAACATTCAACCACGCGATGGAGATTGTCCAGCAATGCATGCTTGATGACCCACAAGTATAGGGGGTGTATTGCAGTGTTTTCGAGGGAAGTGAAACCCAATTTATTGATTCGACACAAGGGGAGCCAAAGAATATTTATCAGCCTTAACAACTGAGTTGTCAATTCAGCTACACCTGGAAACAATCTTGCTCACAGTAGTTTATCAGTAGCAACAGTTTTGTAGTAGGAATAGCAAAGTAACAGCAGTAGCAAAGCAAAGACAGTAGTAACAAAAGCAGTACTCAATGGGATTCGAGTGCGGTAGGCATAGGGATGGATGGACGGGCGTTGCATGGACAAGACAATTCACATAGCAATCAGAACATAGGGCAATTGCAGATAAATAATATAAAGCACCCAAGTACTAGACAATCCTAGGCATGTGTTCTATATATAGTCATACGTGCTCGCAATGAGAACTTGCACAACATCTTTTGTCCTGCCAGCACGTTTGTAGTAGGGCCTCTAGGGAACTACTGGCAATGAAGGTGCTCCTTTTAATAGAGCACCAGAGCAAAGCATTAACACTCCGTGAACACATGTGCTCCTCACATCAAAGCCTTTCCCTTCCGGTTATCCCGATTTCTGTCACTTCGGGGCCATAGGTTCCGGACAACGACGTGTGTATACAACTTGCAGATAATACCAAGAACAATACTATCATAATGAATCAATAATAAGTTCAAATCTGAAATCATGGCACTCGGGCCCTAGTGACAAGCATTAAGCACAACAAGTCGCAACAAAGTCATAAAGCACTAATAAAAGATACTAGGCACCATGCCCTAACAATCTGATGCCATTACATGAACGATCTCATCCAACCCCTACCATCCCCATAGCCTACAGCGGGGGATTACTCACTCATAGATGGGGGAAACATAGATGGTCGATGGAGATGATGGTGAAGATCGATGGAGATGGCTCCGGGGGCACTTCCCCGTCTCGGCAGGGTGCCAGAACAGAGACTTTTTGTCCCCCGAATCTTCCCTTCGGTGGCGGCGGTGCAGCGGAACTTTTCGTGGAAAACGTCGAACCCCCCGAATTTTTTAGGTCAGAAGGCTTCTTATAGGCGAAGAGGGAGACCGAGGGGGTGCCTGGGGCCACCACACCATGCCCTGACGTGGCCAGGCCCAGCCCGCGCCTAGGGGTGGTGTGGCCAGCCCCTGGCCCTCCTCCGTCTCGTATTCTGGCTCCGTGAGTCTTCTGGAAAAATAGGCACTTTGGCTTTTGTCCCGTCCAATTCCGAGAATATTCATTTTCTGACTTTCCTAGAACCAAAAACAGCAAAAACAGGCAGCTGGCACTGTGGCTCTTGTTAATAGGTTAGTCCAAGAAATCATATGAAAAGTACTCCAAAGTGTGGACAAAACACAAGAAAGTGGATAAAACCAAGCATGGAGCATCAAAAATTATAGATACATTTGCAATGTATCAATGTTATCGACCCATTGCAAGTACTTGCTCCGCCAGGCGAGCAGCTTCCTTCAGAATAAGCTACAATAGGAGAAAAACAAAAGGATCATCAGATAGCATGGATGACTAATTCGACTACAAGTAAAAGGAACATCACACATACGTGCTCCTCCAGAGATTCCGAAGTCGATTGCCACGCAGTCGTCCGGAAAACCATCTGGTGCTCCACAACATGTGGAGAACTTGATGAATTGTGCCTGGAGTGGGCCGCCAATGGAGGAGAAGGCGTTCGCTCAGCCACTTCCTTGGCCTTGGAGTCTGCGACTCCAGATTCCTTCAAAAATTAGACGTCGCCAGAAGATGACGATGTCGGTTGACTATAGAACAAAACCAACATCAAGAAATGCAACTCCAAAAAAAGAACCAAGATGAGAATTGTAAACTTACCGTTCAAATTTGTCAAAATCAAAGGTTTGGTCCTCCGAATCCGAAGACTCCTTCGGTAGCCGCATTTTCTTGCGGGAATATGGCACCATAGAACTCACAGAAACAACATGAATTGGCGACTCCGCACCAATAGCTGGGCCTTCTAGAGTCGAAGGAGACGATGCATCCGAATCTTTGCTGCGTGAATGCTTGCGAGTGTCCAGACTGCTGGACTCGGGGGCTTCCTCCTCCTCTTCAAGTGGGACGGTCGATTCTGACTCGTCCTCTTCATCTACTTCATGAGGAATAACCCCCTCGGGAAGAGGGGAAAACTGGGAGACACCTTCCAATCCTGTATACAGAAAACAAGTCAGCACACATCAAGAAAATCAGAAGCACTCGCCAAATGAAGCTACTTCGTAGCACAATCATACCTTAGGAGGAGGGTTAGAAGCATCAAATGGAGGCACGAGTGGTTCACTGGGGAGTACATCCTTGGCAGTGTACTTGGTCAACAGTCGGACCCTCTTATCTACTTCACCCGCGGAAATGCCATCGGCAGATACGTGAGTGACATCATCCGCTCCAGCCCATTGGAACATGGGGTGGATTCTGGCCTGCAGGGGCTAGATGCGATGGCGCAACCATGTGCAAATAAGGGCGCAACCTCCCTCTTCATTACCCATGCGACTCTCGAGGTCATAGATGCGCTCGTAAAGCACTTCTGTCTCAGACTCGCCGGGCATCACCACGTTCTTCCAAGAATGCCTCCTCCTGCATGCCGTCACGGGATCAAAAGGCACAAGTCCGTAGTGCTCTCCGTCGGCCTTCTGGTCGCGGATGTAGAAGCACTTGTCCCTCCACCCTTGGACGGACGCCATGAGCTTGATATCGAAGTATGTGACGGAGGAGTCGACATGGAACCTGTAGCCCCCTACGTCGTAGACTACGGAACCAGTTGCAGACTGACGCTTCAGCTTGAAAAGCCGTTTGAAGAGACCAAAGTGTGGCTCGACTCCGAGCCAGCACTCGCAAAGTGTTATATACCAGGCGATGTGGAGAATAGAGTTGGGGAACAGCTGATGCAGCTGGAGCCCATAGAAGCAAAGGAGGCCCCTAAAGGATGCAGGGGCAGAGATAGACCGCGGATGATGAACGCTAGGAACATCACCCGGAAACCAGCAGGAGGACAAGGAGTTACCTCGCCGCCTGGCACTCGCGAGTCACCAACCACGGGAGACAAAACTCCATCTTGACAAAGAAGACGGAGCTTGGCCGGTTTGATGATGGACGCGCGCCACACACCATTGGTGATGCGGGTGCCCGCGCCCTTCTTCTTCCCAGCACCGGCGGTGCTGGTGCCCGTAGCAGCGGAGCCGCCTTTCATCTTGGCAGCAGCAATGGCTGCGGCGGACTCAGCGGCAGCGCCTCCTTTCTTCTTCCCCATCTTGCGGTGGCGATGCGAGCAGAGAAAATAACTCGGAAACACACGGAGTTGGTCCAGCGCCGCGAACGGGCCGAACTCTAGGAGACAGAGAGCAGTAGCCATGGCGATGGAGGCACAAAGCAGAGAAAGAGCAGATGGGAAATTACCGCAGCTGCGCTGCTACTTAACCCCCTGGCAGATGCAATCCAACGGCCAGCAGAAACCCTATTGGACGCATGGCGCACATCGCGATCGACACGTGGAGAGGCTAAAACACGAACCGTCCCCCACTACCTCCATTACGCGCGGAAATCGAGGAGGCGCAGTTAAAACAAAAGATTACGCATGCGCGGTCAAGTCAGGGTCAAAAAATGGGACCCACCACTCGTCACATCTCGTCAAAGCCGATCACACGGGCAACTGAGGTCATCACATCATCAGCACTGATGTCATCAAATATTGAGCACTAGAAGACTTCGACTACTTTAGTCCTTGCTCGAGTCTTCAACTCCATCAAGCACTCGGGGGCTACTCCCATAGGGAGCGCTGGTCGCGCACCCTACGATTTTCTTTTCTGCAGGAATATGGACATTCAAAGCATACCCAACCACTCAAATCTATGATTCGACTATGGACTATGGGTTACTCCCATAGGGAGCGCCAGAAATAAATTCGACTGAAACAAGCAAACAAAAGACGGCAACAGTCGCAAAAGTTCTTTAGTCCCTGCCCGAGTCTTCGACTCAACCAGGCACTCAGGGGCTACTCCCATAGGGAGCGCTGGTCGCGCACCCTATGATTATTTGTACATCGTACTGTGTGTTGATAACATCCACACTCGAAGTCTATGGTGACACCACCTCATATTTTACCTACAAAGAGACTGCGTCTCCTGGGTCACCCGAATCATCTCCGCGATGACAAAAAATTCGGATGTCGCGCTTGCAGTGTGAAGATAAGACCTGAATAAGGCCTGGCAACGCATTTGCTGCGCAGAAATATATCCGTGCCTACAGGTACGATGAACATGCCTCGACGGGCGCGTCGAGTGCTCACACCCATATACTAGAATTTGACTCCTATAAGACCTCTGCGGGTTGAGTCGAATTATACTAGCACTGCTCCGAATTCGAGTCCGGGGACTCAAGTTCGAGTAGATTGCGTTGTTTTGCCCTAAGGCAGTTAACTGATACCGATGCATCGGTTAAATCAGGCACGCATAACAATCCCTATGATATAAACAGAACACTCGAAAAAATACTCTGTCATGCACTCGAAAGGCTTCATAAAGTCCCAAGTCGAATCTGTGATTCCACTGGACACTCGGGGGCTACTGACATGGGTATACCCTACAGGTACTCGAGTTTGTTATATACGGTCCATATACGGTGGAAGCCCACGGTGTTGCCACGACCCAATGAAGAATTCGAGTGGCCCACGGACTCTCGATGACTTGCAAGACAAGAAGAAGTTTAAAGATAGAAAGTTTAAAGGGAAAACCCTAATCTGTAACCGACTCGACCTGCTACCCGAGACCTGGCCTATATATATAAAGGCAAGGAGGGGGCAGCGAGGAGAACACACGCAACCCTAGTTTCCACAACTCTCGCCAGATTGCATCTACACGCCCCTGTAATCTTCGATTCCTTCGTTAATTCCAAGAGCATACAAGCAGGAGTAGGGACCTCTATGAGGCCTGCACCTGGGTAAACCTTGCATCCCTGTGTGCTTGTTTGCTAGCCGATTGATGCTTCCAGCGCTCCCTCCTTCTCCAAAACCCAAGTCCATAACAATGGAATTGATGAGCTAAACCCTCGTCAATGGGTAACAATAGCTCTACTACTTTAGATGATAATTATTATTTTGATCTTGATGGTTGCAATATCTCTGAAGTAATTATGTTCCTACAAAATCTTGCTAAAACTCCTAATGCTAGTGCTATGAATATGGCCTTTACAAAACACATTACTGATGCTCTCATAAAAATTAAAGAAGAAAAGATGAAACATAAAGCTTCTATTCCTATGAAATTAGAAGATGGTTTGGAACCCATCATTAATATGAAAGTGAATGATTTTGATCTCAAAGCTTTATGTGATCTTGATAGTAGTGTTTCTATTATGCCTAGAAAGATTTATGAAATGCTTGATTCGCCACCGTTGGAAGATTGTTATTTAAATGTCCCACTTGATGATAATGCTAAAAAGAAACTCATGGGGAGTATTAATGATGTTCTTGTTATGGTTAACAATGCCTATGTCCCCGTTGATTTCTATGTTTTGGATGTTGAATGCAATGCTTCTTACCCTATTACTTTGGGAAGACCTTGTCTTAGAACTGTTGGTGCCATTATTGATATGAAAGAAGGCACCATTAAATATCAATTTCCACTCAAGAAAGGTATAGAACACTTACCTAAGAAGAGAGAGAAGATTCCTTTTGCCTCTCCTATTAAAACAAAATTTTCTCTTAATGCTTCTTCATTTGAGAATACTTGATTATTTTCTTGCTTCTTATGCCTAGCTCAAAGGCGTTAAAGAAAAGCACTTATTGGGAGATCACCTAAATTTTGTTAGGAGTCTTTTGTTGAGTCTTGGAAGTTATTGCTTCAGTAATAACCTCTCCTTATCATTTTTGTGTGGTTTTTGTGCCAAGAGTAACCTCTAATGAGAGAGAAGTAAGATTTAGGAAAGTTGTTGTCCCAAAACAGATTTGTGTGCTTCGCTGTAAAAATTCATGAAAAATCTCTGTACGTCGGTTTGAGCTATAATTTTTTCTGCTTCTGCCCCAGGTTGTTATCCAACTTTTTAGTTCAACACTTTTCGATTTGAGCAACAGAAGGTCTTCGAAAAAATTGGTATTTACCTGCTGGTAAGTTTTGATAGATTTCTGCCATTATTTGCATTTGCCTCTTAATCCCTTTCTCTTCGAGTTCTCTTTGATCATTTGAACTTTTTAAAGGAAGTGCTACAGTAGCTTTTGTTTTAATGGAAGTTTTACTTGTGTTGGAACTGAACCAAAAAGACTTATTATCTTGAGTACACTAATGTTCCTAATGAAGATTGTGTGAAGTTTTGTATGAAGGAATTTTTAAAGTGTAGGGAAGAGTAATGTGATAAGATGAAGAATGGAGAAAAGCTCATGCTTGGGGATGCCACCCGTGTCACCCCAAGAAATATTCAAGAAGTACAAGCGTCAAATATTGGGTATGCCCAAGGCATCCCCTTCTTCATCAATAAAAATTTCAGGTTTCTTCCAAACACTTCATTTTTATTGGTCATGCACAATTGTGTTGTTCTTGGAGCGTCTTTGTTTTTGTTTTTAGTTTCCATTTGCTTAATTTTCTTGAATAAATTAGTTGGACCCCCTCATTCATGCATTAGTTTTCAAATAAAGTTGTTTTGGATTAGAAAAGAGTAGGGAAGTTCATGCTTAAGTGGTAAAAAGGAGCTTGTTTTTGACTGTGACCTAGACTTTATCATGTCATGCTTTATATTTTTTTGGCTTTATGCTTAGTGATTTTTGCTGTAGCATGACATGTTATAAACAATTGAGATTGCTTAATGTTCCTTGAAAGAATCACGCGTTGTCTTAGCATATAAAAGCATAATATTGTGGTATTCTCCTTTAATGCTTTATTTGGGTTGACTTGGCGCATGCTCACACCATGCTAAGACTATACCAAGTCACCATAGCCTTTATGATCATTTAGTTTTCGACTTGTAATATCACTTTATGCTTTAATTAATGATGTTTTGTCGCTTTGCATGATTATGGCCATTATTGCTCTCTTAGTTGGTCCCTCCCAGTCGTTTGCTAGCCTCCATACCAAGTATGAGTTCCACTCACGCATCCAACTCCAAATAAAACCAAGTTATTTCAAAGAGTCCACCATACCTACCTATTAGCATTTTCTATTCCAAGTATATTCATGTTTTTATCTACCTTCCGAATTAAACTTGTTATGTGAAAATTAGTGATTAAGGCTCTCACGAACTTGATGGCACACTTTACTTTTCTTGCCCCTAATAAACTTGAACCATTGTGTCATATATGTTGTATATGCTTGCACTTATACGTTGGGATTAGCAGAATCATGTTGTCATGGGGAATGCTTTCAACATTGCACTTGTGCATTGTACCCAGTTGATATCATGCTCTTTTGTTTATGGATGTCGTCGGTGTGAAATGAAAGGGGAGCTTGTAAGTCCATGGAGTTATGTATGTGTGTTAGAGAAACGCCTGGGCCGCTAGCCTAAGACACGCCTAATCATGCTTAAAACTTGCAGCATCACCATAGTGAGCAATCTATGAAGCATTCTTCTTATAAAAAAGAGATACAAATTGCAAAAAAGAAAAAAAAAGATGAGAAAAGAGGAAAGAGAGAAAAAAGCACCATTTTCCCATGGTAAATAAGAAGATTGATGAGATGCTCATTGTCTGCTTGCCTTGTCATTTTTATTATTGGATAGCTCATGTATCATGTACAAGGGGTACCCCATTGGACGTTCTCTATGATACACATGTACTTACTATGACAAGAACTTACCGGTAACTAAACTTGCGTAGCATGAGGAGCGGCCCTCGTATTCAAGGGACATGAGATTGCCAATTGTCAAGCATATACTCCATAGTTTGTTCACTTTAACCTTAATCACTTCAAGATGCTTATGATAGGGGCAATAAGAGCTGAAAGCTAATAAGTACCATAATTTTTGGAAGCTCTTTATGAGACTTGAATCCCTGCTTCCTTCTATGAAGGCCTTTCTTTTACTTTTATGTTGAGTCCCCATCTTCTATCTTTATGCGCCTATTGAGAGAGCATAGTGGCCATTCTTAGTTTAATGTGCATTGTCCCAAAACTTGTTGATTGATTCATAACTTTGATATTGCTTGTTCTTAAACTATTTGTATCTAGCCACCCTTATGAACTTTGAAGGTGTCCTATGCATTTATGTTTTGCTACACTATGAGGGACAAGCTGAATACCATTCTCATTATGTTTTCTATATGTGAAACAAACAAACATATTTTAAAGCATTGTTATTCATGAATATTTTGTTTGTACCTTTTCATGTTATAACATAGTTGCTCTGTCTTATTGTTATAACTATATCTTTCATGATATGTTAAAGTACTATGATCCTAGCTATCAATGTTCTATAAATACTTTGATCAAGATTATGATGGTGCATGTCACCTAAAAAATTATTCTTTTTTATCACTTACCTACTCGAGGACGAGCAGGACTTAAGCTTGGGGATGTTGATATGTTGCAAACGTATCTTTAATTTTTGATGTTCCATGATTGTTTTATACCTACTTTCTTATGTTTTGTCCACACTTTGGAGTATTTTTATACATTTTCTAGAACTAACCTATTAACAAGATGCCATAGTGCAGGTTACCTGTTTTCTGCTGTTTTTGGTTTCAAAAAAGCTAGTAAGGAAATATTCTCGGAATTGGACCGCACAAAAGCCCAAGTCAATATTTCACCAGAAGAAATACGAAGTCCAGAGGGAAGACGAAGAGGGGAACCAGGCCGACCATACCTAGTGGTGGTGCGGCCAGCCCTAGCCGCGCCACCAGGGGGTGTGGACCCCCTGGTACTCCACCGACCTTGCCCCTTTGCCTATATATTGCCTCCGGGACGAAAACCCTAAGTACCCGATCAAAATTCCACGAAAGAGTCTGTAGCCGCCGCCATCTCCATCCCTAGTCTAAAGCTCTTCCCGGCACCCTGCCAGAGGGGAGAGATCACCCTGGAGGTCTTCTTCATCACCATGCCTGCCTCCGGTGTGATGCGTGAGTAGTTCATCCCTGGACTACATGTCCATGTAGTAGCTAGATGGTTGGTTCTTCTCCTTTGTGCTACCATGTTAAGTTTTTTTGAGCTCCATTCATGATCAAGATCATCTATTTGTAATTCTATATGTTGTGTTTGCGAGGATCCGATGGATATTGAGATGCTATTTCAGATAGATTATTGATTCTATCATGTCTATGTTATTTATGATCTTGCATGATTTCCGTTGTTAGTAGCTATCTTGGCCGAGTAGATGCTAGCAACTCCAAGAGATAGTATTTCTGCTCGATAGTGGGTTCATGCCTCTAGGAATCTGGAGAAGTGACAGAAATCTCTAAGGTACTAGATGTGATGTTGCCATTAGGGAGAAAACAACAACCCTTTGTTCATAGAACAATCATATTGTTTACCTTACACACTTTGCTTAATGCAATTATCTGTTGCTTGCAACTTAATACTAGAGGGGGGTTCGGATGATAACCTGAAGGTGGATTATTAGTCATAGATGAAGTTGGATTACGGTCTATGTATAATGTTGTAATGATCAATAAAATCTCATAGGAGTCAAGATGATTAGTATATGCATGTATGCCTTCTTGGTGTCTATCAATTGCCCCGCTGTAATTTGTTCACCCAACATGTCTTCTATCTTAAGGAGAATCACCTCTAGTGAACTATGGACCCTGGTCCATTATTTTACCATCAATCTAGAATCTACTATTTACTATTTTATAATTACTTTCTGCAAGCAAGTACTATCTTCCACACAATACGTTTAATCCTTTGTTTTTAGCAAAACTGGTGAGATTGACAACCTCACTGTAAGTTGGGGGCAAAGTTCTGTGGTTGTGTTGTGTAGGATTCCAAGTTGGAAACAACACCTTGGAGGTGTTTCCTTGCTCCTACTGGTTCGATAACCTTGGTTTCATAACTGAGGGAAAACTTGCTACTGTGCTCATCATACCTTCCTCTTGGGGTTCCCCATCGAGATCGACGTGTTGAGTCGATCATCAGGTCCTACATGTCAGCCTCTCATTAGAAGGATCATGTGTATGATGGAATTTTTTTCCTTCGCTCGCGCTACCCTGTTCCGAAGTTGATAGCGCTGCTCGATGGATCTACCGTCTAATCAACCTCCTGGGACCCACATGTCATCCTCTCATCAGAAGAAACGTGTGTATGATGGAATTTTTCTTTTGCTGGCGCTACCCTGTTCCGAGTTGATAGCGCTGCTCGACGCATCTACCATTTAACCAACCTCCTGAGCCCCACATGTCATCCTCTCATTAGAAGAAATGTGTGTATGATGGATTTTTTTCCTTGGCTCGCGCTACTATATTCCGAACTTGATAGCGTTGTTCGATGCATATACAATGTAATCACGATGCTGGGCCCCACATGTCATCCTCTCATTAAAAGAAACATGTGTATGATGGATTTTTACCCTCTGTAGCACCTTCATGTTCCGAACTTGATAGCTTTTCTCGCTGCATTAGCTGTTTATTCAGGCTGGTGGGTCCCTTATGTCAGCCTCACATTATAAGAATTGTGGGTACGATGGATTTTTTTCTTCTCTAGCGCTACCCTGTTCCGAAATAGATAGCGTTGCTCGATGAATCTGTCGTTTGCTCATGCTGCTGGGTCCCCCATTTCAGTCTCTCATTAAAAGAAATGTGTACATGCTGAACTTTTTTCTCGCTCATGCCTCCCTATTTCGAACTGGCTACGTTGCTCAATGCATCATCTGTATAAGGTCGCGCTGCTGGGTCCCACATATCAGCCTCTCTATAAATGAAACGTGCGTACGATGGACTTTTTTTGCCATGTCTGCTGTTTTGACCTTGGCAACTTGCTGGGTCCTAGATGTCAACCACCTCTATGCAGGAAACGTGTCTATGCTGGGTCCCAGCTGACAGCCTCTATTTGAAAGAAACGTGTGTATGTTGGACTGTTTTTTAGGGTCCTAGATGTCAGCCTCAAACTACAAAAAATGCTCATAAAGGCCGAATTAAAAAGATTCTGGGCTAACTCGGGGCGGATGCCCTAATTGTCATGGCTTATATTCCATGGGATCACTCCTAAGTTGAATGGGCTATGGTCGGTGGCCACAAGACCATGAAAAGGCCGAATTAGAAGGTATTGGGCTATGCTTGGGGCTGATAGGCAAATTTCATGGGCTATGCTTGGGCCTGATGGGTCCGACATGTCAACTTCTCTGTAAGTGCAACGTGTGTATGATGGACTTTTTTTCGGCCGCGTCCGCTCTTTTCACTGTGGCAGCCGTGTATGGTCTTACTGCTGGGGCCCTTATGTCAGCCTCTCTGGCATGTTCTGGCTTGTGGGTCCCCGATGCAGCCTTATATGTTCTGTCTGGTGGGTCCCCGATGCGAGCCTCTATGTACAAGTATTCAAACTTTTGTTTCGAACCCACCCTCAAAACAAACTCTAGGGACGCTGCATGCTAGTGGGTCCGTGATGTCAGCCTCTCCGTAATGCGATATTGCTAGAAGAAGAAAAATGTAAATTCAAGATACGATTCGAACAAAAGGCCTTCAAATCAGATTAACCTAAACTGAGTGTGTTGCCACTACAACAAATATATTTATAGAATAAATATCATTAAACTTTTATTAGTACTACAATTTATGTATTAGTCTTCTTAAAAATATTTTGGGTGTCTATGTTTATATCTTTTAAAATATAAAAGGGCAGCGCTCCTGTCATCTCAATTTATTAAATGCCACATAATGGAGTATTTTCTTAAAAACATGGGTAGGCAGAGTTTTTTATTTTGAGAGGTGGGAGCAATTCCCCAAAGGCCGAATTAAAAAGAGTTTGGCTATTCTACATAGGCTGCTCTACGTGGGTTATACTCCGTAGGGCAGGCTCCATGTGCTTCATTCTCAAATTTTAGTGGGCTATGCTCAGCAGTCCCCTGACCCCTAAAAGGCCGAATTAACATGTTCTCGGCTACGCACCATGGGCTCCTTTCTCAAATTTCACTGGGTTGTGGTCAGCAGTCCCCTGACCCCAAAAAGACAGAATAAAATGTTCTGGGCTAAAGAGGGGCCGAATGAGCTACGGAGTACTAGATGTCTTCTCCTGGTTAATAAAATTGCATTGTGATGTGCTTGGCCAGATTCGAAACAAAGACCTCGGAGAGGGAGGGGAAAAGCGATAATTCTTTTTGGCAGCTATTCATGTCAAAATTCAACAGTACAGAATAAGGTAGAAAAACTATCAACAGATTTGAAGTTCATATTTAGGAGCACTTGACCAATTCAGTAGCATTCAAAAAGTTACCAATTCAGCAATACAGACAATGAAATACAAATAGTAGTATAGAGAGAACCAATTTTTGTTTCTGCTCTAAAAACCTTGTCGCGCAATCAATTTGTCGTTTTCACCAATAACACTCGACCATTGGAGGAAGCAAAACTGATGATCAAGTCTCCTTTGAGTACCTTCTTCTCACATAAATGCCTATGTGAACCCCATATGCAACCCAAAATGCCCAAGTCTCATCTAGATTGTGACACGGCCATGTTTCAAAAGAAAAGCTAGACTATCTACTTCCCTTGATTTAAACAAGTACCAGTACATCAGTATTAGTTCCACAAAATGCTTTAGTAATAGTAACGACAGAACATTTGAGAGATTCAGTAGCTTTCTTGCTTGAAATTCAATATCAGTACAGAGATAATAAGTTCTTGTTCCATCTCAGAAAACCTTCGCGCACGATCAGTTTTCCATGTTCTCTGAATAGGCTCGATCATAGGAGCAAGCAAAACTGATGATCACGTCTTCTTCTGTGCGAACACGACCTCATTTCGTCAATGCCTATGTGACCCCCCATATGCAACCCAAAATGACAAAGACTCATCTAGATAATTGTGATAGCGCTAGGTTTCAAAAGAAAAGCAAGACAATCTACTGCACTTGATCTAAACAAGTAACAGTACATCACTATTAGTTTAACAAAATACTCTGGAATAGCAATGACAGAACAAAGGCAAAGCAAGATCATCTCCTGCCCTTGACCTAAACAAGTAATACCAGTACTGGTATATAGTAGTACAAAATAGTCCGAAGTACAAGAACTAGTGCTATACTAGTACTACTGTGCATCCTAAATCCAACCTCCAGTAGACGTACGTCCATGGTATGTAGTGAAAGTGGGATAAAAAAATCTGAGGTAGTAGAATGGTTATTTTGGAATTCTCCCTCGCGATGGATGCATATTGAGTAATACAGGCCTTGGGTCTGAAAAGTTCAAAGGTACACCACCATGGAATGCTTTTCCGTCTGCATGATGCCAGGCACCGCTCAGCTCCTAGGAGTGATGGAATTGCGCACTGCATCCTCCCAAAACCTAGCCTCTGGTGTAGAGTGATAGACGGTGAACTGCACATTGTACAAGGGCGACGAGCACCTATTCGGCCCAACGCACACGACAGATACGATGATGTCGCCCCACTCGAGCATGTCAAATAGCACAGCGAACACCGTACCATCGTCCCCAGATCCGATGTTCTCTAGTCTTGATGAGCGCAGTGCCGACAGCGGCTGAGAGATGAACCTGGGATTTCTAAAGGAAGTAAGAATCGGCAGACTAAATTGCAGCATGCTAAATATACATATAAGAAGTTCTCAGGCGCCTGAGATCTAGGCACTCCCAAGAAAAAATACAGAGCCATGTTTCAAAGGAAATGCTAGGTCATCTCCAGCGTTTAATCTAAAAAAACTTGAACGGCAGATCATCATTAGAATCATGATGGTCATATTTTCCAAGTCCCACATTGTGGATGCAAAATGAGTAATCTAGTGTGAATCTATCATGTTTCTTAATTAGGAAATTAAGGTAATTTTCAGTAATCCTGACGGAGGCAGGCGATGCGCTGCTCTTCGTCTCGAAAAACATGCTATCTTCGGTGAACTCCTCCAGGTCCTCTCCAGTCATTGAAGGTTTATAAATATGCAACTCCACCATGTACCGCGGAAACAAGCACGCCGCCCACCTGACACACTGGATGGATACGGCGAGGCCATAGTTGAGCATGTCAAATCGCACGGCGAACAATGTACCATCATCCCTGGATAACACAGTCTCTACTCTCCATGAGCCAGGTGCCAGCAAAGGCTGAGAGATGTACATGTGTTCCTCGCCATAGTGGAAACTCTACACTTCAATTGAGTGGGCTTTTTCAAGGTGAGCGAGGAGCGCTGTGGGCGAGGCGACAAACTCGTAGCCAGGCTCAGTGCAGTTGCACGGGCCGTGCGGGCACGCCATCCTGTGGTTGAGGAAGTCATGGAAGGCGACCAATGTCCTGTAGTCGACATTAGGGCATCTACTACCTTTTCCACCAACGACTTGGCGGCGTAACTCCTTGGAGCATGCGGCTAGCCGGACGGCGCTGGTAGTGTTCATACGCATAGCGATTTCTCCGAAGGCGTCGTCGCTGACCTTGCTCCAGCCACTGTACGGAATTTTGTGGATCGAATCCACCATTGCATCCGGATGGACTGGGGGCAAGGGCGGATTCAAATATGATTGTTGGGGTTTCTTGGAGGAGAGTGATGGAGGCCTGCAAGAACCGATGCAGCGGCCGAGAAATGGCTAGGAAAATTTAGGAAGTGCGGCGCTCGAGAGGATCCAAAATGCGGCTAGCCAACATTAGCGAATGGGGATCGCCGGAGATGGGGAAGATCAGAGACTCTTTGAACGAGGGGTGTTAATTTTGCGTGTTCCCTTCTCGGTCTTCTGCAGTGGATCGAGGACGCCTGCTGGAGTTATAGCTAGAGTGCTAGACTCGCAAGCTGTCACGTGCTGGCTCAGTATTATACGGTCTCGTCACGTAGACTGTGTTTTAGGGAAGGACATGAACCCAGATTTCTCCCCTCCCTGCTAGATAGCATGCACCGTAGAATCGCTTTTCTAGCACGCGAAGGATTTGAACCCACATACCCAACTCTAATAATTAGGACTACTTAAAAACTATAATAATAGGTGAAGATCAAAAAATAATTATAATTTTGAGCCACGTCCATAGAATATCTGTTGTATATTTGGTTCTTATACTTTGTATCACGTACTCTCTCTGACCCATATTAGTTGACTCAGATTTGTCTAGATATGGATGTATCAAGACACATTTTTGTATTAGATACATCCGTATCTAGACAAATCCAAGTTAACTAATATGAGTCGGAGGGAGTAGTAGTAATCAACCTATTAGCTACCTAATAGTACTCGCCATGCTCTAGAGAAATGACAAAGAACATTCTAGAATTATTAAGAAGTGTGTTTCGAGGTTTGTGCATATCTTTTAGTGTGCTAAAGGCTATCAATAGTATCTTCTAGATGCTAGAATGGATAGAATTAAGATCCAACGGTACTTTATGGAAGTAGCTCGAAATTATAATTATTTTTTTGGCTTCACCTATTATAATTTTATATAAACTAGTAAAAGGCACGTGTAACACACGTATATACTGTATGAAATGTGATTAACAAACATTAAGTTGTTATAAACCAATAGTCTTGTTTGAGAAAAATGTACACATTAAGTCTATTAATAATAACTATCTACACATATTAAGAATACAACCTACTATGCTATGAAATTTGGGGGGATGACATGATGGTTCTAGAATATGGTGGAGTTTGCTCTAGGCAGTACTCAACATGAATCCACCTACTCCGAACCATTGGATCTAACAGCCCAACAGTTAGGATTGGTACTATGGATCCAATTCAAAACTTCTCCTTTATAGTAGTAGAGAAAAAATGATATGGCATATACTTCTACTATCTGATTCTCACATGCAAGGCATATGCAACTTACTAATAAGATATATAACACGGATATCTTTGGAAATCGATCATTGGATATAGATTGTTATATTCCAATATTGCTAATTGTTGGATCTCTTGCAAATTCAAGAAAGAATCTATCGCGCTTACTTGTAGTTCAAATTTGACCAACTTTCTTTAAATCAATATAAAGTTATTTGAGTGCATGGGTGTAGTTAGCTAATATATAGGGAAGCTTGAAACGTCCTACGACTAGGGAATTGTAACAAAACATGTGCGCGTTTTCTGAAAATCGGGTGGTGGCACTTTATTTTTTTGACTGGGGTATGTCCCGAAGAAGTGAGATGCTTCAATAATTAACACAGCTAGTGCATGTGTACATGTTACACCAAGGACCTTAAAAAGGTGAAAACTGCATCCAAGTCCATACATTTAACACAAAGGACCTTACAATCAAGCAATTAAAATTAGTAGTCGGGTCCTGCTCCTCCATCATGGAGCCGAGTCATGCTCTTCGTAGTAGTACCAGTAAGCTGCACGTGCCTTGCACGTGAAACTCACATAATGTACAAAAGCATGACATGTCATTAGTACATAACATTGTAATAGGTAAATCTGGAAATATCTATGAATTTGAGCCACGTTTCTAAAGTATGAGTGTATATTTGGTTCTTGCGTTTTATATCATGTAGAAATAAATGTATATTAGCTACCTAATAATTAAAAAAATTAGAACCAAGGTCTAGAGAAACAATCGAGAAGATTCTACAATGATGGATAAGTGTGTTTTGACGTTTTTCGACATATATATCTTATCTTATCTTACCACTATATAGTGTACATATAACTTTCAATATTGACCGTTGGATCAAGACTCGCGAATCCCAATATTTCCAGCCGTTGGATCTTCTTTTCTATTCTAGTATCTAGAAGATTTTATTGATAGTCTTCATCACAATGAATGGTATGCACATAACTCAAAACACACTTCTCCATCATTCTAGAATCTTCTCCCTCATTTCTCTAGATCATGTTACCAGAATTTTCAAGTTTTAGATAGCTAATAATCATTGACTTCTAAATGATATACAAAATACAAGAACCAAATATACACCCATACTTTATAGATATTGATCAATTTTATATTTTTGTATGCATTACCTATTAAAATTGTATATAGTGATGATATGTCAGACGTCTATTATCCGAGTCAGGTGTTGATCAAAAGGGACGTGCCACACACATATATACTGTATGAAATGTGATTTAACGAACGTTAAGTTGTTATTAACCAATATTCTTGTTAGAGAAAAAATGCATACATTAAGTCTATTAGTAATAACTATCTACCCATATTGAGAATACGTCCTACAGTGCTATGAAATTTTGGGGGTGGTGAAATGATGATTCTAGAATATATTGGAGTTTGCTCTAAGTACTATTCAACACGAATACAGCTGCTATGAACCATTGGATCTAACAGCCCAACGGTCAGGATTGGTGCTATAGATCCAATTCAAAACTGCTCCATTGTAGTAGTCGAGAGAATACAGCCTTCTATGCTATGATATTTTGGGGGTGGTGACATGATGGTTCTAGAACATGGTGGAGTTTGCTCTAGGTACTATTCAACACAAATCTAGGTACTCTGAACCATTGGATCTAATAGCCCAACGGTCAGGATTGGCGCTAAGGATCCAATTGAAAACTACTCCATTATCTTATCTTACCACTATATAATGTACAGATAACTTTGAATATTGACCGTTGGATCAAGATTCGCGAATCCTAGCATTTCTAGCCATTGGATCTTATTTTCAATTCTAGCATCTAGAAGATTCTGTTTGTAGTCTTCGGCATAATGAATGCTATACACAAACCTCAAAATACACTTCTCCATCATACTAGAATCTTCTCCTTTTTTCTCTAGACCATGTTATCAAAAATTCATGTATTAGGTAACTAATAATGTTTGACTTCTACATGACATACAAAGTACAAGGATACACCCATATTTTATAGATGTTGATCAAATGTATAATTTATTGTGCTTTACCAATTATAATTTTATATAGTGATGATATATCATACGCCTACTATCTGAGTCTCACGTGCAAGGCACATGCAACTTTCTAGTAATAGTACAGATAGAGATATGATGTCGATATGGTCATCCTTTGAATAATCTTTATTCCCGATGCTTGGAAAGGAAGAGAAAAAATCGAAAGTTTGAATTCTACTAATTTTTGCCGCTAATGCCCGGTTCCTTCCTATGTACACCAACGCACACGCCGGAGACACAGCTGAGCCACCGAACTAAGACACACATGCGCAGCGCTGTGGACGAGAGAGTGCTGAGATGGATGGTGAGGCAGCGACTCAGAGCGAAAAAATAAATTTGTTTTGTTTTGAGTGCACATAAGTCCTGAAATTTACTAGAGTGTGTACGTTGTAAAGGCTATAGTATCTCATGTCAGGAACTCATCATAATTCTGCTCTGACATCGCACCGCCTTTAAGTGCCCTGTCACCCTACCCTCCCGTCCTGCCTCCCTTTTATTCTCCAAGCTCCTCTTGCTCTTCGGTTTTTCTCTCATCTCACTAGTACCTCCGTCCCAAAGCTTAAGGCCCCGTTTGGAATGCAGGAATGCAAAACATAGGAATAGAAAAAATGCAGGAATTAAGATAGTATCATGTATGCTCAATTCCTACAGGAATCAATACCACAGGAAAAAATTAGGGTGTCGTTTGGATGTCACATAGAAAAACAGTATGAATTGTAGACACAAGGAGATGAAACATGAGGTTAGACCTCATGTTATTTTTGCTAGAAAATTCCTATGAAATAGCCTATACCATAGGAATTTCAAAGGAATCTTAGATTCCTATTCCTTTGTCCCAAACAAACCCATATGAATTTTTCCTATAGGAATCCTATCCTCCAAAAATCCTATGATTTTCCTTTGTTCCAAACAGGGCCTAAGGCTTTTTTTTGATAAGTGAAGCTACAAAAAGTTTGACCAAACTTATAAAAAATATATCAAGAACTACTGTATGATATTAGTAGATACCATGTGAATATATATTTCATGATGTATCAAAAGGTATGTATTTCATATTGTAAATATTAATATATTTTTCTACAAACTTGGTCAAACTTTGCATAGATTGACTTTTCAAAAAAAATAGGCCTTGAGCCTTGGATGCAGGTACTACTAGTGTTTAGTACTCCGTCCCGGAACTTAAGTCTTGATATATAGACATCATGGGTCCCTTCATACGGTGTTAGGAAAATTCAAGAGGAATCTACCGCGCTTACTTGTAGTTCAAGTTTGACCTAATTTCTTTAAATCGACATAAAGTTATTTAAGTGGGCACGGTTCGCTGGGGAATCTTGAAATGTGCTAAGACTAGGGAATTGTAAGAAAACATGGTCCCCATTTTTTCTAAAAACCGGGTGGAAGTTAGGCCTGGAATTATAACTCGAAACTTGCGAGCTAAATGAGTAACTCGTGACTCAGCTTAACTCGGCTTGAACTCGGTTTCTAATGAGTCGAGCCGACTTTTAGATTTGAACTTGTTTGTTCACCCAAGCTAAATGAGCTACTCGTTTAGCTCGTTAAACTCGTTCAAATATAGAATTTGAAATTTTCCACTAATGAGTGACATACTACGAATGTTTCGTGTACGTGTAATGGTGTAGAACTACTATATTTTCCATTCGATCTTGCCTTCGTGTTATTATCAAAGTACTATCCTTATTCTAGTTCTTAATTAGTAGGATAATTACTAGTTTTTCTTATATGTGCTCTTGTTCATAACTCATAACATGTTAATCGAGCTACTTGTGAGTTTAACGAGTCAAGCCAAGTTTAAAATATGAACTTGTTTTGTAAACGAGCCGAGCCAAGCTAGGTCATTAGTTGAACGAGCTTTAGCAAGTCGAGCCGAGCTGATTCGGCTTGGCTCGAATTCCAACCCTAGTGGTGGAACTTTTTTTTGGCTAAGGTATGTCCCGAGGGAGCGAGATTCTTCAATTAATTAACATGGTAAGTGGATGTGTACATGTTACACCAAGGACCTCAAAAAGCAAAAATTACATCCATGTCCATACATTTAGCACAAGGGACACTAAAATCAAATGCTTAAATTTTTTGGTAACATGGTCTATAGAAATGGGGGAAGATTATAGAATGATGGAGAAGTGTGTTTTGAGGTTTGTGCATAGTATTTCATTGTGATGGAGATTATTAATAGAATGTTCTTGATCCTAGAATGGGAAAAAAGATACAACAGCTGGAAATGTTGGGATTCGTGAGTCTTGATCCAATAATTAATATTTAATTTTTTTGTACACCATATAGTGTTAACATAGTGGTAATGGTAAGACTAGTACTTGCTTAACAAAATAAAACAACACACTTCTCACTTTCAGCATATCTTGTTTAAGAAGATGCACGAATCTACCAGATGCAGGTACTATATCATAAACTATATATGATGTCATTATGGTCATGACCTTGGCTATTCGGGTCAAAGCCAGGAATGTACATACACCGTAGGCTAATACACATTGTGAAGAATCCATAGCATTTTTTGTATTCAAAGGTGTCAAAACACAAGTTTCTCATTTTTTCTTAGCACTATATAGTATACGAATAACTTTGAATATTGATCGTTGGATCGAGATGCGAATCCCAACATTGTCAGATGTTGGATCTTCATTTCCATTTTAGCATCAAGAAGATACAATTGATAGTCTTTATTTTCTTATCTTAACACTATTATATATATATAGTGTGCGAACAACTTTGAATATTGATCGCTGATTCATGACTCGCGAATCCCAACATTGCTGCTAGTTATTGGATCCTCTAATCCATTCCATCATCTAGAAGATACTATTGATAGTTTTTATTCTCTTATCTTACCATCATCTAGAAAAGTACTACCACCCGGTAGAATGGAAAAAAAGAAGATCCAACGGCTAGCATTGTTGTGATTCGCGAGTCTTGATCCATAGGTTAATACTAAAATGGAGCAGTTTTGAATTGGATACATAACACCAATCCTAACCGTTGGGCTATTAGATCCAATGGTTAAGAGCAGCTGGATTCATGTTGAATAGTACATAGAGCAAACTCCAACATGTTCTAGAACCATCATTTCACCACCTGAAAAATTTCATAGCACACTAGGATATATTCTCAATATGGGTAGATAGTTATTACCAATAGACTTAATGTATGCATTTTTTTCTCTAACAAGAATATTGGCTAAAACAACTTAACGTTTGTTAAATCACATTTCATACCACTTTATCATTATCAATTTGTTTTTACCCATCAACTCAGTCATCCACGTAGGGCCCATAGATTGGGGAGGTCGCGGTCGCCTTGGACGCACCACAAAATTATGACTAGGTCATCAAAGTGCAGGAAGTAGAGTCAGCATTCCGTCCAATCACTTACCTAGTCATCGTCATAGATATTTGCCACACGCATCGGCTTCATCAGCGACATTGATTGTCCCCTCGCTTTGGTAATATGCCACATTAATCTTGGATCACCTCCTTCCTATTTAATTTCTCCCCTTCTCCGCACCAAAACATCACTAATCCCCTGCTTCCAGCAACCATCTCTGACCTCGTCTGTCATCCATGGCCACCTTCCGGCTGCCGCCTACCATACTGGAGCACAAAGACCCCGACATCGCCGCACAGGAGGACAATGCCCTGCGCATTTGGGCTTTCTCCCCGCGGAGAACAAAGTGGCAGCTAGCGTGCACCTTCCTCGATGCTGGGTACGGTGACTGCAAGTACCAAATGTACGGCATCTACGACAATCCGGACAGGACGTTGAAGGTCAAGTTCATCAACTTCAGGGACGCCCGTCTCATGTACGGCCAGGCCTTCCACTGCGGCTGCGAGATGGTGGTGTTCACCGGCTCCAACATTTTCACCAACTACTAGAACCGGTTCCCAAACAACGACAACTTCATCCATAGTGTTCTCCCGGAGCTACCGATGGCTCCGGAGGTGCCACCTTGTTTTCCAGCGGTGCCGCCGATGGCTCAGGAGGTGCCGCCGCCTTCTCTGGAGGTGCCGATGAGTCAGGAGCCGGTTCTGTCGCTGGAGCTGTCGTTGGTGCCGATGTCACGAGCTACCAATGGTGACGCGGACTAGGTGCAAGGAGATGTCGGACTTGCACTAGTTCAGCAGCGAGTCCTATATGAAGTTAATGGTTGTATGAAGTTTCTTCTGGTACTACTCGTCAAAAAAAGTTTCTTTTGGTACTACTCACTATACCCTGTAGTAGTAGTAGTACTGCGAATGACGATCTATTGAATATCCGTCCCCCCGGATGTTTGTGAAGGAAGTGAAAATTTCGAAACCGGGAAAGTTTGAATTGCTACTCTATTGTAAGGACCAAAATGGTTCCCACCAACGCAGCTGACGAACACGCCAGACAAAGACACGGGGCCGCTGACAAAGAAAATGAGCCACCAATGGCAGGTTGTCGGTCGATGCGCGTGCGCATCTCCATGTTGTGGACGAGGGAGAGATCAGCCGGCCGGGGTGTGGGGTTGGTGATGGGGGAGTGAAGGAGGGAGAAAACACATTTTGTTTTGCGTGCATATATATTGTGGTCCTAAAATTTACTCTTACTCACTGTACCTTGTACCTCATGTCAGGAACCCATCCCAGCTTTGCTCTGACATCGCACCGCCTTCAAATCCTACTCTTCGCAGCTCTCTCGCTGCCTCCTCTGTGCTTATAGTCTCTTCTCGCTCATTATTTTTTAACAGAAAAAAGGAAATAAATTCTTCTTAGTTGCTTTTTAGAAAATAAATTCCTGTCACTTGGAAAATTGAAATTGATTATTTTTTGTTTTTAATATCTTCGATTGTTCTCAAAAGATAGCGAAATTTGTCGGCATGTAAATTCTTGGATATGGGACCATGAGTATAAAGTCTGATGTAGAGATATGGCCTTGACCTTGTGGTCGTTCGCCTTGAAATCCAAGATTTTTTCATACTCGTTGACAACTATGCTTAAATTCATTGAAATTTCACCACTTAGTTTTAGGTTAGCATTTTACATGGTCGGTGGGAGTACATTCTACATCAAGGACCTAAAAAAAGGGGAAATAACATCGAGGTCCATACATTTCGCACAAAGGACCGTAAATTGAGCAAATAAAATAGTCGGGTTCGGCTCCTTCGAGAGAGAGTAGCTGATTGAGCCTCACTCTTCATACTACTTTATCTTTGATTGTTTTCAAAATATGGCCAAATTTTTCGGCATGCAAATTTTTGGATATGGGATCATGAGCATAAAGTCTGATGTAGAGATATGGCCTTGACCTTATGGTCGTTCGCCTTGAAATCCAAGATTTTTTCATACTCATTGACAACTATGCTTAAATTCGTTGAAATTTCACCACTTAGTTTTAGGTTAGAATTTTACATGGTCGGTGGGAGTACATTCTACATCAAGGACCTAAAAAAGGAAAATTACATCGAGGTCCACACATTTAGCACAAAAGACCATAAAATTGAGCAAAGAAAACAGTCTGGTTCGGCTCCTTCTTGAGAGAGTAGCTGATCGAGCCACACTCTTCATACTACTTCATCTTCGATTGTTTTCAAAATATGTCCAAATTTGTCGGCATACAAATTCTTGGATATGGGATCATCAGCATAAAGTCTGACGTAGAGATATGGCCTTGACCTTGTGGTCGTTCGCCTTGAAATCCAAGATTTTTTCATACTCGTTGACAACTATGCTTAAATTCGTTGAAATTCACCACGTACTTTTAGGTTAGCATTTTACATGGTCGGTGGGAGTACATTCTACATCAAGGACCTAAAAATGGGGAAAATTACATCGAGCTCCACACATTTAGCACAAAGGACCCTAAAATTGAGCAAAGAAAATAGTCGGGTTCGGCTCCTCTCGAGAGAGTAGCTGATCGAGCCACACTCTTCATGCTACTTCATCTTCGATTGTTTTCAAAATATGGCCAAATTTGTCGGCATGCAAATTCATGGATATGGGATCATCAGCATAAATTCTGATGTAGAGATATGGCCTTGACCATTTGGTCGTTCGGCTTGAAATCCAAGGATGTTCATACTCATTGACAACTATAAGATGAAATTCGTTTAAATTTTACCACCTCCTTTTAGGTTAAAATTTTACACGGTCGGTGGGAGTACATTTTATAATAAGGACATAAAAAGGGGAAAATTTACATCGAGGTCCATACATTTAGCACAAAGAACCCTAAAAACAAGCAAGCAAAACAGTCGGGTTCGGCTCCTTCTCGAGAGAGTAGCTGATCGAGCCACACTCTTCATACTACTTCATCTTCGATTGTTATCAAAATATGGACAAATTTGTCGGCATGCAAATTCTTGGATATGGGATCATCATCATAAAGTATGGTGTAGATATGCCCTTGACCTTGGTCGTTCGTCTTGAAATACAAGAATGGTTCATACTCGTTGACAACTAAGCTTAAATGCGTTTAAATTTCACCACTTACTTTTAGGTTAGAACTTTACACGGTCAATCGAAGTACATTTTACATCAGGTACCTCAAAAAAGCAAAAATTACATCGAGTTCCATACATTTAGCATAAAGGACCCTAAAAGGAAAAAATTCTGGTTCAGCTCCTTCTCGAGAGATCAGCTGATCTGAGCCAAACTCTTGATACTAATTTATCTTCGATTGTTTTCAAAACATGGCCAGATCCATTGCCATGCAAATTCTCTGACATGGGATCATTATCATATAAAGTATGACGTTGATATGGCCTTGACCTTGGTCGTTCGGCTTGAAATCCAAGAATGTTCATACTGGTTGATAAGTAAGCTTAAAATCGTCTAAGTTTCACCACTTACACTTTTAGACCTAAAAGGGGGAAATTACATCGAGGTCCATACATTGAGCACAAAGGACCCTAAAATTAAGCAAGGAAAATAGTCAGGTTCGGCTCCTTCTCGGGAGAGTACCTGATTGAGGTAAAATCCTCTTCATACTACTTCATCTTTGATTGTGTTCAAAATATTGCCAAATTTGTCGGCATGCAAATTCTTGGATATGGGATCATCAACATAAAGTATGATGTAGATATGGCCTTGACCTTGGTAGTTCGTCTTGAAATACAAGAATAATGCTTCATACTCATCGACAACTAAGCTTAAATTTGTTTAAATCGCACCACAATACTTTTAGGTTAGAACTTTACATGGCCGGCCAAAGTACATTTTACATCACGGACCTCAAAAAGCAAAAATTACATCGAGGTCCATATACATTTAGCATAAAGGACCCTAAAAGAAAAAAATCTAGTTTGGCTCATTCTTGAGAGATTAGCTGATCTGAGCCAAACTCTTAATACTACTTCCTCTTTGACTATTTTCAAAACAAGGCCAAATCTGTTTCCATGCAAATTCTTTAACATGGGATCATCAGCACAAAGTATAATGTTGATATGGCCTTGACCTTGGTCATTCGGCTTGAAATCCAAGAATGCTCATACTTATTGACAAGTAAGCTTAAAATCAACCAAATTTCACCATTTACACTTTTAGACCTAACAAAAGGGGGAAATTACATCGAGGTCCATACAATTAGCACAAAGGACACTAAAATTAAGCGAGGAAAACAGTCGGGTTCAGCTCCTTCTCTAGAGAGTAGCTGATCGAGCCATACTCTTCATACTACTTCATCTTCGATTGGTTTCAAAATATGGCCAAATTTGTCGGCATGCAAATTCTTGGATATGGGATCATCAACATAAAGTATGATGTAGATATGGCCTTGACCATGGTTGTTCATCTTGAAATACAGGAATGGTTAATACTCATTGACAACTAAGCTTAAATTCATTTAAATTTCACCACTTACTTTTAGGTTAGAATGTTACACGGTCGATCGGAGTAAATTTTACATCAGGGACCTCAAAAAAGTAAAAATTACATCGAGGTCCATAAACATTTAGCATAAAGGACCCTAAAAGAAAAAAAATCTGGTTCGGCTCATTCTCGAGAGATCACCTGATCTGAGATAAACTCTTAATACTACTTCCTCTTCGATTGTTTTCAAAACATGACCAGATCTGTTGCCATGAAAATTCTCTAACATGGGATCATCAACATAAAGTATGATGTTGATATGGCCTTACCTTGGTTATTCGGCTTGAAATCCAAGAATGTGCATACCGTTGACAACTAAGCTTAAATTCGTTTAAATTTCACCATTTAATTTTAGATTAACATTTTACATGGTCGGTGGGACTACATTTTACATCAAGGACCTAAAAAGGAAAATTATTACATCGAGGTCCATACATTTAGCACAATGGACCGTAAAAGGAAAACTTTATAGTTTGGCTCCTTCTCGAGAGATCAGCCGTAGGCCAATACACAAGGTTGATATGGTCATGACCTTGGCTGTTCGGGTCAAAACCACGAATGTTCATACACCGTAAGCCAATACACATTGTGAAGAAGCCAGAGCATTTTGTTTTGTATTCAAAGGTATCAAAATATATGTTTCTCATTTTTTTTCTTAACATTGTATATAGTGTATGAATAACTTTAAATATTAACTGTTGGATCAAGACTCGAATCCCAACATTGTGAGACGTTGGATCTTCATTTGCATTTTAGCATCGAGAAGATACTATTGATATTCTTTCTTTTCTTATCTTACCACTATTATATATAGTGTGTAGACAAAAGTATGAAAATTAATTTATGCAAATTTGTTAAAATTATATGTCTGTATTTTTTTAATAAATATATGCATGTATTTGAACTATTAATGATTGACAAAATGTTTTTATTGTCTAGTGTCTAAAAAATTAAACATAGTTGAAAACTAGGGCGTAAGTGTGAGATATTTCTTTTCTACTTTGCTTTGGATCACTTTTTTCCATCAGATGAATATTGGGTGGTAGATACAGGGGGCATGTTGATCCGAGTCCCCTAGCAGTGGGCACGTGTGATACGTCCATTTTGCATCACTATTCTATGTCATAATTCATTGTTATTCATTGATATATTACGTATTGAGAGGTGATACTTATGTTATTTCATCTATTTTTGCATGGTTGATGACTTTTGGAGCATGGACCGCTGTAGTCAGGATTCTGATGGAAAAGGTGCAGTTTGGAGGCAAAATTCGCGAAGATCAGAAAATCAGGGAAATATACGAAAAATCCTATTTTTCCAGAAGACGAAGGAAGCCAGAAGGGGGGCTGGAGATGGGCCACAGGGGGCCCACACCACCCCCTGGGGCGGGCCACCCTGGGTCGCGCGACCAGGTGGTGTGGCCACCCTGGTCCACCCTTGGCACTCCCCTCTGGCATATATTATCCTCTGAAAACCTAAGACTCGGGGAGCGATCACAGAAAGATTCCGCCGCCTCTGCGGGGAGGAAAACACCGAGAGAGAAAGATCTCTCCGGCAGACAGATTTCTGCCAGGGGAATTCCTTCCCGGAGAGGGGAGATCGTCACCATCAACACGACCATCAAGCTGGACTTCATCGGGATCATCATCATCATCACCATCATCATCAGCACCCTCATCACCATCTCCATATTGCTGTAACAATTGAGTTGAATATTGCATAGTTCTTAGGGGAAACTTTCCCGGTATTGATTACTCTTTGTAGTTGATGCTATTGACTGAACCATTGAATTATTGTTTATGTTCAGATTGTTATACATCATTATTCCATCTCTGATCATGATCCATATGATGTCTTGTGAGTAGTTCGTTTTATTCTTGAGGACATGGGAGAAGTCATGTTATTAGTAGTGGAATTGTGTTGAGAAAGATTCAATAGTTTGATATTTAAGTTGTGGTGTACTTCTTCTAGTGGTGTCATGTGAATGTCGACTACATGACACTTCACCTATATTGGCCTAGGGCAATGCATTGTGTATTTGGCTACTAATCGTAGGGGTTGCTGGAGTGACAGAAACTTGAACCCCCGTTAGGAAACCATTGCACAAGGGACGTAAGGGTCTTAGAGTTTAAAGTTGTGGTTAGGTTTCTACCTTAATTACTTTCTTGTACTTACGGATGTTTGCAAGGGGTATAATCATAAGTATGTATTAGTCCTAGGAAGGTCGGTACATTAGCATAAGTTCACCCACACAACACTTAGCAAGCTAAAAAATATTAATCAACTATATGAAGCGAAAGCACTTGACGGTCTTCCCATGTGTCCTCGAGAACGTTTGGTCATCTTAAGTAATACAACTGGCTTGTCCTTTGCTGCATAAAGGATTGGGCCACTTGCTGCATTTATTCCTACTATCTTTTATTTACTCGTACTTTGTTTACTTGCTTTATCAAAAAACCCTAAAAATCCGTTTGCTAAGTATTTGCAGAGAATTCCTCATCCATACAACTAGCCAGCACCTTCTGCTCCTCGTTGGGTCCACACTCTTACTTATCGAAAATACTATGATACACCCCCTATACTTGTGGGTCATCAGTGTGGAGTAGTAGTTGAACAATTTCAGCAAACACTTAAAATCCAAAATATAAACATTAACAGCAAAGACCGTTTACAGCCAAAATACACCCTTCCTAGTGCCAAAAGAGACCCTACCTCCGACTACTACTATATTAACTAGTAAACGAGTGGTACTTTTCTACAACTAAATTAACTAGTAATACATCATTACCATCGCATTAGGATCACTTAGCCGAAGATTAAGATCAATTCATCCGGTCGATGCAAACACAGAAAGACAACACCTTGATCGCCCCGTACTGTCCATCAGCCACGGTAATGTACCGCTACGACACCATGAGGAACGTCAGATCTTCGAGGCCAACACTGTCGGTCGACGCGCAGCTCGTCGGCTCAATGACCCCATTAAGGGTGTCCGTAGAGAAGTCCGTCGGCGACTATGGGCCAGTCGCGCATAGCTTCACCCTTTACCGGGGCCACGAGAACGAGGCTGCCCTGACACATACCGAGGAAATGACGGCGACCTAGCCAAGCTCGCCGATCATGAGGCTGAACATGGTAGCGTCATCACCGTAGACGATGACCATGGATGGCGAAAAGGACGGTAACATCATCGTTACTATACACTCCATGGGCTGGCCGTACGATAGCCTATGCACTTGTACCTTGTGGACGTTGTTGAGGTGCAAAAGGAGCTCGACCGGCGAGGCGCTGAATATGCAGCCGACCTCCATGCAGCCGCACGGGCTGTACGGGTACGTGGCCTTGTGGTCGTCGAGCTCGTGGTAGGCGACCATGGTGAGGCAACCGTCATGGGGGCATAGAAAAGTTATCGGCGCTAGCTTGGCTTTGTCCATCTCCGGCTAGCTCTTGGTGGAATCCGTCGACGCGCCCAGCGTTGCGGTGGTTCCCTAGAAGCTCGGCTCGTTGATGTATTGCCCGCAGTCCTGATTTTTTATGAAGCATTGAGTTTTTTATTGAACGAAGGCTACAGAAAGTTGATAGGTGAGAGTAAATCAGGCACTTAATACCCTGTATAGTACTGTACCAGGCAAACAGATCCTACCCACGTGAGTGGTAAGAAGGTCTACGCCTTTTTTTGGAAAAGGAAAAGGTCTACACCAAGAGAGAGACGGATAAACTTGAGGCCTGGCGCAAAGTGTCCAGTGTTGTGGGGGAGAGAACGAGGACTGCATGCATGTCTTCAATACCATCTGCATTTTATTATATCTGCTTGTCTCTTCTAGATCTTTCTTTCTCGGCATGGCAGACTCGTTTCTCTTCTCCATTTCGTTCTTGTGGTTAAAGCTTGTCCAGATACAGTGTACTAGTAGTAGTACGTAGTACATTTGAACTAGTACTCCAGTAATACGGAGTATATGTATTTTTATACTCGAGTTGGACTACCAGTACTCTAATAGTAATACAGTACATATGTCTTCTTTTTACTATACTACTACTAGTACTCCAGTAGGTAGGCATCTGTGGGCGGTGGGTGGCGGGCCGCGGTGGCTATTCGCGGCTTTTTACTACTCCTAGGGCAGTGGGCGGCAGGCAGCGGTGGCATTAGGGTTCTAGTAGTACGGAGTAGTACTTGAGTACTCCTGCTCACTAATTCATGAAGTAAGACTTCCCTAGTGTACTGCAGTCCTATACTATTTAGATGCAGCTGTCATCATACCACGGTTTCTAGGGAGATGCTAGAGACACAGGTGCTCAAATGGACGTCCTAGGTGGGCCCGATGCCTAGCGTTGGATAAAGCCTTGCTGCCTGACCACACAACCAAGGCAATTCATTTCGCTACTCTTTACTAGTATACTATTTCTCGGTGTGCTTCGAAATTAAGTTCACACCTTGCGATAATCTGTTCAATTGACCCACTACCAGGAAGTCAATGTATTGAGACAAGTGACAGTTTGGAAAGATTCAATTTCTTGCTAAGAATATGCATGCCTAGAAATTTGACCATATTTTAAAAACAATCAAAGTGGCTATGGCTCACCGCGTTTTCAAATTTTGCGTGCGTTTAGAAATTAACTTCAGACCTTGCGAAAATCTGTTAACTGGACCCACCAGGCAGTCAATATATCGAGAACAAGTGAGAGTTTGGAATGATTCAACTTATTGCTAAGAATATGCATGCCTAGAAATTTGACCGTGTTTTGAAAATAATAAAAGAGGCCATGACTCACCGTGTTTCGAAATTTTAGCTGTGTTTCGAAATTAACTTCATACCTTGCAAAAATCTGTCCAGTGGACCCACCAGGCAGTCAATGTATCAAGAACGAGTGAGAGTTTGGCAAGATTCAACTTCTTGCTAAAAATATGCATGCCTAGAAATTTGACCGTGTTTTGAAAACAAACAAAGAGACAATGACTCTCCGTGTTTTGAAATTTTGGCGGTGTTTCAAAATTAACTTCACCCCTTGCGATAATCTTTTCAGTGGACCCACCAGGAAGTCAATGTATCGAGAACGCGTAAGAGTTGTTTGGCAAGATTCAACTTCTTGCTAAGAATATGCATGCCTCGAAAGATTGACAGTGTTTTGAAAACAATCAAAAAGACTATGACTCACTGTGTTTTGAAAGCTTGGTTGTGTTTCAAAATTAAATTCACACATTGCGATAATCTATTCAGTGGACCTACCAGGAAGTCAATGTATCAAGAATGAGTGAGAGTTTGGAATGATTCAACTTATTGCTAAGAATATGCATGCCTAGAAATTTGACCGTGTTTTGAAAACAACCAAAGTGGCTATGGCTCACCGCGTTTTGAAATTTTGTGTGCATTTCGAAATTAACTTCACACCTTGCAAAAATCTGTTCACTGGACCCACCAAGTAGTCAATGTATCGAGAACGAGTGAGAGTTTGGAATGGTTCAACTTATTGCTAAGAATATACATGCCTAGAAATTTGACCGTGTTTTCAAAACAATCAAAGGGGCTATGACTCACCGTGTTTCGAAATTAACTTCACACCTTGCAAAAATCTGTTTAGTGGACCCACCAGGCAGTCATTGTATCAAGAATGAGTGAGAGTTTGGCAAGATTCCACTTCTTGCTAAGAATATGCATGCCTCGAAATTTGACTGTGTTTTGAAAACAATTCTAGAAAGCAAAATGGATTCATAAACAACCTCACAAATTTCAAATTATAAAAAGAAACACAAAGAGCCTCACACTTTTAAAAATATAAAATGGAAGAGAGAGGAGAGAGAGAAAATCAGTTTTCTATTTCTTGTGGGCAATCCACAAGCTTGAGGTGCACCTTAATGCTGATGTAGTCGTAGGTGCCTCGCCGGTGAGCTTCGATGGGATCGAGGATAGCTAGGGCTATGATTCTGATGTTTGTGTGTCTGCTAGATTCTTTTGGCGTATATAGACCGATGTTTCGTGCTTCCTTGATTTTGCAGGCGACGCAGCCTTTTTGACGTGCCGTGGTGACGGCCAGGGGATTGGGAGAGCACGTGGCACGTTGGGCGCAGTTGAGTTTTCAAATCAGTGTGACATTAAATAATTTCAAATCAAAGCCCCGGAAATGCTGCGCAAGGAGATGATTTATGTGGACTGTACAAAGGTTATTTTTATCCATGGACTTTGATATACTACTAATCCGTATTTCACTTATAATGATTGATATTGGTAATTAAAGAATACATGTGGGTTCCCAGGCTTCTTACTTTCAGTATTAATTACCTGAATTCACGTGAGTAATTAACGTGGGTTTCTCTGTATTGGCACCCTTCTTTCCTCGAACGCATGCAGAAATTAAGGGGAGGAAGTAATTTCACCTTCCTCGGTAATACAAGAGGTTTTATTGCGTCGCAATGGAAGATGAAATGACAAACAGAATACTTATGCTAGTACTAGATCGCAAACACCGTTCCAATTTGCACTTGATGATACTAATATTCAATATCCAAACATTATTGCAGAAAGGAAGTAGAGGTGAAATTAAACAAAATTAATCCTAAGACTTCTTCGTCTTCTTGGACCTGGATCCTTCCGGTGTCACCTTCGTGTTGGCGTCATCCTTCCGCTTCCTGTGGCATCCCCTAGCTCTCGTCGTCTTCTTCTTCTTCAAGCCTCCCGCCTGCTTCTCCTTCATGTTCTCATTACGGATGGAGGCGGGATCGAGTGCACTCTTCTTGGAGACGAAGTCGAGAAATGGCCATAAATCTTCCGACCCCTGATCCTCCTGCTCGTGCTCCCTATTCTTCTTGCCAATGGAGGATGGATCGAGAGAACTCTTCATGAAGACAATGTCTCCTTCATAGATGAAAGACCAAGGATCCTCCTCCTCCTCCTCCTCCTCTTTTCTCTCTGTCAACGGCGTCCCCTCCATCAGATGATGGTAAGCAGGGTCCACGTCAGAAAAATTACCTTCCGGTGTCTCGGAATAGTACGGCCCGTCAACGGACTCCCTGGCATCACCATGGTAGGGACTCGTCAATGGAGGTGCACTAATCGGAGCAACTGCGCGGCATTTTTGTGTGTGTGGTGGCTTGGCCGGCCTAAAGGGATAGGGAGAGACAGAGAGAGTTCTTCGCTGTGTGTGTCGTGCCTAGATGGGAGAGGTGGTCGTTGTTGATTCCCCCTTAAAAAGGCTTGCTCGGGACATCCAGGAGTTGCCACGCGCCATAGGAGCAGCCTGGCAATTCCCTTCCATCGTTTTTTATACTACCTTAAATCATTGTTTTACAAAATTTCCCTTCCATCGTTGAAACATGATCAAACAGTTGGTACTCCTTCGCCCCGAGAGCATCAGCACCGAGGATATTGCAAGTACCACCAAATGTCGAGGAGGTTTTTGCACATAACAACAACCATAGACCTTTTTTGTGCAAAATACAGACATTTTCTGTAATCGTTGTACATAATACAGAACCAGTCATTGAATGTTTCTTAGTTTTTTGGGAAACGTTTCAAAGTTAATTATATAATATAGTACTAAAATATAATTTTTATCTAAATTAATAATAGGTAAAGCTCAAAAAATAATTATAATTTTGAGACACATCCATAAAGTATCTAGTGTATTTTTGGTTCTTGTAAGTTGTATCATTTAGAAATCAACCTATTAGTAGGTACATAATTCCCGACATGCTCTAGAGAAATGATATATAGATTCTATAATGATGGAAAGTGTGTTTTGAGGTTTATGCATAGCGTTCATTGTGCTAAAGACTATATCAATAGAATCTTCTAAATGTTAGAGTGGAAGGAAAATCCATCAGTAAGCAATGTTGGGATTTCCAATCTTCATCCAATGGTTAAAGTTCAAAGTTATTCGTACACTATATACTGGGTATGATAAGATAATTAAATGTATAACATGTCATTAGAATGTTTGTGGTTTTTGCATAGCGTTCATTGTGCTAAGAACTATTGATAGAATCTTCTACGTGCTAGAATGGAAAAAAAGATCCAAGAGTTAACATTGTTGGGATTTGCCAGTCTTGATTCAATTTTTATTGTTCAAAGTTACTCGTACATTATATAGTGGCAAGATTTGCAAGAAGTCACACGCTACTTCCTACTAGTAAAAGGCGCGTGCCACACTCATATATACTGTATGAAATGTAACTTAGTGACCATTAAGTTGTTATTAACCAATAGTCTTGTTAGAAAAAAGGCATACATTAAGTATATTAATAATAACTATCTACACATATTGAGAATACAACCTATTGTGCTATGAACTTTTTTTTGTAGGGAGGGGGTGACATGATGGTTCTTGAACATGGTGGAGTTTGGTCTAGGTACTACTCCTTCAACACGAATCCAGTTGCTCTGAATCATTGGATCTAATAGACCAACAGTCAGGATTGGTGATATGGATCTAATTCAAAATTGCTCCATTATAGTAGTAGAGATAATTCGAAAACATTGGCGATGATGCTATATGTGCATGACCGAGCTTTCAGATAATCTCAAGGAAAAATAAGGATGCATGTATCAATGAGCGTGAATGGACAATAAGATTTGTGAGGATAGATTACTTGTGGGGCCTAGCAACCCCACATTTCTTCTTGTTTTTTAATGAGCTTACCTCATGGGTGGCTTTGATGTCGTTGCTCAGGCGCACTATATTATTCATATTAGCAGAATAGTACGTTCCCAAAATTTTCTTTTAAACATAAGGTTGAACACTCCCAGCCATAGTAATTCAAAATTTATCAATAAAGGGGGTTTATTTATTGGGTGGCCGAGTGGTTGACACCACACATCATTGTCATGTACTTCCTCCGTTCAGAAATATAAGACGTTTTAGCTTTGTGAATCGAATGTATCTAGACTTTATTTAGTGTATAGGTTCGTAGATGTTCAGAGTGAACCTTTACATTAAAAGGCGTCTAGATACATTTATTTCACAAAGCTAAAACGTCTTATATTTCGGAACGGAGAGAGTAGACATGAAAGGGCAAACACTAATGAATGCTTATAGGAAGGCTAGGAAATTGGAAATTGTGTTCCATTGATAAACCTTCGCGCTCCTCTTCCTAGAGTCAGATTTTAGCAATTCAATATAAAAAGATTGTAGGACATGCTCCAAAGCCCAATAATTTTTTTTAAATAAGAACAATAGTGATTATCTCGAATTATTAATTGCAGTCTACGTATGTTGTACTATTGTACTTCATAGAATATGTTATGTGTGCATCACCGAACAACTTTCGAAAAACCTGAAGGAAAACATGGCCGCATTAACGAATGAGTGCAAAGTAAGGCTGGCAATGGGTAGGGTATGAGTAGGGTAGAACAATATCATACCCACTCCCATTTAGTCAATGGGTAAAAAATTTACCCATACCAGTACTCGTGGGTATACAACTTTACCCATTCCCGTACCCATGAAAAATATCAAAGTTTAGAAGCCACGTTATCATACTCTTCCCTAGGTTGCTTGGCTCCATAGGTTGTAACTCTACAGGTAAGTTTTACAACTATGTCAGTTTAAATGGGTAGGGTATGGGTCTATATACTCGTGCATGTACCCATGACTTAATGGGTTAGGGTATGGGTATTACCCATGGTATAAAATTGTGCCCATACCCTACCAACACGGGTACAGTACCTGCGGGCACTTGTGGGTAAACTTTTCATCCTTAGCACGAAGGGACAATAAGAGTTGTGAGAAGAAAGTACTTGTGGGGCCTAGCAAATTTCACATTTTTTAGATGAGAACACTGTTGCTGCTTACTAATGACCCACAAGTATAGGGGGTGTATCGCAGTATTTTTGATAAGTAAGAGTGTCGAACCCAACGAGGAGCAGAAGGTGTTGGCTAGTGGTATGGATCATGAATTCTCTACAAATACTTAGCAAACGGATTTTTAGTGGTTTTTGATAAAGCAAGTAATAAAGTACGGGTAAATAAAAGACAGTAGGAATAAATGCAGCAAGTGGCCCAATCCTTTATTCAGCAAAGGACAAGCCGGTTGTATTACTTAAGATGACCAAACGTTCTCGAGGACACATGGGAAGACTGTCAAGTGCTTTTGCTTCATATAGTTGATTAATCTTCTTTAGCTTGCTACGTGTTGTGTGGGTGAACCTGTGCTAATGTACCGACCTTCCTAGGACTGATACATATTTGTGATTATACCCCTTACAAACATCTATAAGTACAAGAAACTAATTAAGGTAGAAACCTAACCAAGCTTTAAACTCTAAGACCCTTACGTCCCTTGTGCAATGGTTTCCTAACGGGGTTCAGGTTTCTGTTACTCCGGCAACCCCTACGATTAGTAGCCAAATACACAATGCATTCCCCTAGGCCCATATAGGTGAAGTTTCATGTAGTCGACGTTCACATGACACCACTAGAAGAAGTACACCACAACTTAAATATCAAACTATTGAATCTTTCTCAACACAACTCCACTACTAACAACATGACTTATCCCATGTCCTCAAGAACAAAACGAACTACTCACAAGACATCATATGGATCATGATCAGAGATGGAATAATGATGTATAACAATCTGAACATAAACAATAATTCAACGATTCACTCAATAGCATCAACTACAAAGAGTAATCAACACCGGGAAAGTTTCATCTAAGAACTATGCAAGATTGAACCCAATTGTTACAGCAATATGGAGATGGTGATTGGGGTGGAGATGGTGATGATGGTGATGATGATGATGATCCCGATGAAGTCCAGTTTGATGGTGATGTTGATGGCCACGATCTCCCCTCTCCGGGAAGAAATTCCCCCGACAGAAATCTGTCTGTCGGAGAGATCTTTCTCTCTCGGTGTTTTCCACCCCGTAGAGGCGGCGAAATCTTTCTATGGTCGCCCCCCAAGTATTAGGGTTTCAGGAGGAATATATACACCAGAGGGGAGAGCCAAAGTGGGCCAGGGCGGCCACACCACCTAGTGGCGCGACCTAGGGTGGCCCGCGCCAGGGGGTGGTGTGGGCCCCCTTTGGCCCATCTCCACTCCTCCTTCTGGCTTCCTTCGTCTTCTGGAAAAATAGGATTTTCCGTATACTTTCCTAGATTTTCTGATCTTCGTGAATTTTGCCTCCAAACAGCACCTTTTCCATCAGAATCCTGACTGCAGCAGTCCATGCTCCAAAAGTCATCAACCATGCAAAAACAGCTGAAATTACATAAGTATCACTTCTTAATATGAAATATATCGATGAATAATAGTAAATTATGATATAGAATAGTGATGCAAAATGGATGTATCAACTCCCCCAAGCTTAGACTTCGCTTGTCCCCAAGCAAAACAGAGCTCAATAAACATGACCTCAGGTTTATGGTGTGAAGAGTCGATAAAAGAATACGGAGAAGAAGCATCACATTCATCAATACATAGATCATAATAGAAGACAACTCACTATTATATAACTTAACTTGCAATAAGTAAAGGAAACACAATAAAGATACATAAAGTAAATCATAATTGGTAATGGTAAACTTAGCTCTTGGTCAAAGAATAGTTGAAAATTTGCTGGAGTTCACAAATAACTGGTTTTCAATGATAGCTTTCAAAGTAGTAATCACCAAGATAAGAGCAATGTGCAAAACAAGGAACATTAGAAACATGATTGAATAAATCATCATATGAATGAATGAAACACAACAACTCAAAATACTTGCTGAGATAGAAGGGAATATGTTTACTGACTCAACTACAAAGTAAAAGAAAGGCCCTTCGCAGAGGGAAGCAGGGATTTCAAGTTTCATAAAGAGCTCCTAAAAATTATGATACTTATTAGCTTTCAGCTCTCATTGCCCTATCATAAGCATCTTTTGGTGATTAAGGTTAAAGTGACACAACTAAGAGGATATGCTTGACAAGTTATAAGTTAAAGTCTCATGCCCCTTACTTACGAAGACCGAACCTCATGCTACTCAACTTCAGTCACGAGTAAGTGATGACCCACAAGTATAGGGGGTGTATCGCAGTATTTTTGAGGGAAGTGAAACCCAATTTATTGATTCGACACAAGGGGAGCCAAAGAATATTTATAAGGCTTAACAACTAAGTTGTCAATTCAGCTCCACCTGGAAACAATCTTGCTCACAGCAGTTTATCAGTAGCAACAATTTTATAGTAATAATAGCAAAGTAGCAACAGTAGTAAAGTAAAGACAACACTAACAATAATAGTAAACAGTAGGATTTGAGTGCATTAGGCATAGGGATGTATGGACGGGCGTTGCATGGACAAGACAATTCACATAGCAATCAGAACATAGGGCAATTGCAGATAAATAAGATAAAGCATCCAAGTACTAGACAATCCTAGGCATGTGTTCCATATATAGTCATACGTGCTCGCAATTAGAACTTGCACAACATCTTTTGTCCTGCTAGCCCATTTGCAGTGGGGCCTCTAGGGAACTACTAGAAATTAAGGTGCTCCTTTTAATAGAGCACCTGAGCAAAGCATTAACACTCCGTGAACACATGTGATCCTCACATCAAAGCCATTCCCTCCGGTTATCCCGATTTCTATCACTTCGGGGCCATTGGTTCCGGACAACAACATGTGTATACAACTTGTAGATAAGACCAAAAACAATACTATCATAATGAATCAATAACATGTTCAGATCTGAAATCATGGCACTCGGGCCCTAGTGACAAGCATTAAGCACAACAAGTCGCAACAAAGTCATAAAACACTAATAAAAGATACTAGGAACCATGCCCTAACAATCTGATGCCATTACATGAACGATCTCTTCCAATCCCTACCATCCCCATAGCCTACAGCGGGGGATTACTCACTCATAGATGGGGAAACATGGAAGGTCGATGGAGAAGCGATAGTGATGGCGATGATCTCCTCCAATTCCCCGTCCCCACAGGGTGCCAGAATGGAGTTTCTAGTGCTGTTTCGTTGAATCTGGTGGTGGCGGTGCAGGGGAACTCCTTCTGGAAAAACGTCGAACCCCCCGAAGTTTTTAGGTCAGAAGGCTCCTTATAGGCGAAGAGAGAGGCCGAGGGGGTGCCTGGGGGGCCCACACCACCCCCTGGCGCGGCCTAGCCTGGCCCGCGCCACCAGGTGGTGTGGCCACCCCCTGGGTCTTCTTCGTCTCATATTCTGGCTGCTGCAGTCTTCGGGAAAATAGGAACTTTGGCTTTTGTCCCGTCCAATTTCGAGAATATTCATTTTCTGACTTTCCTAGAACCAAAAACAGCAGAAAACAGGCAGCTGGCATTGTGGCTCTTGTTAATAGGTTAGTCCAAGAAATCATATGAAAAGTACTCCAAAGTGTGGACAAAACACAAGAAAGTGGATAAAACCAAGCATGGAGCATCAAAAATTATAGATACATTTGCAATGTATCAACATCCCCAAGCTTAACTCCTGCTCGTCCTCGAGTAGGTAAGTGATAAAAAGAAAGAATAATTTTTGAGGTGACATGCACCATCATAAACTTGATCAAAGCATTTGTAAAACATTCAAAGCTGGGATCATAGTACTTCAATCATAACATGAAAGACAAAGTTCTAGCAATAATACATAGCAACTATATTGCAACATGAAAAGGCACAAACAAAAGATTCATGAATAACAATGCTTTGCAAGACGTTTGTTTGTTTCTCATAAAGAAAACATAGCATAGTGGCATTCAGCTTGTCCCTCATAGAGTAGCAAACATAAATGCATATGACACCTTCGAAGTTTACAAGAGTGACTAGATACAAATAGGTTAAAACAAGCAATATCAAGGTATGCATCCATCAACAAGTCTTGGGACAATGCACATAGAACTAAGAATGGCCATTATGCTCTCAAGAAAGTGCTCAAAGAATGTGTGCAGACTCAACAAGGAAATGAACAGGTTTTGAAAAGTTTGAAAGGCTTCCAAATGCTGAAAGTATGGTACTCATTAGCTTTGAGCTCTCATTTCCCTATCATAAACATATTTAATGTGATTAAGGTGAAAGTGAGGTCCAATCTGAGTTATATGCTTGACAGACTATAAACTGAAAATCCCATGTCCCTTGAGTACGAGGGCCGCTCCTCATGCTACTCAACTTTAGTTACCGGCAAGTTCTTGTCATCGTAAATATGTGCGTATCATAGAGAACCGCCAACGGGGTACCCCTTGCCCGATGATACGGAAGAATCCCCATATCAAAATGACAAGGCAAGTAGACAATGAGTATCTCAGCAATCTTCTTATTTACCATGGGAAAATGGTGCTTTTTTCTCTCTTTCCTCTTTTTCATAAATCTCTTTGTTTTCTTTTCTCAATAGCCATCTCTCTTTTTTTATAAGAAGAATGCTTCATAGATATCATTATGGTTACGCTATAGGTTTCCACCATGTCAGCATGGATTAGACCAGCGGCCCAGGCGTTTCTCTAACACACATACATAACTCCATGGACTTACAAGCTCCCCTTTTATTTCACACCGACGACATCCGCAAACAAAAGAGCATGGTATCAACTGGGTATATATTTACAAGTGTTGAAAGCGTTCCCCGTGACAGCACGGTTCTGCTAATCCCCAGCCTATAATTTGCAAGCATATAACTTTCATGGAGAGTCACAATGGTTCAGGTTCATTAAGTGCGGAAAATAAAGTGTGCCATCAAGTTCGTGAGAGCTTTACTAACTAACTTTCTCATAACAAGCAAAAATTTTATTTGGAAGAAAATAAGGCATATTGGATATGCACGGAAGTAGCAAATGATGCTAATAGGTAGGTATGGTGGACACTTTGGTAATATTTGGTTTAAGGGAGTTGGAAACATGAGTAAAATGTGGAAGTGAAGGTTAGCAATAGTAAGGGAGCGACAAACGAGAGAGCAATAATGGCCATAATCATGCAGAGCGACAAAACATCATTAATCAAAGCATCAAGTGATACTACAAGTTGAAAACTAAAGGATCATAAAGGCTTATGGTGACTTGGGATAGTCATAACATGGTGTGAGCATGTGCCAAGTCAACCAAAATAAAGCATCAAAGGAGAATACCACTATACTATGCTTTAATATGCTAAAACAACGCATGATTCATCCAAGGCACATTAAGCAATCTCAATTGGTTATAACAAGTCATGCTACAATAGACAATACTAAGCATAAAGCCAAAACAATATCAAGCATGGAATGACAAAGCATAGACCACAGTCAAAAACAAGCTCTCTTTACCACTTAAGCATGTGCTTTCCTACTCTTTTCCAAACCAAACCAAACTATTTGAACACCAATGTATGAAAGTGGAGGTCCAACCAATTTATTCAGCAAACCAAGCAAACGAAATCAAAACAAAAAACGAAAAAGAAGACGCTCCAAAAACAACACAACTGTGCATGAAACAATAAAAATGAAGTGGTTGGAAGAAACCTGAGATTTTTATTGATGAAGAAGGGGATGCCTTGGGCATCCCCAAGCTTTGACGCTTGTACTTATTGGATATTTCTTGGGGTGACACGCGTGGCATCCCCAAGCTTGAGCTTTAGTCCATCCTTTGTCTCATTACTCATTCCTTCCATACACCTGAAATTTTTACTTCATACAAAACTTCACACATTGTTTATTAGCAACATTAGTGCACTCAAGATAATAAGTCTCAAGGTTCAGTTTTAAGACCAAATAAACTTCCATTAAAACACTAGTTGCTGTAGCACTTCCCTCAAAAATCTCAATTCCCCAAAAGAACTCAAAAGGGAACCAACAAGAAGAAAATGCAAAAATGGCAGAAATCTGTCAAAACAGACCAGCAGGTAAAGACGATTTTTTCGAAGACCTTCTGTTGCTCAAATCAAAAAGTGTTGATCTAACTAAAGTTAGATAACAACCTAGGGCAGAAGCACAAAAATTCACGTCTCAAAAAGATGTTTAGAGATTTTACACGAATTTTTATGGTGAAGCACAAAAATCTGTTTCGGGACAGCAACTTTCCCAATCATTACTTCTCTCTCATTAGAGGTTACTCTTGGCACAAAAAACAAATAAAAAGGATAAGGAGCAGTTGTTACTGAAGTAATAACTTCCAAGACTCATCTAAAACTTCTGGGTTATCTCCCAATAAGTACTTTTCTTTAACGCCTTTAAGTTAGGCATAAGCAAAAAACTAAAATGGATAGAATAGAAGTAAGTGGACATAATCATGGTGAAAACATTGTTTTGTTCAATGAAATCCTTTTGTTAACAAGGTTGATCAGGTCTTGCTACCAAAACAATTCCATATGAGACAAAACTTTGTATTCCACTTATGATTATGTTACCTCAACCTTGATAGCAATGGTCCCAATCATAATAGTTTCAATTTTTCCTCTTGGTATGGGACAATATATTTATCCAACTTGAATGCCCTCAACATGTTCAATTGAATTCAAACCATAAGTTCTTTCAACCTTCTTGGGGAAATAGACAGTATGTTCCTTGTCATTCACATTGAAAGTCACCTTTCCTTGATTACAATTAATAACAACTCTTGCAGTATTAAGAAAAGGTCTCCCAAGAATAATAGACATATTATCATCTTCAGGCATTTCAAGCACAACAAAATCAGTTAATATCAAACAATTATGATTGAACAGGTACATCCTCACATATACCAACAGGAATAGTGGTAGATTTATCAGCCATTTGCAAAGATATATCAGTTGGTAGTAATTTTTCAAGTTGAAGCCTCTTATAGAGATAGAAAGGCATAACACTAACCCCAGCTCCCAAATCACACAAAGCAGTTCTAACATAACTGTTCTTAATAGAGCAAGGGATAGTTGGAATCCCTGGGTCTCCAAGTTTCTTAGGAACCTTACCATTGAAGGAATAATTAGCAAGCAAAGTAGAAATTTCTTCATTAGGGATCTTCCTTTTATTCGAGACAATATCCTTCATATACTTTGAGTAAGGAGGCAATTTAATAGCATCAGTCAAAGGAATTTGCAAGAATAAAGGTTTCATCCACTCACAAAACTTATTATAGTGTTCATCTTCCATTGACTTGTGTTTCTTATCAGGGAAAGGCATAGGTTTTTGGACCCAAGGTTCTCTTTCACTACCATGTTTCTTAGCAATAAAATCCTCTTTAGTGTATTTAGTATTCTTAGTATGGTTTTCAGGTTCTTCTTCAACTTTTTCGTCATTAGGAACTTCATTTCCTTCATTACCACTTTCAGTTTCAGCATCAGAGATAGATATACTATTAGGATCTATAGCAGGTTCAGAGGGTTCTACAATAGTTTTATGTTTCTTTTTCCTTTTCTTACGAGTAGAACCTCTATTTTCAGCTTGTTGAGAATCCTGCTCAATTCTTCTGGGATGCCCCTCAGGATATAGAGGATCCTAGGTAGCAGCTCCACTTCTAGTGCTAATTTCATAAGCATGTTTTTCTTTAGCGGCATTAACTAGCAAGTCATTTTGCATTTTAACGAGTTGATCTATTTGAGTTTGAACCATTTGAAAGTGTTTAACAATCATTTTAACATCATTAGAGGTTCTTTCCACAATATCTTTCAACTCAACAATAGCTCTAGTGTTTTCCATTAGATGATTTTGCACCCTTTTATTAAAATTATCTTTCTTAACAATAAAGATATCGAATTCTTCTAAGCATTGATAAGGAGGTTTAGAGTAAGGGATATCACCTTCATCAAAGTGTTGGAGAGAGTGTACCTCAATAGTGGGTGAGTAGGGAATAGGCTTACATAATTCTTCTATAGGAGGTAAATTCTTGTCATCTGCAGCTTTAATTCCCTTCTCCTTAAGACATTTCTTAGCTTCCTTCATCACTTCATCATTTAATTCAATAACTCCCCTCTTCTTTGATGTTGGAATAGGCACCGAAATAGATGGTTCAGGTACAATTACTTCAGGTATAGCTTGTTTAGGAGGAGTCTAGTCTTCATAATTCTTGCTTATTTTAGCCATTAATTCCTCAGCTTCCTTAGGAGTCCTATTCCTGAAAACACAATCAGCACAACTATCTAGGTATGTCCTAGATTCCTCAGTTAGTCCATTATAAAATATATCAAGAAGCTCATTCTTAGGTAAGGGACTTCCAGCTTGTGCATGAATCAAAGCACAAAACCTTGCCCAAGATTCGGGCAATACCTCTTTTTCTCCCTATTTAAAATCAAAAGTTCCTGCAAAATATCATGTCTAGCACTAGGAGGAAAATATTTCTGCAGGAAATTACTAATCAAGCACTCAGGGCTATCAATAGATCCAGGAGGTAAATTACTAAACCAAGTTTTAGCTTCTCCTTTCAGTGAAAAGGGGAAGATCTTGGCAACAAAGTAAGTACGCATCTTAACATCATCAGAAAACAAGCCACTCATGGTAGAAAGTTCATTCATATGTGCTACCGCACTTTCATTCTTAGTCCCACAAAAAGGTTCTTTCTCGACAATAGCTATGTAAGATAGATCGAGAGAGAAATCATAATTGAAAGGTGTATGCCCCCATGTGTGGTTTTGGTAATTAATGACAATCCCTATGGACTAATGTGCAAATTGAGTTTCACTTGTAGGTTTGTCCATTGGGATCGCTTGGACCATGTGTTGGTTTCAAGGATGAAAAAGAAGAAGCAATGTCCAATGGCTTTGTGCCTATTGGAATCAAGTAGAAGAAGGAGATCAAGAATGTCTTGAAGAAGAAGAAGATGGAGTTCCTAATGGAAATCTTCAAGACATAATCAAGAATTGAAGTGCAACCTCAAGATGCGTCATCTCTAGAAGATATCATTCTTGAACCTTGCCATCCTCGGCAATCATGGAATGATGAAGACAAGTTCGAAGAAGAGGCTTCCCCATGGAGTATGGGGGGCATGTCTCAAGACTTCATCAAGCAAGTGCAAGCAAGTGCAATCAAGAAAGGTGTTCCATCTTGAAGGTGACAAGATCGTCTACATCAAGCTCAAGTGGGATGCTCAAGGCAAAGGTATGATCTTGATAGGGTTTCTATTTTACCGGTGTCTTGTAGTGTTGGGAGACCGGGTTTAGGATAGATAGCCGTACTATCAAGAGGGGCTCTCGAGTGGGTGACTCGTTCGTATGTTTCGGAGACAGCTCAAACCTTTGCATACATAGCATCATATTTCTTGGTTGTTGTTTAGTTGTTGTCCATGTGAGGATCTAGAGCTTGTGGTTATCTTCATAACAAGCTCTAGTTCATCAAAAATGGATTTCCCATGCATATCTCATTGCGTTTTTGATCTTGTGGGTTTTTTGGCTCCACACCTTGGAAGGTATCTCACATATATATTCCTGGTATATTCTCCCTTGGTGATATCCAATATTTCCCATGCATATCTCATTGCGTTTTTTGGCTTTCTCTCTCCTCCATTGTTGACCTTGAAGAGCTTGCCCTCTCCCCTTCTCCCTCCTATGATTCTTGCATCTTTTTGAGGGATTTGAGAGAGGAGATCTAGATCTACAAGCCCCACCAAACCAAATCCCTTCTTTGTGAAGGAATCCTTTTGGATCTAGATCTTGGTGAGTTTTGTGTTCTCCTCTTGTGTTCTTCCTCCTTTATTCCCCCAATAGCTTTTGTAGCTTTGGTGGAATTTGAGAGTGAAGGACTTGCCTCTTGCATTTTGTTGGATTCTCCACGTCATTATCTTTCCAACAAAATTGATTTCATCTCGTTTGGAGTTTGGATGCAAAAGTTGTGGCATTTCTAGTTCTGAAGTTTCTCTGACCGGAAGTACCGGCCAGACGCCGGAAGTACCGCTCGGGCAAAAATGCCATCTGTAGTACCGGTGTTAATTCCGGCCCAACTTCCAGTGAACCCATGTTTGGTTATGTACTCTCTCTGCCTGGTTAGCGCTATTTGACGGAACTTGGATCGGATTTTCAGGCAGTAGGACCGCTAGGACATTCTCGCCACTGGTAGTTCCGGCGAAGCGGCGGTTATACCAGCGAGGCTCGCGTTTTTGTTCTTTCTCTCGATGTGTTCTAACCGCTGGCTGGGTGCCACCGGTATTACTGGCCACCCACCGGTACTACCGATCGTGCACGAATCTGTGTGTAACAGGCAGATCAGGGAGCCCTTTAAAAGGAGCTCCCCTTTCCCCTTCGGCCCCAACACTTGTTCTTCTCGGTTTTTGGCTTTCTCTCTCCTCCATTGTTAACCTTGAAGAGCTTGCCCTCTCCCCTTCTCCCTCCTATGATTCTTGCATCTTTTTGAGGGATTTGAGAGAGGAGATCTAGATCTACAAGCCCCACCAAACCAAATCCCTTCTTTGTGAAGGAATCCTTGGGATCTAGATCTTGGAGAGTTTTGTGTTCTCCTCTTTTGTTCTTCCTCCCTTATTCCCCCAATAGCTTTTGTAGCTTTGGTGGAATTTGAGAGTGAAGGACTTGCCTCTTGCATTTTGTTGGATTCTCCACGTCGTTATCTTTCCAACAAAATTGATTTCATCTCGTTTGGAGTTCGAATGCAAAAGTTGTGGCATTTCTGGTTCTGAAGTTTCTCTGACCGGAAGTACCGGCCAGACGCCGGAAGCACCGCTCGGGCAGAAATGTTGCGGTAGTACCGGTGTTAATTCCGGCCCATGTTTTGGTGAACCCATGTTTGGTTCTGTACTCTCTCTACCTGGTTAGCGCTATTTGACGGAACTTGGATCGGATTTTCAGGCGGTAGTACCGCTAGGACATTCTCGCCACCGGTAGTTCCGGCGAAGCGGCGGTAGTAGCGGCCAGGCTCGCGTTTTTGTTCTTTCTCTCGCTGTTTTCTGACCGTTGGCTGGTGCCACCGATAGTACCGGCCACCCACCGGTACTACCGGCCGTGCGCGAATCTGTGTGTAACTGGCAGATCGGGGAGCCCTTTAATAGGAGGTCCCCTTTCCCCTTCGGCCCCAACACTTATTCTTCTCGGTTTTTGGCTTTCTCTCTCCTCCATTGTTGACCTTGAAGAGCTTGCCCTCTCCCCTTCTCCCTCCTATGATTCTTGCATCTTTTTGAGGGATTTGAGAGAGGAGATCTAGATCTACAAGCCCCACCAAACCAAATCCCTTCTTTGTGAAGGAATCCTTGGGATCTAGATCTTGGAGAGTTTTGTGTTCTCCTCTTGTGTTCTTCCTCCCATATTCCCCCAATAGCTTTTGTAGCTTTGGTGGAATTTGAGAGTGAAGGACTTGCCTCTTGCATTTTGTTGGATTCTCCACGTCATTATCTTTCCAACAAAATTGATTTCATCTCGTTTGGAGTTCGGATGCAAAAGTTGTGGCATTTCTGGTTCTGAAGTTTCTCTGACCGGAAGTACCGGCCAGACGCCGGAAGTACCGCTCGGGCAAAAATGCCATCGGTAGTACCGGTGTTAATTCCGGCCCAACTTCCAGTGAACCCATGTTTGGTTATGTACTCTCTCTGCCTGGTTAGCGCTATTTGACGGAACTTGGATCGGATTTTCAGGCGGTAGGACCGCTAGGACATTCTCGCCACTGGTAGTTCTGGCGAAGCGGCGGTTATACCGGCGAGGCTCGCGTTTTTGTTCTTTCTCTCGATGTGTTCTAACCGCTGGCTGGGTGCCACCGGTATTACTGGCCACCCACCGGTACTACCGATCGTGCACGAATCTGTGTGTAACAGGCAGATCAGGGAGCCCTTTAAAAGGAGCTCCCCTTTCCCCTTCGGCCCCAACACTTGTTCTTCTCGGTTTTTGGCTTTCTCTCTCCTCCATTGTTAACCTTGAAGAGCTTGCCCTCTCCCCTTCTCCCTCCTATGATTCTTGCATCTTTTTGAGGGATTTGAGAGAGGAGATCTAGATCTACAAGCCCCACCAAACCAAATCCCTTCTTTGTGAAGGAATCCTTGGGATCTAGATCTTGGAGAGTTTTGTGTTCTCCTCTTTTGTTCTTCCTCCCTTATTCCCCCAATAGCTTTTGCAGCTTTGGTGGAATTTGAGAGTGAAGGACTTGCCTCTTGCATTTTGTTGGATTCTCCATGTCGTTATCTTTCCAACAAAATTGATTTCATCTCGTTTGGAGTTCGAATGCAAAAGTTGTGGCATTTCTGGTTCTGAAGTTTCTCTGACCGGAAGTACCGGCCAGACGCCGGAAGCACCGCTCGGGCAGAAATGTTGCGGTAGTACCGGTGTTAATTCCGGCCCAAGTTTTGGTGAACCCATGTTTGGTTCTGTACTCTCTCTACCTGGTTAGCGCTATTTGACGGAACTTGGATCGGATTTTCAGGCGGTAGTACCGCTAGGACATTCTCGCCACCGGTAGTTCCGGCGAAGCGGCGGTAGTAGCGGCCAGGCTCGCGTTTTTGTTCTTTCTCTCGCTGTTTTCTGACCGTTGGCTGGTGCCACCGATAGTACCGGCCACCCACCGGTACTACCGGCCGTGCGCGAATCTGTGTGTAACTGGCAGATCGGGGAGCCCTTTAATAGGAGGTCCCCTTTCCCCTTCGGCCCCAACACTTATTCTTCTCGGTTTTTGGCTTTCTCTCTCCTCCATTGTTGACCTTGAAGAGCTTGCCCTCTCCCCTTCTCCATCCTATGATTCTTGCATCTTTTTGAGGGATTTGAGAGAGGAGATCTAGATCTACAAGCCCCACCAAACCAAATCCCTTCTTTGTGAAGGAATCCTTGGGATCTAGATCTTGGAGAGTTTTGTGTTCTCCTCTTGTGTTCTTCCTCCCTTATTCCCCCAATAGCTTTTGTAGCTTTGGTGGAATTTGAGAGTGAAGGACTTGCCTCTTGCATTTTGTTGGATTCTCCACGTCATTATCTTTCCAACAAAATTGATTTCATCTGGTGTGGAGTTCGGATGCAAAAGTTGTGGCATTTCTGGTTCTGAAGTTTCTCTGACCGGAAGTACCGGCCAGACGCCGGAAGTACCGCTCGGGCAAAAATGCCATCGGTAGTACCGGTGTTAATTCCGGCCCAAGTTCCAGTGAACCCATGTTTGGTTATGTACTCTCTCTGCCTGGTTAGCGCTATTTGACGAAACTTGGATCGGATTTTCAGGCGGTAGGACCGCTAGGACATTCTCGCCACTGGTAGTTCCGGCGAAGCGGCGGTTATACCGGCGAGGCTCGCGTTTTTGTTCTTTCTCTCGATGTGTTCTAACCGCTGGCTGGGTGCCACCGGTATTACTGGCCACCCACCGGTACTACCGATCGTGCACGAATCTGTGTGTAACAGGCAGATCAGGGAGCCCTTTAAAAGGAGCTCCCCTTTCCCCTTCGGCCCCAACACTTGTTCTTCTCGGTTTTTGGCTTTCTCTCTCCTCCATTGTTAACCTTGAAGAGCTTGCCCTCTCCCCTTCTCCCTCCTATGATTCTTGCATCTTTTTGAGGGATTTGAGAGAGGAGATCTAGATCTACAAGCCCCACCAAACCAAATCCCTTCTTTGTGAAGGAATCCTTGGGATCTAGATCTTGGAGAGTTTTGTGTTCTCCTCTTTTGTTCTTCCTCCCTTATTCCCCCAATAGCTTTTGCAGCTTTGGTGGAATTTGAGAGTGAAGGACTTGCCTCTTGCATTTTGTTGGATTCTCCACGTCGTTATCTTTCCAACAAAATTGATTTCATCTCGTTTGGAGTTCGAATGCAAAAGTTGTGGCATTTCTGGTTCTGAAGTTTCTCTGACTGGAAGTACCGGCCAGACGCCGGAAGCACCGCTCGGGCAGAAATGTTGCGGTAGTACCGGTGTTAATTCCGGCCCAAGTTTTGGTGAACCCATGTTTGGTTCTGTACTCTCTCTACCTGGTTAGCGCTATTTGACGGAACTTGGATCGGATTTTCAGGCGGTAGTACCGCTAGGACATTCTCGCCACCGGTAGTTCCGGCGAAGCGGCGGTAGTAGCGGCCAGGCTCCCATTTTTGTTCTTTCTCTCGCTGTTTTCTGACCGGTGGCTGGTGCCACCGATAGTACCGGCCACCCACCGGTACTACCTGCCGTGCGCGAATCTGTGTGTAACTGGCAGATCGGGGAGCCCTTTAATAGGAGGTCCCCTTTCCCCTTCGGCCCCAACACTTATTCTTCTCGGTTTTTGGCTTTCTCTCTCCTCCATTGTTGACCTTGAAGAGCTTGCCCTCTCCTCTTCTCCCTCCTATGATTCTTGCATCTTTTTGAGGGATTTGAGAGAGGAGATCTAGATCTACAAGCCCCACCAAACCAAATCCCTTCTTTGTGAAGGAATCCTTGGGATCTAGATCTTGGAGAGTTTTGTGTTCTCCTCTTGTGTTCTTCCTCCCTTATTCCCCAATAGCTTTTGTAGCTTTGGTGGAATTTGAGAGTGAAGGACTTGCCTCTTGCATTTTGTTGGATTCTCCACGTCATTATCTTTCCAACAAAATTGATTTCATCTCGTGTGGAGTTCGGATGCAAAAGTTGTGGCATTTCTGGTTCTGAAGTTTCTGTGACCGGAAGTACCGGCCAGACGCCGGAAGTACCGCTCGGGCAGAAATGCCGCCGGTAGTACCGGTGTTAATTCCGGCCCAACTTCAGGTGAACCCATGTTTGGTTATGTACTCTCTCTGCCTGGTTAGCGCTATTTGACGGAACTTGGATCAGATTTTCAGGCGGTAGTACTGCTAGGACATTCTCGCCATCGGTAGATCCGGCGAAGCGGCAGTAGTACCGGCCAGGCTCGCGTTTTTGTTCTTTCTCTCGCTGTTTTCTGATCGTTGGCTGGGTGCCACCGGTAGTACCGGCCACCCACTGGTACTACCGGCCGTGCGTGAATATGTGTGTAACAGGCAGATCGGGGAGCCCTTTAAAAGGAGCTCCCCTTTCCCCTTCGGCCCCAACACTTGTTCTTCTCGGTTTTTGGCTTTCTCTCTCCTCCATTATTGACCTTGAAGAGCTTGCCCTCTCCCCTTCTCCCTCCTATGATTCTTGCATCTTTTTGAGCGATTTGAGAGAGGAGATCTAGATCTACAAGCCCCACCAAACCAAATCCCTTCTTTGTGAAGGAATCCTTGGGATCTAGATCTTGGAGAGTTTTGTGTTCTCCTCTTGTGTTCTTCCTCCATTATTCCCCCAATAGCTTTTGTAGCTTTGGTGGAATTTGAGAGTGAAGGACTTGCCTCTTGGATTTTGTTGGATTCTCCACGTCATTATCTTTCCAACAAAATTGATTTCATCTCGTTTGGAGTTCGGATGCAAAAGTTGTGGCATTTCTGGTTCTGAAGTTTCTCTGACCAGAAGTACCGGCCAGACGCCGGAAGTACCGCTCGGGCAGAAATGCCGCCGGTAGTACCGGTGTTAATTCCGGCCCAACTTCCGGTGAACCCATGTTTGGTTATGTACTCTCTCTGCATGGTTAGCGCTATTTGACGGAACTTGGATCAGATTTTCAGGCGGTAGTACAGCTAGGACATTCTCGCCACCGGTAGTTCCGGCGAAGCGGCGGTACTACCGGCCAGGCTCGCGTTTTTGTTCTTTCTCTCGCTGTTTTCTGACCGTTGGCTGGGTGCCACCGATAGTACCGGCCACCCACCGGTACTACCGGCCGTGCGCGAATCTGTATGTAACGGGAAGATCAGGGAGCCCTTTAAAAGGAGCTCCCCTTTCCCCTTCGGCCCCAACACTTGTTCTTCTTGGTTTTTGGCTTTCTCTCTCCTCCATTGTTGACCTTGAAGAGCTTGCCCTCTCCCCTTCTCCCACCTATGATTCTTGCATCTTTTTGAGGGATTTGAGAGAGGAGATCTAGATCTACAAGCCCCACCAAACCAAATCCCTTCTTTGTGAAGGAATCCTTGGGATCTAGATCTTGGAGAGTTTTGTGTTCTCCTCTTGTGTTCTTCCTCCCTTATTCCCCCAATTGCATTTGTAGCTTTGGTGGAATTTGAGAGTGAAGAACTTGCCTCTTGCATTTTGTTGGATTCTCCACGTCATTATATTTCCAACAAAATTGATTTCATCTCATTTGGAGTTTGGATGCAAAAGTTGTGGCATTTCTGGTTCTAAAGTTTCTCTGACCGGAAGTACCGGCCAGATGCCGGAAGTACCGCTCGGGCAGAAATGCCGCCAGTAGTACCGGTGTTAATTCCGGCCCAACTTTAGTTGAACCCATGTTTGGTTCCGTACTCTCTCTGCCTGGTTAGCGCTATTTGACGGAACTTGGATCGGATTTTTAGGCGGTAGTACCGCTAGGACATTCTCGCCATCGGTAGTTCCGGCGAAGCGGCAATAGTACCGGCAAGGCTCGCGTTTTTGTTCTTTCTCTCGCTGTTTTCTGATCGTTGGCTGGGTGCCACCGGTAGTACCGGCCACCCACCGGTACTACCGGCCGTGCGCGAATATGTGTGTAACAGGCAGATCGGGGAGCCCTTTAAAAGGAGCTCCCCTTTCCCCTTTGGCCCCAACACTTGTTCTTCTCGGTTTTTGTCTTTCTCTCTCCTCCATTATTGACCTTGAAGCGCTTGCCCTCTCCCCTTCTCCCTCCTATGATTCTTGCATCTTTTTGAGCGATTTGAGAGAGGAGATCTAGATCTACAAGCCCCACCAAACAAAATCCCTTCTTTGTGAAGGAATCCTTGGGATCTAGATCTTGGAGAGTTTTTTGTTCTCCTCTTGTGTTCTTCCTCCCTTATTCCCCCAATAGCTTTTGTAGCTTTGGTGGAATTTGAGAGTGAAGGACTTGTCTCTTGCATTTTGTTGGATTCTCCATATCATTATCTTTGCAACAAAATTGATTTCATCTCGTTTGGAGTTCGGATGCAAAAGTTGTGGCATTTCTGGTTCTGATGTTTCTCTGGCTGGAAGTACCGGCCAGACGCCGGAAGTACCGCTCGGGCAGAAATGCCGCCGGTAGTACCGGTGTTAATTCTAGCCCAACTTCCGGTGAACCCATGTTTGGTTATGTACTCTCTCTGCATGGTTAGCGCTATTTGACGGAACTTGGATCGGATTTTCAGGCGGTAGTACCGCTAGGACATTCTCGCCACCGGTAGTTCCGGCGAAGCGGCGGTACTACCGGCCAGGCTCGCGTTTTTGTTCTTTCTCTCGCTATTTTCTGACCGTTGGCTGGGTGCCACCGATAGTACCGGCCACCCACCGGTACTACCGGCCGTGCGCGAATCTGTATGTAACGGGCAGATCAGGGAACCCTTTAAAAGGAGCTCCCCTTTCCCCTTCGGCCCCAACACTTGTTCTTCTCGGTTTTTGGCTTTCTCTCTCCTCCATTGTTGACCTTGAAGAGCTTGCCCTCTCCCCTTCTCCCGCCTATGATTCTTGCATCTTTTTGAGGGATTTGAGAGAGGAGATCTAGATCTACAAGCCGCACCAAACCAAATCCCTTCTTTGTGAAGGAATCCTTGGGATCTAGATCTTGGAGAGTTTTGTGTTCTCTTGTGTTCTTCCTCCCTTATTCCCCCAATTGCATTTCTAGATTTGGTGGAATTTGAGAGTGAAGGACTTGCCTCTTGCATTTTGTTGGATTCTCCACGTCATTATCTTTCCAACAAAATTGATTTCATCTCATTTGGAGTTTGGATGCAAAAGTTGTGGCATTTCTGGTTCTGAAGTTTCTCTGACCAGAAGTACCGGCCAGACACCGGAAGTACCGCTCGGGCAGAAATGCCGCCGGTAGTACCGGTGTTAATTCCGGCCCAACTTCCGGTGAACCCATGTTTGGTTATGTACTCTCTCTGCCTGGTTAGCGCTATTTGATGGAACTTGGATCGGATTTTCAGGCGGTAGTACCGCTAGGACATTCTCGCCACCGGTAGTTCCGGCGAAGCGGCAGTACTACCGGCCAGGCTCGCGTTTCTGTTCTTTCTCTCGCTGTTTTCTGACCGTTGGCTGGGTGCCACCGGTACTACCGGCCGTGCGCGAATCTGTGTGTAACAGGCAGATCAGGGAGCCCTTTAAAAGGAGCTCCCCTTTCCTCTTCGGCCCCAACACTTGTTCTTCTCGGTTTTTGACTTTCTCTCTCCTCCATTGTTGACCTTGAAGAGCTTGCCCTCTCCCCTTCTCCCTCCTATGATTCTTGCGTCTTTTTGAGGCATTTGAGAGAGGAGATCTAGATCTACAAGCCCCACCAAACCAAATCCCATCTTTGTGAAGGAATCCTTGGGATCTAGATCTTGGAGAGTTTTGTGTTCTCCTCTTGTGTTCTTCCTCCCTTATTCCCCCAATAGCTTTTGTAGCTTTGGTGGAATTTTAGAGTAAAGGACTTGCCTCTTGCATTTGGTGCATAGGTTTGAGTTCTCCTCGGAGATTAGGCGAGTTCAAGCCCTTGGGCTTGTTTCTCTTAGGTTCTTGGAACCCTAGACGGTCGTGTGGTTGGATTGTTGACCTTTTGTGGTCTTGTGGCCTTTGTGGCATTGTTGTTGGGAGCCTCCAATTGAGTTGTGGAGATTGCCCCAACCTTGTACGGGTTGGGTGACCGCCCTGAAGTGTCCCATAGTGGAACGTGAGTAAGCCTTTGTGGCGAGCTCACGGGAGAATAGGGTGAGCCTTTTGTGGTGTCGGTAGGCTGCGTGCCTTCGCATCTTGGGGTGAGGCCTTGTGTGGCGTTGGGTGAGCATCGTGCCACCACACCTCGAGGTGAGCCACTTTTGGCGTTCGAAGTACATTGCGCCCCCGCAACTCTCCAACGGAGACGTAGCTTCTTTGGAAGTGAACTTTGGGAAACAAATCATCGTCTCCGCGTCCATCGGTTATCTCTCAGTCAAGCCCTTTACTTATGCAATTTACATTGTGATAGCCTTCGTGCTTGAAGTACTATATCATGATATCACCTTGTTGCTTGTCTTGCTTAGCATAGGTTGTTGGTGCACTTAGTGAAACTAGTGGATATAGGTTTTGGCTTGATAAATTAAACGTTAAGTTTTATTCCACATTTATTAGAGCCTAAACCGTAATAATTTTAAAACGCCTATTCACCCCCCTCTAGGCGACGTCCATTTCCCTTTCAATAATCTTCATCTATAATGTTTATGGGAGAAGCAGCAAACTTACCAATAGGAGACAATTTGGGTCTAATAGTACGCCTCTCAAGGAGACTCTTAGCAGCTCTCCTATCATGGGTGTTTTTACATTCTTTAATAAATTCATCGGTCATCTCAACATAACCATCTTCAATATCATAACTTTCACTAGACTCAGGTTAACTAACAGGTGTGGTAGTGTCTTCATTAGGGGTTTCAGTATTTCCAGCTATAGTTCTAGCATCTAGGAAAAGACCTAATGAACCACTCTTATCAAGCACAGTAGAAGCAACATCATAAGCATCAGAAGTTTCAGATTCAGCAGTAGTAGCAGTGTGTGTAGCATGTGTATGTGGTGGTGTAACGAGCTTACTTATAACAGACGGTGAATCAAGAGCAGCAGAGGTGTTCAGAACCGTACCTCTTCTTGTAGTGGATGGTAAAATAGGAAACTTGCCATCACGAGACTTACCCATGATGGATGGATAGCAGCGAATAATAGAGAATCCAAGTGAACTTGATAAATAAAGCTATGCTCCCCGGCAACGGCGCTAGAAAATAGTCTCGATGACCCACAAGTATAGGGGGTGTATCGCAGTATTTTCGAGGGAAGTGAAACCCAATTTATTGATTCGACACAAGGGGATTCAAAGAATATTTATAAGCCTTAACAACTGAGTTGTCAATTCAGCTGCACCTGGAAACAATCTTGCTCACATCAGTTTATCAGTAGCAATAGTTTTGTAGTAGGAATAGCAAAGTAGCAACAGTAGTAAAGTAAAGACAGCATTAACAATAACAGTAAACAGTAGGATTCGAGTGCGGTAGGCATAGGGATGGATGGACGGGGGTTGCATGGACAAGACAATTCACATAGCAATCAGAACATAGGGCAATTGCAGATAAATAAGATAAAGCATCCAAGTACTAGACAATCCTAGGCATGTGTTCCATATATAGTCATACGTGCTCGCAATGAGAACTTGCACAGCATCTTTTGTCCTGCCAGCCCGTTTGCAGCGGGGTCTCTAGGGAACTACTGGTAATTAAGGTGCTCCTTTTAATAGAGCACCAGAGCAAAGCATTAACACTCCATGAACACATGTGATCCTCACATCAAAGCCATTCCCTCCGGTTATCCCGATTTCTATCACTTCGGGGCCATTGGTTCCGGACAACGTGTGTATACAACTTGTAGATAAGACCAAAAACAATACTATCATAATGAATCAATAACATGTTCAGATCTGAAATCATGGCACTCAGGCCCTAGTGACAAGCATTAAGCACAACAAGTCGCAACAAAGTCATAAAGCACTAATAAAAGATACTAGTCACCATGCCCTAACAATCTGATGCCATTACATGAACGATCTCATCCAATCCCTACCATCGCCATAGCCTACAGCGGGGGATTACTCACTCATAGATGGAGGAAACATGGATGGTCGATGGAGAAGCGATGGTGATGGTGATGGCGATGATCTCCTCCAATTCCTCGTCCCGGCAGGGTGCCAGAATGGAGTTTCTGGTGCTGTTTCATGGAATCTGGTGGTGGCAGCGGAGCGGAACTCCTTCTGGAAAAACGTCGAACCCCCTGAAGTTTTTAGGTCAGAAGGTTCCTTATAGGCGAAGAGAGAGGCCAAGGGGGTGCCTGGGAGGCCCAAACCACCCCCTGGCGCGGCCTAGCCTGGCCCGCGCCACCATGTGGTGTGGCCACCCCTGGCTCTTCTCCATCTCGTATTTTGGCTCCTGGAGTCTTCGGGAAAAATAGGCACTTTGGCTTTTGTCCCGTCCAATTCCGAGAATATTCATTTTTTGACTTTCCTGGAACCAAAAGCAGCAGAAACCAGGCAGTTGGCATTGTGGCTCTTGTTAATAGGTTAGTCCAAGAAATCATATGAAAAGTACTCCAATGTGTGGACAAAACACAAGAAAGTGGATAAAAACAAGCATGGAGCATCAAAAATTATAGATACATTTGCAATGTATCAGTAAGCTCTTGTCATTGTAAATACATATGTATCATAGAGAACCGCCAACGGGGTACCCCTTGCACATGATACAGGATCTATCCCATAATCAAAATGACAAGGCAAGTAGACAATGAGCATCTCAGCGATCTTTTTATTTGCTATTTGCATAGGTTTTTATTGAGGATGCTTCATAGAATGCTCACTATAGTTATGCTGCAAGTTTCCACCATGATTAGGCATGGCTTAGGCCAGCGGCCCAGGCGTTTCTCTAACACACATATAAACTCCATGATCTTACAAACTCCCCTTTTATTTCACACCGCCAGGTCCATAGGCAAAAGAATCATGATATCAACTAGGTACAAAGTACTAGTGAAGTGTTGAAAGCGTTCCCCATGATACATGGTTCTGCTAACTTCAACTTATAAAGCGCAAGCATATAAGCAACAAAGAAGGACCCAATGGTTCATGTTTATTAAATGCAAGAAAGTAAAGACTGCCATCAAGTTCATGAGAGCTTTAATCACTAATTTTCACATAACAAGTTTAATTTGGAAGGTAGATAAAAACAGGAATTTACTTGGAATAGCAATAATGTTAATAGGTAGGTATGGTGGACACAAATGGCATGGTTTTTGGCTTAAGGAAGTGGATGCACGAGAAGTATTCCCTCTTAGTACAGGTTTTTGGCTAGAAAGGTTGGGTAGCAAGTATAAGAGTTGAAGGAAACAAACAAACATACAAGTGACAAAAACAAACATGTAATATTCCTAGGAAGCACAAAATATCTTAACCAGAGAATACTAAACTTATGAGAAAATCAAGAAAGAAGATGATGAAATTATATTTCTTTAGAGTATTTTTATCTTTTGATTCAACTCTCAAAAATAGTGTTGCTACTGACCAAGCCAAGTTTGCCAAAACCAACTAAATTAACTCAACGATCCCAAAGTGACACCAATACTAACAACAAGATCAATCATATAACCAAGAACTGAAAACTAATATAAGATATGCAAAAGAGTAAATGATAGAACTTCTCATTAATATTCCATAACGGCAACTCACACCAAGGGATACATATTTAACGAGAGAGGGGACACTTCCATAATGCAAACCATCCTACATGATAACTTCTGTATTCATGATATGACTCTACTAAAAAGGTAAAAAGATAGAAGATAGTGATGTGATACCGCGACACTCCCCCAAGCTTGGATTAAACCAAGGGGATGACAAAACCTGATGACGAATTACTCCTTCGGGGGTGGTGGTATTCTCTCATCATCGTCCGACTTCTAGGGCAAGGGCACCCCATCAACAAAGGACATCGTGGTCTCCAGCATCCTGAAACTTGCAGCAGCACTTATGCGTTTAAACCTAACCTCATACTCATAGTTTTGATTTTGAACATCGTAGAGCTGTGCTTGCAATTCGTTGGTTGTTTGGCGGAGTGAGAGGACTTCATCCTTGAGCTCAGTAGTCTCTTTTTGGTGCTCGGTGATGAGTTAAGAGCAAATCTTATGGATGATATCCACATCGCGTTCTGCCATCTTCTTGTACCTAAAGACTTCTTGCTTCAGTGCTTCCATCATGTCCTCTAGACCTCCTTCACCCTTAGGGCCTTGAACCTCTTTTAGCCGGACTTCCTCATCTTCAAGCAACAACTCCTTCGGATGATTCTTCAACTATCTCATGTATGGGTTGATGATATCCTCTAAAGAATCTTCCTTGGCTGATCCAAAGGAAGACATTGTGCCTCCAAATCTGGGACTCTACCTGTCAGAAACAGATCAAAACGAAAACATGACGAAAACATGATATACGAACCTCAAGGGATCCGGGGGATTATATATTACGAAGTTTCACATCAAAAGGAAGGTACTGGGAGAAAACGAGTCGGAGGCGGAGTCCGGAGTGGCCACACCACCTGCTGGCATGACCAGGGGTGGGCCCACACCACATGGTGGTGTGAGCCACCCTGGCTCCATTTCCGTCCCTCTTTCGCTTCGTAACTTTCCCTATTGGCTAAAAACTGCAAAAATATAATTGGATAGTATTTTCGCGGAGCTTTTCTTACCAGAACTATTACCTATTCAAAAACGGAGTCTGCAGGTCTCTGAATTTGGTCCTTGATAAATTTTTCCGGAGTTGTAACTTGAAAGGCATCAACATCTTCATTGTAAGAAGCTCCAGCAATATAGTGCTTGAGTCGTTGCCCATTCACTACTTGTGTAGTATTATCTTTTAAAGAAGAAATTTTTATTGCTCCCGAACGGTACACTTCTTCAATAATGAAAGGTCCTTCCCATTTTGACAGTAGTTTTCCTGCAAAAAATCTGAGACAAGACCTATACAATAGAACTTTCTCACCAACATAAAATTCTCTCTTAAGTATTCGCTTGTCATGCCATCTTTTAACTTTTTCCTTAAAGAGCCTAGCATTTTCATAGGCTTCACTCCTCCATTCATATAAAGAAGTTAAGTCAAATAATCTTTTCTCACCAGCGAGCTTACAATCTCTATTGAGTTCTTTAACTGCCCAGTAAGCTTTGTGTTCTAATTCTAAAGGTAGGTGACAAGCTTTCCCATAAACCATTTTATAAGGAGACATCCCCATAGGGTTTTTGTAGGCAGTCCTATAAGCCCATAAAGTATCATTCAACTTTTTAGCCCAGTATTTTCTAGATCTATTAATAGTCTTTTGCAAGATGGATTTAATTTCTCTATTTGATAAATCTACTTGCCCACTAGTTTGGGGGTGATAAGCTGAAGCAATTCTATGATTAACATCATATTTAGCAAGGGTCTTTCTAAAACCACCATGAATGAAATGAGAACCTCCATCAGTCATGAGATACCTAGGCACTCCAAACCTAGGAAAGATAACATCCTGAAGCATTTTTAGAGAAGTCTCCCCGTCAACACTCTTCGTAGGAATGGCTTCTACCCACTTAGTAACATAATCAACGGCAACAAGAATATGAGTATAGCCTTTCGAGGGAGGAAAAGGACCCATAAAGTCAAATCCCCAGCAATCAAAGGGTTCAATAACTAGAGAGTAGTTCATAGGCATTTCATTGCATCTAGAAATATTACCAACACGCTGACAGTCATCACAAGATAAAACAAATTTTCCTGCATCTTTAAAAAGGGTAAGCCAGTAGAAACCTGATTGTAGCACCTTTTGCGTGTTATATCTTCTGCATGATGTCCTCCATAAGCACTACCATGACATTTGCGAAATATCTCCTTTTGTACATAATCTGGAACACATCTTCGCATAATACCATCCACTCCTTATTTATATAAGTGTGGGTCATCCCAAAAATAATGCCTCAAATCGTAAAATAACTTCCTTCTTTGCTGAGCTGTGAAAGTTGGAGGCAAATACTTGGATACAATAAAGTTAGCATAATCAGCATACCAAGGGCTCCCTCGTGAGCTCACCCCTACTCCAGCCAACTGTTCATTTGGGAAGCTATCATTAACAGGCATAGGATCAAAAGAGATGTTTTCCAATCGAGATAAATTATCAGCTACAGGATTTTTAGTACCTTTCCTATCTACAATATGTAGATCAAACTCTTGTAAAAGCAGCACCCATCTAATAAGCCTAGGCTTAGCATCCTTCTTCGTCGTAAGGTACTTAATAGCAGCATGATCAGTATGAATGGTGAATTTTGAGTCCACAATATAAGGTCTAAACTTTTCACAAGAGAAAACGACAGCTAGGAATTCTTTTTCAGTAGTAGCGTAGTTCCTTTGAGCAACATCAAGAGTCTTACTAGCATAATGAATAACTATTAACTTTTTATCAATTCGTTGCCCAAGGACAACACCTACAGCAAAATCACTAGCATCACACATTATTTCAAAGGGTAAACTCCAATCAGGTGGTTGAACAATAGGAGTTGTAGTTAAAGCCTTCTTAAGAGTTTCAAAAGATTCCTTACAATCATCATCAAAAACAAATGGTACATCTCTTTGAAAAAGATTAGTGAGGGGTTTTGATATCTTAGAGAAATATTTAATAAACCTTCTATAGAAACCAGCCTGACCAAGGATCATACGAATACCTTTGATGTCTCTTGGGCAGGGCATTTTCTCAATTGCCTCAACTATAGCTCTATCCACCTCTATGCCTCTTTCGGACACCTTATGCCCAAGGACAATCCCTTCATTAACCATGAAGTGGAATTTCTCCCAATTAAGAACAAGATTAGTTTCTTAACACCTCTGCAAGACTTTATCAAGGTTGTGCAGACAATTATCAAAATAAGTTCCATAGACGGAGAAGTCATCCATGAACACTTCCACAATTTCCCTCACAAAAACCATGAAAGATAGCAGACATGCATCTTTGAAAAGTAGTAGGAGAATTACATAAACCAAAAGGCATACGTCTATAAGCATAGGTTCCGTAAGGGCATGTAAAAGTACTTTTTCTTGATCTTGTTGTTTAACAGCAATTTGAGAGAAACCAGAATATCCATCAAGAAAACAAAAATGGGTCTTTTTAGACAAACGTTCTAACATTTGATCAATAAAAGGAAGCGGGTAATGATCTTTCTTAGTAACTTTGTTAACTTTCCTAAAATCAATGCGCATCCTATAGCCTACTACTATTCTTTGGGGAATAAGCTCATCATTATCATTAGGAACAACGGTAATTCCTCCTTTTTAGGAACAAAATGAACAGGACTAACCCATTCACTATCAGCAATGGGGTAGATAATACCAGCATCAAGGAGTTATAATACCTCATTTCTTACCACTTCCTTCATCTTCCTTCCCTGAAAGTTTCTTCATCCAGAGCATCAAGGAGTTATAATACCAGCATCAACGATTTAAACGCCGTTGGTGCTCTACTACTGGCTTTGCATCTGGTTCTATATTGATAGCATGCTGACATATAGTAGGTGAAATCCCTTTTAAATCATCCAGAGTATAGCCCATAGCCCCTCGGTGTTTCTTCAAAACCTCCAATAACCTTTCTTCTTCCTTCCCTGAAAGTTTAGAGCTAATAATAACAGGATATATCTTTTTAGCATCAATGTAAGCATATTTAAGATCATCAGGGAGAGGTTTTAGATCGAAGACCGGATCCTTTTTAGGTGGCAACGTGGTACCCAAGTCTTCTACATGCAAGTTGTGCTTAAGCATCTTGGGTTGACGATGGAGAATCTCGTCAATCCCATTCCTTTCTTCCATGAAGATCTCACTTTTGTGGTCTTCCATAAATTGCTACAAAGAATTGTTAGGAGCAAGAGAAATAGACGCAAGTTGTTCAAATCAAAAATCCTCATTATGGGTTTCATTTTCACAAGGTTCTTTTGTAAATTTTGAAAAGTTAAACTCATAAGATTCCATCAAACTTAGTTTAGATTTTCTCCCTCTTGCAATCTATAATAGCTCCACAAGTACTCAAGAAATGTCTACCAAAAATGATGGGATAAGTTTTACTAGCAGCTGAACCAAGTACTAGAAAATCAGCAGGATATTTAATCTTACCACAAAGAACTTCTACATCCCACACAATACCAATTGGAGAGATGGTTTCTCTATTAGCAAGGTGAATAACCACATCATTCTCTTCCAACTCGCAGGGACTGATTTCATGCATAATTTCTTTATAAAGCTCATAAGGAATAACACTTGAACTTGCACCAATATCACAAAAACCATAATAGCAATGATCACCAATTCTAACAGATAGCATAGGGACACTAGCCTTTTTAGTTTTATTAGGATGTGAGACAACATTAGAAGCGTCCTCACAAAATACTATGTGCCCATCTTCTACACTTTTAGTTACAAGATCTTTAACAATTGCTACAACAGGTTCAATGCTTATTTGTTCATCAGGTTTTACAGTTCTCTTTTCACTTTTAGTGATTACACTAGTTATCATAGGATGATCCTTCACCTTATCTGGGAAGGGTATCTTCTCAATGTAAGGTTCAGGTAAAACATGATGAATAGTGCAATACTCAGTGCTCCCAACAGGAACACAGTCAACAATATCTTTATAAGGTGCTTGGTACTTGCTCCATCCCTTTGTTGGGATTTCAATATAAGAAGCAAAAGCCTTAAAACAATTTGTAATAACTTGTAAATCAAGACCATAAGCATTACTAATATTTTCAAAGTCATTAGTACTCATAAAAGATTCAATGCATTCATAATCGTATTTATACCTGACTTTCTACCTTTGTCATTCTCCCAAGCTTCAGCATTGTCTTGAATACGGTCCAGGAGATCCCATTTAGCTTCTTCTTCAATGCGAGTCAATGATCCAGCACAATAAGCATCCAATAAATCCTTATCATGTAGAGGGAGCATTGCATAAAAGTTATTGATAATAATATTGTTGGGGAGCTCATGAATGGGACATTTGAGCATTGGTAACTTCCATCTCCCCCAAGCTTGAGCTGTACTCTCTCCATCAAGAGGCCAAAAGTTTTATATTTGATTCCGATCTTTATGAATCTCACTAGGAGGATAAAATTTTGAATAAAAGAGAGGCACTATTTCCTCCCATTCAAGAGCTTGACCATTCTTCAGCAGCTTATACCATTCCTCAGCTCTTCCTTTTAGTGATAACGAGAATAACTTCTTCTTAACTTGATCTGTAGTAATACCTGCACACTTGAACAACCCGCATAATTCGTGTATAAAGAGTAAATGATCACCGGGATGGACAGTTCCATCCCCAACATAATAGTTATCCATAACCCGATCAATAATTCTTGTAGGTATTTTAAAAGCATCATTCTCAGCAGGTGGTGGTTCGTATCCTACCTTAGCAGTGGTAGTAGCTTTAACAAATAAGAAACTCAGCAAATTATCCATAACGAAAATAAAGCAACTAACAGAAATAAACAATACTCACAGTAGAAGTTTCCTTTACCAGTTCCACTCTCCAATAGCGCTTCACTCCCCAACAACGGCGCTAGAAAATAATCTTCATGACCCACAAGTATAGGGGGTATATTGCAGTATTTTCGATAAGTAAGAGTGTCGAACCCAACGAGGAGCAGAAGGTGCTGGCTAGTGTTATGGATCAGGAATTCTCTACAAATACTTAGCAAACGGATTTTTAGGGGTTTTTGATAAAGCAAGTAAATAAAGTACGAGTAAATAAAAGACAATAGGAATAAATGCAGCAAGTGTCCCAATCCTTTATTCAGCAAAGGACAAGCCGGTTGTATTACTTAAGATGACCAAACGTTCTCGAGGACACATGGGAAGACTGTCAAGTGCTTTCGCTTCATATAGTTGATTAATCTTCTTTAGCTTGCTAAGTGTTGTGTGGGTGCACCTGTGCTAATGTACTGACCTTCCTAGGACTAATACATACTTGTGATTATACCCCTTGCAAACATCCGTAAGTACAAGAAAGTAATTAAAGTAGAAACCTAACCACAGCTTTAAACTCTAAGACCCTTACGTTCCTTGTGCAATGGTTTCCTTACGGGGGTTCGGGTTTCAGTCACTCTGGCAACCAATACGATTCGTAGCCAAATACACAATGCATTCCCCTAGGCCCATATAGGTGAAGTGTCATGTAGTCGACGTTCACATGACACCACTAGAAGAAGTACACCACAACTTATATATCAAACTATTGAATCTTTCTCAACACAACTCCACTACTAACAACATGACTTATCCTATGTCCTCAAGAACAAAACGAACTACTCACAAGACATCATATGGATCATGATCAGAGATGGAATAATGATGTATAAAAATCTTAACATAAACAATAATTAAACGGTTCACTCAATAGCATCAACTACAAAGAGTAATCAACACTGGGAAAGTTTCCCCTAAGAACTATGCAAGATTCAACCCAATTGTTACAGCAATATGGAGATGGTGATGAGGGTGGAGATGATGATGATGGTGATGATGATGATGATCCCGTTGAAGTCCAGCTTGATGGTGATGTTGATGGCGATGATCTCCCCTCTCCAGGAAGGAAATCCCCTGGCAGAAATCTGTCTGCCGGAGAGATCTTTCTCTCTCGGTGTTTTCCGCCCTGCAAAGGCGGCGAAATCTTTCTCTGGTCGCCCCCCGAGTATTAGGGTTTTGGGAGGAATATATATGCCAGTGGGGAGATCCAGAGGTGGTCTAGGGCGGCCACACCACCTAGTGGCGCAGCCTAGGGTGGCCCGCGCCAGGGGGTGGTGTGGGCCCCCTGTGGCACATCTCCACTCCTCCTTCTGGCTTCCTTCGTCTTCTGGAAAAATAGGATTTTCCGTATATTTTCCTGGATTTTCTGATCTTCACGAATTTTGCCTCCAAACAACACCTTTTCCATCAGAATCCTGACTGCAGCGGTCCATGCTCCAAAAGTCATCAACCATGCAAAAACAGATCAAATTACATAAGTATCACCTCTTAATATGAAATATATCAATGAATAATAGTAAATTATGATATAGAATAATGATGAAAAATGGACGTATCACTTACCTTATGAATGGTTTGATGTCGTCCATCGGGCGCTAGATTATTCACGTTAGCGAAATAGTGGGTTCACATATTTTTGTTTAAAATAGAAGTATGAGCACTGCCAACCATAGTGATTGAAAAGTTATCGATAAAGGGCGCTTTATTTTTTTAAAGCTCAGGGCGCTTTATTATTACACTCGATTCCCCATACCACCGGCTACCATTCTGTTATTATTACTTGGACTATGGATAAACAAATTCACTCGAGTTGGTTGGGGCTTTAATCATAATTTTCGTGCTCACTACCTATCTTGGTGACAACATCTTCATATGCATCATCATTCATGAATAGATATAATACGAAAATATATCAATGCCATAGTATTTTAGTGCCTACCAAAGTTATACTTCAATTTTCTCTCTTCTAAGTTTCTTCAAAAAGGGGTCTGACCTCTTTATCAAATATTTTAAAAAACATAGTTTTGGAGAATACTTCAGTTTAAACCCCTATTATTTGTTGGAAGAAAACACTAAAAGGTATTCAATAGTTCAGTTTATTCAGAAATCAAAATGTTTTCTAAATAATTTAAAAATACTTTGATGCCAAACTCGTCCTTAATATCTGAACGGAGCCAATCTGGGCCATGGATGATCAATATTTAGATGCCAAATGGCCAAATGGGCCCTTAATTTCTGAACTAAGGTAGTATGGGCCAAGGATGATCACCGATGTGCATGTCGGCCTTTGATTCCAGGGAGTACGACTTACCAATTTACTACTACTTGGACTATTCATAAATCTGAATTTAGTCGAGCGAGAAAATCTCGCGCTATCCAATGTTTCAAACATCTTGGAATCCCCCTTCTACCCCTAGTGAAGTCGGTTTGTTGGGGCTTCAATCATAATTTATACCCCTCCCCCTACCACTGACCCCCCTCCCCCTCACCCACACACAATCCTCTCCCCTAGCTGCGCTAGCCCTACGGAAAACCCTAGATCTACCTTCAGCACCTTAGATTTGATTCACCGTTGTCGCCGTGCACTACACCAGATCTGCTTCACCAACCCACTCTCCTGGTGTGCCAGACACATTCCCACCGCCAGGAATCTGCTTCTTCGCTGATGTCGATCAGCGCTTGGAGGAACCCTTGTTCTACTTCACCTTCACCCACAAGCACCGCAATCGCAGAACCCTCGACAACCTCGACATCATCACCCGGGATTCGCATCATGCCTAAACTCCGTCATGACCTAGGTAACCATATCTCCTTGGAGTTTGGTAAGATAAATATGTAGCAGTTAACTGTATTTTGTATTGGTGCTACTTTTGTAGTAACTTACAAGTACTATACTTGTTACCCGTATCTTCCTAAATAATCTTTTTGTAGTCAGGTTTAACCATAAGGCATTCAAGTGTGATTTTGTATTTCATGGTGAAATATGAGTCAGCCAACAATTAAGACATTTGTTTCCATTTTCTACTTTAGTAAGTGCCCATATGTGATGCGGTTATAATTTCTCTCTGGCTTGACATAGGCTATTTCACTAATTGTTATTTCTTGCTTGATGCTTTTGTCCTATGTATGCAGTACACGTTTACATTCGTTATACTGCTGCCACTAAGATGTCTGTTCTATTTGCTTCTGCATACCCCACTATTCCTAACCGTTTGATGTTGTTACGCAATGAACAGGTGCAGTTTATACTAGAAATCATAGAATGAGTGGCCCCTATAATCTCGTAAGTATCTATAGCTTCTGTATCACTTCATGCTAACATCTGTGAGACTGGAACCTTTTTGTGTTCACTATTCACTACACCATTATGCAGAGGACCCACACTGAATTATGGAGACCACCACTCCAATTACTTGATGCAGCGGACATCGTAGATGAACATACCTGTAACTAGATCAGCAACCCTGAGACTCTACATAGAGCTACTGTAAGGACACCCCCTTTTTTAAGGTTTAAGTCCCTTGGTGTCATGCCATTAACTCTAGTTGAGTTGTTATTTTTGTTGGAGGCACTAGGGTGATAAAAACAAGGCCAGAAATGCAACAGAATCTAATATAAAGAACCGCCTACTTCAAATCTCACTCTGGTATCTACACGTGTATGGCTATTTTAATACGAGGCAGACGATAGTACACTTTGTCTTTGGGCAGACAGTCAAAAAATTTAAACATTCTAACTATTCGATAGATTGTTTGACCATTTCTCTAAAATGATTTGGCTATTCTATTAGAGGCACCCGTCTGCATGAGGTCCTTGTGTTGAGTGCTTACATCGCTATAATAGACCAAATAATCTTTTGAAAATCTTTGAGAATGAACATGGTAGTTTTGTCTCTTTGTTTGATATTGTAACTTATTTTATCTTAGTTTCAGCCTTCATCAAGTAGAGCAGTCATTTCACAAGGCAGAAGTGATAGTTGCACACTATCTCATCCCTCTATGAAATCAACTGTTCCAGTTATTCCAAAAGAAAGAGATGTATGATGCCATGTCGTTACTAATTGCTTTCTTCCTTTTAGCAAAAGGACTGATTTGAAATTTGTTGGTTTTCGTTTTCCTTGGTAATTATGTTATATGATGTTTATTTTTGTTTTAGGTTGCAAATATAAATATGAAGGCAGAGCAGAAAACAACTACCTCAAGTGGATCTCTTTGGACAGAGCAGCAGTGACAGTGCGTATTGCTCACGTAGGTACACAATCTCGACTGCTCCATACATTCCAACAGAAAGAGTTTTTGGTGCTGCACTCCAAGATGCACTTGATGTAGTTGGACAGGAAGCCAACAGAACAGATACAGTAGTCTCCACAGAAAGGAAGGAGTTATCTGAGTTAAAAAATAGGCAAGCTTTGACGGAGAATCTACTTAATAATATCCTCAATAAGTCTCGTGGTAATCCCGCTGTTACATGTGAGGCAGCGTGAGCTCTCTAAAAGGAACATTTTTGAAACTGAGATTATATTTTTTATTAGCTGTGTTGTACTCTGATGATGCTTTACGAGCTACGGAATTTTTTAGGACTGTAATAATTTACTAATTTTCCAGTTATAATTTTTTTCCACAATTCCAAAATTTATTTAGCATTTTAGAGAACTTGTGTTCTTTGTTTATCCACATTTATGTCCTAGCAATGGATCTAAGTTAGATAGGCTTAAACAGTATCAGGACCACAATGTTTTATCAATCCTTGATGGGCCACCAATCAACTGTGACGGGCCTACAGCGAGGCCATTATATGTAGAATCTAACCGCAAAAGAATAGAACAGTAAAAGAACAGAACAGTGAAAGACCGGAACAGTTAAAGGCCGGAACAGTTAAAGGTCCGAACAGTGAAAGGCCGGAACAATGAAAAGCCAGAACAGTAACAGACAAGAAATAGTAACAAGGCCAAAACTTTAGCAGGCCAGAATCTTTAGCCCGTTTATGGGACTGAATAGTAGAAGGCCGGAACAGTGAATATCTAGAACAGTAAAGGCCGTAACTGTAGAGGGTTGTAACGGCCCATGATGGATGAGACAAAAGTGACAGGCCGATAAAAGACCTTAACAGTAATGGACAGACTTGGCCTAGGCTGAAAATGGGTCGCACAGTATTTGACCAAGGTGAGCCTTCTATAGGCTAAAATAGTGTCGGGCCTAAAAGTTCATGGGCCACGGATGTCTGCACTAGTGGGCCCATTTCGGATAGTGCTGGATGAAACAGTAATGGGCCTTCTTCTTATTGGGCTTTACTCATGGGCCGACCCACTTAATATTTAGCAGGCCTATTCTGAGCCTGACTTCTGCCACGGTTTTTCTAACCGTTAACGGCTGTAACTAGGCGTTAACGGTGTTCACCACGTGGCATCTTGCATGATGTTAGCAGTCAACGGGCTGGCAAACAGATCTACGATGGAATGAGTTTTCATGGCTGAAGGGTGCGATCTGCCATGCTCAGAAATAAAATCGTGGTAGATTCTTTTGTGACAGGGCTTTTACCACGATGGGCATCCGTCGTAGAAGACTTTTTAGCCACGAAAAACGAGCCTTCAACCATGAAAATCGTCCGTTGTAAAAGCCAACTTTTCTTGTAGTCATAGCTTGGCTCCTATCCTTAGCAGACAGGGGGACTTGTCCAACACAATGGACCCAGAACTATCAACTAAGCCTCTCTCTTCTAACAACTTTAGCACTTCGCTGGTAGGAATCATAGCTCTATATCTAGAATTCTATCCTTGGGCACTTTTGCTTTGATTTCCAGTGCTCTGCTTAGCATGGTGACCAGATGTTTTATTAGTATCCATCCCACCTTGATTTGCATTTCTATCATTATTCCTATTTTGATCCAACTCATCCCCAAGGAGATCATCATTCTTCTCATCTTCAACAAGAATCTCAGTCATGAAACCCAATTGGAACAACCTCCATGGAAATGAAAAGTTCTAGTGCTCGAGTTAATCGTAGAGGATCTCTACGATTAACTTTCAGCGTAACCACTTCAGCATTATCATTGAAGATACTTAACCAGTCCATGTCTTGAAGAATTCCACAGACTGACATGGCTTGATCAAGCACATTCTGTTGGGGATATACTTTCTGGGTATACCCACTGTGACTCACTGACCAGGGTGGCCCACTTCCAGGTTAGAGCTGACAGGCGGCCCAGTTAGGGAGAGAAGATGGAAGCCCATCTAGATACGGGAAGGCCCAGAAGACTTACCGACTTAGGCATGTAGTGTTACTTGTAGTCCAAGATGTACTATGTAACCGACTCTGTATCGTAAAGACATGACTCTTCTGTAATCCTAGGACCGGATGACTATATAAGCCTTCCTAGGGATAGGCCTTTAGGGCATAGACAACCACAACCTCAACTCGCACAGGCGAAACCTCTCTTGTAATCTATACTTTTGGCTCTGCCGTATTACTGGATTGCTAGCAGGAGTAGGATCCATCCACTGCAGGTGGATTCAAACCTGGGTAAACTTGTGTGCTCACTGTCCCAGAACACCATCATCTCACACCCCATACTTCTCCACGCCCCGAGGACCCCCTCGTGGCATACTTGTCATCAATCCAACGACAGTTGGCGCCCACCACGGGGCATGTGACTTTCGGAGTTGCGTTCTAGGCGGAATCTGCGCGAATTGGAATCGGCGAGACAATCTCTGTCGGTCGGGTCCTCTACGCCAGCAACGTACCTCTTATCCTTCTCGACGAAACTTGGATTCTCGCTAGGGAACTCGTGACTAGCTACACAATCATGTATTTTGGCGAGATCGATGTTTACCTTGGTTTTGCTGAGCCTGCGCAACCCATCCTAGTTGTGATGATAGAGGCAGAAGAAACTTATGGATCCACTTTGTCCGTGCAGGCGGCAGAGTTTCGGGTCTCAAAAAACCCTAATCCCACCCAGCCCACACCTGAAGCGAAGGTCATGGAGAAGATCGGATCTGAAGAAGATCTCCCCTAGGAGGTCAAATCTCAGGAAGATCAAAGCAACAATAGCTCTGGATCCGGCTCTGCCGATTGTGGAGCAGGAAATCGCTTCTGAGGCACACCATGAAAAGGATGATGAATAGTGCCATAGTCAACGTGGATGCGGTTCTCAAGACCATAAAATGTTTCGAGGAAGCTAACGAAGAAAGCCCAATTACCTCAGGGTGCACACATTGCACTTCGTCAGATACATTGGATCCGAATCTGGCTTTGCCGATGCTAGAGACAACAACGACTCGGTGCTAGATGCAATCAAAACAAACACAGATATATCGGCTTCCCCTGAGGATTCCATGACGTTGGCAGAATTCCAGGCGTTCAAAGTAGAACTTGAAGAGGAGATCAACTCCAAGGTTGCGGAAGAAGGAGCAGCTATGGATAAAAGCCCATACAATAGTATGGACGAATGATGCGACAAAAACTCTCCCAAACCACACGGTGATATGGATCTCGGAGATAATCCCGACGTCCAGATCTCCGAGAGTATGGATAGAAGCTTGACTCTAGGAATCGGACCCAAAGTCGTCTTTGCTACAGGTGCCAATAAGGCTAATAAGGCAAAGAAGAAGAAGAAAACCCCGGCCAAGGATCTTCCAGCTGAAGAAGTAATTTTTGAGGAATATGAGGAGGACTCAGAAGATACTCTGATCCCCTCAGACAAAAAAAATCTCCAGTGGACGGACACGTGGTTACACCAGGTGCCCGAGAATTCCTCGGAGAAGCACTCACAACGCCAATCCCAACCGTGGCGGATCTTAATCCGGGCAAGTTGGAGGAAAGATACCTAGATCTAGAGGTGTATCATCAGCGACTCTTAGACGAAGCCACTAACCTTGTCGAGGAGAAGCAGCGCATTGCAGAAGCAGGACAGTTCAACTCCTTGCAGCATTAGAACATCCAGAATGGCCCTGAGCTAGCAAATAGGAATCTAGAAGTTCGCAAGACCCTTTTTGAGGGAGACTCAACCGTGGGAAAGCCTCGGATCGATAGCAAAGGAAAACGGGTGTATAACACGTCGGTAGAAAGTACTTTTGCAGCCTGAGAGATCCTGGCGAATAATCAAAGCCTAGAACAGGTCTGGCTAAGTGTGAATCTACTGACCAAGGGCCTAGAGCAACAGAAGGTCACCATGTCTTGCAGCAGAAAGGTGGTCTCCAAATCTAACCAATGCCGCATAGACACTGGTCGACATCAAGATACAAGGTCCCGACGGGAGCCATACTAACGCAACTGTTCTGCCCTCGAGACGACAATTATTCAAGAACCGGCTCTTCAAGACAGTGACATAGACCCACTCGTAGTTGGAGCAATGTCACCCTAGCCATTGAGAGAGACACCGTAGTAGCAATGGTTCCACACCAACCTCCCGGCGGCAATCGGATAACCATAGGGAAGAAGAAGAAGCACGACATCAGGAGCAGGACTGGCAAATAATGCCTCCTCCTAGACACACAAGCCATCCGGCTGAGCCTCGTCATAACGACGGCAACGACAGATGAAGGAACGATGAACACCGTGCTAGATTAAGTCGGCATGGTGGTCGTCATCACGAAGTCCCAAATGGAGGAAACAACCCACCGACACCACCCTCTCCACCAAGAAATGCCCATAACGGCTCCCATGGAGGCTAGGGAGGGCATCGAAGTGGAGGCAATTTGTGGAGGAAACAGAAATCCAGCTCCACGGATGCAGCCGCAACGAACATCCAAGACGGTGCTCTCTGTCGCAAAGTGACACCAGGCACTGGATCAACTCAAACATAGAAGCGCGGCATTACAAGTCAGATAATATATACATGGGCCCAAAATGGTTTGGGCCGTGCGTACGACAAATAGATTTCACGGAGGGATTTTCTATCTCAAGAAATATTCAACCCTATGACGGTGTGGCCCGGCTAGACACCTGGCTCCAAGATTTCTTCCAGGCCTGCTACATCGCCAAAGGAGGAAACAGCTTGGTCGCAGTTCTCTATCTCCCACTTATGTTGAGGAAGACGACTCGATCATGGCTCAATGAACTCCCGGAAAACACCATCCACAAATGGTATGATATGCAAAGTGCGTTCCTTTGGAATTTCGAGGGTACATATAGGATGACCTGCATGATCGGAGATCTGAACGTTGCACATAAATCCAGAGAAACCTGCCAGAACTACATCGGATGATGGATCAACACGAAGAACTCTTGTGAGGGAGTAAACGACCAGACCGCGATCGAGGTCTTCATCGCGGGACTCCCAAACGGATTGCTGCGTCATCTCCTGAAGTGCGAGAAAGTTACCAACTTGGGGAAGCTGATAGAAATGGCAAGAAAATATGTAGATGTCGGCGATGAATCGGAGGGACTACTAAATATACTTGTTGTGCCATAGTCCGCCAAATAGCTAAAGCAGTAGCTGGCCTAGAAACACAAGAAGATCTCAGAAGAGAAACCCAATTCGGAAACCACGACTGTCAACGCAAAGTTTGGGGCTAGAGGACGAGGAGTCCACGGAGGCAGCCAGGGACGAGGCCTTGGAACTTCCCGAGTCCAAGGTAGAGGAGACCAGTAACCTGGTAAAACCTGCTCTTGGGCCGACATCACCAATACTCCATGTGTGCATCACCAGTGTCGTTTCAATTACGACATCAAGAAAGATGAAACCGCTAGCTATAGGGCCAAGCGACAGAAAGGAAAAAATCCGACAAAGATAAGGAGTCCAAGGAAGATTCCAATGTGGAGGAGGCGGATACCTCAAATCCCAAGTCGGATGGAAAGAAAACCTTCCCAACCAAGAAAGACACCTACGTATGCTTCCTTGGATCCCAACCAGATAAGGTAAAAAGGCAGTTATTCATGATCTCAACGCAACTATTCCTGCTGACCCCAGTTTCTGGACTGGTCAGAAGTAACAATTACCTTTGACCGAAGCGACCATCCACTTAAGCCACACAAGTGAGGAAAGTACACTCTGGTCATCAATCCATTGATCGACGACTATGGGTTCTCCAAGACACTCATGGACGGAGGCAGTAGCATCAATATACTCTACATCGAAACACTGCACCGTATGAGGATATCGGAAACACAACTGAATCATAGCGCTATGGTTTTCCATGGGGTTGTCCCCAGAAAACAAGCGAACTCTCTGGGAGCCAGAAGACAAGCGACCTCTCTGGGAGAAATTACTTTGGATGTTACTTTTAGAACTTGAAAGAACTATCAAACGGAAGCACTTTCATTTGAAGTGGTGTTGTTCAAGAGCACATATCTTTGGGCGTCCGGCTTACCTGGCTTTCATGGCTCACCCTTGTTACATTTACAACATGCTGAAAATTCCAGGTCCCAATGGCGTCATCGTGATTCAGGGAAACCCGAAGAAGGCACGAGAATGCAAAGACAGAGCTACTGCCTTTGTCGAAGTTGTACTGCAGGCTGAGGAGTACCAGGAGATCAATAAGAACATCGACCCGTCCAAGATGCTTGCAACGAAGAAGGAGGTGACAAAGCTGACTCTAGATTTCAAGGCATCAGAAGAGACAAAGACGACGCTGTTGAAGGATGATGACCCCCCCAAGGTGACACAGATAGGCGTAGGTTTAGACGAGGCATAGGAAAGCACGCTCGTCGAGTTCCTCAAAGCTAATAAAGATATCTTTGCATGGCAACCTTCTAACATGACCGGAGTACCTATGGAACTCGTCGAGCACTCTTTAAACATGTATCCTAATGCTAAACCCCTCAAACAGTCCTTACGATGTTTAGGTAATGAAAAGCGCAAAGAAATAGCTAAGGAACTTGCCCGGCTAGAGTTAGCCGGATTTGTAGAAGAGGTCATCCACACTGAGTGGTCGGCCAATCCTATAATACGCATCTTTCTCCACGCCCCGGAAAACCATCCCGTAACCTAGGTAAATCTTGTGTGCTCACTGTTCCGGAACACTGATGTCTCACACCCCATCTTTCTCCATGCCCCGAGGACCCCCTCATGGCATACTTGTCATCAATCCGATGACACATTCCACTCACACCATTTTGATTGCATAGTTAACCTAATCCAAGTAGTAGTTAAACTCTCTATAGGTTCTGGATCAACACTCCATGCTTCTACCTTGCCCCAAACAGCCTCTCTTGATAGACCAAACCCGAGGTAGCCAATGACTTTCTCAACCTGGATATGGGGTGGAAACTTCACCAAATAGATCCTTACTGACCTAGTTCTCTAATTTGCCATGGACAGTTGGTCTTGTAGATTTGGAGAATTCCCCATCTAGATCTTCACTAGAAATCTCTCCACCTTCCACAATATCCATAACACAATTATTTATAGATGAGACTGGATTCAGGACCACCTCTAGGGTTTCTATGTGGTAAAAATCTAGTCCAATAGCAAGACTCCCCATATATCTATCAATCTGTTGTGGTCTTTTTTCACCGGGCACTCCTCCTATCATGGTGTTGAACACGGCAGTACTATCGGGGATGGCTTGAAGGGGACAATCAGGATGCTATCGGTGGCTACTCGCAACGGGTTGGGCACAAATACTACAAACACAGCTATGTACCCAGGTTCGGAGCCCTCTTGGCGAGGTAAAGCTCCTACTCCTACAAGGATCTACTATCAAAGGGGTGAATGCCCAATACATATGCTCCTTGAGCTGTTTTCCTTAGCTACTCAACTTGCCCAATATGGAGAACTTCTAACTTGTAATTGTCTAATGCCTACTCTCGTGTCTACCTAGAACCCTAGCACTACCCTCCTTATATACTGGTGGAGGAGGCGGTTTACAAGGTGGGTTCTAGGGTTTACTGTTTGGATCTGGGCCTTACGAAGTGGGCCGGCTGGACAGGGCCAAACGGCAGGCCCGGGTCTAGTCAAACCTCCAGTATAGGGAAGGACAGTGCTACAGCATCCAGCACCCTTTCTTTACTCATTAGCCGGCTCTTTCTCCGTCAGCCGGCCCTTTATGCATAAGCCGGAGCTTTACTCACCAGCCCTTGCTTTCCTCGTCAGCCTCCAACTTTGGCATAGTTGTTCGGTAGCGCCGGCCAGGCTAGCCAGCCTGTTTGGTCAAAGGTGCGCTCAGCGGGGAGCGTCATTCCCACCGTACTACTGCCAACGGATCCGAAGTGGCCGGCTAGGAGTGGCTTCCCAGCCGGTTCTTCTGGCTACCCGACTAGACAGGCCAGCCGAGGAAACTTGGATGTGGAGCAGGTGGGGGTTCCCACCCGACTGTAGTTCCTTGGTCTGGGTCTAGACGGCATGAGCTCCTTGGAGCCGGCCAGTTGGTCCTGTCTTGGCCTACCCGGGGGTTATCCCCCCGACACTAGTCCCTGAGCGAGTTAGGACTTGACCCCGTGGAGAAGTTCTTGCGTGCTCATTTGAAATGATTGATGGTGCAGATGCTTTGTCGTTTTATTTTGTCATGTAGTCTGTGTCTTGTACCGTCTTGAGATTATGCATTGTTTCCTCGGTGGGGTTTACTGGCTACGGAGTCGATGGCCCCACCCACAGGGTGTGAGAGGTGACCTTCTTGACCGGCTGCCTCACCCGGCCGGGAGAGGGATTGCCAGTTTGTTGTCGTCGTTGCTCACGTCAGCCACGCCTGTCGTTTCTGGCACGCGTTGCGTCAGTTTGACTTCTTAGTCTGCCGTTGCAGTTTTTTGGTAACTGCACACACGCCTTCATCATTGCGGTTTCTTGGAGATCATGGGCGCGGTTTGCCTCCCCCGGTAACTTCTTCAGGATCTTCTGTGCGCATGACGTTGGCGCACGCGATCCGCCCCGAACTGTCGTGGAGAAGTGGGGCAGTTGCTTGCCATGTGGCGTGGAGGGAGGGCAACTGGTGCGGCCTTTCCTCCCCGATAAATAGGGATGCCAAGGAGCGGGGGCTCTTCACCTCGTGTTCATGTGCTTGCCGCCCCTTCTCTCCTTCGTGCTCTATCCCTCCACTGCTCCTCTGCACCGCCGCTTCTTGGTCACAGGTGCCGTTCCATTTCTTCCACAGCAACGGGGCCCCGCGCTTCAATCACGGACACCTTTTCGAACAACATGTTGCCCGAGGTCGCCGGCGGGTGGTGTGGCTCGTACGTCACCGAGGAATTGGTGAGGAAGTACCGGCGGGGGAGGTTCTTGCCGTCGGAGCGACTGGTGAAGCACCGCCTTGCGCTGGAGGGCGAGCGGGTGCCCAGCCCTCAGCCTGGCGAGGCCGTCGTCTTCCTCGCTCACTTCGCTCGCAGCCTTGGGTTGCCGCTTAGCCGGTTCGTCCTTGAGCTGCTTGTATCCTTTGACCTCCAGCTCTATCATCTCGGAGCCAATGCCGTGTCGATGCTGTCTTATCACGTTGCCTGCTACGAGGCGTACCTTGACGTCTGCCCCAATGCTTCAAACTTCTTGAAGTTTTTCTACTTCAAAGTTCAGGTGGTGGGAAAGGGCGGGCCGCTGACGGAGACAGGATGCTGCGCCATCTAACCCCGGCCATCGGCGGCCATGCCACGCCTGGAGCTCCCAGACACCGTCAAGCTATGGCAGCGCTCGTATTTCTATGTGTGCAACGCCACCGAGGTGGACTGGATCAAGGTCCCAGCCTTCGCCAACGTCCCTTCCACCCGGAAGTCTTGGAGCGTCCAGCACTTGGGAGCCCAAGGTGACATCGACCGGATGGGCGCCCGGCCGGCGGTCTTCATGGAGAAGAAGCGGCTCACCGCCCAGGACATTCTGCAGTCCTGGATGGCGAGTCGCGTGCTCCCGCTGCAGCACCGGTCGCACAAGATGTGCCACCTCTCTGGCCATCTGGATCCCACCCGGGTATCCCGGTTGGACGTGCCGTACGCCGCCCTCCGCGAGTGGCTCGCCACCATCTCAAAGGAGGCGCTAGAGGAGGACTGGGTGTTCTCCTGCCGGCCGTACCACCGGGGCCGGCTTCCGCCGAAGGTATGTCTTGCCTCCTCTTTTCCGGGTGGATTTTCCCAAGGACTCCCGCTTCGTGCCTCTTATCTTCCCTTGTTGAGTAGCTGTTCACGGCGCATCTAGCGGAGGACAGCATGGGGGATAATGAGATCCCCAACTTCGATGCGGACTTCAAGCCGACAAAGGCTCCGCCAATGGAGCCAGAGCGGTTCCCCATGCTGGCCGACGAGGGCTGTGAGTTTCCACCCGGTGAGAGTTTTTCATTTGTCCTTGCCTGCTTTGCTCTTGCTGCGTTCTTAGCCACGAACTTGATGTTTTGCTTGCATTGGAATAGCCGCTCATGGCGAGGATGTGCACTTGGCCGAGGCCGTCATGCCTAGGGGCAGGAGGAAGCGTGCCACCCCGACCAGCGCTGCGCCGGCCGGAGGCGGCGCCAAGAAGACCCGCCGCCCCAGGCCCGCGGCCACCATGCCGAGCATTGCCGGCTAGGTGTTCCTTTACTCCTGATACTTATATTCATTTGCTCGCACTTGCTTTGTTCACCCTTGTCCTTTCCACAGCGAGGCGATGGCCTTGCCCGGCTCCGCGACCGTCGCCACCGTGTCTGCCCCTCCGAGGTCACGCCGTCTCTGGCCCCCGAGGCGGCATCTGCTCCACTGGATGGGGCCAGTGCGGAAGCGACGAAGGTGGTGCCGCCGGCTGCGCCCACGACGCTTCACCGGCCCGGGGCCGTCTCTCGGCTTGCCGAGGGTCTTATGCTCGGGCGTGCCGGCACGGCCACACCTCCCTCTGGCTTGACGGTGGGTGCTGACTCTGGCACCTACCGGGTGGAGGAGTGATGGCCCAAGATATCTCGAGCTTGTTGGGGAACCCCAAGAGGAAGGTATGATGAGCACAGCAGCAAGTTTCCCTTAGTTACGAAACCAAGGTATAATCGAACCAGTAGGAGCAAGGAAACACCCCAAAGGTGTTTCTAGCTGAACTTTGGCAGGGCGCACTACCGGTGCCAACAGCAACGTGGAGACCTGCACAACATAACCACATAACTTTTCCCCCAACTTACATTGAGGTTGTCAATCTCACCGGTTTTGCTGAAAACAAAGGATTAAACGTATTGTGTGGAAGAAAGTAATATTTTGCAGAAAGTAAATAGAAAACAGTAAACAGTTGTAGATTTATGATAACAGAAAGGACTGGAGTCCATAGTTCACTAGTGGTGGCTCTCCTTAAGATAGATAACGTGTTGGGTGAACAAATTACAGCGGGGCAATTGACAAACATCGAGAATGCAAACATGCATATACTACTCATCTTGACTCCATTGAGATTTGACTGGGCATTACAACATTATACATAAAACATAATCCAACTACATCTATGACTAATAATCCACGTTCAGGTTATCATCCAAACCCCTTCCAGTATTAAGTTGCAAGCAACAGATAATTGCATTACGCATTGCGTGTAAAGTAAACAATGCAGTTGTTCTATGAACAAAGGATTGTTGTTTTATCCCTAGTAGCAAAGCACATCTAGTACCTTAGAGATTTATGTCACTTCCCCAGATTACTAGAGGCATGAACCCACTATCGAGCATAAATACTAACTCTTGGAGTTGCTAGCATCTACTTGGCCAAGATAGCTACTAACAACAGAAAGGATGCAAGATCACAAATAACAAAGACATGATAGAATCAATAATGAATCTGAAATAGCATCTCAATATCCATCGGATACCCGCAAACACAACATGTATGAATTACAAATTGATGATCTTGATCATGAACGGAGCTCACAAGATCTAAACATGATAGCACAAAGGAGGAGAACTAGCCATCTAGCTACTACATGGACCCGTAGTCCAAGGATGAACTACTCACGCATCACACCAGAGGCTTGCATGATTATGAAGAAGGCCTCCAGGGTGAATTCTCCCCTCTGGCAGGGTGCTAGGAAGAGCTTCAGATCCCTCCCGATCTAGGGATGGAGATGACAGCGTCTACAGACTCTTTCGTGGAATTTTGATCGGGTACTTAGGGTTTCTGTATCGGAGGCGATATATAGGCGAAAGGGGAGGTCGAGGGGGTGCCGGAGGCAGCCAGACCACCCCCTGGCGCGAGCCGAGCTGGGCCGCACAGCCAGGTAGTGTGGCGGCCATTGGGCCCTCTCTAGTCGTATTCTGGAGCCTTGTGTCCCTCGGTGAAAAACTGACTTTGGCTTTTGTCCCGTCCAATTCCGAGAATATTCATTTTCTGACTTTCCTGGAACCAAAAAAGCAGAAAATAGGGAATTGGCACTGTGGCTCTTGTTAATAGGTTAGTCCAAGAAAGTATATAGAAAGTACTCCAAAGTGTGGACAAAACATAAGAGAGTAGATAAAACAAAGCATGGAACATCAAAAATTATGGATACGTTAGCAACGTATCAACATCTCCAAGCTTAACTCCTGCTCGTCCTCGAGTAGGTAAGTAATAAAAATAAAGAATAATTTTTGAGGTGTCATGCACCATCATAAACTTGATAAAAGTATTTGTAAAACATTGATAGCTGGAATCATAGTACTTCAATCATAACATGAAAGATAAAGTTCTAACAATAAGACATAACAACTATGTTGCAACATGAAAAGGCACAAACAAAAGATTCATGAATAACAATGCTTTGCACGACGTTTGTTTATTTTACATAAAGAAAACATAGCATAGTGGCATTCAGCTTGTCCTTCATAGAGTAGCAAACATAAATGCATAGGACACCTTCAAAGTTCATAAGGGTGACTAGATACAAATAGTTTAAAACAAGCAATATCAAAGCTATGCATCAATCAACAAGTCTTGGGACAATGCACATAGAACTAAGAGTGGCCACTATGCTCTCAAAGTAGGTGCATAAAGATAGAAGGTGGAGACTCAACATAAAAGTAAAAGAAAGGCCTTCATAGAAGGAAGTAGGGATTCAATTTTCATAAAGAGCTTCCAAAAATTATGGTACTTATTAGCTTTCAGCTCTCATTGCCCCTATCATAAGCATCTTGAAGGTGATTAAGGTTAAAGTGACACAACTAAGAGGATATGCTTGACAAGTTATAAGCTGAAATCTCATGCCCCTTACTTACGAAGACTGAACCTCATGCTACTCAACTTTAGTCACAAGTAAGCTCTTGTCATTGTAAGTACATATTTATCATAGAGAACCGCCAATGGGGTACCCTTGCACATGATACAAGAGCTATCCCATAATCAAAATGACAAGGCAAGCATACAATGAGCATCTCAGCAATCTTTTTATTTGCTATTTGCATAGGTTTTTATTGAGGATGCTTCATAGACTGCTCATTATGGTTATGCTGCAAGTTTCACCATGATTAGGCATGGCTTAGGCTAGCGGCCCAGGCGTTTCTCTAACACAAATACAAACTCCATGATCTTACAAGTTAATTCTGTCTGCTAGAATAATAAAAAAGGCTTCTGAATTGATCTCATCCTTTATAATATAATAAATTTATTTATTTCTTCAGTAATAACTTAATCTTGGAATAAAACACTTGTTATAGGAATTAAATTAATAAATTAAACGATTTGGGTATTAGTTCATAAGGAATTCTCTATGAATATGGATAGAGGAAGGAAATAATTCAATTTTTTTTGTATTACACTCCACATCTTTCGATACAACGCGCAAAACCTTACCAGCCCTTGACATATGAACAACAAAACCTGTCCTTAACGGGATGGTACTGACTTTCATACAGGTGCTGCATGGCTGTCATCAGCTCGTGTCGTGAGATGTTTGGTCAAGTCCTATAACGAGCGAAACCCTCATTTTCTGTTGCTGAGACATGCGCCTAAGGAGAAATTGCCACCGAAGTTTAAAAGGAGCCGAGTGACGTGCCAGCGCTACTACTTGCTTGAGTGCCAGCACGTAGCTGTGCTTTCAGCAAGAATTTCACCCCTTTCATTTCACACCACCGGGATCCATAAGCAAAAGAACATGATATCAAAGGGGTACAAAGTACAAGTGCAATGTTGAAAGTGTTCCCCATGATACATGGTTCTGCTAACTTCAACTTATAAAGCGCAAGCATATACGCAACAAAGATGGACGCAATGGTTCAAGTTTATTAAATGCAAGAAAGTAAAGTGTGCCATCAAGTTCGTGAGAGCTTTAATCACTAATTTTCTCATAACAAGTTTAATTCAGAAGGTAGATAAAAACATGAATATAATTGGAATAGCAAATGCTAATAGGTAGGTATGGTGGACTCTTTGGAATAACTTGGTTTTAGGAGTTGGATGCATGAGTGGAACTCATACTTGGTTATGGAGGCTAGCAACAGACTGTGAGCGACCAATTAAGAGAGCAATAATGGCCACAATCATGCAGATTGACAAAACATCATTAATCAAAGCATAAAGTGATATTACAAGTTCAAATCTAAAGGATCAAAAAGGCTATGGTGACTTGGGATAGTCATAACATGGTGTGAGCATGTGCCAAGTCAACCCAATTAAAACATCAAAGGAGAATACCACAATACTATGCTTTAATATGCTAAAACAACGCATGATTCTTCCAAGGCACATTAATCAATCTCAATTGTTTATAACAAGTCATCCTACAGCAAAGAATACTAAGCATAAAGCCAAAACAATATCAAGCATGGCATGACAAAGCATAGGCCACAGTCAAAAACAAGCTCTCTTTACCACTTAAGCATGAAATTTTCCTACTCTTTTCCAATCCAAAACAAACTATTTGAAAACCAATGTATGAAAGAGGGGGTCCAACCAATTTATTCAGAAAACTAAGCAAACCGAGCAAACGAAAAACCAAAATGAAAACAAAAAAGAAGACGCTCCAAGAACAACACAATTGTGCATGAAACAATAAAAATGAAGCGTTTGGAAGAAACCTGGAATTTTTATTGATGAAGAAGGGGATGCCTTGGGCATCCCCAAGATTTGACGCTTGTACTTCTTGGATATTTCTTGGGGTGACACGCGTGGCATCCACAAGCTTGAGCTTTAGTCCATTCTTCATCTCATTACTCATTCCTTCCATACACCTGGAATTTTTCCTTCATACAAAACTTCACACAATCTTTATTAGCAACATTAGTGCACTCAAGATAATAAGTCAGGTTCAGTTTCAACACCAATAAAACTTCCATTAAAACATAAGCTACTGTAGCACTTCCCTCAAAAAGCTCAATTCCCCAAAAGAACTCAAAAAGGAACCAACAAGAAGCAAATTCAAATAATGGCAGAAATCTGTCAAAATAGACCAATAGGTAAATACGAATTATTTTGAACACCTTCTGTTGCTCAAATCAAAAAGTGTTGAACTAACGAAAGTTAGATAACAACTGGGGCAGAAGCACAAAAATTTACGCCTCAAAAGGACGTACAGAGATTTTACATGAATTTTTACGGTGAAGCACATAAATCTGTTTCGGGACAGCAACTTTCCCAAGCATTACTTCTCTCTCATTAGAGGTTACTCTTGGCACAAAAAGCAAATAAAAAGGATAAGGAGTGGTTATTACTGAAGTAATAACTTCCAAGACTCATCTAAAACTTTTGGGTTATCTCCCAATAAGTACTTTTCTTTAAGGCCTTTAAGTTAGGCACAAGAAGCAAGAAAAAGGATCAAGTGTTCTCAAATGAAGAAGCATTAAAACCAAATTTCTTGCCCTTAACTCTCTTACTTTTATTCTTAACCTTGGGGAACATATGATTGTTTGGTGGAGAAGCAAAGTGCATGGTGCCCTTTTCCGCATCTATTATTGCTCCAAGGAGTTTCAATAGGGATCTTCCAAGTGTAATTTGTCCTTTCCCTACACATTCAATAACAAGATAATTAGTAGAAACCATTTTCCTAGGATCTTCGTAAACACTCCTTCAGCTATTCCAATTGGTGATATTGTGGCATTATTAGCAAGAAATATTTCTTCTCCTCCTTCGGAAAGTCCCCAAAGATTCAAAGATTCATAGATATCTTTAGGCATAAGACAGAATTCAAACATGATATCACAACGAGCATGAAAAGTTTCATTATTTATAGCAATCTTTACTGTGAGAAGCCATTTTGAGGGTTCAGAATTTATTGCAACATAGTCATGATGCTCTCTAAGTGTATTATAGCAATCTTTCAAACTAGCAATGCTGGTCTCCAGAGTATTCAATCTAGCAAATATGTTTATGAAGGAAGAATCAGATTTGCTAGGCAAGTTGTAAGTAAAGACCAACTTCTTTATGGCATTAACAACATCATCCTCATTGCATTGGAGGAAATGTCCTCCCACTACAGCATCCAAAGCATATCTATAGCAAAGAGAAATTCCAAGGTAAAAACTGCTAAGGAACAAGCTTTGAGTCATTTTAGGGACAGTTTTTTCATGTAGATCACAGATTCTAGACCAAGCTTCTTTGAAACTCTCTTCAATTCCTTGTTTAAAAGTGAAAATCATTTCCTCAGGTGACATAGTGATTGGAGCAATCTTAGACATAATGGCAACTTAAGGTAGGAACTAATTTTTTGTGTGTTTTTAATAAAGAAAGCAAACTTGTAAAACTAATTTTTTTGTGTTTTTGATAAAGAAACAAGCAAACAAAGCAAAACAAAAATAACAAAGTAAAGAGATTGGTTATGAGGGACTCCCCTTGTGAAGATGTCCTTGACTCCCCAGCAATGGCGCCAGAAAAAGCTTTGATGGCCCAAGATATCTCGAGCTCGTTGGGGAACCCCAAGAGGAAGGCATGATGAGCACAGTAGCAAGTTTCCCTCAGTTATGAAACCAAGGTTTAATCGAACTAGTAGGAGCAAGGAAACACCCCAAAGGTGTTGCTAGCTGAACTTTGGTAGGGCGCACTACCGGTGCCAGCAGCAACGTGGAGACCTGCACAACACAACCACATAAATTTGCCCCCAACTTACAGTGAGGTTGTCAATCTCACCGGTTTTGCTGAAAACAAAGGATTAAATGTATTGTGTGGAAGAAAGTAATAGTTTGCAGAAAGTAAATAGAAAACCGTAAATAGTTGTAGATTGATGATAAAAGAAAGGACCGGGGTCCATAGTTCACTAGTGGTGGCTCTCCTTAAGATAGATGACATGTTGGGTGAACAAATTACAGCGGGGCAATTGACAAACATCGAGAAAGCAATCATGCATAAACTACTCATCTTGACTCCTTTGAGATTTGATTGGGCATTACAACATTATACATAGACCGTGATCCAACTACATCTATGACTAATAATCCACCTTCAGGTTATCATCCGAACCCCCTCCAGTATTAAGTTGCAAGCAACAGATAACTGCATTACGCATTGCGTGTAAAGTAAAACAATACGATTGTTCTATGAACAAAGGATTCTTGTTTTCTCCCTAGTAGCAACAGCACATCTAGTACCTTAGAGATTTATATCACTTCCCCAGATTACTAGAGGCATGAACCCACTATCGAGCATAAATACTAACTCTTGGAGTTGGTAGCATCTACTTGGCCAAGATAGCTACTATCAACGGAAAGCATGCAAGATCACAAATAACAAAGACATGATAGAATCAATAATCAATCTAAAATAGCATCTCAATATCCATCGGATCCCCACAAACACAACATGTATGAAATACAAATAGATGATCTTGATCATGAACGGAGCTCATAAGTTCTAAACATGATAGCACAAAGGAGGAGAACCAGCCATCTAGCTACTACATGGACCCGTAGTCCAAGGATGAACTACTCACGCATGACACCAGAGGCTTGCATGATGATGAAGAAGGCCTCCAGGGTGAATTCTTCCCTCTGACAGGGTGCCGGGAAGAGCTTCAGATCCCTCCTGATCTAGGGGTGGAGATGACGGCGGGTACAAACTCTTTCGTGGAATTTTGATCGGGTACTTAGGGTTTCTGTATCGGAGGCGATATATAGGCAAAAGGGGAGGCCGAGGGGGTGCCGAAGGCGGCCAGACCACCCCTTAGCGCGGGCCAGGCTGGGCCACGCGGCCAGGTGGTGTGGTGGCCCCCTGGCCCCTCTCCGTCTCGTATTCGGGCTCCTTGTGTCCCTCGGTGAAAAACTGACTTTGGCTTTTGTCCCGTCCAATTCCGAGAATATTCATTTTCTGACTTCCTTGGAACCAAAAATAGCAGAATACAGGCAGCTGGCACTGTGACTCTTATTAATAGGTTAGTCCAAGAAAGTGTATTCAAAGTACTCCAAAGTGTGGACAAAACATAAGAAAGTAGATAAAACCAAGCATGGAACATCAAAAATTATGGATACGTTAACAATGTATCAAGGAGTCGGTGGAGGTGCCACATCCAGAGGTCCCTATCTAGCCATCGGGTGGGCCCTTTGCGGCTCCGGTGAGTGACGACGACCTCCAGGTCACCGGTTGGATGCCGGCTCGGGCTGCACCGCTGCTGGATGCCGCCTTGGCGCAGTTGTCAGAGGCGGCGCCCCTGGCCATTGGCTAGGCCCGCCAGCTGGTGGAGGCGTTGGAGTAGGGGCTTGGCCAGGCCAAGGCGTTGGGGGCCTCCATCGAGGTATGCGTCATGTTGCCAATCTTGATGCTTGCTCACCATCTCACACCGCTCATTCTTACTTCTCTTCTTACGCAGAGGGCTCTTGTCGGTGCCGCCAAGACCTCTCGGGACCTGGGCCGTAAGATTGCTTACTCCGCTGTATCTTCTCGATTGCGCGATTTCTCGTGCTTTTTGTTGAATATTGGTTACGCTCCTGCAGCTCTGCTGGCGGACCGAGACCGCGAGGTGGCCCGGCTGAAGGGAGAGGTTGCCTGGCTGGAGTAGTCCAACAAGACCCGCTAGGACCAGATCGCCCAGCTGACTGCGCATCATGAGCAGATGGAGATCAAGGCTGGCAAGGCCAAGAAGGTGGCGGACACCTGGACCGAGGCACTAAAGAATATGGAGGTGCTCTATGCCACCCAGGAAGATGCTCGTAAGGCCTCCAAGGCCAAGGAGGCAGCGGCATTGGGAGAGCTTTGCTAGATCGCCGAGATCATCGTCAATAAGTGCTCTCAATCTATGCCAGTTTTGCCGTTTTGCCTTGTGCAGCCAACATTAATTATTGTCTCTTCTCCCGGCTGCAGCTCAATATCCTGAGGCGACCGATCAGGCGCTGGGCCGGATTCCTGAGACGGATCCGGAGCGGGATCTCCACCCGGGGGAGCTGGTGGCGGTCGTTAGTGAGGAGGCGAACTGGCTTCGTGCCGCCGCTCTCGAGGTCTACGACTATCTCTGGCCTGACACCGCCCAGCCCGCCACTATGGACGCCTTGGCTGAGCGTATTTGGGGTGCTGCGGACCTCATGAACGTGGCCTGGGAGTGGGCGGCTCGTGGCGGCACGGAGATGGTACTAGCGCTGCTGAAGTCCTGGTACTTGGACATGGATCTGTGGAGCCTTTCCCACGGATTTCGCCAGGGGACCAGCTATGACCGGCTTCGCGCCGAGGTTCTTAACATCTGCTCTTGTGGCATAAAGATTGGGAGCTTCGTCACGTTGGACAGGGACTTCAGCGACCCGGATGGCACTGAGTGGTACCACCACAGTCCGGATACGCCACGCACTGAGGCCCCGGATGCGCCCGAGACAGCCTCGGCAAACGTTGCCTCTAGTAGCCAAGCTCGAGCCAATGTCTCCGGACCTTCTGCCCACCAGTCAGCTTGATCCCCGGTATGCCGGGAATATTTGTGAATGAAGAACTTGTGTTTTGCGTGAGCTGAACAATTGTATGTTTGTTATTGAACTCTTGTGGGAGCATCGCCTCCCTTTGGATATTTGCTCGAGCTTTTTCATTAGCACTTTTTGTTTTGCATTTGCTGCATGCTTGTTTCTGTGTGGGGTTGCGCGAGCGCACCCACAGGGTGTAGTCCCCGAGGTTCGGGCCGGCTGGAGAATACTGCCAGTTCGAAGCTCCTTTGTGTTGCTTTCTGTTTGCAGGTTTCTGTGTGGGGGCGCGTAAGTGCACCCACAGGGTGTAGTCCCCGATGTTCAGGCCGGCTGGAGGATACAGCCGGGGCGGATCTCTGGCTTGGGTGTTCGTTGTGGAACTTTGGCTCATGCAAACATAGAAACAAACAAGTTGTTTGCCTGGTTAAGCATATGCAAGTTAAACTGTAATCTTAGATTTACTAGTTTTGAAATTTTGCTATTTCACGCAAATCCAATGTCTTTGCCCTTTTCTCAGTGAGCATTGGCTAGTTTTGATGATGTTCCCTTGCTAGCTTCTAGCCGGAGTCGAAGGGGTAGCTTAGTAGGCGTACTGCATGATACTTCAGGTTTGGGTCATTGGCCTTGGGCGAGCAAGCGCAGCCAGGACGTCTAGATGTCTTTGTTTTCCTCGTGGCTTTTTCGTGTAGGGGCCTTCGAGCTTTCTGCTCTTGCCGGATCTGTCAGCCGGCTTGCGGTCTGTAGCCGGAACCGAAGAGGAAGCCCTAGGAACCGCGTACAGTACTTTGCCGTGTGGGTCACGCAGCCCTCTGGGCCAACCGGCGAGTTCCCGAGACAGATCTCCGGCTCCGGTGTTAGAGCAATGCAGCCGAAAAACCAAATTGTGCAGCGTGACTTGCTAATTTATTGCGGAGTCCCTGAGACTGTGTCGAGGCTTCCATGCTTGTTCATTACATAAAGGTAAGATACATACACTTCTTGTTCAATTGTAAAAGGGGCAAAGCAGGCTCGCATTCCATGGGCGTTCAGTTTCTTCGCCTGAGCGATCCATCTTGTTCTTTTCCGGATGGCGGGCGTCGATGAGGTAGTATGAGTTGTTCTGCAGTGCCTGGCTGATGATGAATGGGCCTTCCCAAGGCGGAGATAGCTTGTGCATCCCCTTGGTGTCTTGTACTAGCTTTCGCACCAGGTCGCCCTCGCGGAACGAGACGCTGCGGATCCGGCTGGTGTGCAAGTTTTGCTGGTAGATGGCGGATCTGGACAAGGCCAGCTTGCGTGCTTCTTCAAGAAGATCGACGCTGTCTTCCCATGCTTCTTTGGCTTGCTGGTCTGTGTAAAGAAGTTTGCGGGGTGCGCCGAACTCGATGTCTGTGGACAAAACTGCCTCCGCCCTGTAGACGAGAAAGAAAGGAGTGTAGCCGGTGGACCGGTTTGCATGGTGTGAAGGCTCCAAAGCACAGTCAGTAGCTCCTCAATCCAGCAGTTGGGGATCGCATTAGTGGCTCCATCAGCCGGGGCTTGATTCCGGCTAGGACTAGGCCATTTGCTCACTCGCACTGCATGTTGGACTAGGGGTGTGCCACAGATGCAAGGTCCAGGCGGATGCCCTTGTCTCCGCAGAATCGTGCGAAAGCTCCCTTGGCGAAATTTGTTCCGCTGGCGATTATGATGTTGTTGGGGTAGCCAAAGCGTGTGATTATGTTTGTGAAGAACTTTACCACCGTCGGTCCATCCAGCTTCTTTATTGGCTTTGCCTCTATCCACTTGGTGAACTTGTCCACCACCACCAGAAAGTGCGACATGCCGGATCTGGCTGTTTTGAAAGGGCCGACCATGTCCATCCCCCAGACGACAAAGGGCCAAGTGATGGGAATTGTCTTGAGTGCCGCATATGTGGTGCGCTTCTGCTGGCTGAACCGCTGGCAACCATTGCATGCCTTGACGATTTGCTCAGCGTCTTCTAGTGCCGTGGGCCAGTAGAACCCATGGCGGAATGTGTTTGCTACTATGGCTCACGACAACGCGTGGTGTCCGCATTCGCCCTGGTGGATGTCAACCAGCAGCCGGATCCCCTCCTCCTGGCTCACACATCACTGATAAATGCCCCCAACGCTGTGCTTGTAGAGCTCATTGTTGATGATGGTGTATGCGCTGGCCCTGCGCTTCACCTTCCTTGCTTCTACCTCCTCTTCGGGCAGCTCTCCTCTGGCCAGGAAATCCATGAATAGCTTGGCCCATGTTGGGGTTTCCCGGATGGTACATACCACCTGCATGAGCAGATTCACTTCTGCCCGGATAGCCTTGTTGGGCTCGTCTGGGGGCTGACCAGGTGGAGTGGTGGAGCCGGCAGCCTCTAGGCTGGACGCGGCAATTCCCGGGTGCGGCGAAGCCGTCGCGAAGGTCTTGGAGCCGATAGTCCCCGGGTGCAGCGAAGCAGTCCCCGGGTGTGGTGAAGCCGTCGCAGAGGCCTTGGAGCCGGCAGTCCCCGGGTGCGGTGAAGCCATCACGGAGGCCTTGGAGCCACAGTCCCCGGGTGCGGCGAAGCAGTCTCCGGGTGCGGTGAAGCCGTCGCGGAGGCCTTGGAGCCGATAGTCCGCGGCTCCGCGTCCAGCACGATTGAGTCGGATTCCGGAGACGGCGTGATTGACGGCTTGTGCAGGTGCTCGAGGGAGACTCCAGGTGGAATTGCCTGTCTTGTTGACCCGATGCGGGCGAGCGTGTCTGCGGCTTTGTTGTTTATTCTGGGGACATGGTGAAACTCGCATCCTTCGAAACAGGCACATAGCTGTTGTACGAAGAAATAGTATAGAGCCATGTTTGCGTCCCTGGTGTCCCAATCGCCTGACACTTGCTGCACCACCAGATCCGAGTCACCGAAGCATAGAATGCACCGGATGTCGATCTCCTTTGCCATCTTGAGGCCATGGACGAGCGCCTCGTACTCAGCGACGTTGTTGGACGCGCGGAAGTGGATCTGCAGCATGTATTCCAGCCGGTCTCCTTTTGGAGAGGTGATGACCACTCCGGCTCCGAGCCCTCCATACATCTTGGAGCCGTCGAAATGCAGCTTCCAGTGCGTGGAGTCAGGGCAAGGCGGCAGGTACTGCATTTCTACCCAATCAACGAGGAAATCCGCCAAGGCCTGAGACATGATCGCCATTCTTGGCTCGTACTGTATGGTGTGGGCGACGAGCTCTATGGCCCATTTCGCCACCCGGCCTGTGGCGTCTCTGTTGCCGATGATCTTCGAGAGCGGCGCTAGCGCCACCACCCGGATTGAGTGTTCTTGGAAGTAGTGCTTCAATTTCTTGGCGGCCATGTACACACCGTATACCAGGTTCTAGTAATGAGGGTAATTCTGCTTTGAGAGCGAGAGTACCTCACTCAGATAGTACACGGGTCGTTGCACCGGCTGTGCCTTTCCTTCTTCCGGCCTCTACACTACTAGCACCACACTAACGGCCCGGTTGGTTGCTGTGACGTACATCAACATGGGCTCCTTCGCTGCTGGTGCAGCCAGGATAGGTGGTGAAGTGAGCATGCGCTTGAGGTCACGGAAGGCTTCATCCGCCTACGATGTCCAGACAAAAAATTTCGTCTTCTTCATGAGTTGGTACAGCGGGAGTGCTTACTCGCCCAGCCGGCTGATGAACCGACAGAGGGAGGTGATACATTGCAAATGTATCTATAATTTTTGATGCTCCATGCTTGGTTTTATCCACTTTCTTGTATTTTGTCCACACTTTGGATTACTTTTCATATGATTTCTTGGACTAACCTATTAACAAGAGCCACAGTGCCAGCTTCCTGTTTTCTGCTGTTTTTGGTTCCATGAAAGTCAGAAAATGAATATTCTCGGAATTGGACGGGACAAAAGCCAAAGTGCCTATTTTTCCAGAAGACTCACGGAGCCAGAATACGAGACGGGGGAGGGCTAAGGGCTGGCCACACCACCCCCAGGCGCGGGCTGGGCCTGGCCACGCCAGGGCATGGTGTGGTGGCCCAGGCACCCCCTCGGTCTCCCTCTTTGCCTATAAGAAGCCTTCTGACCTAAAAACTTCGGGGGTTCGACGTTTTCCACGAAAAAGTTCCGTTGCGCCGCCGCCACCGAAGGGGAGATTTGGGGGACAGAAAGTCTCTATTCCGGCACCCTGCCGGGACGGGAAGTGCCCCCGGAGCCATCTCCATCGATCTCCACCATCATCTCCATCGACCATCCATGTTTCCCCCAGCTATGAGTGAGTAATCCCCCGCTGTAGGCTATGGGGATGGTAGGGATTGGATGAGATCGTTCATGTAATGGCATCAGATTGTTAGGGCATGGTGCCTAGTATCTTTTATTAGTGCTTTATGACTTTGTTGCGACTTGCTGTGCTTAATGCTTGTCACTAGGGCCCGAGTGCCATGATTTCAGATCTGAACATGTTATTGATTCATTATGATAGTATTGTTCTTGGTCTTATCTACAAGTTGTATACACACGTTGTTGTCCGGAACCTATGGCCCCGAAGTGACAGAAATCGGGATAACCGGAAGGGAAAGGCTTTGATGTGAGGATCACATGTGCTCACGGAGTGTTAATGCTTTGCTCCGGTGCTCTATTAAAAGGAGCACCTTAATTGCCAGTAGTTCCCTCCCCACTGCAAACGGGCTTGTCAGTTGTTGGAGGATCCATATTATCCGGGGGATCCATATATTATGAGGGAGTATAGAGAGGGGGTCTAGAGATAGTACAGTCTGTAGTGAACCTATTCATTAAATGGACTTTTCCCTTACCGCTCATCAGCTTCCCTTTCCCTCGCCGGTGCAGTGCCATCTGGATACCTCATAAATAAATCAAGCAGGCCGGCTAGTAAGCGATCCCGAGGGGCTATCTTCTCTCCCATGTTGGTGCCTTGCTTAACTCAAGTATAAAGTGGAAATTCAAGCCAAACTCCGGGGTTCCATTTGAATCTTGAGATCCAAGAAGGATAGCTTCATGAGTTTGTTTTGACTCCTAGCTTAGCTGGAAAGCTTTTGCTTGTATCTGGCAGTGGGTGTAACATCCATCATACTCAAATAGAAGAAGGTTTGCTTATCTAGCTCCAAGGCAGTTATAATCATTTACAGAACCTGGGTTTGCACCTACTAAGGAGGAGAAAGGGCCGACAACCCATACTAGAACTCTAAGATAAGATCTTTCAGTCGATCAGACGGCCGAGGCCTTTAATAAGGTCCGTTTGTGCCAACGAGTTCTTCTAGTTATGAATCGCCGTGGGGTGAATGGAAAAAGGAAAGGGACAAGGGCGGTCGTCGCTTGGCGCGAAGGCTGCTGGTTCGGTACGGTACTAAAGGTCCTCGGACTTCCATGCGGTTTTTCTTTTGGGCTATTGTGAACCCTTGGATCTCGCCAATAGAGCCTACTATGGTTTTCGTTACCGAGATATCTTTTCTTTTTTCCCAGGTATAGGCAGGACAAAAGATGTTGTGCAAGTTCTCATTGCGAGCATGTATGGCTATATATGGAACGCATGCCTAGGATTGTCTAGTACTTGGGTGCTTTATCTTATTTATCTGCAATTGCCCTATATTCTGATTGCTATGTGAATTGTCTTGTCCATGCAACGCCCATCCATCCATCCCTATGCCTACCGCACTCGAATCCCACTGTTTACTGCTTTTGTTACTACTGTCTTTGCTTTACTACTGTTGTTACTTTACTATTCCTACTACAAAACTGTTGCTACTGATAAACTACTATGAGCAAGATTGTTTCCAGGTGCAGCTGAATTGACAACTCAGTTGTTAAGGCTTATAAATATTCTTTGGCTCCCCTTGTGTCGAATCAATAAATTGGGTTTCACTTCCCTCGAAAATACTGCGATACACCCCCTATACTTGTGGGTCATCAGGAGGCTAGGCATCTGGTGAACTTCTGGACATCCTGTAAGTTCTTGGGCGGCTGCATGCGTTCCATTGCGCCGATATTCTCCGGGTTCGCCTCGATTCCTCACTCTGATACGAGAAAACCGAGGAGTTGGCCGGCTGGGACGCCAAACACGCACTTCTCCGGGTTCAGCTTCATCTGGAACCGGTGGAGGTTGGTGAATGTTTCCTTTAGATCTTCAAGGAGTGTTTGGCGCTCCTTGGTCTTGACTACCACATCATCGATGTAGGCGTGTACGTTTCTGCCGATCTAAGTCTGCAAGCACTCCTGCTTGCAGCGCTGGTATGTTGCTCCAGCGTTCTTTAGTCCAAACGGCAGTGTGGTGTAATAGTAGGCTCTGTAGGGAGTGATGAATGTTGTCTTTATTTGATCAGCAGGGTTCAGCTGGATCTGGAGGTAGCCGGAGTACGCATCCAGAAACGACAATAGCTCACAGCCGGCCTTGGAATCGATCACTTGGTACATCCTTGGCAGGGTGAATGGATCTTTGGGGCATGCTTTGTTCAGGCTGGTGTAGTCAACACACATGTGCCAAGTCTTGTTCTTCTTTAGCACGAGTACGGGGTTTGCCAACCATTCCGGGTGGAAAACCTCCATGATGAATCCAGCTGCGAGTAGCCGGGTGATCTCCTCACCAATAGTTCTTCTTTTTTTCTTCCACGAAGCGGCGTAGTGACTGTTTGAATGACTTTGCATCCGGCCTAACATGTAAAGAGTGCTTGGCGAGCTCCCTCGGAAGACCTGTCGTGTCCTTGGGGGACCATGCGAAGATATCCCAATTCTCATGGAGGAAGTCGACGAGCGCATTTTCCTATTTGCTGTCGAGGCTGTCTCTGACCAGGACGAACTTGTCCGGCTCGGCCTCATTAAATAGGATCTTTCTCGTGCACTTGGATGGCTTGAACTACGCTTCTCTGGCCGGCTTGGGCTCACCAGCCGGCATGTCCTTCTATAGGGCTACCACGTGCTGCATGATTATGTGCTTCTCTTCCATGATGATCATGGCTTCCGCTATCTTGGACCCGTCTGTGGAGCACTCCACAGACCGTCTGTAGCAACCAGCCACGGTGATGACGCCCTTGGGCCCTGGTAGCTTCATCTTGAGGTACGCATAATGCGGTACCGCCATGAACTTGGTGAGCGCTGGGCACCCCAGGATTACGTGGTACGCACTACAGAGGTTGACCACCTCGAACCAGATGGGCTCGTGGCGGAAGTTATCCTCCGTGCTGAAGATGACGTCCAGCCGGATCTTTCCGATGGGCGAGTGCGACGGGCCCGGGATGACTCCATGGAAGGAGGTGCTTGACGGCTCCAGCTACGATTCGCTGATACCGAGCCGGTCTAGCGAGCTGCGGTACAGGAGGTTGATGTTGCTCCCTCCGTCTACAAGGACGCGGGAGAACCTGCAGGAATGCCTCTAGGAGACAATGATAGGATCCAAAACCATCGCGTAGGTGCCTAGGTGAGGCAGCTCAGCCGGCTGGTCCTTCCGGCTCCATGCAATTTCTTGCTCCAACCAGTTGAGGTACTGGTGAACGGGGGGAACGATTATGTTCACTTCCGCCTCGCGACGCCTCTTGTTGTGCTTGGTCTCCGGCTCCGTTGTGGAGATGTGGTAGTTTCCCACCTGGCGGGGGTAGTTGTTATCATCATCTCCCTTCGGCGCTGGTTATTGCGATCGCCTGGCAGTCCACCGGTTGGAGGAGGCGGTGCCTGTAAAGCCGGTGTACCACCGATCGCTACTATCTTTTTCGTCCAGGTGCACTGGCGTGTGGTATGCGTAGCTGGTTTGTTGCCTCCACTATGGAACTTGCATGGCCCATCAAGCATCAAATCGATGGTGTACTCGGAGGCCAGTCATCGGGCTTCTGTCTCCAGCTTCCACCTACAGCCGGATCCTCCTGCACTACCGCTACCTGCCTAGGACCGTACTGGTTATCCGGCTGGTCATCTTTTCTCTTGCCGTGGCGGTTGTCATGTCGCTTGGAATTGTGGCCATTTCCTTCCAGCTGGCGCCGATCTATGGCGACGTCAACGATTATTTGCCCTTGGTCATCCACCCGAACGGATCTTTTCATTGCCGCGTCGGCCGTGGAGTACTTGTCTACGATGGCCATGGTTTGCACCATGGTTGTGGGCTCCGCCCGGCGAAGCTTGTGTTTGAGCATGGTGTCGTCTCTGCAGCCGTTGATGAAGAAATCCACTGCCTGGTGCTCGCGTACCCCCTCGCAGGAGTTGTGCATGCTCGTCCATCGGGTGATGTAGGAGCGGTCTGATTCATACGGACCCTATATGCAAAGAGCGAGCTCGCCGGGTCGGCCTTGGCGCTTGTAGGTACTAGTGAAGTTGCGGACGAACTGTCCAGCTCGAAATTGATCCACGCGTTCATGATGTTGTCAGGGAGGCTGTTGAGCCACGTCCTTGCTGAGTCGAGGAGCATGAGAGGGGCATAGCGTACTGCCACCCGGCGGTTGCCGTTTACAATGCCCATAGTGGTGGTGTAGTCCACCAGCCAGTCCTCCGGCTTGACCGAGCCGTTGTATTTTGGCGTATCCCTTGGGAGCGAAAATCCCTTTGGAAACGGCTCATTCCGGATGCGCGGTCTGAAACATCTTGGCCCGGCTGGACTTTCTTCTTCCAGCCCACGTGACTGGACCAGTAGGTCAATTTGTGCGCGTGCGCCGAGCGGTCCCAGCCGGCCGGATAGGCGGGACTTGGGCTGTGCTTGGCCTTTTCCGTCTTCGTCAGCCGGCTCACGGTTTTTGCTGGTAACAGCTGCCGCGTCATGGGCGTTGTGCCCACGGCATGTAGATCCACCGCGTGGGTGGTTGCTCGGCCTTGCTCCATTTGGGGAAGATGCCTTGCTGCCGCCTGCAGTCGGATCCGCCATCCGGCGATCCGGTTGGGTTTGGTTGTTGCCAACCATGCTGAGTTCTGCCTCAGCCTACTGTTTGTTTGTTGTGACCACGAGGAGCTGAACACGTGCCTGCTGATGGAGCAGCTCCTCGCCCTCCAAGTGGCTTAGCTCTGCAACTGCCGCCTCCACAACCCTCATGTTTTTGGCGGGGGTGTTGTAGACTGGTTGTACCATGGGCGTACGCAGATCAGCAGTGGGATCCATCTCCGAACTGAGGTTTCGGCCTTATGGCTGGGCCAGGCAGCTGGTGCTGGGCAAGCGTGTGAAGCCGTGTATGATGTTGTACCCCCGCATGGTCGTGTTCATCCGCCGTTGGGCGGCTGCCACCTTGCCAGCTTCTTCCAGAAGGTTCTGACGGGTAGCCTCCAGGGCTGCCGTAGCTACAGCTGGGTCTGCCTCGATGGGGGTGATGGGGTTGCGGAGGTGTTCGATGGACGCATTGAGCAGGTCCTGGTTCGGGAGGCGTAAGTTGGTGGCGCGGCCGTCCATGTTGCGCTCCAGAGGCGGGCGGCGGTTCTCCACCGAGCCTGCCATCATGACCTCGACATTGCCGCTGGCAACACGTGAATCGGAGAAACCAGGGGGCGCGCCGGAGATGGTGACGACCTCACAAGGGAAAGCCTCAGCGATGGTGGCAACATAGACGTGGTGTTCGCCAAAGCGCATGATGGAGCCTCCGCTTGGGAAAATCCCCCCAGTGAAACAGGATGCGTTGTCGAGGACGCAGTCGAAGGAGCCGAAAGTGAGGATGAGGCCGGAGGTCGAGGACTCGTTCACCGGCGACAAGTCGTGCGAAAGATGATCCCAGCCGAAGCGATGTGCTCCACGGTGGGCGCCAACTGTCGTGGTGTGAAACATGGCAGTACCATCGGGGATGGCTTGAAGGGGAAAATCAGGATGCTATCGGTGGCTACTCGCAAAGGGTTGGGCACAGATACTGCAAACACAGCGATGTACCTAGGTTCGGAGCCCTCTTGGCGAGGTAAAGATCCTACTCCTGCAAGGATCTACTATCAAAGGGGGCGAATGCCCAATACAGATGCTCCTTGAGTTGTTTTCCTTAGCTACTCAACTTGCCCAATATGGAGAACTTCTAACTTGTAATTGTCTAATGCCTCCTCTTGTGTCTACCTAGAACCCTAGCACTACCCCTCCTTATATACTGGTGGAGGAGGCAGTTTACAAGGTGAGTTCTAGGGTTTACTGTTTGGATCTGGGCCTTACGAAGTGGGCCGGCTGGACAGGGCCAAACGGCAGGCCCGGGTCCAGTCAAACCTCCAGTACAGGGAAGGACAGTGCTACAGCATCCAACGCCCCTGCTTTACTCGTCAGCCGGCTCTTTCTCCGTCAGTCGGCCCTTTATGCGTAAGCCGGAGCTTTACTCGTCAGCCCTTGCTTTCCTCGTCAGCCTCCTGCTTTGGCATAGTTGTTCGGTAGCGCCGGCCAGGCTAGCCAGCCTATCTGGTCAAAGGTGCGCTCAGTGGGTAGCACCATTCCCACCGTACTACCGCCAGCGGATCTGAGGCGGGCGGCTAGGAGCGGCTTCCCAGCCGGTTCGTCTAGCCTACTTTTGCCATTTTAATCACCTAGCCTACTTTGGCTATTCCTAGAACTCAAATCTTAACAGAAATAATTGTGGTTCTTTGTACCCCTTACTAGTACAAGTAGTGATGTACCAAGGCCCACTTTGTTTCATCCCAAAAACTTTCAAACACTGAAGTTAAATAATAATTGAAAATTGAATGTAGTTCATATGTATAGATCACACTTATTCAAAAACCACTCAAATGAACTCCATTTCAAAAACCCAAGCACACCTAGAAGCTTATGCATAAGTTACATCACTCCACCAAAAATCAGCTCAAAATTCAAATATTTTGTTCTTGCGGCCATTTGATCGAACAGGTGGCAGACAGAGATCAAACTACCTAACTATTATTGTTTCTAGTTAAGCCATTGTCCCCCTTTTCACCCTCTATACTCTCCTCTGTCCCCCAGAGTCCAACCAAGTCCCCAACCAGCTTCCCCCTTAGCCGCAGCGCCGCCCGTTTGAGGTCATCACCGGCCAGACGCGGACAACACGCCAGGGACCGCAGTGTGCCAAACCAGCGTGCCCACTAGCTCCGCCCAACGCTACCGCCACCCATGGTCCACCCCTCAATCAACCCCAGCCCCTGGACCACTCCCCAGCACCGCTGCCCTTTCTCTCTGCGAGCAAGCTAGAGCGCGCCAGAGTGCGATTTTCGCTAGCACGCAGCAAACCACGCCTTGACCCCATGCCGCGCACGCCGCTCCGCCTCGACCCCAGCAACCCACCAAGCACAGACGTGCATCGCCGCGCGACCCACAATCGTCGTGATCACCGTCTAGTATCGCCTCTGTCTCCCAGAGCGCGCGACGCTCCCGACCACAATCCACCGCCCCTAGCATCGCCATTAAGCCATAGAGCACCACCAGGAGGCAAGCCACCGTCCGCCTACGCCGCCCATGCCGATAGCGCCCTTTATCGTCGTCACCGACGAGCTCGCCATCGCCCCCTCGGTCCCCTCCTGGAGCCTATATAAGGAGGCCTTCCCCAGCCTCAATCGCCACACCATTCGACTCCCCTCTCACTCCCAATCCTTCCCCACCTCTCGCCGGAGCAGCTCGAGTAGCAGGCCGCCGGAATTTCACTGGAGGCAGCCGCTGCAGAGGAGGAGACGTTGTCATCGATTCCGTCCACCTTACCCCCTGCCGCTACCTCACCTGAGTCCGCTGTTGCCGTCTAGTTCGATTGCCCGCCTCACCGAACTAGTTGGAGCCCTGGTACGTCCCCAGTAGACCCCCACTGTCCGTTTAGGGTTCGGTCTCGCCGGCGACGAGTCCGTCGTCGACGATGACTGTGAGCCGTTGATCCGCGTTCTAATCGTGTGGCCCAGATCGCTTGATACTTTTTCGGGTTTTAAGTCTCGCTGACAAGCGGGACCAACCTTTCAGCCGCCCTCTGCACCACTGAGCGTCACTAGGCTGGCCTGTTAGCTTTCCCACGCGACCCAGTTAATTCAAATATAGGTTTTTCTATTTAAGTTTAAATTCAATTCTGTCCCTTAGTTAAAAAATCAATTCAGAGAGTTGTGAAAGTCCAAATTGAGTGATTCCAATTTTGTTTGAAAGCTTGAGAGATCTATCCAAGACCATTGGATTTAATTCGTTTAGAGTTAGAGACCTCTCCTCGTAGAAATAACAAGATAGAAGCTTTTGTACATTCAAACATTTTTATAAAATCAACCATAATAGCTTTTGAGTTGATTCCAACTCTCAAAAATCACAATTAACCATACCTATCTGAATATGTATTAATATTAAGGTTTACATGCAGTGACTTTGGACTAGTACCAAAATAATGCTATATAGGCATTTCTAGTCACTTTAAATCATTAAGTATTAAACTTCAACTAATTAAAATGTAATCCAACCTTTAAATCACATTCCCATATGTTAGAATATGTGGTGATGACATGTGTCCACATGATCCCATATTTTAATTGGAGAATATTAAATCTTAGTTAATTTCAATGAGTAGAAATTACTTTTCTCAAATAAAAAGAATGAAGCTAGTTAATTCAACCTTGTGATGCTTGTGATGATAATAGATCATCAAATGTGTGCCTTAGTGTGCTAAGTAGACTAGTTAAGTCCTTAAAGTTTTATCTACCCCAAGTTTTGGCATGCTTTGGGTTATACCACTTTGACTATTACCTACCCCAAGTTTTATCTACAAGCTTTACCTTCTTTACTTTATAAAGTCCTTTACTTGTTTGAAGGTAGCATAAAAAGTATAAAACTTGACCTATCTAGATAACCTTAGATGTCATTCTATGGCATGATATTGATCCTAGCATCCCCTATTAGTGAACACTCTTAACTTAGTAGCTTAGAGCTAAACCAAAACTTGATTCACTTTAGATGGGAATACTTGGTGAAAATGAATTGTGAAAACCTTGGAATGATGAGTCATTCTATTGATATGTTTTGACCTGTGTTGAGAAACACAAATGGTTTATGATGATGAAAATGTTGAGGCATGAGCCTTAGCCCTCTTACAAAACTGATGGTATGGTTCGGATGCGATACCATTCCAATTTTACCGTACAACCACAATAACTGAATTGGGTAAGGCTTAACCAGAAGTTTATATGCATTAGTATTAGTTCCCTCGCGGGAGAGGTTTGAGCTGAGGCTACCTCTCAATGTTTTCCACCTATGCAGTGCCCAAGATGACAGATGGTCATGGTTGGGAGGCCATGCTCATAGGAGAGGTGCTTATACTAGGGTGTGTAAAGGAAAGGTTATGTTTGATTATCTGCATACTAAGTATGATGATTCAGGGTTATCCCTGACAGATGTATCGAATCTTGTGGTGAAAGTGTACCACCTCTGCAGAGTGTCAAACTATTCGAATAGCCGTGTCCGCGGTTATGGATAGTTGGAGTGGCCATACTATTCCGTTGTCAGATGTTTTCAAAATGACTTATGATATAAATGATGAATTTTGACTTGACCACAATAGAGTTGTGATTAGGACACTAGCTTCCCAACTTAAGTGATTCTAGAACTTTATTTTATCTTTCTTTGTTTCTGAACTCAGCTTAGGTTTCAAACTTAACTTTACAAATAAACCTAGAGTTAGCATTTCCCACTAGAACTACCTTACTTGTTAGTGATAGTTTGCGAGTACTTAAAGAGTACTCATGGCTTTTGTCCCTGGCTATTCCTATGGCCAGACTATGAAGGAGACTACCAAGATGAAGGACAACAGGACGGCTATGATAACTAGGACTATCTTCCATTGTCAGCATTGCCTGAGCCACTGAATATGGACCCCGCCGCTACGCCTATTATTTATACTGCTACTTGTTGTATTAAGACTGGATCATGAGATCCTTTATTCATGTAAGACCTTATTATGGTTTGTAATGGATGAGGTATTATGATATCCAATCTGTTATGTCTCGCAAAAATGGTAATCCTGGGATTGCGATGTATGACATAACAGGCATCTGGGATTAAAAATCCGGGTGTTGACAAGTTGGTATCAGAGCCATCCTTACTATAGGACACCCTAGTTAGAATGGATGTCCGAACAAAAACTTAATTTCAAAACCAAAAGTGAGTATTTATGAAAAGCTATTTCCTCTCTTACCCTTGGGAATTCATTCTTTCTCAAAAATTCATGTTCCTCAAATTCTTACATTACTACATAAAATTTGACACACTTGATCACTTCACTAACTTCCTCATCCTAAATCCTTGTAGATGGAGACTCGGTTCAGCAAGTTCTACTAGTTGGACAACAGAGGCCAACTCATCTTCGAGAGGGATCTAGATTCACTATCTGAGCTCTTGAGACGCCCACATCCGGAGTTTCTTGGAGCTCAACTCCCTGGACCCCTAGGAGGAGATTTACAATGGCTAGTCACCGCTGATCTTCGAGGAAGTATAGAATCACCAACGTCCGGGAGAATCCAGTTCTCTATAAGAGAGAACAACTGGCTAGATGGATTAGCCAGGGCAATGCATGAAGCTCTCGCACGGCTGTGTGCTCTGAGTGTCAACCAAATCCAAGGAACCCGCTTTGTTCATTATGCAAGGCGTGACTTCATGGGCATGCCAATGGAGATGCCAAGCCACCCAGAGTTGAAGCGTCAAGTGGAGAACCTTGACTTCCTGCTGTATGACCGCCAAAAGGAATTGGACAATGCTAGGGAGTTTGCCAACCATAACCTTGCCTTTGCCTCCCAGAAGGCCCAGACCTTCTCACTTCTTGTCAAGGACCGTCAGTCTCTTCGCTGCCAACGCGAAAAGAAGGATCGCACCATCGACCGTCTTCGCAAGAAGGTGGCCGACCTCGAGAAGACCATCAAGGAGAAAGAAGCTCAACTTGCAGCAAAGGAGGAAGAAGAGGAAGGTGAAGACATCTGGGGAGATATGGATTCTTACCTCAGCAATGATGATGACTTTCTGGAGGAGGATGCCGTGGACTTCCACACCGACGATGACGACCCCGACTTCTTCGATGATGAGTAGATGCACTAGAGTACTGTCGTAGCATGAGATGTATCGGTCCCAATGTATCGTAGCTTGCAGAATGGTTCTCAAAACCATCTGTTTTCCTTTGATGTGTGGTGTGTGTTTGTATCGTGTGCTTGTTTGAATAAATGAAAAGAAGTTAGTTGCAAAACCTGAGTCAAACTCAAAGTTTTAGCTTTGAAACCCAAACCATGAACCATAGAACTTTCCCTCTTACCCCTTTATCTATCTCAATCTTCAGATGACTCGTGGAAACCCCGGAGGGAGCAGCTCATCGCAGGACCCAATGCTGTAGATTATGCAGATGTTAGTTGCGGACCATGAAGCAAGCAGGGCAGAGCGCCAGGCCAACTTAGCAACACTGCAGCAGATAGCCCAGATGGCCCAAAACAACCAAGGGCATGGAAATCAGGATCACCAAGGATCCAAGCTGAAAAACTTCCAGAATACCAATCTCCCAATCTTTAGTACTTTGGAGAACGCATTAGATGTTGATGACTGGTTGCAGACGATGGAGAACAATTTGGAAGTAGCCAGAGTTGATGACAACGAGAAAGTTCTCTTTGTCACCCACTACTTGGCAGGAGATGCAAGAGCCTGGTGGAACAGCATCCGCTTGATGAACCATGGTCAAGTGATGACATAGGAAGCCTTCAAAATCAATTTTAGCCGCACCCACGTGCCGCAGGGCCTAGTCACCCGAATGAGGGATGCATTCAGAGAGTTAAACAGGGCAGAATGACTGTAGTGGAGTATCGTGACAGATTCCTATCCTTAGCAAGGTATGCACCTGATGAGATCAACATGGAGTCCAAGAAGAAGGAGAGATTCCTGAACGGACTACATGATGAGATGCAGACTGTCCTCGTCAATATCCGCTCCGAGGATCTCGAAGAGCTAGTCGACTCTGTCATTTGGATGGAAGGGGAGATTAACCAGGCAAACGACAACCGCAAACGTCGTATGATGCACCAAGCTTGATCCAACGGTCACCAGAAGTACCGTCCCAACCCGTTTGCAGGGTATGCACCAAGAAACAACCGACCCCCACTGTCTCGCCCAAGCTACCCCAACCGTAGCGGAGGCCATGTGAAGACCGGAGGAAACAACAATAACCCCGGCAACACCAGCAATTTCAACCGTGCACCTCCCAAGAGCAGCAGCAGCAACAACAACAACAACAACAACAACACTGCACCCAGAACTGGAAGCAATGCTATGCCTGTCGCAGCTAAAGACAAGTCCCAGATAACTTGTTTCGAGTGTGCAGTGAAGGGTCACTATTCCAATGAGTGCCCCAAGAAGACTGCCACCACTGTCAATGTGAATGCCCCAGCTCAACAGCAGCGTCGTGTTCAACCAGGAAGAAGATTTGCCCCAGGGAACCCTCACAACTGCAACGGCCGTCTCTTCCACATGAACGCCGAAGAAGCACAAGAAGCGCTAGATGTAGTATTGGGTATGTTTTCTGTCAACTCAGTTTTAGCAAGAGTGTTATTTCATTCTGGAGCATCGCACTCATTTGTCACCGAAGAATTTGCATGCACTAGTAAGATCCACCCAACCAACTTGAAGCATGTCATGATAGTTCAAATCCCCGGTTCAACTACAAAAGCTAGAAAAATTTGCAAAGCTGTGCCTATCAGAATACATGGGATAGATTTTTATGCTAATCTAATAGTAGTTGGAACCAAAGGATTGGAAGTAGTACTAGGTATGGATTGGATGTCAAAGCATAAAGGACTGATAGACTGTGCTAAGAAAGCCATCACCATGAAGTAGAGCATATATCTGAAACCTTACCTCGTCAATTCAAGTGCAACAAGAGTCTAGCCCTACCCACCATAGACCAAGTCAGAGTAGTCTGTGAATACCCCGACGTATTCCTAGATGAATTGCCCGGTATGCCCCCGGATAGGGATATTGAGTTCATTATCGAACTAATCCCCGAAACAGGGCCCATAGCCTAGAGACCCTATAGCATGAACCCCTCAGAGTTAGTATAGTTGAAGAAGCAGTTGGATGCTATGTTGGCAACAGGCTTGATTCAACCAAGCGTTTCACCATGGAGATCGCCAGTATTATTCGTCGACAAGAAAGATGGAGGCAACCGTTTGTGCACAGATTACAGAAAGTTGAATGATGTCACCATCAAAAACAAGTACCCTTTGCCAAAGAAAGAGGATCTATTTGATCAGTTGACTGGTGCCCAAGTGTTCTCAAAGATTGATCTTAGGACTGGTTATCACCAACTTAAGATTCGTGCAATGGATATTCCAAAGACCACCTTTACTACTCTCTATGGTTTATACGAATATACGGTTATGTCTTTCAGATTAACCAATGCTCCTACTTATTTCATGAATCTCATGAATAAGATCTTTATGAATTTCCTAGATAAGTTTGTCGTTGTGTTTATCGACGATATCCTTATCTACTCCAAGTCAGAAGAAGAGCATGAACAACATCTGAGAATCATCCTAGAAACCCTAAGAGAGCATCGGTTATATGCCAAGTTCAGCAAATGTGAGTTTTGGCTGAAAGAAGTAGGATTCCTAGGACATATTGTGTCTGCCGGAGGAGTCTCTGTTGATCCCGCCAAAATTAAAGATGTCGAAGAATGGGAAGCCCCAACCACTCAAACCCAAGTCCGTGCATTTCTCGGATTAGCGGTATATTACCGCAAGTTCGTAGAAGGATTCTCGAGCATCGCCAGACCCATGAACCAATTGTTGAAGAAGGACAAGAAGTTTGAATGGACTAACAAATGTGAAGCCAGTTTCCAAGAACTGAAGAAGAGATTGATTTCAGCCCCAATATTGATCATGCCAGATATCAAGAAGCCATTTGATGTATATTGTGATGCATCCAAGATTGGTCTCGGATGTGTATTGATGCAAGAAGGCAAAGTCATCACTTAATTGTATCGACAACTAAATAAGCATGAGAAGAACTATATGACCCATGATCTTGAGTTAGTAGCCGTAGTTTTGGCATTGAAGACATGGCGTCATTATCTTATGGGAAATCGCTGTGAGATTTACTCCGATCACAAGAGCTTGAAGTATATTTTCACTCAGAAGGAGATGAATATGAGGCAAAGGAGATGGATAGAGTTAATCAAGGATTATGACCTTGACATTCACTATCACCCTGGCAAAGCCAACGTGGTAGCGGATGCTCTTAGCAGATTGCCGTGTAGGCTAAACACCATGATCAAAGAGAAGCAACCAAGTTTGTATGAGGAGTTGGAGCAGTTTAGGATTGAGCTAGTTAGCAAAGGATTCTTAGCTAGCATTGAACTTCAACCCACTTTGATTAGCCAAATCAAGGAAGTTCATAAGGGAAATGAAAGTATCGATGGAATCAAACGTCGTATTGGTACGGGAAAGGTACCTGGATTCACCAAAGACGAAGAAGGAGTTCTGTGGTACAAAGGCCGTACTTTTGTGCCAGCAGATTTAGAGCTGAAGCAAGTTATCATGCAATAAGCTCATGATACTCTTTATTCTATCCACCCTAGAGGAACGAAGATGTATCAAGATTTGAAAGAGCAATTTTGGTGGCACAAGATGAAGAGAGAAATCGGAAGCTACATCACCAAGTGTGACATTTGTCAAAGAGTCAAAGCAGAGCATCAGAGACCCGCAGGACTGTTGCAACCATTACAGATTCCAGAATGGAAATGGGATTCTATCGGAATGGACTTTATCACCAGTTTGCCTACTTCTAGTAGGGGAAATGACTCAATATGGGTCATCGTTGATAGACTGTCCAAGGTCGCTCACTTTATACCTCTCAAGACTAGCTATCAGAGTTCAAAGCTAGTAGAGTTGTACATTGCTAGAATTTTTAGTCTGCATGGAACCCCTAAGACCATAGTATCCGATCGAGGAACCCAATTTACCTTGAGATTTTGGTAGAAAGTCCAAGAAGGATTGGGAACCAAGTTGAACTTTAGCACCGCTTATCACCCGCAAACCGATGGACATGCAGAAAGAGTCAACCAAATCCTAGAGGATATGTTGAGATCTTGTGTGTTAGAGTATGGATCAAAATGGGAAGACTGCCTGCCTTTCGCAGAATTCTCATACAACAATAGTTATCAAGCCAGTCTGCAAATGGCACCATTTGAGTTCCTATACGAAAGAAAGTGTCGCACCCCTTTGAATTGGTCGCAAGTAGGAGAGAGCCAGATTTTTGGACCTGTCATTGTCCGAGAAGCTAAAGAGAAAGTTCACAAGGTTCGTGAGCACCTCAAGACCGCCCAATCTAGGCAGAAGAGTTATGCTGACAAGAGAAGGAGAGACCTGACTTTCAATGTCAGAGATTTTGTATATCTCAAGGTTTTTCCATTGAAGGGAACACAACGCTTTAGTCTGAAAGGAAAGTTAGCCCCCAGATATATCGGACCCTTCAAGATTCTGAATCGTCGAGGAGAAGTATCGTATCAACTGGAACTGCCAAAAGAGATGTCAGCCATCCACAATGTGTTCCATATCTCGTTACTTCGCAAATGCTTAGAAGTGCCGGAGAAGACCGAAGTTTTCAAGAACATTGATCACCGAGCTGTTGATATCAACAAGGACCTGACATATCGTGAAGTGCCCATCCGTATCTTGGAAGAAGCTTACAGAACCACCAGGACCAGGAGTATCAAATTTCTCAAGATTCAATGGAGCAACCATACCGAAGAAGAATCCACTTGGGAGTGAGAAGATTACATTAGGACAGAGTCCCCAGATCTCTTTAGTTCCTAGTTTTTCTTTCATAAATCTCGGGACGAGATTTTGTTTAAGGGGGGAAGGTTTGTAACATCCCAAAACTCTAATCCAAGGTTATTAAGATCCAAATCATTAAATTTAGAGTTAACAAAAAACTTTTTCATTTAAAAATAATTAAGCATTCATATGTGTGTGCATTTAATTTAGGAGTTGTTTTAAATTTCCATGTTTGAGTGATCCATTGGTTGTAAAATGATTCTAAGGTGAATTAAACATCATCTTGATCATTCCCAAACAAATCACAAAGAAAAACAAATCAAAAAGAATAAAATAAGCAAATGGTCACTTTTGCCATTATAATCACCTAGCCTACTTTGGCTATTCCTAGAACTCAAATCTTAACAGAAACAATTGTGGTTCTTTGCACCCCTTACTAGTACAAGCAGTGATGTACCAAGGCCCACTTTGTTTCATCCCAAAAACTTTCAAACACTGAATTTAAATGACAATTGAAAATTGAATGTAGTTCATATGTATAGATCAAACTTATTCAAAAACCAAACAAATGAACTCCATTTCAAAAACCCAAGCACACCTAGAAGCTTAAGCATAAGTTACATCACTCCACCAAAAATCAGCTCAAAATTCAAATATTTTGTTCTTGCGGCCATTTGATCGAACAGGTGGTAGACATAGATCAAACTGCCTATTACTGTTTCTAGTTAAGCCATTGTCCCCCTTTGCACCCTCTCTACTCTCCTCTGTCCCCCCTGAGTCCAACCAAGTCCCCAACCCGCTTCCCCCTTAGCCACAGCACCAGTGCAGCGCCACCCGTTTGAGGTCATCGCCGGCCAAACGCGGACAGCACACCTCAGGGACCACGCCGTGCCAAACCAGCGTGCCCACTAGCTCCGCCCAACCCTATCGCCGCCCATGGTCCACCCCTCAATCAACCCCAGCCCCTGGACCACTCCCCAGCACCGCCGCCCATTCTCTCTGCGAGCAAGCCAGAGCGCGTCAGAGCGCGCTAGAGCGCGATTGCCGCCAGCACGCAGCAGACCACGCCTTGACCCCATGCCACGCACGCCGCTCCGCCTCGACCCAGCAACCCACCAGACACAGCCGTGCATCGCCATGTGACCCACAGTCGCAGTGATCACCGTCGAGCACTGCCTTTGTCTCCCAGAGCGCGTGACGCTCCCGACCACAATCCACCACCCCTAGCATCGCCATTAAGCCATAGAGCACCGCAAGGAGGCAAGCCACCGTCCACCTATGCCGCCCATGCCGATAGCGCCCTCTATCGTCGTCACCGACGAGCTTGTTGTTGCCCCCTCGGTCCCCTCCTCGAGCCTATATAAGGAGGCCTTCCCCAGCCTCAATCGCCACACCATTCGACTCCCCTATCACTCCCAGTCCTTCCCCACCTCTCGTTGGAGCAGCTCGAGCAGCAGGTTGCCGGAATTTCACCGGAGGCAGCCGCTGCAGAGGAGGAGACGTTGTCGTCGATTCCGTCCACCTCAGCCCCTGCCGCTACCTCGCCTGAGTCCGCCATCGACGTCCAGTTCGATCGCCCGCCTCACCACCCTAGCTGGAGCCCTGGTACGTCCCCAGTAGACCCCACCGTCCGTTTAGGGTTCGGTCTCGCCGGTGATGAGTCCATCGTCGACGACGACTATGAGCCGTTGATCCACGTTCTAATCGTGTGGCCCAGATCGCTTGATACCGTTTCGGGTTTTAAGTCTCGCTGACAAGCGGGACCAACCTGTCAGCCGGCCTCTGCACCGCTGAGCGTCACTGGGCCGGCCCGTTAGCTTTCCCGTGCGACCCAGTTAATTCAAATATAGGTTTTTCTATTTAAGTTTAAATTCAATTCTGTCCCTTAGTTCAAAAATCAATTCAGAGAGTTGTGCAAGTCCAAATTGAGTGATTCCAATTTTCTTGGAAAGCTTCTGGAGAGATCGATCCAAGCCCGTTGGATTTAATTCATTTAGAGTTAGAGATCTCTCCTAGTAAAAATAACAAGACAGAAGCTTTTGCACATTCAAACATTTTTATAAAATCAACCATAATAGCTTTTGAGTTGATTCCAACTCTCAAAAATCACAATTAACCATACCTATATGAATATGTAATAATATTAAGGTTTACATGCAGTGACTTTGGACTAGTACCAAAATAATGCTATATAGGCATTTCTAGTCACTTTAAATCATTAAGTATTAACCTTAAACTTATTAAAATGTGATACAACCTTTAAATCACATTCCCATATGTTAGAATATGTGGTGATCACATGTGTCCACATGATCCCATATTTTAATTGGAGAATATCAAATCTTAGTTTATTTCAATGAGTAGAAATTACTTTTCTCAAATAAAAAGAATGAAGCTAGTTAATTCAACCTTGTGATGCTTGTGACGACAATTGATGAGGGTTTAATTCATCAATGCCCATTGTTATGGACTTGGGTTTTGGAGAAGGAGGGAGCGATGGAGACATCTATCGGCTAGCAAACAAGCACACAGGGGACTCGAATATTTACCTAGGTTCAGGCCTCGTAGAGGTCCCTACTCCTACTTGTCTGCTCATGGAATTATTAAAGGAATCGAGGATTACAAGGGTGCGCAGATGCAATCTGGCGAGGGTTGTGGAAACTAGGGTTGCGTGTGTCCTCCTCGCCGCCCCTCCTAGCCTTTATATAGAGAGGATAGGTCTCGGGTAGCAGGTCGAGTCGGTTACATGTTAGGGTTTTCCCCTTTTAACTTTCTATCTTTAGCTTCTTCTTGTTCTTCAAGAAATCGAGAGTCCGTAGGTTACTCGAGTTCTTCATTTAGGCCTTGGCGACACCGTGGGCCTCTATGTATTCATGCCGTATATACTAAGCTCAAGTACCTGTAGGGTATACCCATGTCAATAATAGATCATCAAATGTGTGCCTTAGTGTGCTAAGTAGACTAGTTAAATATTGTTTGGTGATTGTGTATCCCGTATGTATTTATAGACGATAGTACCGACCAAGCTTTCGAGGAGGAGGAGTTCTATCAAGAGGAGGAGGAAGAAAACTTCAACCACTGCACCTACCAAGGCAAGCTAACACTTGCAAGTATTATACTAGCAAGCCATCATTAACAATGCAAGCTAACCCTTGCAAGTTAGATAACCTAAGCAAGATGCATTAGGCATGCTTTGGGTTATACCACTCTGACTATTACCTACCGCAAGTTTTATCTACAAGCTTTACCTTCTTTACTTTATTAAAGTCCTTTACTTGTTTGAAGGTAGCATAAAAAGTATAAAACTGGACCTATCTAGATAACCTTAGATGTCATTCTATGGCATGAGATTGATATTAGCATCCCCTATTAGTGAACACTCTCAACTTAGTAGCTTAGAGCTAAACCAAAACTTGATTCACTTTAGATGGGAATACTTGGTGAAAATGAATTGTGAAAACCTTGGAATGATGAGTCATTCTATTGATATGTTTTGACCTGTGTTGAGAAACACAAATGGTTTATGATGATGAAAATGTTGAGGCATGAGCCTTAGCCCTCTCACAAAACTGATGGTTGGGTTCGGATGCGATACCATTCTAATTTTACCGTACAACCACAATACCTGAATTGGGTAAGGCTTAACCGGAAGTTTATATGCATTAGTATTAGTTCCCTCACGGGAGAGGTTTGAGCTGAGGCTACCTCTCAATGTTGTCCACCTATGCAGTGCCCAAGATGACAGATGGTCATGGTTGGGAGGCCATGCTCATAGGAGAGGTGCTTATACTAGGGTGTGTAAAGGAAAGGTTATGATTCATTATCTGCATACTAAGTATGATGATTCAGGGTTATCCCTGATAGATGTATCGAATCTTGTGGTGAAAGTGTACCACCTCTGTAGAGTGTCAAACTATTCGAATAGCCGCGTCCACGGTTATGGACAATTGGAGTGGCCATATTGTTGTCAGATGTTTTCAAAATGACTTATGATATAAATGATGAATTTTGACTTGACCACAACAAAGTTATGATTAGGACACTAGCTTCCCAACTTAAGTGATTCCAAAACTTTATTTTATCTTTCTTTGTTTCTGAATTCAGCTTAGGTTTCAAACTTAACTTTACAAATAAACCTAGAGTTAGCATTTCCCACTAGAACTACCTTACTTGTTAGTGATAGTTTGTGAGTACTTAAAGAGTACTCATGGCTTTTGTCCCTGGCTATTCCTATGGCCAGACTATGAAGGAGACTACCGAGATGAAGGACAGTAGGACGGCTATGATAACTAGGACTATCTTCCATCGTCAGCATTGCATGTGCCACTGAAGATGGACCCCGCCGCTACGCCTATTATTTATTCTGCTACTTGTTGTATTAAGACTGGATCATGAGATCCTTTATTCATGTAAGACCTTATTATGGTTTGTAATGGATGAGGTACTGTGATATCCAATCTGTTATGACTTGCAAAAATGGTAATCCTGGGATTGTGATGTATGACATAACAGGCATTTGGGATTAAAAATCTGGGTGTTGACAGAGGGGAAATCTGCAGGCTTAGCTGGAATCTTAGCCTCGATGACATAAGTTAACTTGTAGGGGACTAGGAGGATCCTAAGATTGCGGAACCATGCATTGAAGTTGGTTCCATCAGTTTTTAGCTTGTTCTTCTCGAGGAAAGTGCTAAGGTTGAAGGTGGGTGGGTGAGACATCTACAATGGATTTGCAATGTGTTTATACCATGTTCATAATAATGATTTCAAGTTTTAATTCATGTTCCTAAACTAAAACAAAAGCACTCCCACTCAAACAAACACCCCTCTATTCGTTTCAGTGATCACATGATCCCAATCTGCTACACCACCCCCGATCATCATGGCCGGCAATGCAGTTTCAAAGGTGGACATTCCCCAATGTCGATCACATCAATCATGTGATTTATGCTCGACCTTTCGGTCTCCTGTATTCTGAGGCCATGTCTACACATGCTAGGCTTTCCAGTTCTAACTTGTGTGTATCCACAGTGCCACATGGCTTACATCCACCGTATGTGAACGCAGATATGTCTGACACCCTGATACGTCCATCTTGCATCACTATTCTATGTCATAATTCACTGTTATTCATTGATATATTTCGTATTGAGTGGTGATACTTATGTTATTTCATCTGTTTTTGCATGGTTGATGACTTTTGGAGCATGGACCGTTGTAGTCAGGATTCTGATGGAAAAGGTGCTGTTTGGAGGCAAAATTCGCGAAGATCAGAAAATCCGGGAAAATATACGGAAAATACTATTTTTCCAGAAGACAAAGGAAGCCATAAGGGGGGCTAGAGATGGGCCACAAGGGGCCCACACCACCCCTTGGCACGGGCCAGCCTAGGCTGCACCACCAGGTGGTGTGGCTGCCCTAGTCCACCCCTGGCACTCCCATCTGGCATATATTATCCTCCCGAAACCCTAAGACTCGGGGAGCAACCACAGAAAGATTCTGTCGCCTCTGTGGGGCGGAAAATACTGAGAGAGAAAGATCTCTCTGGCAGACAGATTTCTGCCGGGGGAATTCCTTCCTAGAGAGGGGAGATCGTCGCCATCAACACCATCATCAAGCTGGACTACATTGGGATCATCATCATCATCACCACCACCATCATCACCATCAGCACCCTCATCACCATCTCCATATTGGTGTAACCATTGAATTATTGTTTATGTTCAGATTTTTATACATCATTATTCCATCTCTGATCATGATCCATATGATGTCTTGTGAGTAGTTCGTCTTGTGAGAAGTCATGTTGTTAGTAGTGGAGTTGTGTTGAGAAAGATTCAATAGTTTGATATTGAAGTTGTGGTGTACTTCTTCTAGTGGTGTCATGTGAACGTCGACTACATGACACTTCACCTATATGGGCCTAGGGGAATGCATTGTGTATTTGGCTACTAATCATAGGGGTGGCCGGAGTGACAAAAACCTGAACCCCCGTTAGGACACCATTGCACAAGGGACGTAAGGGTCTTAGAGTTTAAAGCTGTGGTTAGGTTTCTACCTTAATTACTTTCTTGTACTTACGGATGTTTGCAAGGGGTATAATCACAAGTATGTATTAGTCCTAGGAAGGTCGGTACATTAGCACAGGTTCACCCACACAACACTTAGCAAGCTAAAGAAGATTAATCAACTATATGAAGCGAAAGCACTTGACAGTCTTCCCATGTGACCTCGAGAATGCTTGTTCATCTTAAGTAACACAACTGGCTTGTCCTTTGCTGCATAAAGGATTTGGCCACTTGCTGCATTTATTCCTACTGTCTTTTATTTACTCGTACTTTGTTTACTTTCTTTATCAAAAACCCTTGAAAATCCGTTTGCTAAGTATTTGCAGAGAATTCCTGATCCATACCACTAGCCAGCACCTTCTGCTCCTTGTTGGGTTCGACACTCTTACTTATCAAAAATACTGCGATACACCCCCTATACTTGTGGGTCATCACACCCGATCGTCATGGCCTGCCTCATAACGGAGAACTTTTTTGGTGGTGCACACACAAGGGAAATACTAAGACTGGAATTTTGTGAAGGATTGTCCTATTATGTTACCGTCGTATATACTAGCATAACAAGATGCACACAAAGATACTTCATAAAGTAAAGTGTCATGACATGGTTGCAGCATCTTGATTACCATCGAGAGCTCCAATGGAAGTTTCACAAATTGTCATTGCCATGTCATAACGCTAGCCCCTATGAAAATCAAAGATAGACTCCTCTATATTATCTATTGCATGTTTTACACGGCTTTAGGTCTTTCGCGGTAGAACCCCTTCCCACCTACGAACGTAGAGCCACAACATGGATTCAATGATTGCCGTTTTACTTCCCTTTTCAGGGCCCTCAAATGTCGATGCCATATCAACTACCATAGAGAGACATACACCCCCCTAAGCCACTTAATCTATGGACCAGTCTTATGAATCACCACGTGAGGTCAGTTGGGGGCCGCTTCATCAAACAGTGTCGTGATATAAACAAGAACATAAAAGAGGGTAGCAACTAGAGAATCAGTGCCCACATATTGCTATTGTGTTCTATCCGTACGGCATGTCTACCCATAGACCTGCTCTGATACCACTGTAGGGTTCTGTAGCAGAAAACAAAAAAATTCTATCTACACGAACACTAATATCAGGATCTATACTATGTAGACATAAGTAACGGAGAAGTAAAATGGTATTCATACCCTTGAAGACCGAGGCATGCCTTACGCAGGAAGGCGTATGTTGACGAAGCCGAGCAGCTCCAAGCACCCCAAGTGTGGTGCCTCCGAAGTACTACACACGCTCGTTGTAAGCGGTGTCTCCCGGGCTCCGATCCAGCCGAGCAACAGAAGAAGAAGATGCCGGACCGAAGATCACACGATGGAAGTGTGAAGGTGGAGAACTCAAATACCTCGAAGTACTCCCCAATATTACAAAGAAGTCCTCAAAGGAAAATGAGAGAATTGGATGCTTCCAAAGGGGAGGGGGAGACCCCAATATATAGTAGGAGGCGGTGCACCACCTAGGGGTCAGTCAGTGTGGGACTAATGCCCACACCCGTCGGCCACCTAGGGGCAGCCGCCGGCCCTAGGTGGGCCCCACTTGGTGGCCCTCTAAGCCTTGGCTGGCTGGCCCCCTCTCCCTAGGCTACTTGCCTCTTGGCCCTCCCCTTCGGGTGAGGCTCATTAGCATTGGGCTGCCTTTAATTATAAAATAAAATATATATTTAATATTAATTCTCCAATTAACATTCAAATACACATATTATTATATTCCTTCACTCCAGAACTCCTTCCGGACCCCCTCCGATCACCATCGAATGTTACCCGGCACTATTCTGGTTTCTCTCTCTCTCTATTTCTCCTACGATACCTCATTTATCCCTAAGCGCCCCCACCCTTAAGTGTGACATCCTTCGGTTCGTGAAAACTCCAGACATGATTGAGAATCGCCTCATATCAATGATCATCAGCGGGACCTGGATGCCAATGATGACCCCGTGCATTCCACGAATCTTATCGCTCAAACCGTGAATAGTCGTTTCCCGCTCCCTTTGCCACTTGATACCTAGTTCATCTGAGACTTTATCTTTGGTATCTCCATACCTTAGTTCGATCTCGTTATCGATGAACTTGTTTACTCGTTCCCATGTCGTTGCATTTCGTTACCCAGTCACACACTTGCAAGCTTTGTTAATGCAACGTCACCGAGATGGCCACATATGTATTTATCTGTTACATGGACTGGCAAATCCTGGTCTTGATATGTACTCCTCTATGCACCCCTTTGAGAAACCCGAGTGGCACCTTTTTGATTACCCAGTCATGGTATGATACTTGATAACCATCTAAGCTCCCTCCAGAACGATGATTTACATTATCTCACAGTCTAAGGATCAGGTTGCGAGGTTTCATGCGTTTACATCAATGGTGAACTTTGTAACTAGATCTCATTGAGATACAACTATCGGATATTTGTCTATCACGCCATTCAACCAATGACGTGACTTCATTGTCAATTGGCATAAATGCCCATGATCTTGAAACCCAGATCATCCTCATGACCAATGAACTAGTTCGCTAGAGGTAACTAGAGACACGGTTTGGTTACATACCACACGTGTATTAATGTTTCGTATTAATATAGTTATAGCACAATATGAAACGTATTATGAACATATAGGAGATATATCAAACAATACACTTTATTATTTTCCTCTAGGACATAACTCCTTCAAATTTTACCCATACCCGTACCCGCGGTTATAAAACTTTACCATACCCATACCCGCCAGGTACCCATACCATTGGATACCTGGCGGGTAAATCCAATAGTACACAAGTTATGCAAAATTTTACGTTCATCATAACATATTTGAAAAAATATAATTATCTCTACTTAATAATAGGTAATCAAGTACATGGAAGTATCAAAGTTTAGAATTCGCAATCGCATACTTGTCCCTAGGCTTCTTGGCCCCACAAGTTGAAAATCTATAGATAAGTTTGGCATGTCAGTTTAAATAGGCAGTGAATATGTATACCCATGGGTACAAGTCTACACCGATGCCCGCACCCATAACTTAACGGGTAGGGTATGCGTATTACCTATGGGTATGATAGTGTTTCCATACACTTCCCATATGGATACGGATACCCGTACCCGTTGCTAAAATTGTCATCCTTACATAGGAGCGGAAACAGACGCCACCGCCGCCACACCACATGACGCGACTAGAAGGAGCCCCACCGTCGTCATGTGTGCGGGCTTGCCGGGCAACACCTCCGGCGGTAGAGGAGGGAGGGAGGGCTGTGGGGGGAGGTCTCGGCCATGGCAGGGGCTGGTGGTGTCGGGGGACGGTTGCTTGTCATGGCTATGTAGAGTGGTAGATGAAGATTGACAGATATAGATGGTCACATGCGCATTATCCCATGCTCTTTTGTGACTCGACATTCTAGTGACCCGCCTTCCTTTGGTCAAATCAACTATGTGCAGTTTTCTAAGAATGGAATTTAGGTAATCCTCTTTTTGTGAAGAGATTGCACACACGTCCGAGGAGATCCGGAAACCTGTTGGTACATGATTTAAAGGTTCATTTCAATACATTATGAGAAAATTTTATGGTCCAGCCTCCATGCATGGCCGAAAGCTTCTTTTGGACATGTAGGCTTAAGGTTTCTTTGATTTGCAAGATTTTTTCTTTGCACCAAACTTAGTTTGATTCACGACAAAAAAACAAAGGGGATTCTTTGTAAGATATTTGACTTGGTAGAAAAATCATATAATGCAAAGGTATCCTTAGGACAAAATTCTACTCCCTCCATTCCATAATAAGTGTCCGTGATTTAGTGCAACTTTGTACTAAATCTTTTTTTCAAGGATACATCGGGGGATACATATCTTTTTCATAGAAGGAGCACCGAGATGCCAAGTTTTACAACGCATTGTGACACTGACGCCCGAGCCCAGCGCTTTGTGGCACACACACCCTAACCAACTACTCGTGGCATCCCCACGTATCTACATGTCCTAGACAGTCGCAGAAGAGCCTCGCAGTTCTCCACATGCTTGCCTCGATGGAAATCTTCTAGAGGACCACTATAGGAGATGGAGTGGCCCCTTCGAAGACGGCATCGCTCTGGTGATGCCAGAGCGTCCAACAGACCAAGGAAACTCCCGTCTAGAGATCACGCTCGCGGACTTTGCCGACACGCATGTCTTGAAGGCATGTGACGAGCTTTGTACAGTGCTCCGGCATCCACTAACTCTTGCCCCACCATTCCATGTAGGCCATCCACACTTCGCGAGCTAAGACGCATCCCATCAGGAGATGGTCGATAGTCTATCCACACTGTTCGTAGAAGGGGCACGCCGCCGGGTTGCAGCATGCACCAACTCAACATGTCAGCGGTCCAACAGTTGTTCCTCACAGCTAGCCAAAGAGTGACCTTGCAGCTAGCGGGATCTCGGCAGCGCCAGATCTACAGAGCTCCCGCCATCGAGGTTTGTCCCGTGAACAAGGCATGATAACAGGACTTAGTAGTGTAGGAGTTGCTCAGGTCCCAGTTCCATTTGAAGACATCATGCATCCCCTCTATCAAGGTGATCTCCTCAAGCTGATATGCAACTTCAAGGAGTTCTCTAATGGCCGCAGCATCCAGGTTAGGGGAACATAGTGCAGCCAGCCCCCGGCTAGACCCTCGCGCACTCGACACGCTGAGATTGTGCTCTCTTAGAACTGACGCAAAGAGGTTTGGCGCGGCCTCTCGGATACGTCCACACGTCATCCACTTATTTGTCCATAAAAAGTAGTGGCTCCATCCCCAAGCACCAAGAACACTGTTGTGTCGAAGAGCTACTTTGCTAGCTTTGGTACTCGAATGTGAAGATCAGGCCACGACTTGTCCACCTATACTCTCTTAAACCATAGCCATCTGGCCCTCAGCGCGACGTTCATAAGGTGCAGGTTGGGAAGGCCAAGACATCCCAACTCTTTGGCCATGCACACCATGTCCCATGCAACTAGGCAGTGTCCACCATGTACATATTTCCTCCCCTTCCAGAGGAACCCGTGTATGATCTTCTCAATGGCGATGGTGATGTCTATAGGAATGCCAAGGGATATCATAGCAAAAATCGGGATGACTGAAAGTGTTGTATTTATGGGCTCAAGCCACTACCTCTTTTGAGTATTGAGGCTTTCCATGATGGCAGTTAGGTGGCCACCATATCGACCAGAGATTAGAGTTACATTGTAGATGGCTTCCACAAGGAGAGCGGCAATCCCAGGTAATGGACCGGAAATTGCATGATGGGGCAGCACAACTCCCGGAAACTAGGTTCATGTCCTTGTCTGAACACCTGATCAGGTTAACCGAGCACTTACCAAAATTGGTTTGGAGACTCGATGCCACTCTGAAGTCCTCAATGATCCTAGAGATCACCTACAAATGCACCATTGGCGGTCTCAGGAAAGTGAACACGTCATCTGCTAGTTTGAGGTGCGGTGCTGAAGGCCTATTGCCACAAGCCTAGTGAGAAGCCCTTGACTCTCTCATTTACAATCATCAGATGAAAAACCTCCATGATCAGGATGAATTGTTGTGGGGAGAGCGGGTCCCCATGTTGAAGTCCATGTCTATTTGCCACCTTCGCACCTAGGCAACCATTCATCAGGAGGTGCGTGGTGGCCATGGAGAGTAGCGCGCAGATGCACGCTAGGAGACGCTCCCCAAATCCCAAATCTCTTAGGACTTCCAACAAGAAATCCCAATCCACTGTGTTAGAAGCCTTGGTGATGTCTAGTTTGAGGAGCAGTGCTAGGGTTTTGATGGTGTGAAGTTTGCGAGCCATCCCTTGCACCATCATGAAGTTATCATGTCGGCATCATGCACGCATGAACGCACTCTATTGCACCCCCACCATTTCTAGGAGTATCGGGCCACCCGGTTCGTGATCACCTTGGCTACCCACTTCGCGATCCCATGAATTAGGTCGATCGAGTGGTGTCAGGAGCCTTTTATTGATGCTATTGATCAGTAGTCCATTGGCATTTTCCACCTGGACTTTGGTTTGCGGGTGGGCAACCAATGCATAGGTCACTTGTATGACCATCTCCTTGCAGAATTCTTTGAATTCTCTAGAAGTGAAGTTTGATCCATTATCGGTAATGATGATATGAGGCACCCCGAAGAAGAAAACTATTGACTTGATGAAGTTCACAACCGAAGTATAATCTTGGCTAGTGACAGGCATTGCCTCGATCCACTTGGTAAATTTGTCGACTGCAACAAGTAGAAAGACGTGTCCTCCAGGAGATAACTTGTGGAGTTTGCCCACCATATCGAGTCCCCATTGAGCGAACGACCAAGCCAAAGGTATGGGGGCCTATTCCTTCGTGGGATCATTTGGTTTTATGGCAAATCTTTGTCATGCTTCACATGTGCTCACTATATCCTTCACGTCCTCGACCGGGGTAAGCCAGTAGAATCATGCCCAGAAGGCATTGGCTGTTATTGCTCGGCTGCTAGCGTGGTGTCCACATATCCCTTTGTGGATGTTCTTGAGGATTATATTCCCTTCCTCAGGTGTCATGTATCATAGAGCACACCCGAGATACTCCTTTTGTAGAGTTCTCCCTTTATTACTCGGAAGGCCCTAGATCGGCGGGTGTTGCACCATGCTTCGACTATATCTTCCGGTAGTTCTACGTTTACCATGTAGGCTAGCTACGACTACATCCACGTGGTTTCTATCATCATGACGTCTTTGGGTTCTTCCTTGTCTTCTAGAGAAAGCGTCTTGGGTTCGAGTGATGGTATACCCCCGTGTTAATATGTGTTTTGCCCCCTTGCGTGCCTTTGGTTCCGCGAATTCAGTGGCTTTTTTACCTCGATGGAGTGCTCACTGATTTCCTCCTAGAAAAATCCCGGGTGGTACGGGTAGGCAGAGGGACCCAATTTTTGCGAGGTTGTTGGCTCCATTGTTGTTTGCTCTGCTAATGTGGGAGAACTTGCATCCGTCTAAATAACCCTCCATGATGTTGTACATGTCGTTCTATGCAATCATGTTGTCACTGATGACGTCGCACATTTTTATTACTTGTTGTGCGACGAGGTTTGAATCTCCAAAGACTTTGAGGTGAGTTGTACCTAGGGATTTTTCCATATGCATACTGTGCAACATGGACTCATATTCAGCTCCATTGTTTGAGTGTGTTCGGGAAGCTCATCCAAAGTATGTAGCACACATTTTGTCTCCTTTGGGGTGATATTAGTATGACACCAGTGCCTGCTCCTTCAGTTCTTTTGGATCCTTCAAAGTACATGGTTCACACACTCGACAAATCTGGGGGACCCGCGCTTTTGAGTTCCATCCACTCCGTGATGAAGTCAGGTAGGACCTGAGACTTTACTGTTTTTCTCTTCACGTACGTGATGGCTCGAGGAGATAGCTCGATGCCTAGAGAGAGACACGCCCCATGGCTTCGGGGTTATTAAGGATGTTGGCGTTGACCACCACTATCGGATTCTCAGAGAAGTAGTGGTGCAATTTTCACGCCATCATGAAGACACCATATGCAAGCTTTTGATAATTCAGGTACCTTTGTTTGGACGGAGATAGCACCTCACTGAGGTAGTAGACCAGCCACTGGACACCGTGGATTTTTCCTTCTTCGGGTCGTTCGATGACCAGTACTATGCTAACCACCTGGTTGGTGGCGGCGATGTACAACACTAGTGGTTCATTTTCCCTCAGTGACACCAAAACAGGCAATGTCGAGAGTGTTTTCTTGAGGTTTTGAAAGGCTCATTGGGGTTTGTCGGTCCACTCGAAGGTGTCCGACTTATTTAGTAATGCGTAAAATGGCAGTGCCTTTTTCCTAGCCGAGTGATGAATCGGCTTAGTGCCACCACACGCCTAGCTAGCTGCTAGACACCTCGTAGATTCGTTGCTTTCTACATCGTTAGGATCGCTTGTATTTTATCGGGGTTTGCTTTGGTTCCCCTGGCTGACACAAGGTACCCAAGGAGTTGCCCAGTAGGGACTCCAAAGGAGCACTTTGTTGGATTGAGTTTGATGCAGTACTTTTCAAGATTATCAAATGTTTCACGAAGATCATCAATAAATGTCGATTCTTGCCTTGTTGTGATTATGATGTCGTTGATGTAGACTTGTGTAAAGACCTAAACCTGGCTTGGTTCGAATCCCTATGATTACAGTGCTAGTCCCTGGATCGAATAGCTAGCACCCACAGTTTAAGATGTAATATCAAGATACAAAGGTCATATTACATCGCATGATCCAGAATATGAATACTTTATTACAAACTCATAGCCATAGGCTATCTTATTACAAAGCAGCAGAATACAAGTAAAGCATGGAGTCCTTCATCTTCATGTGCCACAGGCAAACATGTTGGGTGTAGACTCATAACCTCTATCATCAATCCATACTCATCAATAGAATAACCTGCAACATGATAGGTTGCAGCCACAAAAGGGTCAATACTTTGAATGTATTGGCAGGTGTCACTAGTTTGTGAATATAAGTTGGACTATCACTACATGCATATTTGGCTAAGTAGATCTTAGGCTCATTTGCAGAATGCAATATGGTTTTATCCTATGTTTGCAAAAATAGTTTTGATCTTTCAACAACTTTCTGAACTTCTTGGCAAACTCCAAGTGCTTCCACTCTCTTGTTGTCACCATCAAGTTTTACTTTGAGAAATTGGAATGTCGAGATCTTCCATAGCTTCAAGCCTTAGTTGCTCAGATTTTTCCATAACCGGGGACACGGCTCAGTACTTAAAATTTAATCTTCTGCAGAAGTAGTACACTTTACCCACAAGACACAATCTCGTCTTGACGCCACCAGTGGCCGCTGGATTAGTACTCACCAAGATGGAGTACCGGCAGATCGAGAATGTGACAAAGTCTTTCCATAGAAGTCCTCCCAATACATAATGCCAGTACATCTACCAGGCACCAATGCAAGGATAAACCTCCAATGCATAATTCTAGTTAACCTGAAGAGGTACCAATGCATGGGTCTCCCACTATGTAATTGACTAGGCCAGAGCCCATTTGGCATGTGGCTGTACACGAAAGCCACTATACGAGAAACATGTTCAATCTCTAAGTTCCTGGGTGGTATTCTCCTAGTGAACACACGAAAGAGAATAGCCATAGACATGGTTCCCTTCGTTGCCACCTTATTCTCAACTGAGTATCCACATTCCACCCAGGTGATTCATTGAGTACTTGTTTTATTATATAAAACATATATTTTTCCAACACTTCATATAATCACAATATGGTATAAGCCACCCTGAATCTATAGCAGGGCTAAGCATACTACAACTACAGTATTTCCACTAAGGAGGATATAAAGGATATCCTAAATAGGACATAGCATAGCATAGTATCATAGTAATCCTATCATGCATACTACAAAAATCCACTAACTGTAATGAAAATAGTAGGACATGGATGATAATGTCACTTGCCTTAGTAGTTGGTGGTGTTGGTACACTCTTGGAAGTAACACACTTGACAATCCACACGATCTATCAAACAAAACAACCAAAACAAAACATGCACAAGATCAACACTAGTGGCAATACAAAAATCATGCAAAATATGCAAGCATGCAAGATGGCAATTTTTTTTGTACAAATTGTTATAACAAAGGTTTTGAACATTACTAAGTGTTTTATGAACATTTTATAATTGCAAGATTACAAATGCAACCATTTGTGCAATTGTAACAATTAGCAATATTTTCTAGCATTTGGAAAGGCCAAACTCGCGAAATAATTTCCATGCTATTAGGTATAGTCAACCAAATTTATATTTTGGTCTCACTGGACAGAGGGTTCAATTTGCAATCCATAGCAAAAAGATTCACCCAAAAATAATTTACAAAACAATTTTTATGGTTAAAATACTCCTAAAAAGGTTCTGCCTAAAAATTCTATTTTACAGGAGCTAAAGGATTTGTGGATCCATAGACACCAAATTTTTCTGAATCCATAGCAAAAAGCTCTCATTTTTCTGAATCCATAGACACCAAATTTGCATTTTTCTGATTTGTGGATCAAAAGTTATTGAATTTCTAAGTTTAATACAAAATCTGCCTATTTTCTAATTTAAATAGACGCTCAGGCCTATGTGGCGTGTTCTTATTGGCTCGTACCGGTTCGAGCGGATCGGCAACGTGGGCCGTTGGATTTTAAGTGGCAACGGGCGATCCAGATTAGCCCGTACCGCTTCGGCTAAGGATCTAATCATGGCCGCTAGGACGGATCGGACGGCGCTCAGCGCGTCGACCACGGACTGGTGGCGTTGATGACGGTGCACGGCGGCGGCGCGTCGGGTGGGTGGCGCTCCGGTGGTTCTAGAGGGGTAGGGGAAACGGCGATCTTACCGGCGGGTTCTGGCGGTCTCGGTTGTCTCGATGGTGGTCGTCGTGGAGGGAGGGGCACTCAGATTCACCCGGGATTCCTCGCCGGAGTTCTGCCGACAGCGGAGCACGCGTCTCCGAGACGGTGTCGTCGTCCTGGGGCTCGATCAGACAAGGCCAATGGACAGCGAGGTGTGCCCGGTCGTGTAGAAGTTGGTTGTGGCCAAAAGAGGGCGGCGGGAACCTGCGTCTCGCCGGAAATCGCCGGTGAACGGCGGCGGCACAGGGTGACGCCGGTGGTGACCGTGGCGATGACCTGGGGCACAAAAAAATCGAGAAACGGGATTAATCGGTGCGCCAGAGCATGGAGAAGCTAACAGGACAGAGGGGAGGGCGTGGGGCAGTGAGTTCTCGCCGGAATCCTCGTCGGAGCTCGTCGGTGGCCGCGGTGGTTCAAGCTCGATTCCGAGCAGCCTAGTGGCTCTCAGGTGGCGGTGTCTGAGGGGAAAACGAAGAGGAGGAGGTGGGGATTAAGAGGCCGTGGTCGGAGTGGAGTTTAATTCACGGAAACGCTCGGGATCGAGCCGATTTGGAAACGGCAGTGGACGGGAGGGGGTGTTCGTCGTTCGGTTGGAGACGGTGAGGTGGAGGGTGACGTGGCGGTGGGGTCGAGCCGTCAGCGAGGGGGGGTAAAGAGGGGGAGGGTGAGAAACAGAGGGGGAAGGGGGAGTGCCGGGTGGGCTTAGTGGGCTAGGGTTTGGGCCGAGCTGCTGCTGCTGTTTTTGTTTTTGTTTCCTCTTATAGTTTTTCTTTTTCTTTTTCTGTTTTCTTAAATAATTTTTGATTTAATGATCCAATTTGCATCAAACAAATTTCTAAAAATTTGTAAAACTCAAATTAGGTTTTTAGGGCATTATAGAACTTATTTACTTTCCAACTCAAATTTTTCTAATCAAATTTATTCACTTTGGCTTTAATAGTTAATATTGCCTTTCTTAATTCTATTCTCAAAATAATTCATATCTTTTTATCCATGGCTCCAAATTGGATGAAACCAATTTCTATTTTTTTATTGTTTTGCCCTTTATCTTTTTATCTCTCATAGGAGTTCTTTTGTTTAATATAAATATGGAGTATATCCATAATATTGTGTTGTTCTTAGTCTTAACAAATAATTAGAGTTTTAGGGTTTGAGATATTTTTCACTTCTCTTAGGTTTTAAAAAAATGCAACCAAGTCAAGATTCTCATGCATGCTTCATGATTTGGGATTTTAAAACATGCACACCACTTCACAAACAAAAATCATTTTGTTTGGCTTGGGTTTTGGAGGCATTATATTTAAATGTTCCAAAAGTTTTTTGTTCCTTCTGAATTTCAAAGAACTTGGTTCTTTATTTTGTTTAAAATTTTCACATTTCAAAATTTTGGAAACTTTTGGGATGTGACAACTTGGATGTTTCTGCTGATTTGGCTTCTGAGGCAATTTTGCATCATCCACTAGTACATGGAACCCACATTCTTCAGCCCAAAGGGCATTGTGGTGTAGCAGAATACACTTTAAGGTGTGATAAATGTTGTCAGTCTTGGTCTTCAACTTTCATCCGGATTTTGTGGTACCCGAAATACGCATCCAAGAAGGAAAGACACTCACACTCCATGGTTGCATCAATGATTTGATCGATTTGCGGGAGCGGTAAGTGATCCTTTGGGCAATGCTTTTTCAGTGTGGTGAAGTCGGTGCACTTGCGCAGTTCAATTATATTTTTCTTCAGGACACACACTGGGTTAGCGACCCACATTGCCTTTTTGATCTCCTTGATGAATTTGGCGTCGAGTAGGTGATGGGTTTATTTTCCAATGGCCTTGCGTATTAGCTCCGAGAAGCATCAGAGCGATTGCTTGACTGGTCTTGCATCGGGATATACATTGAGTGCATTCTCGGTGAGTTCCCTGTCGATTCCTAGCATGTCCGTTGGGACCCATGCAAAAATTCCCCAGTGCTCACGAAGGAACTCGACGAGTACACTTTCCTATGCGGGACTAAGGTTGGCGGCCACATAGGTTGTTTTCTTCAGGTACGTAGGATGAACCTGGGCCTCCTTTGTGTCCTTTGCGGAGTCGAAGGATTGGTCAGGTATGGACCTTGTTGCTTCTAGTAGATCATCGTCAATATCCAAGAACTTGAGCTGGGGGAACTCTGTTTCCATTCTGAAGGATTCAGAAATCTTGTTGAACTCACGGTCGCAGTTGTCTAAGTGAGCAAAACTTCCCCTCATAGTTATGATTCCATTGGGTGCCGACATCTTCATCATGAGGTATGTGTAGTGTGGTACCGCCATGAATCGTGCAAATGCTGGTCGCCCCAAGATTGCATGGTATTGTGATGGCCAGTCCATAACCTCGAACTCGATTTTTTTCACGCCAGAAAGTTTTCTCGGGTCCTGAAGACAACATCAAGGTAGATCTTGCCTAAGGGGACTTCGGATCCTGTGACAATGCCGTGGTAGGAGGTCTCCGTTGGATCTAGATTGGTCAGAGAGAAGTTAATTGTGTGTGGTGTTTTGGCGTAGATGAGGTTAATGTTTCTTCTTATGTCCATGAAGACTTTTCTCATGTCGAATCCGCCGATTTGGGCCTCACTATTAGTGCTAAATGACCCAGTCGTGGGACCCGAAGGGTGTGATAAGATCTGATGAAGGTGATCTCCCACTCAGACCAGTGAAGGTACCCGGGTGTTGGCGGTGGCATCCTTACTGCCATGTTGACTTGTCGGGTGATTAGCTTATATGTCATGTTGGACGGCCGCCCCTTCTAGATCATGTTCATTTCTTCCCTGGACCTCAGGTACTCATTATTATGGTCTCTGTTTGCTCCGGGTTGCTTCTGAATTGCCACGGTTGTCGGGGGTTCCTCTGGTGGCAGTGGTGGTGCCTTGAGTGCTAAGGTGCTAGGTGCGACGATATGCCCTTGGTTTGCTGCTTCAGCCACCTTGGCTCCATAGGCTCCTTGTAGACCCAGGAAAGTGCGGCAATCCTTCATGAGATGATTCGAGCATCTCCGCCTTCTGAGTCGACATAGTAGTTCATGTGGAATGACCCTTCAAGCATCTGCATGGGTGATATTGGGACATCCCGAGGAACTTTAGGGTGGTACTGCTGGGTTATTCGGCATGCTCTAGCATCTTCTCGGTTGCCTCAATAGCCTTCGCTGTGATTATAGCTCCCGCAGTTACCCTCATTAATGTAACTAGCCACGACATGGCTTGGCCAACCATAACCGTCATAGTTGCGCCGCCTCCTGTTATTGGTGTTACGCCTGTCGCGGTCTTATTCGGGCGAGCATCCCTATTTATTGTTTACTACATCCTCGTTGTCGGCCCATCGGTTCGCCATGTCCATCAACTGGGAGATTGTCTTCGGCTTCACTCAACCCATCTCCTCTATGATTTATTTCCGGCGCAAGCCATTGTTGAAGGTGTCGATTGCCCCATCGTCAGAGATACTCTTGGTCGAGTTCTTGATGATGTTCCAACGATGTATGAATGCGTGTATTGGTTCCCCTAATTTCTTCTTGCACGCCCGCAGCTCCACGATATATGCGGGTCGCTTGAATGTGGGCTTGAAGTTTCGTATGAACGTTTGTTCTAGGTCACCCCAACTGCTCATGGATTCTTAGGATAACTGCCTGATCCAAGAACGTGTTGTGTCGCTTAAGTGCAACTGTAGGCTTTGCATGTCGGTAGCCTTCAATCCACCTAGGAGTTTTACAGTTTGCAAATAATCGGCCAGCCATGCCTCTAGCTCTTGGAGGCCATCATACTTTTGACGATTGTGAGGGAGCTTGAATTCCTTGGGTACATGCATTTTGCGAACCCGATGGGTAAAGCAACTTGCGTCACACGGTTCGTGGTCGTTGTCGCTTTTCTCGTCTGAGTACCTTCGGGTGATGCGCCCGTCCCAAGATTTGTCGATCTTGCGTTGCGTGATACCGTTCCTGGCACCGTGACTGCGCGAGGAGTGTGTTAAGTGCACATGGTGCGGCGAGGTGGACCTTCGGGTCTCTACCACCTGCCGAGGGCTGCTGCGATGGCGTGGTGATCTGTTGGGTTGCAGGATGATCTCCTGGTCCCCTTGAGCGAGTGTTGCTCCGACCATGCCGAGGGCCATGAGGGCGAAGAGATGGATAGCTGCCCATGGATCGTTGGCTGCTGGTTGGGTTGTGAGTAGATAGGTGTGAGTCGCTACAAGGGCTTCTTGCATTGTCTTGGCCTTGATGTTGCAAGCTGAATCCACGAACATGAATGACAGGTCCAGGTCTCGAGTTAGCTCACATCTTTTGGCTTCGGGTATGTACTGCAGTCGTGAGCTACCCATTCCTAGTTGTGATCTTCCAGCGACACTTCTAGAGTTTGGGATGGAGCTGAGCTACGCTCGTCATATGCTTGATTCATCGGCTCTCCTTTTCTGCTCCTCCAGGTCCCTCTTCAGCTTGACCAGTTCTCTCTTCTGCTTGTGGAGGAGGAATTAGTAGGCCATCAGATCCTCGCATGAAGCGTCCGCCGTCATAGGTACTGCACCCGAGACGGTGTTTCTTGCTTTCTCCCAGGCAGCTAGTGACAGTCGAATAGTTATCTATTCACAATCGCGTGGTCTGCCCCCTCCTTGGACAACACAGTTTTCTGCGGGTGGCTCTGCTTCGTTCATGTGACCACTTGTATTTTTTCTAAAATAATATCATTGGGTTTGATGACAGGGTTATCGTGGGAGTCCTGTGGTGTCAAAGTTCCTTCCTCCATTCCTATAGCTCCTATTATTATGCACACCTAGTGGCGCTCCATGTACGAGTTGTTGTAGTTATCGAAATCGTGGGAAACACTGCCTTGGAACCGAATGAAATCCCACTGACCATGGGAACTGTTCTGGGTATGAGTCGACTTCCTGATTCTGGAGTCAATGCTTCTTTAAGATTTGTTGTTTGTCGGGTCCATGTTGTGGAATGATGGTGACTCAAAGTTAGATCCAAAGGAGAGGTCATCATAGAGATTGGCCAAATCCGCCAGATCTGCGGCGTGGACGCTATTGATTTTGATGTTTGCGGGATGTGAGTTGGCCCTTCCAGTGGAGCCGATAGAAGACGTTGGCATTGCAGCAGGTGTTGCAATTGCGTCTGATAGATCCGAGTAGATTAGAGCCGAGAGGGAGAGGTTTGCCGCTACCCCGATGCAAAAGTCGAAGCATTTGATCATTAGATCTGTCTCCCGGTCGAACTTGTTGAAGGTCGAAAGAGGGGTGGCGGGCGTGGATCAAGATCGGCGGGATCGTAGTGGACCTCACCGATCCCAATCATCGGGTCGCTGCTTGGTGAAGGTGCAGTCGCTGAATTCATGACCCCATCACTCAGAGTTCCCACAGACGACACCAATTGTTGAGGGGCAACCTCGGCAATGCCCATGGTTACCTACTTAGGGTTTCGTGGAAAGAGAGCGTTGGTGATTTTGTTAGCCTATCAGACAAACAAGGGAGTCGATGTCATGTCTGATTATTGAAGATGATTATAGGGTTGCCGATTCACTAGATGCAATCTAAGACACGGAGTGTTGTGTTTCGCTCAAAGCTATGGTGCCATATCCGTTGGCTCCTCCCAGCCTTTATATGAGAGGCTAGATCTCAGAGTATATGACGAATCAGTTACAAGTTAGAAATACAATTCTATTACTATGTCGGTTTAGACTTTCGGCTTGATCAACACGTCTAGTTCCTGGGCTTCAGATGCTTCTAGGACTATCATCTTATTGTGGGACATATGGGCCAGGGTTTGGGTACGTACCAGGTATACAAAATGTGGGAACCCAGTAAGTCATACACATGCCAGTCAGTAGTCCTGAACCACATCCGCTCTCGACTTTTTGGGCAAGAACATGATCAACACACTATTCACCGCTCCAAATCCACGCCAGTCTTGCCTAGTGAGCACGTTGGAAGCATCCATGCGTTTGTCCTTGATAATACTCCAGCAGGACATGAAAAAACAGGCGGAGAAGCCATCTGGTCTGAGACACTTGTCCAACGGCATGCCTCTGATGGCTACCAACACTTCTTCTTCCATGAAAGCCTCCGTCAATGTACTAGAGGTCCGTCGACTGTAGCCCCAGGAAGTCTAGGTCAAGCGAGGAAGGTCGGTACCCTGCCACTCCCAGCAAGTCCTTGAAGAACATGTCCACGGCCTCGGCCTTGTCCACATGATATGAGATCTGAACATTATCCACTAGAAGGTGGATAAATTTTCTGCCTTTGATGGCTAGCGTGCGTGAGGAAAAAATGTGTGCATGCATCTCCCTCCCAAAGCAAAAGGATCCTTGATCTCTGTCACACCAGCATCCTCTCGAGGGAGGCCAGTCCTAAGAGTTTCTTCTTGAGAAGGCACCGCAGGCCACGCTACTCGAGCGGGAGTTGTCTACTCTCCATGGCCACATCAAAACAAAGGATCATATATGTAGCTACGAGGATCTGATGTTCCCGATGAACTTGGAGCTCTAGCATGAAAGATTCTTGGCCACGGTTCCCAGTTTTGCATCGAGCCTCCTGAATGGTTTTGGCTCCCATGGCTGCATAGCCCACGCTTCTTGAACTACTTCCATGAAGCCGTCGACTTTGGGCCAGACGGACTGGAACTGGAATCTACTCCCTCATTGCATGTCCGATGCTAGGCATAGAAGCAAGGGAAGTGATCCATAGGCCCGATGACAACGCCAAATGGAAGGCGTGCAGGTAACTTTGTACTAAATCAGTGACATTTATTATGAATCAGATGGAGTATACTCCATCCATTCCATTTTAATCTACATCTTAGATCAAACCAGACAAACTAGTACTGCATTTATTAGTAATATTTGAGTACTATTTAGATATGTGAACAACCAATCCAACCTACATTGAGAATGATGACATCCAAAAAAGAGAAAAGAATCACTTTGTTTTCTATGTTCTTGTTGACTAAAATCCTATTCTTATTGACTAAAATCTAGAATATAGATTATTTCAGAACAAAATTTAGCTCTAGAGTGTAGAACATTTCAGAATGGAGGGAGTATGATTTAATTCTACAAATCAGAAGACACACGGGAAAAATCCTAAGGTTTCTAATACTCCAAAATTCTTATAAAGCCCTACTTGTGGGTTAGTGAAGGAAGGAGTTGGGGAGTTAGAATTATTGTTTTAGTATTCTACTATCTTTCCATATATTTGGGAAATCAACGTGTGATTCAAAAACTAATATCTTGGGTTGTTGAAATCTCTTGTTGGTATTTAGTTGGAACTTTCTGAAGAAATTGAAAGTATTTTTTGGAAGTCTCCCAAATTTGGTTGAAAGTTTCCAAAACTTTTTTGTTAAAAAGACTTTGATTTAATAATTGAAGGTTGCCCAAATATAGTGATAAGTTTCATATGTCGCTAGTAAGAGATGAGGAGAAATTTTTGACCAGTGTCGACTCCACAAATCATTTGGTGAACATACATAAGAAACCAACTTTCGAACACGTAGGGCGCGTTTGGTAGGGTGGCCGAGGGTCAGAAGGGCCCCGTGGAGAAGATTTCGGCCTGATTGGATGCCTGCCCACACTTTGTGTCATGGCCTGCATAGTGATTAAAGAATCCCCAGGCCAGGCCCGCTAGGAACTGGCAATTCGTCCCTTTCCAATGAGCCATCCTTGTTGCGGCCAAAATGGGGAATGCATCGTTCCCATGGCTGCATCCATCGAAGATGAAGGGAGGGCGCCCGAGCAAGCGCGCTCCACCAAAATTGCAGCGAGTGGTGATGGAATTTGTCCCACCGAAACTTCGCTCATCGCCCACCAAAATATCCGCCCCTATTTAGCTTCACCTGTTCCACTACCAAATCAAATCCCTCATTTTTCCCTTCTGATCTACTCCTCTTTCCTATGATTTTCATGGCCATGGCGGGATCTTGGGCCTCGACTACGGTGACAGAGGCCGACCTTGGCATGCTGGAAGTCCCCCTCGCCCTAACCTGTGTGCTAGATGTAGTTCCGCTAGCTGTAAGCATCTCAAAATCTGGATATTGCATAGATCTGATGATGTTATTATATGCATGGATCTTCATTCATAGGTGATGTAACTCATGGTGGTTTACAGGTTGTCTTGCCATCTGCTTTGCGAACGGCGATAGTGGGCTTGCCAGATTCGCCGTCGAGCATGACCACGGTTGTAATGCCAGGTTCCCCCACTTTCTCGACCTCTATGTTGAAGGCTACTCATGTCGCTATGAGACATACTTTCACCCTTTTATTTCATAGTTGAATTGTTGGAAATATGCCCGAGAGGAAAATAATAAAGATGTTTAATACCATATTTCATTAGTTCATAATAGTTTTATACCATGCTATAACTGTATCAATTGGAAACATTGGTACATGTGTGGTATGTAAACAAACTAAGTCCCCAGTAGCCTCTATTCAACTAGTTCATTTGTCAACTGAGGATCAAGGTTTCCTGATCATGGACATTTATGTCAATTGACAATGAGGTCACACCATTAGATGAATAATGTGATGTACATGTACCCAACATAAGTACTGCAACACAATCAAGTCACATAATTCATCATTGCAATAATTAGAAACGAAGTATCCTACTTCTTAGACTGTGATCATATCTAACCACTATCACCCGAGGCTGCCTTGACTGCATCAACCATCACATGGCAACATGGTGATCATAAAGGTGTCTCTTGGGTATTCCAAAGGGATAGGTTGAGGCGTATGCATCAAGATTGGGATTTATTCTCCCGCGTGATGGGCAGATACAAGCCCAATCGGTGAGATTACATCCAATAAGCTGGGCAGTGTATGACTAGGTCATGAGGATGGAATATCATGGGAATGAGTTAAGCAGTAGTTGTCAGTAATGAGATTGAACAAGGTATGGTGATATCGATGATCAAATCTCCAACAAGTAAGGTATCGAAGTAACAAAGGGAATTGGACTCGATGTTTATGGTTCAAATGACATTGATATCATGGATGCACAAGGGTCATTATGGGTATCCAGATTTTAATAACTAAAAGAAATAGGAAGGGACTAAGGGCTGATATTGAAATTGTGCATTTCATTTTAGGACATGTAATTGAGGGGGAATTTGAACTTTTTATGTTTTGAGGGTTAACACTTGAAAATTTGAGCTAGAGTTGAGTTTGACACAAGTCAACCCTAGGAATTGAATTCAAATTCAAAACTATTTTGTTTGGAGAGTCATTCGAGTGAATAGATTCATCAAATTTAAACACTTGTTCATAATCACACATTCTCTTATGATCAAGTAAGAAAATAAGATAACTCACATTTATACTTGGAATTCAAAATTGAGTTTTGAATTATTAAAACTTGAGTTCACAAAATAGTATTACAACAACCAAAAAGGAAAACCATCACAAGTGGAATCACATCAAACTAAACTAAATTGAACTTTATTCATATACATTTGAGTACAAGTTTAATACTTACAAAGGTTTATACAAACAAAGAAGAAAATTACAAAGAAAGAAGAAGAAACCCTAAGAACTAAACCTACCTAGTTCTGATCTATCTATTCATCATCTTATCTCACTCTACTCTAAATTCTCATCTTGATCTTACTGAACCTACAAAACAAACACATAAAGGAGTTTCAAAGTTAAAATGTAGTTTTTGCCTTAAGGCAAAACCAAATTAATGTTGAACCCAAAACTAGGATCCAGGACCAAGTCCATGTTGGGTTCACAGTATAGAAAACAAAAAAATTCCTACGATGGGAACAACTAAGTGCCAAAATCTATCTACTAGATACAAGAAACGGGTGGATATACATCCATAGAGAACATACCCTTGTAGACCGACAAAGTGTAACGAGGTTGAACTCGTGGATGATGTAGTCGAACACTTGTAGATCTCAAGATCGAGAAGAAGTCCAACACCATAACTCAGCAGCGCATCCGTGATCGCACACATGTTCAGGCCACCGAACAACCTCCACCTCCTCGCTCCAGCGATGCAGCGGAAGCAGCAACTCCTTCCAGACAAAAATCCACCGGGAACATATGTATCTCGCTAATCCGAGACCATGGGGGAATACTTCTAGAGGGGGAGAGAGATCCTTCACAAGGAGGTGTAAGTGAGAAGGAGGGAGAAGGGGTCCTTTATAGGGAGAGGGGGCAGCCCCTCCCCATGGCTGGCGGCCATGGTTGGTGCCCCCACCTCTTCCTCATTCATGTGGTGAAGCTCCACTCACATAAATTTGGCCCTCCATTTTCTCCACTCAAAATGAATTAAATTTCCACCAAATTTAATACAACTCTCATTTAATAAAACTATTTTATTTATTTTATTCAGAATTTTGTTAATTACTTTAATTAACAAACATTCACATAAACCCCTGCAACATTTCAATATCACATACAGAACCAATTTCAACAATTTCACCCGAAACAATTTCGATGTCCATTGAAATAATTCCAACGCTTTGTTAATCTTTTCTAAGGAACACATTTGCTCCAAATGGTGTTGGTATCCCTTAAGTGTGTCGCCCTACAGTTCACGAATAATGCAGACATGATTGAGACCCATCTCAGATCAATAATCAGAAGTGGGACCTAGAGATCCATACTGACTCCCACACATTCAATGATGACTTCTATGATCGTGAGAACCTTTAATGCTAGTAACTCAATTCCTTTGTCTCGCGATATATTAGATGTCCGAGATTCGATCATCGATATCTCCATACCTAGTTTGATCTCATTACCGACATGCACTATTTTCTCGCTCCCGTGATATAACATTCTAGTGATCACATCACTTGCTTGCAAGCTAACTAATGTGATATCACCGAGAGGGTCCAGAGTATATGTACCCGGCATCGAGATGGAAAAATCTCACTCTTGATCCATGATCCTCAACATAACACCTTTGGAGTATCTGAACCCACCTTTATAGTCACCCTGTTATGGTGTGACGTTTGATGTTATCAAGTTACTCTTCTAGTGTTAGCAATTAACATGATCTCATGGTCTAATGACTAATATTACTTTGTATGATGTTATAGCAATATAAAAATAATGACTTTAATTGTAATGCTATACTTCGGATGAATGTTCATCACATCATTCCACCAATGCTGCGATCTCGTTATTAACAACATCCAATGTCCATGATCAGGAAACCTTGATCATCTTGTTAATCAACGAGCTAGTTTATAAGAGAGGCATAACTAGGAACTCTTTATTTGTTTATTCAACACACATTTATTAACGTTTCCAATTATTACAATTATAGCATGCAAAACGAACATCTATCATATACTCGAAATACGATAATAACAACTTTATTATTGCCTCTCAGGGCATATTCCCTTTAGTCTCCCACTTGCACTAGAGACAATAATCTAGTTTACATAGTGATAAATCTAACACCCATGGAGTTCTGGTGTTGATCATGTTTTACCATAGGGAGAAATTTAGTCAATGGATCTGCTACACTCTGGTCTGTGTGTACTTTACAAATCTTTATATCTCCTTCTTTGACATGCTCGTGGATGGAGTGAAACCGACACTTAATATGCTTGGAGTTCTTGTGTGACCTTGGTTCCTTGGCACTGGCTTGGCTCCATTGTTGTCAAAATAGATCACCATTGGGTCCAACGCACTAGGAACCACACCTAGTTCCATTATGAACTCCTTCATCCAAACCACTTCCTGCACCGCTTCTGAAGCAGCAACATATTCCGCCTCCGTTGTTGATCCAGCCACCACAGGTTGTTTGGAGCTCCTCCAACTAACTGCTGCTCCGTTCAAGATAAATACATATCCGGATTGAGACTTAGAGTCATCCAGATCGGTGTCAAAGCTAGCATTGACATAACACTTAGCGACCAACTCTTCTTCACCTCCATATACAAGAAATATATCCTTACTTCTTCTTAAGTACTTAAGGATATTCTTGACCGCTACCCAGTGTTCCGAACCTGGATCAGATTGGTACCTACTAGTCGAACTAATAGCATGTGCCACACCCGGTCTTATACATAGCATGGCGTATGTTATAGAGGCTATGGCTTAAGCATAGGGGATCTTATCCATTATCTCTCTTTCTTCCGCCGTAGCCGGACTTTGAGTCGTACTCAATATCTTACCTTGCAACATAGGTAAGAACCCCTTTTTACTTCCATCCATATTTTAAACTTATTTAATATCTTACCAAGGTATGTACTTTGCGATAGCACAATTAGGCGCCTTGATCTATCTCTATAGATCTTAATGCCTAATATATATGACGCTTCAGCAAGGTCCTTCATAAAAAAAATGTTGTTTAGGTACCTTTTAAAATTATTTAAAAGATCTATATCATTTCCAATCAATAATATGTCATCCACATATAATATCAGAAATGCCACATTGCTCCCACTCACTTTCTTGTAAATACAAGCCTCTCCATATGTTTGGATAAATCCAAACTCTTTGATCACCTTATCAAAGCGGAGATTCCAACTCCAGGATCCTTGCTTCAGTCCGTAGATGGATCGCTGAAGCTTGCATACCATATCAACATCCTTAGGATCAACAAAACCCTTAGGTTGTATCATATACAACTCTTCTTCAATATTACCATTGAGGAACACCGTTTTGACATCCATCTACCATATCTCATAATCGAAATATGCTTCAATTGCTAACATAATCCTAACCGACTTCAGCATCGCTACGGGAGAGAATGTCTCATCATAGTCAACTCCTTGAATTTGTCGAAACCCCTTTGTGAAAAGTTGAGCTTTATAGATTGTCACATTACCATCAGCATTAGTTTTTCTTTTGAAAAGCCATTGATTCTCAATGGCCTTTTGATCGTGAGGTAAGTCCACCAAGGTCTAAACCTGGTTTTCGTACATGGATTCCATCTCGGATTTCATAGCTTCTAGCCATTTGTTGGAATCCGGGCTCATCATCGCTTCTTCATACGTCACAGGGTCATCACATCTACCATGAAATTCACGACAGGATTTCCATACAGTGCAGGAGCTACATGTGTCCTGCGTGACCTGCGAGGTTTGGTAGTATCCTCTTTCGGAGTTTCATGATCTTTATCATTAGTTCCTTCTTCATGTGGTGAAGTCAACTCCGGAAAAACTTCCGGTGCTACGCCACTTGCCATTTCACGAAGAGAAGGTTCAAATACCTCTTTGAGATCTACCTTTCGACTACTCACACCTTTCGTGAGAAACTCTTTCTCTAGAAAGGATCCATTCTTGGTAATGAAAACCTTGCCTTCGGATCTGTGATAGAAGGAATACCCAATTGTTTCTTTAGGGTATCCTATGAAGACGCATTTTTTCGCTTTGGGTTCGAGTTTATCAGGCTGAAGTTTCTTCACATAAACATCGCATCCCCAAACTTTAAGAAATGATAACGTTTGTTTCCAAACCACAATTCATATGGTGTCGTTTCAACGGATTTAGATGGTATCCGATTTAAAGTGAATGCAGCGGTTTCTAGTGCATAACACCAAAATGACAGTGGCAAGTCGGTCAGAGACATCATAGATCGAACCATATCCAATAAAGTACGATTATGATGTTCCGGCACACCATTATGCTATGGTGTTCTGACAGGCATGAGTTGTGAAACTATTCCACAATCTCTCATATGTGCGCTAAACTCGTAACTAAGATACTCTCCTCCACGGTCGGACCATAGAAATTTGATCTTTCTATTACGATGATTTTCCACTTCATTCTCAAATTCCTTGAACTTTTCAAAGGTTTCAGACTCGTGTTTCATCAAATAGATATACCCGTATCTACTCAAATCATCTGTGAAAGTAACAAAATAACGATATCCACCATGCGCCAACACACTCATTGGACCACATACATCAGTATGTATGATTTCCAATAAATCTTTTTCCCGTTGCATTGAACCGGAAAATGTGTTCTAGTCATCTTGCCATGGCTCACGTGTATAAAATGATTCAAAATAAAGTGATCCCAAAAGTCCATCAAAATGGAGTTTCTTCATGCGTTTAACGCCAATATGACCTAGCTGGCAGTGCCACATATATGCAGATATATCATTATCAAGTTTAATCCTTTTAGCATCAACATTATGAATATGCATAACACTATTATCGAGATCCAACAGAAATAAACCATTCATCACAGGTGCATGACCATAAAAGATATGATTCATATAAGTTGAACAACCATTGTTTTGAGATTTAAATGAATAACCACTTCGCATCAAACACGATCTGGATATAATGTTCATGCTCAGTGCAGGCACCAAATAGCAATTATTTAGATTTATCACTAATCTCGACGGTAGGTGGAGAGGTAGCGTTCCGATGGTGATCACATCAACTCTTGATCCATTGCCGACACGCATCTTGACCTCAGCCCTTGATAGCGGTCCCATGTTTCGTAGCCTCCAATTCGAGTTACATATATTAGCAACCGATCCAGTATCAAATACCTAGGTGCTACTGTGAGTACTAGTCAAGTACACATCAATAACATGTATATCACATATACCTTGTTTGCCTTGCCAGCCTTCTTGTCCGCCAAATACTTGGAGCAGTTGCACTTCCAATGGCCAGTCCCCTTACAATAATAACACTCAGTATCAGACTTAGGGCCATCTTGGGATTCTTTTTAGGCGCGACAACAGATTTGCCGCCCTTCTCTCCCTTCTATTTACCCTTCTTGTCTTTCTTGAAACCAGTGGTCTTATTGATCATCAACACTTGATGTTCTTTCTTGATCTCCACTTCTGCAGTCTTAAGCATTGATAGAAGCTCGAGGAGAGAGTTCTTCATCCCCTGAATATTATAGTTCATCACGAAGCTCTTGTAGCTAGGTGGCAGAGATTGGAGAACACGATGTATGCCTAAGTCAATGGGAATCGTTATTCCCAAGGACACAAACTTATCGGTGTACCTAGACATTTTGAGTACGTGCTCACTAATGAAGCTGTTCTCTTCCATCATGCAGCTAATTAACTGTTTAGAAGTATTATAACTCTCTACGACAGCATGGGTATCGAAAATCATTTTCAATTCACCCATGGTATCAAAGGCATTGCAATTTTCGAAACGCTTTCAAAGTTCTGGCTCTAGCCCATACAGTATGCCGCAATGAACTAATTTGTGGTCCTTCTGATGAGTCAAATAGTCATTCTTTTCCTCGCTAGGGGCATCGGGAGCTGGTAGAGGTCCTAGCAACTCTTCTTGCACATACTGCTTTTGTGCAGCAGTGAGGAGAATCCTCAAATTCATGGCCCAGTTGGTAAAGTTGCTACCATTTGCCGGAAGTTTCTCTTTCTCCATGAACACATTGAAATTAAAAGAAGGTGGTGCCATCTACAACAGAATATGTGAAGTTTAGACTAAGTTTATGATAGATCGAGTTCAACTAATCCAAATTACGAATGAACTCCCACTCAAAAACAACATCCCTCGTGTCTTTTTAGTGATTACATGGACCAAATCCACTACACCAAGTCCGATCATCACGTGAGTCGGTGTAGCTTCAAAGGCGAGCATCTATATGGGCATCATATCAACTATACGACTCGTGCTTAACCTTTTGGTCCATGTTTCGAGGCCATGTCTGTACATGCTAGGCTCGCCAAGTAAGAACCTTAGTACTTGTAACACCCCAGCATTAGAGCTTACAAATAAGCTGAGATAAGGTGTGTACATTGCATTCATGCATAGAAAATCTGGATAATTTTTGCGCTTTTAAATAAAACTTGTCAAAGTGATTGAAGTTTCTCTTAACTTGGTGGAACTGAAGAAGATCATGAAGTTGACTGCTATAAGTTTTAATATGACCTTTGCTAAAGCCTTATCTTTGGTTAACATAATTTGATCTAAGGGTAGATCAAATATAATAAAATGAAGTCACAACACACTACTTAACAAGGAGTACTAGATTTTCTAGAGATCATGACATGGGATTCCATACAACAACTCAAGGATGAATACTTAATATCCTAAAGATGATATCAAGGTATTATCTACCACAAACCTTGAATACTCAATCAAGTATATAACTCCAAGTAAAGAAACACCATACTTAAATCTTGAAACCCTTGTTTGCCATAGTTATATCTACCATGGGTATCATGGTCGATCTTAAATATTACTCCCTTTGTTCCTTTCTATAGTGCCTATTGTTTTTTAGCAAAAATTCCGAAATATAAGAGTGCAGTTTGATATTTTAGCAAATACACCCCTCCACCCCTCCACCGATCAGCCTTAAAAAAGGAAACAGTTGATCTCCTGTGGCGGCGTATGTAACAAACGATCCCACATTATCTCTTCCCTGGTAACGAGTATTGATATGGAGCCTTTTTTCCTTAACAAACCCATATAGGCACGATCTCCTCCAGGCATGGACAAACAAAATCTTACTCGGGCTATCTTATTAGCATCCCTCAACGTAGACTTGATGGCATTTGTGTGGTGCCTAAACAAGCCCTCGTTTAAACGTCGCCATAGTGTAGTCTTCGACATATTCAGCTCATTTCCTAAATCCTCGAGGGTGGTTCTTTTCCTCAAATCCACCAGTTTGATAGCCTCTGGATCAAAGGATATCCTCTTCCGCCCAGAATTTGCACATTTGCTTTCAAGTGCGTGTAATCCAAATTCTTTGCATTTTGTCCACCAATTCACCAATGTTCGCGGAGGTATGCCCGTAAGTATGGACACTTCTTCGGACACTCCTCGACTTAACACACCAGCAGTGGTCCTCTCTAGAAGCATTACATACGCAGCTTGCTTCTCATGGAGTGGATACCACCTTCTTTTCCTCTTCAATGTACCATCGACACCTGCAGGTTAAAGTGAAGAAAATTAGTCCTGCGGATAGTCATTTAATCAAGTAGAGAACTGAACTGATTGAGAGCATTGAAGAATGCGGTATAAATCTACAAGATGACTATGGTTTGGTTGACAAGATGAACAGATAATTCAGAAAACATAGTAAGAATTGTAGCAACATGTGAGTAACAGGATGCATGATTACCAGGGGCTTCTCCATTGTCCATGCCTTCCTGATTGGCGTCTTCCTCGGGTTCATCTTCTTCATACTCTCTATTGTCGTTGTCGTTGTGTCCACTGTCTCTATTGATACCTAAAATTCACCACATGATTTACTCTGTCAATTCAGATTACAAAACTCAACACATGAATTACGAAAAGGAAATTTAAAGTACTGTAGTTTTGTTCGGACATATAGACAGACTAACAGGGATGCATGAAATAAACAAGCAGATTAAGAAACCGGATCATACCCATGATCCAAAGACGTGCATACCTACTGCCTGAAATCATGACTGCTCAACTAGTCTACGTACACATGTACAGATTGATTAGTCATGATCCAAAGACGTGCATACCTACTGCATGAAATCATGACTGCTCAACTAGTCTATGTACACATATACAGATTGATTAATCATGACTGCTCAACTAGTCTAAGTACGCATCTACTTGAGTAGCAAGGTACCTTGAAAAGGAACACGACGAGGAGGCCACTGTGTCACCGGCGCATGCCCACGGCTGCTCCCTGTTAGTCCTAGGCGAGCTCGCCCATGGCTATTGCTGCCTTCGCTAGGACCAGCGACCATGGCACGGTTGACAATGGACCGCACCCGGTGCACAATCCCATGGCGGCCATCGATCAGAGGATCATCGAGTCCTTCACGGACATCGAGTACATAGCTGTGTACGTGACTCCCATGGCCGTGTCCACCACTCCCTTGAATTCGGCCAGCGTTGACACCTCCGGCCAGGCCGAGCCTACCTCCACGCCGCCGATCAGGTGTCTCTGCTACCAAATCGAGTTAAGAAAACGAAAAATATAATCGACTACAAGAACGTAGCGTGGAGTACCTGGTTCATATACGATGAACTCATAGTCGTAATTCAACTCGGCTGCATCCTCCTCCGCCTCCTCGCCGAGGGCATCCCAGTTTATCCACCCATAGCGGCGACCGGCATGCCGAGATGGACCGAGACAGAGTTGGCGAGTTGGAAGGAGACGGCGATCGGGAGGGAGAGGCGACGAGCGGGAGGGTCATGAGATGGGGACAGGAAGGGGAGAATTTATAGCCAATTCTTGGCCAATTTCAAAACGAAATTTCTTGGGCAGTGGCGCCATAGGATTCCCTCCAATGCTGAATTTTTTAACGAGGCTTTGAATTTGGCACAAGCAGTTGCTTCCATGCTTGGCGGGAGAGACAAAATAGAGCTCGGCTTTTCTTTGGGGGGAGAGAGAAAACAGGTGCGGGAGAGAGAAAAGAGACGCGTCCTCCACGAACAAGAAAAACGTACGTGGAGATAATTGTGAGATTTATTGCGACAGTTTAGAAAGTAATCAGATCTCCTTTATTTTAGACTAGTCTCAAATCGTTCGGGCAGGGTGTTTTCTATCAAAAAATCACCTTGCGCTAATTTCCGTGCCAAAAAACAATAGGCACTATAGAAAGGAAGTGAGGGAGTAGCTCTTATCACAAATAGTGTAGGAAGGGAATTCAAGCTAAGACCATCCATTACATAACCTTAGTGTCATGTTAATAGATTACAACCCTATTTAATCAAGTCTTAGTGTCCATTGATCATCAATATTGAGTGAGTAATTCCTGACTTAGAACTTATTGACTCTGAACTTTGACCTATTATATTGACCTTCGAAAGACCATAAGTAAATCAATAAGAAGAAAGAAATAGATATGGTAGAGTGTGCCATAATCAATAGAATGTGGTCCTTCATGGAGATCAAACCATCTGATGTTGGAGGAGATAACTCACTCATGAGTTGACTAGAACAAGTGTCTAGACTTAAGAGTTAAGCTAGTAATTAAGAAGCTATTAGAAAGCTAGTAGTATTTGGGTATCCCATAATAATCTTGCTAAGCCAAGTAGGTATAAACCTAAGGGTAAGTTCTTTAACAAGACAAGCTCTATAAAGAGACTAGTATAAGTCTACTACTTGTTAGGTATAGATCTTGATCAGAGAATTAGAACCCTAAGCTTTCCCTAATGAAAGGCTGGGGTTAGTATTCTCAAGACATTTAAGAATAGATGACCAGTTGATGAAGAAGTATTGTGAGTATACCAAATTAGGTAAAACCTTAATAAGCTAAATCATCTAGCTTGATCATGAGAAGTCAAGCTAGAGTATGATGAAGTATATCATATGAGTTGTATGGAGTAGTTAAAGGCATAGTAGTTTAACCAAGCTAATACAAGCACAAACTTGTATGGGAGTTAGTACCATATCTCTTCTAGAGGATCAATAGAACTTTTGATATAGAGGAGATTGTAATATTGCAAGCCTTGGAAGTAAATTCAAGGTGAATATAAAGGAGTTTATGGATGGAGTTAGAAAAAGCTACATTAATAGATTCCATAGAGATCGTTAAGTAATAGAAGTTATATATTAGAGTAAGAATGGAGAATGAGTATTATTGAAGTGGTATGATCATGTCATCATACGATGATGGCTATAATGGAGACAGATGACTAGATCAGTTAGACAGAAGAGATCTTAGTGAAGCAATAGAGAGATTTAAATTAAGTATATTTAGGAAAGGAATTCCTTAACTAGAACCAAAACTTAGTAGAGTTGGGGATAAGAATTCTGGAAAAATCTTTAATCAATATCACAGTATGAGGTTATGTAATATTCCACTCTAGGTTGAGACATTAACTATAATTATCTAGTTAGAAATCAATCTTTAACCTTTAACCCTTAAGGAGTATATTATTCTTGGGTGAATAAGTTGGTTTCATATTTAAAAATTTGAAACATTTGAATAAGATTAAAAAATTAGAAGTAATTAGTATTTATTTAATTTCCAAATAGAATTAGTTATTATTATTATTTGAATATATATCCCTTTTATAAAACAATAAAGGAAATTGATAACCATATAAGAGTATAACTCTAATAGTACTTCCTAATTCTTTCCTTTATTCCACAAGTATTAAGTAAATACAAATCTACTTGAAGTAAAAACATTACAGAGTTACTCTCAAAGAAATAAAAAGCTTTATTAAATAATGAATATATATTACATTGGTCTTTACAAGTATATACTACAATAAAGAAAGCCCTAAACTAATCCTAAACTATTTCTCCTGATCACTTGGTCGTGTACCTGCAAATAAGATAGAAAAAGAAATAAAACAAAGAGAGGGTTAGTGTTAAATTGCTCTCAGTTTTAAATAGTGTGGTGCACTGTTTTCCAATCCTCATTGAGCAAGTTAAATTAAGAAGGGGCCAAAAAACCATCAAGTGTAGAATCTGTTCTTTTAAGCAATAAAGGCCTCAGAACAACTTCAGAGGCTAAAGGGGCAGGTTTCACTAGGATAAGTAACAGTAAAAGGATGGGGAAGTTTAAACCATAGTTACTTGATCTCATCCACATCAATAGCAAATAGTGAAGCATCTCACACACCTAAATGCATGCATTGAGGTGTCAACAGCCAAGAGCAAAGGGGCAGTTTAAATCACACCAGTGTAGGGCAAAGCAAGCTTTGCTATCCACTTTGAAGAGAGAGATCCCAACCTCAGTTTTTCACCAACACAACCAAGAACAACACCAGATCTTGAAACCATATTACTAGATCAAGTCAACTTCTACCACAGAAAACCTAGGGTATCACCAGCAAGGATGGTGACTTGAGGAGGGGATGTTCTAGGTGGACAACAAGGCCACATAGGAGCAACATCACCGGGAGGAGCAAGACTAGGCCAAGAGGAAGCCAAGGCAAATCCAAGGGTTACCACAAGCTAGAAGTAGAAGGCAACATCAGTACAAGGCTACCAGGGTATATCCCAACACTTTGATCTAATTATTCCCATCTTATACATTCATTTTCTTGCAAGCACATGATAGAGAACATATCAAATAGCAGATAATAAACAGCCAGATTATACATGTGCTCTTGCACAGGCAGGGTCTTAGACCAACATCATTGACCCTATGATCTATCTTTAATTACATAGATGCACATCACAGCTGCTGGTACATGGCACATTCCCGGAAGGGTAGCACCTTTGTACCAAGCATAATCAAGTCTGCTTGAGTACAAGCTCAAGTAGATCCTCTTCAAACAAAGAAAATCATCTTCCTAAATGATTTAGGAACCATCTCTTTATAATCATCTCTTTATTAATCATAGAGCAGGGACTAGCACTAGATTTACACAATACCAGGATTAAATCCTGAGACTGAGCACATCAGTGCTTTACAAGGAGACAATTAACCAAGTATCAGTACAAAGAGAAATCCAACTTAACTCCGTAGGAGTAAATCCACATCCATAACAACTTAGGAATCCACATTAAACTAAACATGCTTTTACAGATAGATCTACGATAGGGCACATGATAACAAAAGCATGATCAGCAGAATGTTCTTTGACAGAGAACAGAGTAACAACACATGCACAACTGAGTGGTTATCGGACAGAGAGTAGAGTAACAGATCATAATCAACAGTGGTTGGCAACACACCAACCGTAGGACACCATCAAGGATTTGCATAGACAAGATTAACGAAGAAGCCAGCTAAACATCACTACATGTGAATAAACCCTAGAAATTAGGGATGAACCCTAAATGGGGAATTCGTTGCAGTAGTCACACGACACGGAGTAGAGGGAAGAGAGAGTATAGAGAGAGAAGTGGAAGAACTTACTCGAGGTCCTCCCGAGTATACAGAAGAGGAAGTAGAGGCCAGAGTCGAGGCAGCACACCGCGGCACGAGGAGCACCCCAGAGGGGCACTGTGACCCGCGTCGGGTCGCAACCACCGAGGCCACAGGGTAGGGCGATACCCTACAATCGCCAAGGCACCTAAGCGGTGTCAAAAGGGCACCAGAGCGCCAAATCACCGGCGAGATCCTAACCCTAGTCGCTAAGGGGAAGCAGAAGCACCACCAGTAGAGAGCACGAGCCACAAATCGAAGAGGGTAGAGCGACGTAGCATCGTTGACAATGTTGCCCTACACAGCGGTGACAACCGGGGCGGTCCATGGCAGCAGGAATCGGTCGGCGGCGACGAGGCGAGCCGCAGTCGCCCGAATGACCGAGAGAGGAGAGGATAAGATCGAGCGAGTGAGAGAGGGTAGCGACTGAGCCGGTGGGGGCGGTCCAGTAACCCTGGGTTGGTTTGACCCAACCCAGTGGGTTGGGTCAGGCCAGGCCAGCCTAGTGGGCTAGGCCCATGTTTTAAAAGAGGAACTTATTTAAATACCTAGTTACAAATATGCCCCTAAGATAAATTAGGCTCTAGAAAAATAAATAAAAATCCTAAAAATACTAATAATATATCTATGAAATCACAAAAATATCCTCTATCCAATAAAAATAATAGATAGTAATTTTAGGTAATTAAATATAGATCTATTATTAAAATTGTATATATTATTTCTGGAATTTTATAAAAAATATACAAAACACTCAAAATTGAATAAAATCCATTTTTAAGATTCTAAAGGAAAGTACTATTATAGAAAAATACTAGTTTGTATTTTTTTGAAAAGTAAATCAAGTGTGATAACAATAAAGTTTTATTTCCTTAAAGAAATTTTAGTTAAATATTTAAAAGAGTTAAAAATTAAAGAAATTCATTTTAAACTCTTAGAATAATACTAGTTATTATAAAAAGTTACATATCAAAATAATATGAATTTAATGATTCTTGAGTAACACTAAAGAAACTTAAAACCTTTACAAGGTGGGTAAAACATGCAAAGAAGAAAGGAAACAAATCATAGCATGACATTACTATGCATTGCATATTGCTTCTTTAAATATTGTCCTTACCAGGCAATAATGGTTTTCTATAGAAACCGAGCTCAAGGTCAAGTGGAAGTATCTGACTTCACTAGCACTACCTTGCAGTCACAAGGCAAGTTCACACTTGCTCATGTCATTTGATTATTTTCTATCAAATGCTTGTAACTCAAATATTGTCCTCACCTGCATTTCAAAAAGGTCATAAAACAACATTTTCATAATAATATGATTATAGATTACTTACCAAATGGTAATAATCTATTGATACAGTTCCAGTGGTAAAGGAACATAATATCTAGAACTTAACAACCAATGTCACCAGTGATTCTAGCATCGAATATTACGCGTTAACCATGAGATTTGGAATGGGATGGAGAAGTCACATGTATCTTCTTCCTCTCGCATGCATCCGGATGGCCAGGTCGCAGCTGTTATCCTCGTAGCGTACATTAATTGGTAATTCATAGAGGATATGCAGCATATGGGTGGGAACCCTCAACGTCCCACGATAGTTCTGGCATCTGACGGTATGTACTTACCATTGTCATATTTCAATGTATGGGCATGGCGTACACCAAGGGGACATGCGGGGTCGCGAAGGGGGCAGTGATTGGTTTGGATCATTTACTGGGCCCCACATCATAGAATTGTGGATGGGAAAGATCGTCCGATTGTGCAACAAGGATTTGGTCTCTTGTGGGTAAAGTAACGCACCTCTGCAGAGTGTAAGAATTGTGACATGTTACCCCTGTTCCGGGAAGGAGCTACGAACGCAGCAGAAAAGGAACTCCATGAAAGTTCTGGTCAACCTATGAAGACTATCGGACATAGTTTTCAGAATAAAAGCAGCATTTGAAGAAATGTTTATAAAAACCTATGAAGAAATGTTTCCTACGACCGTTGGTCTGTGGCTGTAGAGATAGTGCATCATGCAATTGTTTTTAGTGATCTTGCTGAGTACGCTCGTACTCAACCGTATCTTCTTAACCCTTGCTAGATTCTAAGCTGTTGAAGACAACGTCAACACCAATTTGTGCTCAAGAAACAATCATGGGCAATTCAAGTTCCAATAAAGTCAATGAAGTCAACATATATAACAACCGAAGTGAAGACAAAGTTCTAGCTAGGAATAGATTCTCTAACCATAAATCCTACTTCTGTAGAGCTATGCAATAGCAGCATTTACAAGTCAGGATCTTAGATGCTAGACTTATTAGTATAATAGTTCTGAGTTATTATTTCTGGTTCTTCTTTGTAAGAAGTTAATTTCTTTCTCTTTAACCTAGAGTGTTCTCTGGATCTTTTTAAAGAGTCGAGTTGTAATCTATAGTCGTGTCTTGGAAATGTTGTGTTTCCGTTGTACCACTTTGAGGGATGTAATACTAGTGAACGGTGTTTCATTAGTGTTATGTCAACGATTATAGTGTACTAAATCATGCAGTGGTATGCTGGGTCACCGTAGTACTCACGTGTGTAAAACTGTCTTACACCCGTTATACGAACGTGAATTTAAGTACACCCGATCATCACGTGATGACTTGAAGCGAGGAAACATAAAACGGTGCATACTTAAGGAAGAACACAATTTTATCTTGATATTTAAATGAGGGATAATCTTATAATGCTACTACAACACCAAACAAGCAATATAAGATGCAAACATCATATGTGTAAAGTGAAATGATATGGTTCTTGCACTTGATCACTATCATGTGCATTGTGGTATGATCTTTATCATTCATTTGTGTGTAAGGCCAAGGTCAATGGAACTTACACGATGGGCATGCTATAATTTCCACGAGTATCAAAACTTCAAATTATAACATTACCATATCATGACACTAGCCCAGCAATGATCTAAACTAGACGCTTCTAATTTATCATTTGTAAGTTTTTACATGGCTGAGGGCTTTCGAAGATAGAACCATTATAAACTACGAACATGGAACCACAATGATGATAACCAAATTAGTATCAACTCGTTGTAAATCAGATATTGACTATAGTTGGAGAGACAAACAACTGCTAGCCACTTATGCAAAACTAGTTGCATGTCAAGCGTGGAACAGGTCTCATGCGCGAGGAGATGTAAAGTTAGTCTGGGCCGCTTCATCCCACACTATGCCGCCAATATCCAAAATACATATAAGATGCAATAACATGATCATCATATCCCACATACTCATATGTGTACTATCCGTGCAAAGCATCTACGCATAGACCAGGCTCTAATACCACTGTTGGGTTCGCAGTATAGAAAACAAAAAATTCCTAAGATGGGAACTACTAAGCGCCAAAATCTATCTACTAGATACAAGCAACGGATGGATATGCATCCATAGAGAACATACCCTTGTAAACCGACAAAGTGTAATGAGGTTGAACTCGTGGATGATATAGTCGAACGCTTGCCGATCTCAGGATCAAGAAGAAGTCTAGCACCACAACTCAGCAGCGCATCCATGATCGCACACACATTCATGCCACGGACCAACCTCCACCTCCTCGCTGCAGCGATGCAGTGGAAGCAGCAACTCCTTCCAGACGAAAAGCCATCGGGAACATGTATCTCGCTAATCCAAGACCATGGGGGAATAATTCTAGATGGGGAGAGATATCCTTCGTGAGGAGGTGTAAGTGAGGAGGGAGATGGGGAAGCCCCTCCCCATGGCCGGCGGCCATGGTGGGTTCCCCCACCTCTTCCTCATTCATGTGGTGAAGCTACACTCATATAAATTTTGCCCTCCATTTTCTCCACTCAAAATCCCACTCAAAATGAATTAAATTTCCACCAAATTTAATACAACTCTCATCTAATAAAACTCTTTTATTTATTTTATTCAGAATTTTTTTAATTACTTTAATTAACAAACATTCACATAAAAACCCCTGCAACATTTCAATATCACATGCAGAACCAATTTCAGCAATTTCACCCGAAACAATTTTGGTGTCCATTGAAATAATTCCAGCACTTTGTTAATCTTTTCTCTAGAAAACGTTTGCTCCAAATGGTGTTGGTATCCCTTAAGTGTGTCACCCTATGGTTCACGAGTAATGCAGAGATGATCGAGACCCCTCTCAGATCAATAATCAAAAGCGGGACCTGGAGATCCATACTGAGTCCCACACATTCAATAATGACTTCTATGATCATGAGAACCTTTAACGCTAGTAACTCAATCCCTTTGTCTCGTGATATATTACATGTCTGATATTTGATCATCGGTATCTCCATACCTAGTTTGATCTCGTTACTTACATGCACTCTTTTTTCGTTCTCGTGATATAACATTCTAGTGATTACATAACTTGCTTGCAAGCTAACTAACTTGATATCACCAAGAGGGTCCAGAGTATATCTATCCATCATCGGGATGGACAAATCTCACTCTTTATCCATGAGCCTCAACAGAACACCTTCAGAGTATCTGAACCAGCCTTTATAGTCACCCTGTTACAGTGTGACGTTTGCTGTTATCAAGTTAGTCTTCTAGTGTTAGCAATTAACATGATCTCATGGTCTAAGGACTAAGATTACTTTGTATGATGTTATAGCAATATAAACATAATGACTTTGATTGTAATGCTATACTTCGAATGAATGTTCATCACATCATTCTACCAATGTTGTGACCTTGTTATTAACAACATCCAATGTCCATGATCAGGAAACCTTGATCATCTTGATAATCAACAAGCTAGTTTATAATAGAGGCATAACTAGGAACTCTTTATTTATTTATTAAACACACATGTATTAACGTTTCCAATTAATATAATTATAGCATGCAAAACAAACATCTATCATATACTCGGAATATGATAATAACAACTTTATTATTGCCTCTCAGGACACATTCCCTTCAGTCCTAAACCTAGCGGCTTGATTTAAGCAAATAGAAACCCTAAGAATGCTAGTCAGAATAAACAATAGTTAGTAATTGGTACCAAAACCAAGTAAGTGTGAGCAGCTACTCGTAGCAGACAATAGCTAACCAACCGTATAACACTAGGCAAGAACATGAAGTGATCAACCAGTAGTAAATAGGAATCCATCTAGATCAAGTAAGCCAACTAGATGAGCACTAGAACTAATAGGAATAATTTCAACCAAAACAACCACCCATGCCTTGGATTCATATAAAAAGCGTGAAACATTGGAGGATGAACACTTGATAGTTCACCACTCCATAAGATAATAAAAAGTATTAGAGTGAAGGAGATATGCCCTAGAGGCCAATACTAAAGTGATTTTATTAATATATCTCTAATGTTCATAATATGTTTTGTATCATGCTATAATTGTATTAGGTGGAAAATTTAATACAGGTTTGGTATATAAACAACTAGGTCCCTGACATCCTCTAGTGCTAGTTCGTTGGGCAGATGATGATCGAGGTTTCCCGACCATGGACTTGATTAAAACGTCAATTGATAACGAGGTCACTTAATGAAGTGGTGGACACACCCGACCATAGAATTGCAATGTGATCCAAAAACAATGTTCAGTATTGAGATATCTAGCAAAGCGTAGTAACATAATCCTTCGACTATGAGATCATGCTTAATCACTATCTCTCGCGGCTGCTTTGATCACATCAACCGCCATGACTGTACCTAGGTAGCTATAATAGTGCGTATTGGGTATTCCAGAGGAATAGTAGAGGCATATGTATCAAGATCGGGTTTTCCTATCCGAGTGACAGATAGATACTCTGGGCCCATTAGATGATATTACATCAATGAGATTGCAAGCATGTGACTAGCTCACAAGGATGTAATATCACAGGAACGAGTAAACATGTTTGCTGGTAACAAGATCAAACTGTATATGGATACATGAGATCAGATCTTGGACAAACCAGGTATCATTGTGCAAAAGTAATATGACTCAACGTCTAAAATGTTCAAGCGAACAACCAAATTCGTGGAATGTGAAGGGACCATCATGTGTTTCCAGATACCACTGTTGGTCACTGATTACAGGTGTGTCTCAATCATGTCTGAACATTCCCGAACCATTAGGGTGTCAGACTTAAGGGTAAACACACTATGGGTTGATCCGCTACCAAAAGAGAAATAGGAAGAGAGAGAGAGAGAGAGAGAGAGAGAGAGAGAGTCGGAAGCGTTCTGGAGAGATATGGAAGTGTTTAGATTGTATTCAAAAGGATTTTTGAATAAGGGGAATTAAATAAAGTAATTTAATATTTAATTAATGAATTAATATAAAATATATTTATTTAATAAAATAAAATAGGAACATGGGCCCTCCCTAGAAGGGAGAAGGCCCAAGAGGGGAGGCGGTTGGGCCCAGGTGGGCCAAGGCACCAAGTGGGGGGCTCCCACTAAATAAAATTCTATGCGACCTGGTCCACAAATTCAGGTTTGTGGAGCAACTCATGTGGCATGCATAGCAGTTTTGATCTAAAAATAGACAACCAAATCATGCGTTTTTCTCTCTCTTGGACACGTGTCAAATGCTCGAGTTGGACCATAGAGGTAAATTTGTGGACCAGGTCCCATAAAATTATTTTCCGTCTCCCACCCCGCTGGCCACCTTGGTGGAACAAGGCGCACGGGTGGGGCCCACCCCAACCGACAGCCAAGCCCCCTCCCACCTCCTCCCAAGTTTATTCCCACCCTGTGACTTCGAGGGTGGGAGTTCCTAGATTTTTCTTATATAAAGCGGTGACATGCCTCCCCAAATCTTACCCCACAATTGGCCTTTACCATTCTATCTCTCCCTCTCATGCATGCTCCCAAGTATGGAACATGATCCAGGAGGCAAAGAATTCCCCACCCAGCACACGCCTTCGTGTTGCTGGAATCGGTATGGATCTTCTTCTTATGTTGCCTTGCTGGACCGAGTCCTGGGAGACATCTTTTACACCAGACGTGTGCAAAACTCTACAAGGCACTGCCATTAGTGGTGCTGGAGGCTTGAAGCATTCTAGACCTTGACATTTGGGGAATTCATTATCGTTGAGGTCTACTATGCTCGGCTTAATCAACAACATTTGTGTGTGAACGTAATCACGCGTACGGTCTTAAAAGGTATGAATAATGTATCCTGTTTGTTATTGTACTTCTTCATAGATAGATCTTGGGTTGGTATGTTCTCGTAATAGGAACTTTTTTATTTTCAGCCACAGAACCCCTTCAGTGGTATCAGAGGGATCTATCCGTAGATGTACAAGTAGGAGTAGAACACACATCGATTGTGTGGGAATTGATTTTATAATTTGCACCCTCCCACGTGTACTTTCTAATATCGCGACAATGTCGGATGAAGTGTCCTGGACCAACCTTATTTGTAACCTTATGGGAGACCAGTTTCACGACTAACATATGGCTTGTACCATATAAGTGGTTGACGGCTGTATGTCTCTCCCACATTAGTTGATATGGCACTTACAAAGGATGGCCCTGAATAGGGATTAAAAGCGGTAGCTAGTTAATCCTTGTTGTGGTTAGATTCGTAGGTAAGAAATGGTTCTTGTGAGGCGTCTAACTTTATTTTGCAGGACTACAAAGTGATATGTGTGGTTTACTGATACCATCGATCCAGATTACGGATGTAGTATAGCTCTTTTTCCGTAGTAGACCTAGGTTATCGAATCCTCGGGAAGCGAATGCGTAGTGAAGTTACTTCAATGGACCTTCGAGAGTTTTAGAATTCCTTTTGTGTTTTCACTGGACTAGTAGCTTGCGTCTTTTTTGTTGTTGTCGATCATGGAGAGAGGGCCTAGGGCATTCGGTTTCACATGTAGCTGTGCAAAAACATCTGATGGAAATAAAAGATAGAAATAAAGTACTCCCTCCATTCGAAAATATAAGACATTCTAGCTTTGTAAAACAAATGTATCTAGACATATTTTAGTGTATAGGTTCACTTCAAACCTCTATGAACCTATACACTAAAACACGTCAAGATACGTTCGATTCACAAAGCTTATATTTCCGAACGGAGGGAGTACATGTGTATTTGTTAGAGTAAGATAAATTATATGTGGGAAGTGCATCCATAATTGTTATTGCCTCCGCAACCACATATATAAATAACCTACTAGTCTCATCCATAGAAGAAATAGAACTAATGATATGCATAATGATGTCACCGTTAATCCCAAGCAAATACTCACATACAACCATACTACCCCTTCTGTCACTGGGGTTCCCAACCTGCAGATCAGTCATCACTCATACTCCCTATACCTGGCTCAACCCTCGAGGGTCTTGGGTAACTGACAAGTCCTTATATTGAGGCAAGAGAGGATACAATAATCATCATGTCATACAAACTAATACCCGATCCCATCTATGATAAATCACATGCACAATTGCTACATGGCTAGGCCGAAGCCCTCAGCCTAAGGATAATTACTCACACATAGAGATGAGATCAACAATCACAAACATTGTAATGAAAATCATAAGATTGATAGCAATAGTCTTACAATGTCGCCAATCGGAGAAGATATCTACTATTATAAGTGGTGGAAGATGGCTATGGAGATGGAGAAGGGTTTGGAGATCTGGAGGCGGCTTTCTGGCGATGTATGGCTTCTGGGGCATGGTGTCTCTCTGTTTTCTCGTCGCCTGAGCTTCTTTATGTAGGGTCCCTTCACGAAAGTTGTTTTGTTTAACCTAACGGAGGTGGCGCCAACTATACGACCAGACCTATACGGTTGGAATTTTTGCTTCGGTTGTATAGTTGGTCGTTACGGCGTCTGTCTTCGTTGGATGGCTCCTGGTTTCTCTTGGTCGAAGGAAATATCGTATCTTTGACTTTAATGTAGTGATTCCCTCCTTTAAATGACATTATCTGTGCAAGAAAAATACAAGAACAAAGGATTGCATACCCCTCTGAATATTAGCATTAGTGGTAGGGTTTAGAGAGATATTTCATCAAAAATATGATTAATATCCAGTTTAAATGTGGACGTAGATGGCTATATTTCAAAGCCATCATTTAGGTAAGAGTTTATGGAATGAATAGCCAAAGGCAAGGTGGCACCATGAACCTGTTACAAATGTTGGCGCTCTCGATGGAGATAAAGACATGAAAAAACTGCATATCACATATAAAACTATTTACATTAGATGTTAACTAATGTGTGAATCTTGTTTTGCTAGTATTAGACTTATGGCGGTAGCATAATGAGATAATCCCTCATACTATAATTCCAATATTCGTGTTCTCCCACTTATGTGCACCACCAATAAAGTTCTTTGTTATGAATCAGGCCGTGATGATCGGGTTCTAGACATCTCGAAGTTCGCATATGGTGGATGTAAGCTATGTATGCACTGCAATACACTATGGTTAAAATTGGCGAGCCTAGCATGTACAGACATGGCCTCGGAACACAGATGACCGAAAGGTTAAGCATGAATCACATGTGATGTGATCGATATATTAATATCTACCCTGGCAGCTGCATCAAAGGCAGTGACGATCAGGGATGATGTGGTGTAAAGGGATCATGTAGTCACAAAACGAATGTTGAGGGATGAGTTATGGTATTTTAGTTCGACTAAATAAGAACACATACTATGAACATTAAGGTTAATTACTTTGCAAATACTATTATAGATGTCTCACCCTACCTTCAACCTTGGCCCCTTCCTTGAGAAAGAAAAGCTCAAAACTGATGGGATAAACTTCACCGCATGGTCCCGCAATCTGAGGAATCTCCTCGTTCCCTAGAAGATATCCTACATACTTGAACCTGTGTTAGGAGACCAACCTGCTGCAAATGCCTCTCAAGCTGATAAAAATGTTTATCAGCAGAGGGTCGATGATAACACATGTGTCTACAGTGGCATGCTCTACGCCATGGAGGCTGACATGCAGAAGTGCTTTGAGAACAAGAGAGCATTTGAGATCATCACTGATCTCAAGGCCATATTTGTGCCCTAGGCCAGGTCTGAGATGTATGAGGTTTCGAACCTCTTCATCTCTGCCAAAATGGAAGATAACAACAGCTTGACTAAGCACGTGGTCAAAATGTCTGGCTACATGTGTGGTATATAAACAACTAGGTCCCTAGCATCCTCTAGTGCTAGTTCGTTGGGAAGATGACGATCGAGGTTTCCTGGTCATGGACTTGATTAAAACGTCAACTTACAACGAGGTCACTTAATGAAGTGATGGGCACAACCGACCAGAGAATTCAAATGATCTAGTCACAATGTTCAATGTTGCGTATCTAGCAAAGTGTAGTGACTTAATCTGTTGATTGTGATATCATGCTTAATCACTATCTCCTGCGGTTTCTTTGATCACATCAACCTCCATGACCATAACTAGGTGGCTATAAAGGTGTGTATTGGGTATTTGATGGCCTGCAAGTGCACAGGTTCGTCAGAGCATGTTTTCACGGAAGTATTAATTCTAGTTTTTATATCGATCCCAATAAGGAGCCTAGGTAAGTGTTTTTATGTGGCGTCTCTATCGCACTCAAGGTGTCACCTGTCTTGAGTGAATTAACTGTAATTGTTGAAGGTGGAACGTGCGTCAGTGAATAATAGAGGAAACTTGCATAAAGTAAAAAGCGAGAATTAAATAACATAAAAGTAAAGACAAGAAAGATGTTCGAGGTTCCTGCAAATGAGAAGTTAGGCGCGGAGAGAAACTATTCACGGTAATAGTGAAAGTGCCAGATGAATAAAATGGAATAAGTGATTATGATATTTCTTATTTATAAGTGAGTAGGAAAGCAACCCATATACCGACTGGGAGTCCTCATGGCAAATTCTTCCCAGTCCTAATGATCCATCTGCCTGTTACCATGGCAATGGTCAGCACATTAATTAAGGTCTTCCGACTGGATCAAGGCTTTAGTCTTGATGGTTCCTTGTTGTGCTCGAGTAGTACTAGATCCTCATTGATATCGGTCGTGTCACTCGAGGGTCGCCGCTTCGCTAGCATACAAGTTCATACCTATGAGATCTCTAGATCATGTTACCTGGGCCCTTAAATTGGATAACAAGCATTAGGCGAACATAAATATTTATTCTCACAATTTAATAAACACTACAACAATCACAAATGCATGGAATTAAAGAAGGCGCAACACATATCACCAAATCCCCTACATCTCCCATGCCTATGGGGATTTATTCATACATGAGAGGAAGATAAATCGAAGGCATAATTGTATTGCAAATGGAAATCATCTCAAATTTATTGTAGCAAGCCACAATATCGATTGAAGATCAAATCATATACAAACCACGGTAAATCAAAGTATCAAACCCTAATCTTACAAGTGCCAATCTCTCTGTCTCTAAGTACAAATGGGGATGATGGTGGAGTGAATGGTATAGAGGCTAGAGATGATCGAAGAATGACACGGTGTTCTTCTCCTTCTCTAGATCTGATCTCTCCTCTTCTGGATGAGTTTGCGATGGTTGTGTTCAGTTTTTCACCATCTCCCCTTCATGAAAGTTGCTTGTATTATATATAACGGAGCTTGCAGCAGGCGGTACGGGCGCACCCTGACCGTACCAGTGGTCGTTACGCGCTCAGATCGCCTCTAGTGAAAGGGGATCCAATTGGGGATTTGCTTCTTTAGGTGTAATTAGCCAATAAATGCTATTAGATCTTCCAAAAATGTTCATTGCCTGAAAACCATCACAAGAAACCAATGATTTCTCTAGTTGTGATGTTAACATTAGTAAAAAACGTAAACTTTAGTGAAATCAGGCAATAAACAAGAGGAAAAAACAATGATAAAAAGTGTTGAAATTTGGAGCTATCAGTATTCTAGAGGAATAGTTGAGGCGTATGTATCAAGATCGGGATTTTCCTATCTGAGTGATGGATAGATACTCTAGGCCCACTTGGTGAGATTACATCAATAAGCTTGGAAGCATGTGACCAGGTCACAAGGATGTAATATCACGAGAACGAGTAAACATGTTTGTCAGTAACAAGATCGAATTGTATATGCATACATGAGATCAGGTCTTGGAGAAATTAGTTATCATTGTGCAAAAGTAATAAGACTCAACATCTAAAAGGTTCAAGCGAACAATAAAATTCGTGGAATGTGAAGGGACCATTTTCAACACCCGGATTTTTAATCCTAGATGCCTGTTATGCCATACATCGCAATCCCAGGATTACCATTTTTGCAAGACATAACAAATTGGATATCACAGTACATCATCCATTACAAACCATAATAAGGTCTTACACAAATAAAGGATCTCATGATCCAGTCTTAGTACAAATAAGTAGCGGAATAAATAGCGTAGCGGTGGGCTCCATCTTTAGTGTCACAGGCAATGCTGACGATGGGAGATGATCCTAGTTGTCGTAGCTATCCTGTTGTCCTCCTTCCGGATAGTCCTTCTCATAGTCTGGCCACAGGAATAGCCAGGGACAAAGCCATGAGTACTCTTTAAGTACTCGCAAACTATCACTAACAAGTAAGGTAGTTTTAGTAGGAATGCTAAGTTCTAAGTTTATTTGCAAAGTTAAGTTTGAAACCTAAGCTAAGTTCAGAAACAAAGAAAGATAAAATAAAGTTCTAAATCACCTAAGTGGGAACTTAGTTGTCATAGCCATAACCATGTTGTGGTCAAGTCATGTCACAATTCATTTCATAAGTCATTTTGAAAACATCTTACAACGGAACAGTATGGCCACTCCAACTGTCCATAACCGCGGACGCGGCTATTCTAATAGTTTGACACTCTGTAGAGGTGGTACACTTTCACCACAAAATTCGATACATCTGTCAGGGGTATCCCTGAATCATCATACTTAGTATGCAGATAATCAAACATAACTTTCCTTTACACACTCTAGTATAAGCACCTCTCCTATGAGCTTGGCCTCCCAACCATGGCCATCTGCCATCTTGGGCACTGCATAGGTGGAAAACATCGAGAGGTAGCCTCAGCTCAAACCTCTCTCGCGAGGGAACTAATACTAATGCATATAAACTTCTGGCTAAGCCTTACCCAATTCAGGTATTGTGGTTGTACGGTAAAATTGGAATGGTATCGCATATGAACCCAACCATCAGTTTTTATAAAGGGGCTAAGGCTCATGACTCAACATTTTCATCATCATAAACCATTTGTGTTTCTCAACACATGTCAAAACATCTCAATAGAATGACTCATCATTCCAAGGTTTTCATAATCCTTTTTCACCAAGTATTCCCATCTAAAGTGATCAAGTTTTTGGTTTAGCTCTAATCACAAAGTTAAGAGTGTTCACTAAGGTAGGATGCTAATCTCAATCTCATGCCATAGAATGACATCTAAGTCTAACTAGATAGGTCAAGTTTTATACTCTTTATGCTATCTATAAATAAAGTAAAGAACTATGGTAAAGTAAAATTGGTAAAACTTGTAAGTAAAACTTGGGATGGGTATAAAACAATAGTTATAACCAAAGCACGCCTGATGCATCTTGCTTGGGTTATTGCATCTAATGATGGCTTGCAAGTTTTAGCTTGCCAATAATAGCTTGCCTTGATTGGTGCAGTGGTTGAAATTCTCCTCGTCTTCTTCAGGGTAGAACTCCTCCTCCTCGTAGACTTGGTCGGTACTATCGTCTATAAATACATACGGGATACACAATCACCAAACAATATTTAACTAGTCTACTTAGCACACTAAGGCACACACTTGATGATCTAATATCATCACATTCATCACAAGATTTTAATGAACTAGTTTCATTTATTTTATTTGAGAAAAGTAATTTCTACTCATTGAAATTAATTAAGATTTAATATTCTCCAATAAAAATAAGGGATCATATGGACACATGTCATCACCACATATTCTAATACATGGGAATGTGATTTAAATGTTAGATCACATTTTATAAAGTTTAGGATTCATATTTAAATGATTTAATGTGACTAGAAATGCCTATATAGCATTATTTTGGTACTAATCCAAAGTCACCTCATGCAAACCTACATATTATTACATATTGAGATAGGTATTGTCAAATGTGATTTCTGAGAGTTGGAATAAACTCAAAAGCTATTATGGTTGATTTTGAAAATGTTTGAATGTAGAAAAGTCTCTATCTTGTTATTTTTTCTATAGGTGATCTATAACTCTAATTGATTTAGATACAACAGGCTTGGATAGAGATTTAAGTTATCTTTCCAACAAAATTGGAATAATGTCATTTGGTTAAGTTATCTTTCCAAAAAAATAGAGATTTAAGTTATTTTTAAACAAGGGGACAGAATCTAGATTAAGTTTAAATAGAAAATCTACATTTGAATTCTAGGGCCAACACGGGAAAGAAAATGGGCCGACCCAGTGACACTCCTCGGCGCAGAGGACAGCTGACAGGGGGTCCCACATGTCAGCGGCACAACTCAAGCGAAGCGGTACGGGGCGATGTAGACCGTGCGATTAGAACCTAGATCAATGGCTCTGGTTCATCGTTGATGACAGAATGGTCGCCGGCGAGATGGAACCCTAGCGGCTCGGTGGGGGTCTACTGGGGGCTTACCAGGGCTCCAGCTAACGTGGCGATGGGGGCGATCGAACGAGGAGACGACGGCGCACTCAGGCGAGGTTGCGGTGACTCCTGGGGTGGTAGTAATCGACTACCCCCTTCCTCTTCTGCTGCGGCGGCTTCGGTGGAAATACCGGAGAACGGCTGCTCGAGCGGCTTCGGCGATGCTGTGAGGTGGTTCTGAGAGAGAGGAAAGTGAGGTAGTGTGGAAAAATGGTGCTAGGAAGGGCTCCTTATATAGGCTCGACGAGGAGACCGTGAGGGCGACGGTCAGCTCATCGGTGACGGTGGTACAGAGCACTAGAGGTATGGGCGGGGTAGGCGGACGGTGGCTTGCCTCCTGGCGGTCAGCTACGATGCAATGGCGCAGCTAGGGGTGGTGGCTTGCGGTCGGGAAAGTTCGACGCTCTACACGGCAGAGGCGGTGCTCGGCGCGGCGTGCGGTGGCTGTTGGTCGCGTGGCGGGAAAAGGGCGTGTCTAGCGGTGTGCTGGGGTCAAGGCGGAGCGACACGTGCAAGCTGAGGGCAAGGCGCAGCTTGTGCTGGCCTGTCGAGGACGGCGCTCTGCCGTGCTCCGGGCATGGTGTAGAGGCTCGGTGTGCGGGCGCTCCTCGGTGGTCCAGGGGCTGGTGTTGCTCTGGAAAGGGACCGTGGGCGGAGGTAGGGTGCGCCGGAGTGATGTCTACGCACTTCTATTCTTGTAGACAGTTGTTGGGCCTCCAAGTGCAGAGGTTTGTAGAATAGCAGCAAGTTATCCCTTAAATGGATTACCCAAGGTTTATCGAACTCAGGGAGGAAGTGGTCAAAGGTATCCCTCTAAAGCAACGATTCAATCAAGATGCAAGAAGTCTCTTGTGTCCCCAACACACCCAATACACTTGTCAGGTGTATAGGTGCACTAGTTTGGCAAAGATATAATAAAATACAAGTGGTATAGATAATTATAAGTGGTAACAGTGATAGAAAATAGCTTGGTGGCGTGTGATTGACGTGGGAAAAGACTAAAGGAAAACTGAAATAAAGATAGAAGCAAGCAAACATGTAATAGATCTAATAGCAAATGGTGTTTTAGTGCTTAGAAACAAGGCCTAGGGATCATACTTTCACTAGTGAACACTCTCATATAAATATATTCTTCTTTATGATACTACGCTGAACTACTCTCCGGTTGGACACTCTAATCCATGGTAGGGCTATAACAGCACACCTCAAAGTTCATCTTTCCCATCTAGATAACCCCACACTGTCACCTTGAGTACTCGATGAGTCCAACAAACACCACAATTTCATAAACACATCCAACTCCAAATATAACTCATGACAAGTATTTGTAATCTCTAGCCTAAGTGCCACCATGGTGTGCACGCTGTCACTTTCACACACATGGGGAGAGCAGAGATCTATTAAAGCACTTGAGTAGCAAGGTAGATCTACTTGATTACAAAGCTCATGATCACAATATGATCATGCATAGAGAGACATGAACACATAGCTACCGGTAGAACCCTTAGCCTCGAGAGAGAACTACTCCCTCCTCATCATGGGAATCAGCAATGGTGATGGAGATGGTGGTGGAGATTGATGTAGATGGCTCCGGGGGCACTTCCCCATCCTGGCAGGGTGCCGGAATAGACTTCCTGTCCCCCGAATCTCCCCTTTGGTGGCGGCGGTGGTGCGGAACTTTTCATGGCTGGAGGCTTGACGATTTAGGGTTTTTGCATCGGGAGGAATATATAGGCGAAAGGGCAAGGTCGGTGGAGGCCGGCGGGGCCCACACCACCTGGTGGCGTGGCCAAGGGGGACCCGCGCCACCCTATGGTGTGGCCAGGCCCTGGCCCTCCTCCGTCTCATATTCTGGCTCCGTGAGTCTTCCGGTAAAATATCAACTTTGGCTTTTGTCCCGTCCAATTTCGAGAATATTCATTTTCTGACTTTCTGGAACCAAAAACGGCAGAAAACAGGCAACTGGCACTATGGCTTTTGTTAATAGGTTAGTCCAAGAAATCATATGAAAAGTACTCCAAAGTATGGACAGAACATAAGAAAGTAGATAAAACCAAGCATGGAACATCAAAAATTATGGATACATTTGCAATGTATCAACATCTGCAAGCTTAACTCCTGCTCGTCCTCGAGTAGATAAGTGATAAAATGAAAGAATAATTTTTGAGGTGACATGCACCATCATAAACTTGATCAAAGTATTTGTAAAACATTCAAAGCTGGGATCATAGTACTTCAATCATAACATGAAAGGCAAAGTTCTAGCAATAAGACAAAGAAACTATGATGCAACATGAAAAGGCACAAACAAAAGATTCATGAATAACAATGCTTTGCAAGACGTTTGTTTGTTTCACATAAAGAAAACATAGCATAGTAGCATTCAGCTTGTCCCTCATAGAGTAGCAAATATAAATGCATAGGACACCTTCAAAGTTCATAAGAGTGACTAGATACAAATAGTTTAAAACAAGCAATATCAAGGTATGCATTAATCAACAAGTCTTGGGACAATGCACATAGAACTAAGGATGGCCACTATGCTCTCAAAGTAGGTGCATAAAGGTAGAAGGTGGAGACTCAACATAAAAGTAAAAGAAAGGCCTTCATAGAAGGAAGTAGGGATTCAAGTTTCATAAAGAGCTTTCAAAAATTATGATACTTATTAGCTTTCAGCTCTCATTGCCCCTATCATAAGCATCTTTAGGTGATTAAGGTTAAAGTGACACAACTAAGAGGATATGATTGACAAGTTATAAGCCGGAATCTCATGCCCCTTGCTTACGAAGACCGAACATCATGCTACTAAACTTTAGTCACAAGTAAGCTCTTGTCATTGTAAGTACATATGTATCATAGAGAACCGCCAACGGGGTACCCCTTGCCCGATGATATGGAAGAATCCCCATATCAAAATGACAAGGCAAGCAGACAATGAGCATCTTAGCAATCTTCTTATTTACCATGGAAATATGGTGCTTTTTTCTCTCTTTCCTCTTTTCTCATATCTCTTTTCTTTTTCTCCTTTTTCTCAATATCTGACTTTTTTATAAGAAGAATGCTTCATAGACAGCTCATTATGGTTACGCTGCAGGTTTCCACCATGCCAGCATAAATTAGACCAGCGGCCCAGGCATTTCTCTAACACATACACAAACTCCATGATCTTACAAGTTCCAATTTTATTTCGCACCGCCGGGATCCATAAGCAAAAGAACATGATATCAACGGGGTACAAAGTACAAGTGAAATGTTGAAAGCGTTCCCCATGATACATGGTTCTGCTAATATCAACTTATAAAGTGCAAGCATATACACAACAAAGAATGACCCAATGGTTCAAGTTTATTAAGGGCAAGAAAAGTAAAGTGTGCCCAAGTTCGTGAGAGCTTTAATCACTAGTTTTCTCATAACAAGTTTAATTCAGAAGGTAGATAAAAACATGAATATACTTGGAATAACAAATGCTAATAGGTAGGTATGGTGGACTCTTTGGAATAACTTGGTTTTAGGAGTTGGATGCATGAGTGGAACTCATACTTGGTTACGGAGGCTAGCAAAAGACTGGGAGCGACCAACTAAGAGAGCAATAATGGCCATAATCATACAGAGCGACAAAACATCATTAATCAAAGCATAAAGTGATACTACAAGTTGAAAACTAAAGGATCATAAAGGCTAAGGTGACTTGGGATAGTCATAACATGGTATGAGCATGTGCCAAGTCAACCCAAATAAAGCATCAAAAGAAGAATACCACAGTACTATGCTTTAATATGCTAAAACAACGCATGATTCTTCAAAGGCACATTAAGCAATCTCAATTGTTTATAACAAGTCATTCTACAGAAAAGAATACTAAGCATAAAGCCAAAACAATATCAACCATGGCATAACAAAGCATAGGCCATAGTCAAAAACAAGCTCTCTTTAACACTTAAGCATGAACTTCCCTACTCTTTTCCAATACAAACCAAACTATTTGAAAACCAATGTATGAAAGAGGGGGTCCAACCAATTTATTTAGAAAATTAAGCAAACCAAGCAAACAAAAAACTAAAACGAAAAAGAAAAAGAAGACGCTCCAAGAACAACACAACTGTGCATGAAACAATAAAAATAAAGCGTTTGGAAGGAACCTGGGATTTTTATTGATGTGGAAGGGGATGCCTTGGGCATCCCCAAGCTTTGACGCTTGTACTTCTTGGATATTTCATGGGGTGACACGCGTGGCATCCCCAAGCTTGAGCTTTAGTCCATCCTTCATCTCATTACTCATTCCTTCCATACACCTGAAATTTTTCCTTCATACAAAACTTCACACAATATTTATTAGCAACATTAGTGCACTCAAGATAATAAGTCTTAAGGTTCAGTTCTAACACCAATAAACTTCCATTAGAACACTAGCTACTGAAGCACTTCCCTCAAAAAGCTCAATTCCCCAAAAGAACTCAAAAAGGAACCAACAAGGAGCAAATGCAAATAATGGCAGAAATCTGTCAAAACAGACCAGCAGGTAAAGACGAATTTTTGCGAAGACCTTAAGACCAGCAACTTTCCCAATCATTACTTCTCTCTCATTAGAGGTTACTATTGGCATAAAAAGCAAATAAAAAGGATAAGGAGCGGTTATTACAGAGGTAATAACTTCCAAGACTCATCTAAAACTTTTGGGTTATCTCCCAATAAGTACTTTTCTTTAACGCCTTTAAGTTAGGCATGATAGTTTGAGAAGATGCTCACATAAGAAATATGAATTGAAGTAAAAGCGAGCATCAAGAAGCAAATTCAAAGCACATTTAAGTCTAACCCACTTTCTATGCATAGGAATCTTATAAAGAAACAAGTCATGAAAGCACAAAGCAACAAGCATAGGAAAGCAAAACAAGTGCAGCTTCAAAAATTTCAACATAAAGAGGGGAAACTTAATATTATTAAGACACATAAAACCATATTTCCCTCTCTCATAATAACTTTCAGTAGCATCATGAATAAAGTTAACAATATAACTATCACATAAAACATTCTTATCATGAACCACATGTGTATAATCATTATTACTCTCCACATAAGTATAGTTATTCTTATTAATTATAGTGGGAGCAAATTCAACAAAATAGCTATCATTATTATTCTCATCACCATAATCATCAAATATAAGAGGCATATTGTAATCATCATTAATTTTCTCCTCAATAGTAGAAAATATCATATTCATCATTGTAATCATCATATATTGGAGGTTTAGTATCATCATAAGCAATAGAATAGCTATCTTCCAAAGCTGGGGAACTAAAAAGATCATTTCCATAAAACCTAGCTTCCCCAAGCTTAGACTTTTCCATAGCACTAGCAATAATGGTGTCCAAAGAATTCATACTAACAACATTACTATTAGCATGCAAATAAAGTTCCATAGGTTTTTTAATTTTCTCTTCAAACACTTCATGTCCTAACTCAAGATAAATACTATAAAGCTCTCTAATTTTTTTGTTGTTTTCCATTAAGCCTAACTAGTGAAAACAAGAAACAAAAAGACAAAATTGCATAATCTAAAGGAAATAACTTCGAGCACTCACACTGGAGGATGTGAGTACCTTTTACCTTACCTCCCCGGCAACGGCGCCAGAAAATAGGCGTTTGCCATGGGAGGTTCTTCTTCTTCAATCCTCCTGTGTGAATACCTTTTACCTTACCTCCGCGACAACGGCGCCAGAAAATAGCTTGATGTCTACGCACTTTTATTCTTGTAGACAGTTGTTCGGCCTCCAAGTGCGGAGGTTTGTAGAACAGCAGCAAGTTTTCCCTTAAGTGGATTACCCAAGGTTTACCGAACTCAGGGAGGAAGTGGTCAAAGGTATCCCTCTCAAGCAACGCTGCAATCAAGATACAAGAAGTCTCTTGTGTCCCCAACACACCCAATACACTTGTCAGGTGTATAGGTGCACTAGTTCAGCGAAGAGATAGTAAAATACAAGTGGTATGGATAATTATAAGTGGTAACAGGGATAGAAAATAGCTTGGTGGCGTGTGATTGACGTGGGAAAAGACTAAAGGAAAACTGAAATAAAGATAGAAGCAAGCAAACATGTAATAGATCTAATAGCAAACGGTGTTTTAGTGCTTAGAAACAAGGCCTAGGGATCATACTTTCACTAGTGAACACTCTCATATAAATATATTCTTCTTTATGATACTACGCTGAACTACTCTCCGGTTGGACACTCTAATCCATGGTAGGGCTATAACAGCACACCTCAAAGTTCATCTTTCCCATCTAGATAACCCCACACTGTCACCTTGAGTACTCGATGAGTCCAACAAACACCACAATTTCATAAACACATCCAACTCCAAATATAACTCATGACAAGTATTTGTAATCTCTAGCCTAAGTGCCACCATGGTGTGCATGCTGTCACTTTCACACACATGGGGAGAGCAGAGATCTATTAAAGCACTTGAGTAGCAAGGTAGATCTACTTGATTACAAAGCTCATGATCACAATATGATCATGCATAGAGAGACATGAACACATAGCTACCGGTAGAACCCTTAGCCTCGAGAGAGAACTACTCCCTCCTCATCATGGGAATCAGCAATGGTGATGGAGATGGTGGTGGAGATTGATGTAGATGGCTCCGGGGGCACTTCCCCATCCTGGCAGGGTGCCGGAACAGACTTCCTGTCCCCCGAATCTCCCCTTTGGTGGCGGCGGTGGTGCGGAACTTTTCATGGCTGGAGGCTTGACGATTTAGGGTTTTCGCATCGGGAGGAATATATAGGCGAAAGGGCAAGGTCGGTGGAGGCCGGCGGGGCCCACACCACCTGGTGGCGTGGCCAAGGGGGACCCGCGCCACCCTATGGTGTGGCCAGGCCCTGGCCCTCCTCCGTCTCATATTCTGGCTCCGTGAGTCTTCCGGTAAAATATCAACTTTGGCTTTTGTCCCGTCCAATTTCGAGAATATTCATTTTCTGACTTTCTGGAACCAAAAACGGCAGAAAACAGGCAACTGGCACTATGGCTTTTGTTAATAGGTTAGTCCAAGAAATCATATGAAAAGTACTCCAAAGTATGGACAGAACATAAGAAAGTAGATAAAACCAAGCATGGAACATCAAAAATTATGGATACATTTGCAATGTATCACGGGGCTAGGGGATGTACGGGTTTGGCGCGGCGCTGTCTTTGGCGCGTTACCCACGCTCGGCCGGTGGTGACAAAGAATGGGCGGCGCGGTACTGGCGTTGCGGGGTTGGAGAGGGGTTGTCTGGGTGTTAGTTAGGCTAAGAGGGGACATAGGAGAGATGTGAGGTTTAAATGGGAGACAAGAAATCAATTGGCAATAGTATTAGTTAGGCCAATATTTCTCTACCTGCCAACTGTTTGACAAAATGGCCACATGAAACTTTTGTTTGAATTTTGAAAAGACTTTTGGTGGATGTGTTAGTCATATGCTTAAGCATCTGTGGTTTCTTGGGATTGTCATGGTGAACTCATTTGAGTGGTTTTTGCAAAAATGGGATCTACGCATATGAAATGGATTCCATTTTCAAATGCCATTTAAAATTAGAGTTTAAAACTTTTTGTAAGATTTCAAAGTGGGCCTTGGTAGATCATTACTTGTACTAATAAGGGGTGCAAAGAGTTAGAATTGTTTTTGTTTGAGTTTGACTTCTAGGAACACAGAAAGTGGCCTAGTGGATTAAAATGGCAAAAGTGACCATTTGCATTTATTAATCTTATTTGATTTCTTTTTCTTTGGGTTTTTCTTGGGAAAGATCTAGATGATGTGGAATTCATATTTGAATCATTTTACAACCATCAGAGGAAACAAACATGGCAATTCAAAAAAATTCTATATTAATGCAACACACATATGCATTCTTAAATGTTTTAATTATAAAATGTTTTTGTTAACCCTAAATTGGGTGATTTGGATCTCGATAACCTTGATTAAAGTTTTGGGATGTTACAAACCTTCCCCCCTTAAACAAAATCTCGTCCCGAGATCTAAGAAAGAAAACTAGGAACTAAGGAGATCTAGAAACTCAGTCATAATGTAATCTTCTCGCTCCCAAGTGGCTTCTTCTTCGGTATGGTTGCTCCATTGGATCTTGAGAAATTTGATACTCCTGGTCCTGGTGGTTCTGTAAGCTTCTTCCAAGATACGGATGGGCACTTCACGATACGTCAGATCCTTGTTGATATCAACGGCTCGGTGATCGATGTTCTTGAAAACTTCAGTCTTCTCCAGCACTTCCAAGCATTTGCGAAGTAACGAGATATGGAACACATTGTGGATGGCAGACATCTCTTCTGGTAGTTCCAGTTGATACGATACTTCTCCTCGATGATTCAGAATCTTGAAGGGTCTGATATATCTGGGGGTTAACTTTCCTTTCAGACTAAAACGTTGTGTTCCCTTCAATGGCGAAACTTTGAGATACACAAAATCTCCCAAATTGAAAGTCGGGTCTCTCCGTCTCTTGTCAGCATAACTCTTCTGTCTGTATTGGGTGGTCTTGAGGTGCTCACGGACTTTGTGAACCTTCTCTTCGGCTTCTCGTAGGATGTCGAGTCCGAAAATCTGACTCTCTCCTACTTGCGACCAATTCAAAGGGGTACGGCACTTCCTTCCATATAAGAACTCAAATGGGGCCATTTGCAAACTGGCTTGATAACTGTTGTTGTATGAGAATTCTGCGAAAGGTAGACAATCTTCCCATTTTGATCCATACTATAACACACAAGCTCTCAACATATCTTTTAAGATTTGGTTGACTCTTTCAGTCTGGTCGTTGGTCTGCGGGTGATAAGCTGTGCTGAAATTCAACTTGGTTCCTAATCCTTCTTGGACTTTCTGCCAAAATGACGAGGTAAATTGGGTACCTCGATCCGATATTATGGTCTTGGGGGTTCCATGCAAACTAACAATTCTGGCAATGTACAACTCTACTAGCTTCGAACTCTGGTAGGTGGTCTTGACAGGTATAAAATTGGCTACTTTGGACAGTCTATCAACGATGACCCAGATTGAGTCATTTCCCCTACTAGAAGTAGGCAAACCAGTGATAAAATCCATTCCGACGGAATCCCATTTCCATTGCAGAATCTACAATGGTTGCCACAGTCCTGCGGGTCTCTGATGTTCCGCTTTGACTCTTTGAAAGATGTCACACTTGGCGATGTAGCTTCCGATTTCTCTCCTCATCTCGTTCCACCAAAATTGCTCCTTCAAATCTTGATACATCTTTGTTCCTTCGGGGTAGATAGAATAAAGAGTATCATGAGCTTCTTGCATGATAACTTGCTTTAGCTCCGAATCTGCTGGCACGCAGATACGTCCTTTGTACTACAAAACTCCTTCTTCGTCTTCGGTGAATCCAGATACCTTTCATGTACCAATATGACGCATGATTCCGTCGATACTTGCATTTCCCTTCTGGGCTTCCTTGATCTGACTGATCAAAGTGGGTTCAAGTTCAATGCTAGCTAAAAATCCTTTGCTAACTAGCTCAGTTCTAAACTGCTCCAACTCCTCATGCAAACTTGGTTGCTTCTCCTTGATCATAGTGTTTAACCTACACGGCAATCTGCTAAGAGCATCCGCTACCACATTGGCTTTGCCGGGGTGATAGTGAATGTCAAGGTCACAATCCTTGATTAACTCTATCCATCTCCTTTGCCTCATATTCAGCTCCTTCTGAGTGAAAATATACTTCAAGCTCTTGTGATCTGAGTAAATCTCATAGCGATTACCCATAAGGTAATGACGCCATGTCTTCAAGGCTAAAACTACAACTGCTAGTTCTAGATCATGGGTAGGATAGTTTTGCTCATGCTGTTTCAGTTGTCGAGACAGATATGCGATGACTTTGCCTTCTTGCATCAATACACATTCGAGACCAATCTTGGATGCATCACAATACACATCAAACGGCTTCTTGATATCGGGCATAATCAATATTGGGGCTGAAATCAATCTCTTCTTGAGCTCTTGGAAACTTGCTTCGCATTTGTCGGTCCATTCAAACTTCTTGTCCTTCTTCAACAATTGGGTCATGGGTCTGGCGATGCTCGAAAATCCTTCAACGAACTTGTGGTAATATCCCGCTAATCTGAGAAATGCACGGACTTGGGTTTGAGTGGTTGGGGCTTCCCATTCTTCAACATCTTTGATCTTGGCAGGATCAACAGTGACTCCTCCGACAGACAATGTCCAAGGAATCCTACTTCTTTCAGCTAAAACTCACATTTGCTGAACTTGGCATACAACTGATGCTCTCTAAGGGTTTGAAGGATGATTCTCAGATGTTGCTCATGTTCTTCTTCTGACTTAGAATAGATAAGAATATCATCGATAAACACAACGACAAACTTATCCAGAAAATTTGTAAAGATCTTATTCATGAGATTCATGAAATAAGTGGGGGCATTGGTTAATCCAAAATACATGACCGTATACTCATATAATCCATATCTGGTGGTAAAGGCGGTCTTTGGAATATCCGTTGCACGAATCTTAAGTTGGTGATAACCAGTCCTAAGATCAATCTTAGAAAACACTCTGGCACCAGTCAACTGATCAAACAGATCCTCTATTTTTGGCAATGGATACTTGTTCTTGATGGTGACATCATTCAGCTTCCAGTAATCTGTGCACAAACGGTTGCCTCCATCCTTCTTGTCGATGAACATCATGGGCGATCTCCATGGCAATGCGCTTGGTTGAATCAAACCTTTCGCCAGCATAGCATCCAGTTGCTTGTTCAGCTCCACTAACTCTGATGGGTTCATGCTATAGGGTCTTTGAGATATGGGTCCGGTTCCAGGGATTAGTTCAATAATGAACTCAATATCCCGATCTGGGGGCATACCGGGCAATTCATCTAGGAATATGTCGGGGTATTCACAGACTACTCTGACTTGGTCTATGGTGGGTAGGGCTAGACTCTTATTGCATTTGAATTGACAGGGCAAGGTTTCAGATATATGCTCTACTGATACTCCAGAGCTACTGGTCATGGTGATGGCTTTCTTGGCACAGTCTATCAATCATTTATGCTTCGACATCCAATCCATTCCTAGTACTACTTCCAGACCTTTGGTTCCAAGTACTATTAGATTGGCATAAAAATCTATCCCGTGTATTCTGATAGGGTCTTGCAAATTTTTCTAGATTTTGTGGTTGAACCAGGTATTTGAACTATCGTGACATGCTTCAAGTTGGTTGGGTGAATCTTACTAGTGCATGCAAATTCTTCAGTAAAAAATGAGTGCGATGCTCCAGAATCAAACAACACTCTTGCTAATACTGAGTTGATAGAAAACATACCCAGTATGACATCTGGTACTTCTTAGGCTTCTTCGGCGTTCATGTGGAAGAGACGGTCATTGCGGTTGTGAGGGTTCCCTGAGGCGAATCTTCTTCTGGGCTGAACACGGCGCTGCTGTTGAGCTAGGGCATTCACATTGGCAGTGGCGGCAATCTTCTTGGGACACTCATTAGAGTAGTGACCCTTCACTCCACACTCAAAACAAGTAATCTGAGACTTGTCTTTTGCTACCACGGGCATGGCATTACATCCAGTCCTTGGGGCAGTGTTGTTGTTGTTGTTGTTGGACTTGGGCGGTGCACGGTTTAAGTTGTTGGAGTTGCCGGGGTGGTTGTTGTTGTTCCCTCCGGACTTCACATTTCCTCCGCTACGGTTGGGGTAGCTTGGACGAGACATTGGGGTCTATTGTTCCGCGGGGCATATCCGGCAGACGGGTTGGGGCGATACTTCTGGGCACTATGGGACCCAGCTTGGTGCATCATCTGACGTTTGCGGTTGTCATTTGCTTGGTTGATCTTTCCTTCCATCTGGATGGCAGAGTCGACTAGCTCTTCGAGGTCCTCAAAACGTATGTTGACTAGCACTGTCTTCATCTCATCATGCAGTCCGTTTAGGAATCTCTCCTTCTTCTTGGCCTCCGTGTTGATCTCATCGGGTGCATACCTGGTGAGGGAGAAGAATCTGTCACGGTACTTCACTATAGTCATTCTCCCTTGCTTTAGTTCTCTGAATTCATCTCTCATTCTGGTGACTAAACCTTGCGGCACATGGGTGCGGCTGAACTTGACTTTGAAGGCTTCCCACGTGATCACTTGACTGTGGTTCATCGTGTAGGTGATGTTCCACCAAGCTCTTGCATCTCCTGCCAGATAGTGGGTGGCAAACATAACTTTATCGTTGGCATCCACTCCGGCGAGTTCTAAGTTATTCTCCATGGAATGTAACCAATCATAAGCATCCAACGGGTCTTCAGACTTGCTAAAGATTGGGGGATTGGTATTCTGGAAGTTTTTGAGCTTCCATCCATGATGATCCTGATTTCCATGACCTTGATTGTTGTGGGCGATCTACTGCAGGGTGGCTAGATTTGCTTGGCACTCTGCCCTAATAGCTTTGCGGTCCGCAATTAGCGTCTGCAGAATCTGCAGCATCGGATCCTGCGATGAGCTGCTCCCTCCTTGGTTTCCACGAGTGATACATTGCAAATGTATCTATAATTTTTGATGTTCCATGCTTAGTTTTATCCACTTTCTTGTGTTTTGTTCCAACTTTGGAGTACTTTTCATATGATTTCTTGGACTAACCTATTAACAAGAGCCACAGTGCCAGCTGCCTGTTTTCTGCTGTTTTTGGTTCCAGGAAAGTCAGAAAATGAATATTCTCGGAATTGGACGGGACAAAAGCCAAAGTGCCTATTTTTTCGGAAGTCATCAAGTGCCAGAATACGAGACAAAGAGGGGCCAGAGGGCGGCCACACCACCTGGTCGCGCGGCCAGGCCTGGCCCGCGTCAGGGGGTGGTGTGGCCAGCCCAGGCACCCCCTCGGCCTCCCCTTCCGCCTATAAGATGCCCTCGGGACGAAAACCCTAAGGACCCGATCAAAAATCCACGAAAGAGTCTGTAGCCGCCGTCATCTCCATCCCTAGATTGGGAGGGATCTGAAGCTCTTCCCGACACCCTGCCGGAGAGGGGAATTCACCCTGGAGGCCTTCTTCATCACCATGCAAGCCTCCTATGTGATGCGTGAGTAGTTCATCCTTGGACTATGGATCCATGTAGTAGCTAGATGGCTGGTTCTCCTCCTTTGTGCTTTCATGTCTAGATCTTGTGAGCTCCGTTCATGATCAAGATCATCTATTTGTAATTCTGCATGTTGTGTTTGCGGGGATCCGATGGATATTGAGATGCTATTTCAGATTGACTATTGATTCTATCATGTCTTTGTTATTTGTGATCTTGCATGCTTTCCGTTGTTAGTAGCTATCTTGGCCAAGTAGATGCTAGACTCTCCAAGAGTTAGTATTTATGCTCGAGAGTTGGTTCATGCCTCTACTAATCTGGGGAAGTGACAGAAATATCTAAGGTACTAGATGTGTTGTTGCTACTAGGGAGAAAACAACAATCCTTTGTTCATAGAACAATCGTATTGTTTACTTTACATGCACTTCGTAAAGCAATAATCTGTTGCTTGCAACTTAATACTGGAGGGGGTTCGGATGATAACCTGAAGGTGGCTTATTAGTCATAGATGCAGTTGGATGGCGGTCTATGTATAATGTTGTAATGCCCAATCAAGTTTCAAAGGAGTCAAGATGATTAGTATATGCATGTATTGCTTTCTCGATGTTTGTCAATTGCCCCGCTGTAATTTGTTCACCCAGCATGTTATCTATCTAAGAAGAGCCACCTCTAGTGAACTATGGATCCTGGTCCTTGTCTTTTACATACAATCTACAATATTTTACTGCTTTGTGTTTACTTTCTGCAAACTTTTACTTCTTTCCATTCGATATGTTTAATCCTTTGTTTTCCGCAAAACACGGTGAGATTGACAACCTCATCGCAAGTTGGGGACAAAGTCCTGTGGTTGTGTTGTGTAGGTCTCCACGTTGCTACTAGCACCGGTAGTGCGCCCTGCCAAAGCTCAGCTAGTAACACCTTTGGGGTGTTTCCTTGCTCCTACTGGTTCGATTAAACCTTGGTTTCATAACTGAGGGAAACTTGCTGCTATGCTCATCATACCTTCCTCTTGGGGTTCCCAACGAGCTCTACATCAACACCGCCATCAAGCATTTTTCTGGGCGCCGTGCATTGAGCCATCAAGCATTTTTTGGCGCCGTTGCTGGGGAGTCAAGGACATCTTCACAAGGGGAGTCCCTCATAACCAATCTCTTTACTTTGTTACTTTTGTTTTGCTTAGTTTCTTTTTGCTTTGTTTGCTTGTTTTGTTTTTCAAAAACCCAAAAAAAATTAGTTTTACTAGTTTGCTTTCTTATTTGAAAACACATAAAAAATTAGTTCCTACTATAGTTGTTGGTCTATTATTGCCTTGCTTGGTCATGCTTTCTATCAATGGTTGGTTTCTTTGAAACTAGTTCTTATTGGCAAGGTGGGTTCACGGAAGAACAAAAATATTATTATAAGGAACACCGCTTGTCACAAAAAAGGGAAACACTTATGGGAACAAATTGATAAATTGAATATCATTGCTAGAAACATGTGCTCTACTTATAATGTTACTTACTGCTTTGATAAATCTTGTTGCTGTAGGAGGTATAAACACCTCCCTTTTCAATGTGAGTATAATGATAATGTTACCATATCTTCTTATGTTAAGGGAAATTATGACTTTTATGATGTGGAACAAATTGAAGAATTTATGGCTTGGAAGGGTGCATTCGAACTTGCTTATTTGCTTGAAAATATTGATGATGCACCTTATAAATATGAGGTTTATGATATACTAAAATTTTGCTTTGATAATTACAAGGAAGAAAATGGCTATATTCTTGAATATCTCAATAGATGCTCTCCACCAATGGAAGAGACTAATGCCTTGCAAGATACTATGGAAGAAGAAATTGCTGAAACTGGAAGCTCATTGGATGAAAAAGAGGAGGAGAGTGATGACCTAGAGGAGGAAGAATGGATCTACCCATGCCTACCTTCTAATGAGAGAAACTCTTTACCCCTTACATTATTTGATTGTCCCCCATGCTTACCAAAGGAGGACGAATGTCATGTTCCTGAGGATTCTTTTGAAAATATTTATAATAAAGCTCTAGTGTTTGTAGATCATGAAAAGCATTCTTTATGTGATAGTTATATTGTTGAGTTTATTCATGAGTCTACTGAAAATTATTATGAGAGAGGAAAATATGGTTGTAGAAGTTTTCATGGTATTGAAACACCTCTCTATGTGCTAAAAGTTTTCAAGTTACTCTTGTTTTATCTTCCTATGCCTGTCACTTTGTTCTTTGCGAATTTATTTGCATACAAGATTCATAGGAAGTGGGTTAGACTTAAATGTGTTTTGAATTTGCTTCTTGATTCTCTCTTTTACTTCAATTCATATTTTTCATGTGAGCATCTTCTCGAACTATCATGCCTAACTTAAAGGCGTTAAAGAAAAGTACTTATTGGGAGATAACCAAAAAGTTTTAGATGAGTCTTGGAAGTTATTACCCCTGTAATAACCGCTCCTTATCCTTTTTATTTGCTTTTTGTGCCAAGAGTAACCTCTAATAAGAGAGAAGTAATGATTGAGAAAGTTGCTTTCCCGAAACAGATTTCTGTGCTTCACCGTAAAAATTCGTGAGAGATCTCTGTATCTCGGATTGCGCTGTAATGTTTTGTGCATCTGCCCCAGGTTGTTATCTAACTTTCCTTAGTTCAACACTTTTTGATTTGAGCAACAGAAGGTCTTCGAAAAATTCGTCTTTACCTGCTGGTCTGTTTTGACGGATTTCTGCCATTTTCTGCATTTGCTTCTTGTTGGTTCCTTCTTGAGTTCTTTTGGGGAATTGAGCTTTTTGAGGGAAGTGCTACAGTAGCTAGTGTTCTAATGGAAGTTTATTTGGTGTTAGAACTGAACCTTAAGACTTATTTATCTGTAGTGCACTAATCTTGCTAATAAAGATTGTGTGAAGTTTTGTATGAAGAAAAAAAATTCAGGTGTATGGAAGGAATGAGTAATGAGATGAAGGATGGACTAAAGCTCAAACTTGGGGATGCCACGCGTGTGACCCCAAGAAATATCCAAGAAGTACAAGCGTCAAAGCTTGGGGATGCCCAAGGCATCCCCTTCTTCATCAATAAAAATCCCAGGTTTCTTCCAAACGCTTCATTTTTATTGTTTCATGCACAGTTGTGTTTTTCTTGGAGCGTCTTCTTTTCTTCGTTTTTGTTTTGGTTTTTCGTTTGCTTGGTTTGCTGAATAAATTGGTTTGACCTCCTCTTTCATACATTGGTTTGCAAATAGTTTGGTTTGGTTTGGAAAAGAGTAGGAAAGTCCATACTCATGTGGTAAAAAGAGCTCGTTTTTGACTGTGGCTATGCTTTGTCATGCTATGCTTGATATTGTTTTGGCTTTATGCTTAGTATTCTTTGTTGTAGCATGACTTGTTATAAACAATTGAGATTGCTTAATGTGTCTTGGATGAATCATGCGTTGTTTTAGCATATTAAAGCATAGTATAGTGGTATTCTCCTTTGATGCTTTATTTGGGTTGACTTGGCGCATGCTCACACCATGTTATGACTATCTAAAGTCACCATAGCCTTTATGATCCTTTAGTTTTCAACTTGTAGTATCACTTTATGCTTTGATCAATGATGTTTTGTCGCTCTGCATGATTATGGCCATTATTGCTCTCTTAGTTTGTCGCTCCCAGTCTTTTGCTAGCCTCCACCACCAAGTATGAGTTCCACTCATGCATCCAACTCCCTAAACCAAGTTATTCCAAAGAGTCCACCATACCTACCTACTATCTTATGCTATTCCAAGTATATTCATGCTTGTGTTTACCTTCCAAATTAAACTTGTTATGAGAAAACTAGTGATTAAAGCTCTCACGAACTTGATGGCACACTTTACTTTACTTGCCCTTAATAAACTTGAACCATTGTGTCTTCTATGTTGTATATGCTTGCACTTATTTGTCGAGAATTAGCAGAACCATGCTTTCATGGGGAACGCTTTCAACATTGCACTTGGTACTTGTACCTAGTTGATATCATGCTCTTTTGTATATGGATGTCGTCGGTGTGAAATGAAAGGGGAGCTTGTAAGTCCATGGAGTTATGTATATGTGTTAGAGAAACGCTTGGGCCGCTGGTCTAATCCATGATGACATGGTGGAAACCTGCAGCGTAACCATAATGAGCTGTCTATGAAGCATTCTTCTTATAAAAAAAGAGTCCTATATTGAGAAAAAAGAGAAAAGAAAAAAAGATACTATGAAAAGAGGAAAGAGAGAAAAAAGCACCATATTCCCATGGTAAATAAGAAGAATGCTGAGATGCTCGTTGTCTGCTTGCCTTGTCATTTTGATATGGGGATTCTTCCGTATCATCGGGCAAGGGGTACCCCGTTGGCGGTTCTCAATGATACACATGTACTTACGATGACAAGAACTTACCGGTGACTAAACTTGAGTAGCATGAGGAGTGGCCCTCGTATACAAGGGACATGAGATTTCTGACTTATACATCGTCAAGCATGTACACCATAGTTTGTTCACTTTAACCTTAATCACTTCAAGATGCTTATGATAGGGGCAATGAGAGTTGAAAGGTATAAGTACCATAATTTTTGGAAGTTCTTTATGAGACTTGAATCCCTACTTCCTTTTACAAAAGGCTTTTCTTCCACCATTATATTGAGTCTCCACCTTCTATCTTTATGCACCTACTTTGAGAGCATAGTGGCCATTCTTAGTTCTATGTGCATTGTCCCAAGACTAGTTGATTGATGCATACTTTGATATTGCTTGTTTTAAACTATTTGTATCTAGTCACTCTTATGAACTTTGAAGGTGTCCTATGCATTTATATTTGCTACTCTGTTGAGGGACAAGCTGAATTCTATTATGCTATGTTTTCTTTATGTGAAACAAACAAACGTCTTGCACAACATTGTTATTCATGAATCTTTTGTTTGTGCCTTTCCATATTGCATCATAGTTTCTTTGCTTATTGCTAGAACTTTGTCTTTCATGTTATGATTGAAGTACTATGATCCCAGCTTTGAATGTTTTACAAATACTTTGATCAAGTCTTTGAGGGTGCATGTCAGATCAAAAACTATTCTTTCTTTTTATCACTTACCTACTCGAGGACGAGCAGGAGTTAAGCTTGGGGATGTTGATACATTGCAAATGTATCTATAATTTTTGATGTTCCATGCTTAGTTTTATCCACTTTCTTGTGTTTTGTTCCAACTTGGGAGTACTTTTCATATGATTTCTTGGACTAACCTATTAACAAGAGCCATAGTGCCAGCTGCCTGTTTTCTGCTGTTTTTGGTTCCAGGAAAGTCAGAAAATGAATATTCTCAGAATTGGACGGGAGAAAAGCCAAAGTGCCTATTTTTCCGGAAGTCATCAAGTGCCAGAATACGAGACGGAGAGGGGCCAGAGGGCGGCCACAACACCTGGCCGCGCGGCCAGGCCTGGCCTGCGCCAGGGGGTGGTGTGGCCAACCCAGGCACCCCCTCGGCATCCCCTTCCGCCTATAAGATGTCCTCGGGACGAAAACCCTAAGGACCCGATCAAAAATCCACGAAAGAGTCTGTAGCCATCGTCATCTCCATCCCTAGATCAGGAGGGATCTGAAGCTCTTCCCGGCACCCTGCCGGAGAGGGGAGTTCACCCTGGAGGCCTTCTTCATCACCATGCAAGCCTCCGGTGTGATGCGTGAGTAGTTCATCCTTGGACTACGGATCCATGTAGTAGCTAGATGGCTGGTTCTCCTCCTTTGTGCTTTCATGTCTAGATCTTGTGAGCTCCGTTCATGATCAAGATCATCTATTTGTAATTCTGCATGTTGTGTTTGCGGGGATCCGATGGATATTGAGATGCTATTTCAGATTGACTATTGATTCTATCATGTCTTTGTTATTTGTGATCTTGCATGCTTTCCGTTGTTAGTAGCTATCTTGGCCAAGTAGATGCTAGACTCTCCAAGAGTTAGTATTTATGCTCGAGAGTTGGTTCATGCCTCTACTAATCTGGGGAAGTGACAGAAATATCTAAGGTACTAGATGTGTTGTTGCTACTAGGGAGAAAACAACAATCCTTTGTTCATAGAACAATCGTATTGTTTACTTTACATGCACTTCGTAAAGCAATAATCTGTTGCTTGCAACTTAATACTGGAGGGGGTTCGGATGATAACCTAAAGGTGGATTATTAGTCATAGATGCAGTTGGATGGCGGTCTATGTATAATGTTGTAATGCCCAATCAAGTTTCAAAGGAGTCAAGATGATTAGTATATGCATGTATTGCTTTCTCGATGTTTGTCAATTGCCCCGCTGTAATTTGTTCACCCAGCATGTTATCTATCTAAGAAGAGCCACCTCTAGTGAACTATGGATCCTGGTCCTTGTCTTTTACATACAATCTACAATATTTTACTGCTTTGTGTTTACTTTCTGCAAACTTTTACTTCTTTCCATTCGATATGTTTAATCCTTTGTTTTCCGTAAAACACGGTGAGATTGACAACCTCATCGCAAGTTGGGGACAAAGTCCTGTGGTTGTGTTGTGTAGGTCTCCACGTTGCTACTAGCACCGGTAGTGCGCCCTGCCAAATCTCAGCTAGTAACACCTTTGGGGTGTTTCCTTGCTCCTACTGGTTCGATTAAACCTTGGTTTCATAACTGAGGGAAACTTGCTGCTATGCTCATCATACCTTCCTCTTGGGGTTCCCAACGAGCTCTACATCAACACCGCCATCAAGCATTTTTCTGGGCGCCGTGCATTGAGCCATCAACAAGTCATCTGAAGATTGATATAGATAATGGGGTAAGAGGGAAAGTTCTAAGTTTCATGGTTTTGTTTTCGAAGCTAAAACTTTGAGTTTGACTCAGGTTTTGCAAACTAATTCCTTTTCATTCATTCAAGCAAGGCACACGATACAAACACACACACCACAACAAAAGGAAAACAGATGGTTTTAAGAACCATTATGTAAGCTAAGATACAATGGGACTGATACTTCTCACTCCTACGATAGTGCTCTAGTGCATCTACTCATCATCGATGAAGTCAGAGTCATCATCGTCGGTGTAGAAGTCCATGGCATCATCCTCGAGATAGTCATCATCATTGCTGAGGTACGAGTGAATATCCCCTGGATGTCTTCACCTTGTTCCTCTTCTTCTTTTGCTGCAAGCTGATCTTCTTGCTCCTTGATGGTCTTCTCGAGGTCGGCCACCTTCTTGCGAAGACGAGCGATGGTGCGATCCTTCTTCTCGCGTTGCCGTCGAAGTGATTGACGATCCTTGACGAGCAGTGAACAAGTCTAAGCCTTCTGGGTGGTAATGGCAAGGTTCTGGTTGGCGTACTCTCGAGCATTGTCCAATTCCTTCTGTCTATCATACAGTAGAAGTCAAGGTTCTCCACTTGGCGCTTCAACTCTGGGTGACTTGGCATGTCCAGAGGCATTCCCATAGAATCACGCCTTGCATAGTGAGCAAAGCAAGTTTCCTAGATCAAGTTGACATTCTGTGCACAAAGACGAGCGAGAGCTTCATGCATTGCCCTGGCTAATCCATCTAGCCAGTTGTTCTCTCTCACAGTGAATTGAATATTCTCAGAAAGAGGTGCCTCCATCTTGCCTCGAAGATCAGCAACTATTAGCCATTGTAAATTTCCTCCTAGGTGGTCATTGAGTTGAGCTCCGAAGAATTCCGGATGCGGACGCTCAAGGTACTCAGACAGTGCATCAAGATCCCTCTCGAAGATCAGTTGGCCTCCGTTGCCCAATTGGTAGAACTTACAGTACTGAACTTCCATCTATAAGAATTTAGGATGAGAAAGTTAGTGACGTCATCAAGTGTGTCAAATTTTATGTAGCAATGTAAGAGTTTTTGAGGAACATGAATCTTTTGGAAAGAATCTCAAGGGTAAGAAGGGAAATAGATTTTCACAAATACTCACTTTGGTTTTGAATCTAAGTTTTTGTTCGGACGGCCATTCTAACTAGGGTCTCCTATGGTCAGGATGGCTCTGATACCAACTTGTCAACACCTGGATTTTTAATCCCAAATGCCTGTTATGCCATACATCGCAATCCCAGGATTACCATTTTTGCGAGACATAACAGATTGGATATCACAGTACATCATCCATTACAAACCATAATTAGGTCTTACACAAATAAAGGATCTCATGATCCAGTCTTAATACAAACAAGTAGCAGAAATATAAGCGTAGCGGTGGGCTCCATCTTCAGTGTCATAGGGAATGCTGATGATGGGAGATGATCCTAGTTGTCGTAGTCGTCCTGCGGTCCTTCTTCCGGATAGTCCTCCTCATAGTCTGGCCACGGGAATAGCCAGGGACAAAGCCATGAGTACTCTTTAAGTAGTCGCAAACTATCACTAACAAGTAAGGTAGTTCTAGTAGGAATGCTAAGTTCTAAGTTTATTTGCAAAGTTAAGTTTGAAACCTAAGCTGATTTCAGAAACAAAGAAAGATAAAATAAAGTTCTAAATTACCTAAGTGGGAACTTAGTTGTCATAGTCACAACCATGTTGTGGTCAAGTCATGTCACAATTCATTTCATAAGTCATTTTGAAAACATCTGACAGCGGAACAGTATGGCCACTCCAACTGTCCATAACCATGGACACGGCTATTCGAATAGTTTGACACTCTACAGAGGTGGTACACTTTCACCACAAAATTCGATACATCTGTCAGGGGTAACCCTGAATCATCATACTTAGTATGCAGATAATCAAACATAACCTTTCCTTTACACATTCTAGTATAAGCACCTCTCCTATGAGCTTGGCCTCACAGCCATGGCCATCTGCCATCCTGGGCACTGCATAGGTTGACAACATCAAGAGGTAGCCTCAGCTCAAACCTCTCCCACGAGGGAACTAGTACTAATGCATATACACTTCTGGCTAAGCCTTACCCAATTCTGGGTATTGTGGTTGTACGGTAAAATTGGAATGGTGTCGCATCTGAACCCAACCATCAGTTTTTATAAAGGGGCTAAGGCTCATGCCTCAACATTTTCATCATCATAAACCATTTGTGTTTCTCAACACATGTCAAAACATCTCAATAGAATGACTCATCATTCCAAGGTTTTCATAATCCTTTTTCACCAAGTATTCCCATCTAAAGTGATCAAGTTTTTGGTTTAGCTCTAATCACTAAGTTAAGAGTGTTCACTAAGGTAGGATCTTAATCTCAATCTCATTCCATAGAATTACATCTAAGTCTAGCTAGATAGGTCAAGTTTTATACTCTTTATGCTATCTATAAATAAAGTAAAGAACTATGGTAAAGTAAAAAGGTAAAACTTGGGATGGGTATAAAACAAAAGGTATAACCAAAGCATGCCTAATGCATCTTGCTTGGGTTATATTGCATCTAGTGATGGCTTGCAAGTTTTAGCTTGCCAATAATAGCTTGCCTTGATTGGTGCAGTGGTTGAAATTCTCCTCGTCTTCTTCGAGGTAGAACTCCTCCTTCCCGTAGACTTGGTCGGTACTATCGTCTATAAATACATACGGGATACACAATCACCAAACAATATTTAACTAGTCTACTTAGCACACTAAGGCACACACTTGATGATCTAGTATCATCACATTCATCACAAGATTTCAATGAACTAGTTTCATTTATTTTATTTGAGAAAAGTAATTTTTACTCATTGAAATTAATTAAGATTTAATATTCTCCAATTAAAATATGGGATCATATGGACACATGTCATCACCACATATTATAATACATGGGAATGTGATTTAAATGTTGGATCACATTTTATAAAGTTTAGGATTCATATTTAAATGATTTGAAGTGACTAGAAATGCCTATATAGCATTAGTTTGGTACTAGTCCAAAGTCACTGCATAAAAACCTAAATATTATCACATATTCAGATAGGTATTGTCAAATGTGATTTTTGAGAGTTGGAATAAACTCAAAAGCTATTATGGTTGATTTTTGAAAAATGTTTGAATGTAGAAAAGTCTTTGTCTTGTTATTTTTGCTATAGGTGATCTATAACTCTAATTGAGTTAAATCCAACGGGCTTGATTTAAATCATGTCATTTTGGTTAAGTAAATCTTTCTGAATTGATTTTTAAACAAGGGGACGGAATCTAGATTAAGTCTAAATAGAAAAACCTACATTTGAATTCTAGGGCCAGTGCGGAAAAGAAAATGGGCCGGCCCAGTGACACTCCACGACACAGAGGATAGCTGATAGGAGGGTCCCGCATGTCAGCGGCACAACTCAATGCGAAGCGGTACAAGGCGATGTGGACAGTGCGATTAGAACCTAGATCAACGGCTCTGGTTCATCGTCGATGACGGACTGGTCGCCGGCGAGACGGAACCCTAGCGGCTCGGTGGGGGTCTAGTGGGGGCTTACCAGGGATCCAGCTAACGTGGCGATGGGGGCGATCGGACGAGGAGACGACGGTGGACTCAGGCGATGTCACGGTGACTCCTGGGGTTGTCGCAATCGACTGCCCCCTTCCTCTTTTGCTGCGGCGGCTCCGGTGGAAATTCCGGCAAACTGCTGCTCGAGCGGGTCTCTTAGACCCATACCTCGAGAGAGGGGAGTGAGGTAGTGTGGCGAAATGGTGCTGGGGAGGGCTCCTTATATAGGCTCGATGAGGAGACCATGAGGGCGACGGTGAGCTCGTCGGTGAGCTTGTCGGTGATGGTGGTACAGGGCTCTAGAGGTATGGGTGGGGTAGGCAGACGGTGGCTTGCCTCCTGGCGGTCAGCTACGGCGCGATGGTGCAGCTAGGGATGGTGTCCTGCGGTCGGGAAAGTTCGATGCTCTGCACGGCAGAGGCGGTGCTCAACGCGGCGTGCGGTGGCTGCTGGTCGCGCGGCGGGAAAAGGGCGTGTCTGGCGGTGTGCTGGGGTCAAGGCGGAGCGGCGCGTGCAAGCTGAGTGCAAGGCGTGGCTTGTGTTGGCCTGTCGGGGACGGCGCTCTGGCGTGCCCGGGCATGGCACAGAGGCTCGGTGCGCGGGCGCTCCTCGGTGGTCCAGGGGCTGGCGTTTCTCAGGAAAGGGACCGTGGGAGGCGGTAGGGTGCGGCGGAGCTAGGGGATGTGCGGGTTTGGCGCGGTGCTATCTCTAGCGCATTGCCCATGCTCGGCCGGCAGCGACCAAGAACGGGCGGCGCGGTACTGGCGCTGTGGGGTTGGAGAGGTGTTGTCTGGGGGGTAGTTAGGCTAAGAGGGGACAGAGGAGAGATGTGAGGTTTAAATGGGAGACAAGAAATCAATTGGCAACAGTATTAGTTAGGCCAATATTTCTCTGTCTGCCAACTGTTCGACAAAATGGCCGCATGATGCTTTTATTTGAATTATGAAAATATTTTTGGTGGATGTGTTAGTCATATGATTAAGCATTTGTGGTTTCTTGGGATTGTCAAGGTGAACTCATTTGAGTGGTTTTTGCAAAAGTGGGATCTATGCATATGAAATGGATTCCATTTTCAAATGCCATTTAAAACTAGAGTTTAAAACTTTTTGTAAGATTTCAAAGTGGGCCTTGGTAGATCATTACTTGTACTAATAAGGGGTGCAAAGAGTTAAATTTTTTCTGTTTGAGTTTGACTTTTAGGAACACCTAAAGTGGCCTAGTGGATTAAAATGGCAAAAGTGACCATTTGCATTTATTAATCTTATTTGATTTCTTTTTCTTTGGGTTTTGCTTGGGAAAGATCTAGATGATGTGGAATTCATCTTTGAATCATTTTACAACCATCAGAGCAAAGAAACATGGCAATTCAAAAAAATTCTATATTAATGCAACACACATATGCATTCTTAAATGTTTTAATTATAAAAAGTTTTTGCTAACCCAAAATTGGGTGATTTGGATCTTGATAACCTTGATTAAAGTTTTGGGATGTTACAACCATCATGTGTTTCTAGATTCCACTGTTAGATTCGAGAGGTGTCTCAATCATGTCTAAACATTCCTGAACTGTTAGGGTGTCACGCTTAAGGGTAAAAACGTTGTGGGTTGATATGCTACTGAAAGATAAATAGGAAGAGAGAGAGAGCCGAAAGCGTTCCAGAGAGATACCAAAGTGTTCAGATGATGCTCAAATGGAGTTTTGAATAAGAGGAATTTAAAAAGTGTATTTAATATTTAATTAATGAATTAATATTAAATATATCTATTTAATAAAATAAAATAGGAAAAAACCTACATGGGCCCTCCCTAGAAGGGAGAAGGCCCAAGAGGGGAGGCGGCTAGGCCTAGGCGGGCCAAGGAGCCAAGTGGGAGGGGGCTCCCACCCTGCCGGCCACCTTGGTAGGCCAAGGCGCATGGGTGGGGCCACCCCAGATGGCGGCCAAGCCCCCCTCCCACCTCCTCCCAACTTTATCCCCACCCCGGGACTTGGAGGGTGGGAGTGCCTAGATTTTTTATATATAAAGGGGTGCCATGCCTCCCGAAATCTTATCGCGCAATTGGACTTTGCCATTCTCTCTCTTCCTCCCTCTCATGTGTGTTCCCAAGTCTGGAACGTGCTCCACAAGGCAGAGAACTCTCCACCCAGCACACGCCGTTGTGCTGTTGGAATTGGTCCGGATCTTCTTCTTCCGCTGCCTTGCTGGACCGAGGCCCGGGAGATGTCTTTTACACTGGATGTGTGTAAAACTCCACGAGGCACTTCCATTAGTGGAGTTGGACACTTGAAGACTTCTATACCTTGAGGTCTGCTACGCTTGGCTTCATCACCAACATTTGTGCGGGAACATAATCACACATACGGTCTTCAAAGGTATGAATATTGTATCCCGCTTGATATTGTACTTCTCCAAAGATAGATCTTAGGTTGGTGCATTCTTGTAGTAGGAATTTTTTGTTTTCTTCCACAAAACCCCTTCATAGAGTACACCAGTATAACCATCCAAATCCAAACTAGATCATTACTGGATAGGATCTTAGAAGACAACTACATCCCAGCACACCAACAAAATCCCAAGATAAGCCAAAATCCTAAAATTAGTAACTATCCCAGGATTTCTGAACACAACAAGTAGAGATTCCAAACCAATAGGAATCATAGCCGTCACAAAGTAAGACTATTAACCAAAGGAAATCTCCAGGCTTAGAACTCTATCATGACCAATTTAACTCTAGAAATAAAAATTATGATATTTGAAAGAAGTAAACCAATAGAAGTTGTAGTCATCACATCACTAGATCTTTAACCAAAGGAAATTCAAAGGCTTTGAATTCCAACTATGAATTGAATAATACCAGAATTAAAATGACAAACAATCTAAAAAGTAAACCAATCAAACTTCATAGCAAGTAATCCTAAGAACAATCATCCAATTGGAATTGCAAGGACGCATAGATGAAATCCAAACTAAAATCACTAATAATAATAATGAATATACACTTGTCATGGTCCAAAACGAGAAAATGACAAAAGATAAACCGACATGCCTATTTAGGCATATGCAGATACTAACCCAGTGCATATAAAAACAAAGAACTTATATGCCAAATTTGGCATATTCACATAGGTTAAAACCAGCATGGTCTTAAACACCAAAAGTAACATGCCACCTATGAATAAGTTAAGCAATGGAGGCGGATTCACACATGACCAAGCAAGTGAATCACCTAAACTCATGGCATAGGTGTCATCACCACACCCATTTAGGAAAACTATAAATAGCCGATCACCTGAGACCAATGAGCTCACACCTCACTGGTCTGGCTCATACCAAGCACACACACACACACTAGTTTAGAGAGATATGAGATGTAAAAGAAGTAAGAAAGTAGTAAAAGAACTTGAAGAACACTTGAAGAACCAGAGGAAGAAGGAGAAGAAAGCTACTAGATCTTCGTCAAGCAGATTTAAGAAACTACAAAGGTTTTAGCTTAGAACTCTTAGGATCGGTAGAAAAATAATTAAATTAGTTATTAGGGATCATCTGGATCCATGGAAGGGTAATATTGTAGCTTTAGTACTAATAACTGGAACCATCAGATCATGTAAGATGATGATCTTGCTATTAGGTGGAAAGCAAAAGCATATAAGCTTGATTATCATCTATGTACACTCAACTAAGAGGCACCACAGACAATAACCAAGTAACTATACCCTATGCACAACATAATTAAGTATTGATTGAAATAAAAAACAATTGATTGAATTCCTAACATAGAAATGAAATGATAAAGTAATTAAATAAACACAATTTTCCACTAACTACAATTTCAGTGGGAAATTGAAAGTTTGCCCATTGAAATTGCAGCTAGAGGAAAAGCATGGATACTGAAATAATGTATCAATCATATATGCCAACCAACTACTTAAGAAAAATAATAACAGACAAAAAATCTAAGAGGACTCTTAATGTTGAATAACCATTCCATCTGACAAGTGGTATATGAAATGAAATCATAAACAGTATCATCCCCATCCCTTGAAAACTGTCAGTTCAGATGATGAGGAATACACCGTCAAAGACAGCAATCAAATAATATATCTACAGTAGGAAATAAAAACTAATTAACAACAATTCATAAACCACCAACTCACTTGATCTATGGGTTTTGACCATAAGAAAATAAATAACTAGATAGATCCACATCACTTAATAAGAACTAACAGCAAACCCGAAAGGGGATACTGATAGTATTCATCACGCAAACGAAAGGATTAGTACAAGATATCTAAGACTAATCTGTAATACACAAACATCAATTCACTAATTAACAGAAGAACATGCTTAAGTAATTAACTCTAGGAACTATTAAACCTAAACTAAGTAACATGCAAGAACCCTAAACCAAGAACATGCGTAGAACTAGATTAACAACTAGCATCCTAGAAGACCCTAGAACCATCTCGAACTTACCAGGAACCATAGTATCGAATACCCTATGGAAAAACAGATAAGAACCCTAGAAATTGGGGAAAATTCCCGAGATGAACCAGCAGTAGAAAAGAAAGATAGAGAGGGATTTACCTTTAAAAAGTGGGAGTCAAGCTCATCACTGATCGAGAAGAGGAAGAAGAGTAGCAGCATCGGCAATGGTCGGCACATGGAGTACCCAAAGGGGGTGTCTCAACCTACGCCTGCCATAGCAGCAGGGGAAGGTAGCATAGACACCACCAAGGGCCATCTCAATAGCAGGGAGGACACTAAATTTGCACCGGAGGCGACCATATTACCATCACTGAAACCCTAGAACAGGTTAGGGTTACGAGTGGCCAACAAAGAGATGAAAGGACGAATCTAGTCGGTAGGATGGTAGATCGGGAGTGGGGGAGTATTTTAGGTAGAAGCACAGTAGCGAGAGAGGCCGGAGGTGGCCAGAGAAGCAGGGCGGAGCGGCGGCAGTGCCAATAACCATTGCTATCTCCTCGCGCGAGAGAGATGGGCGCATGTGAGAGAGAGAGGGCATGGGTCGCACTAGTGGACCTAGTGTGTCCAGTCTTTTAATTAACTATGCTGACTGGTGGGGCCACAGGCATTTTAGACTTTTCACAATTTGATAAATACCCAATTAACCAAAAACCACCCTAGGAATTTTAGAAAAATAAAATAAAAATACCCCAAGAAAGATAAAAATGAGTAGAATCCAAAAAATAATTTTTTAAAGATTTTTAAATATAGTTAACAAGTGATGAAAAATTCAATTCAATTAATAAAGGATTAAATCCTTAAAAAATGCATATTCCAAGAATATAAAATAAAAATAGTTCCAAATAGGGAAAATATATGGAATGAAGATTCCTATTTTTATAGAATTATAAACATACTATAATTAAAATATTTTATTAAAGCTCAACACTAAATATTATTTACTTAAAAAGAATGAAAATGCTCCAAAATGTTGGAAAATGAAGTATTAAAAGAAATCTTTGAATTTTCATATTTATTGAGTGTTAAATAAAATTCCAAATAGTGGTGCTATCCAAATTCCTTAATAAGTGAATAAAACCATAAAAGATACATGAAAATTCTAAAGTGAAACTAGAATTATAGCTAGGAACTACTTTAAGAAAACCTAAAACACCTAAATAGGGGGAAGGGAATAACCAACTAAAATAGAAATTCTATCTAAGACCTTAAGGATGCATTTGGATTTTATACATTATCCTTACCAGACAATGATGCTAAAACAGAGGTCCAGCTTAGGTTAGAACCCTCTAATTGCCTTAATTCGAAAAAAACAAGAATGTTCACTCTTGCATTACCTTGAAGGCTGAAGGACGTACTTTTTGAAAAACTAAAACTTACCTTTTCTAAAAATATGATTTCAAAAACTAAGCATATGCCGAGGATTCTTATACACGGCTTTAGTTAGAGCATCACACTGCCACTATAAAACTTGTTGAGTATGCTTGTACTCCATCTATACTTCTCAAAACCCTTAATTAGGTACCACGATGATAGAAGATATATCCTCTACAAGAGACAGCACTGAGGAAGATGTTTATTATTGTTGGGAATATGCCCTAGAGGCAATCATGTATGATGTTATTTCCAATGTATTCATAAAGTTATTGTCCATGTATGAACTACTGATATATTTCCAATGTATTCATAAAGTTATTGTCCATGTATGAACTACTGATATATATCATTGAATATGTGATTCGATTGTGGAACTATATATTCATGTTGTTTATACTGATTGTTCTTGGTCGTTGAGGTTGTGCTGTACACACAACTTAGACCAATATGAAAGTCGGCTGATGACTTGGTTCCACTTGTCATGGGCATAGAGATGCTATTCCGACTTACATGGATTCGGCTAAAGAGTTTAGCGAGTCGGACTGACCCATATTAAGATACAACGAGTAAGTCGTCATTTGTATATCTCAATCAATGTAATCCTTAGACCTGAGGTTATTGCACAATTCGAGTTGAGGATCACCGACTTAGGTTCTATCAAACGTTGTTCCGTCACTGGGAAGTTATAAAGGCGGAATTCGGGTCGACTGAGAATCAAGCTGCGTGATGTGAATAACCGAGATGGGATTTTGCCCCTCCGTCTAGAGAGATATTCTCTGGGCCCTCTCAGAAGATATGATTCGGAAAGCATGGCCATGCGTGACTCGGTTAAGTGTTAACCGAGGCGACCGACTAAGAGTTAGTCGGATGAATCACTTATCTCGGATCGAGAAAGAGAGTCGAACTATTTAAGGGATGACAATGAATCGCCTATAGTTCGACAAGGTATATCGTGAGGCAAAAGGGACTCAGACGAAAGTCGCATTGGAAGGTATGTCGTCATCACTCTTTGGTACTTGGGAGTTGGCACGTTCTGCTAGGAGCCGCTACCAACTGATCGGTCACGAGTGAGACTCGGATCGTGTCCGGGTCACCATGAGCCTGTCGAGTCACACACTTAAGAGCGGGAGCATATTTGGGTTGGACTCAAAAAGGAAACGGACAGAGTCAGTGAGTTGGACTCGTAGTGACTAATATAGGCCTTTTAGTGAATGTGCCACAAGTGAGTAGAGCCCACTTTCACTCCCTATATAAGCTGGGGCGCAGGTGCTTAGAGCACACGGTTAGGTCACTCCATGTGTTGGAAACCCTAGCTCCAGTCCAGTCCAGTCCTGCCGCCGCCGTACCGGACCTAGCAGTCCATCGCCGGCGCTCCTCCTCGTATGTGTGGATACTGGCGGAGGTGTTGTACGTTCAGCACTTCGACGATTGTGGATCGGAACGGATCGTGAGGACTGCACTGCATCAAGCGACGTGCTTCATCGATTCCGCAACCGTGCGTCTAGTGGTAATTCTCGTGGCCTACTACCTTAGCTAGATCTTGGGATCACCGCGTAGGAAAAAGTTTTGTTTTTCTCTACGTGACCCTACAATTATGATGAACCCGACCTCTCAAGAGGAATTGAAGGCATATACTATGGAATAAAATTTGGAAAAGAGGACAAAAACATAGATTTTATAATAATAGTTCCACACACATAGGATAGCTGGGCTGAGCAACCTAGACCAAACCCAATAAAGTTGCAATGCTCCGATGGTGCTTAGCTTAGAAGTACCATTATTCCTAAAGCTAGTGCTTTTAAATTTATTAATATAAGTGAATCCTCACTAGACCGAGGAGGATATCAAAGCATGTATTGCTCTTGTATTATAAATAAGGAATAAACAATTAGTTGGACCTGCAAAGGTTCTATTGTACCACTCTGAGGCGTGTTATATTTAGGAAAGAGGACTTTTGTAAGTGTTATGCTAATGACTCGCGCTCTACAACATGTAGTGGAGCGCTAGGTCACCGCATAGATCCCGTTGATGATCATTGATACGAGAAGCGTCTCGATCATGTCTGTGATGTTCCCAAACCATAGGGTAACACACTTAAGGGTTCTACGACACTTGGAGATTGGTTTGGAATCACTGGAATCATTAGAAGAAAGTGAAGTGAAAGACAGAAGTGTATCATAGAGAACCATATTAGTTTCGGGAGGATCCGAAGTAGTTCAGAGTGATCCAAAAGGAGTTTTGGGTCAAAGGGAATTAAATAATATGTGTTTGATATTAATTAGTGGAATTAATATTAAATAAATATTTAAATTTAATTTCAAGGGGCAACCCACCTTAATGGCCCAAACCCCGAAGGTAAAGGCCCAGGAGGGCTAGCCGCCCCAAGAGGCAAGGCTGCCGCCACCTAGGGCAAGGGCACGCAGGGTGGGGCCTACCCCTGCCATCGACCGGCCATGGGCCAAGTACGCGGGGCAACCACAACCACCTCTCCACCTTGGCACCTCCTCCTCCTCTCCCTTTAGTCCCAACTTGGGACTTGGTTGGTGGCAGTCCCTCCCCTTCCCCTATATAATAAGGGGCACGTGGGGAGCTAACAAGACACAATATTATCTAGAGACTCCAGGTCCTCTCCATGTTGGCTCTCCTCTCTCTCGTTGGCTTCCACGCTTGTGGTTCCAAGAAGAACTTCACAGGTGGAGGAAAACTTCATCACTAGCACACTGTCGCGCTGCCGGATCCCTGTTCTAGAAGGTCTACTTCCACAATCCCGGCTAGATCAGGGAGAACGACAGTCCTTGTTGAGCACCAAACGTGTGCGAAACCACGAAGGTACTGCTAGTTGTGGCACCAAGATTGTCATGCGAGGAGCAACGCGACCTTGAGGTCAGCTACATTGTTCTAATACATCATCCACGTTCATCATGAATGTTAAATGTCATTGGTCTACAAGGGTATGTCACTGAAACCTTCTCTGTTACAACATTAGTCCTAGATACATCCTAGCATTCAGTGTTGCGCTAGTCATGCTTTTTTTCATGCTACGGGCCCCTTCAGTGGTATCATAGCTGATCTATGCATAGTATTTCTTATACAATTGGAAAACATGTTGAACGTGGGCATTGATGCTATAGTTTTTACCCTCCCATGTGTTCTTGTTCATCTCGCGACATTGTTTAATGAAGCGGACTAATGTCTACGCACTTCTATTCTTGTAGACAGTTGTTGGGCCTCCAAGTGCAGAGGTTTGTAGAACAACAGCAAGTTTCCCTTAAGTGGATTACCCAAGGTTTATCGAACTCAGGGGGGAAGTGGTCAAAGGTATCCCTCTCAAGCAACCCTGCAATCAAGATACAAGAAGTCTCTTGTGTCCCCAACACACCCAATACACTTGTCAGGTGTATAGGTGCACTAGTTCAGCAAAGAGATAGTAAAATACAGGTGGTATGGATATAAGACAACGGTGCCAGAAAATACTTTGATGGCGTGGAAGAGACTAAAGGCAAACTAAAATAAAGATGGCAGCAAGCAAACATGTACAGATCTAGTTGCAAACGGTGTTTCAATGCTTAGAAACAAGGCCTAGGGATCATACTTTCACTAGTGAACACTCTCATATAAATATCTTCTCTTTATGATACTACTCTGAACTACTCTTTGGCTGGATAACTCTAATCCACGGTAGGGCTATAATAGCACACCTCAAAGTTCGCCTTCCCCATCTAGATAACCCCACATTTCACCTTGAGTGCTAGATGGTTCCAACAAACACCAAATTTCATAGAGACATCCAACTCCAAATATAACTCATAATAAGTATTTGTAATCTCTAGCCTAAGTGCCACCACGGTGTGCACGTTGTCACTTTCACACACGTGGGGAGAGTATAGATCTATTAAAGCACTTGAGTAGCAAGGTAGATCTACTTGATTACAAAGCTCATGATCACAATATGATCATGCATAGAGAGAGAGAGAGAGATGAACACATAGCTACCGGTAGAGCCCTTAGCCTCGAGAGAGAACTACTCCCTCTTCATCATGGGAATTAGCAACGACGATGGAGATGGTGGTGGAGATTGATGGAGATGGCTCCGGGGGCACTTCCCCATCCAGGCAGGATGCCGGAACAGAGACTTTCTGTCCCCCGAATCTCCCCTTCGGTGGCGGCGGCGCTGCGGAAATTTTCGTGGCTAGAGGCTAGATTCTTTAGGGTTTCTGCATCGGAGGCTTCTTATAGGCGAAAGGGCGATGTCAAAGGGTGGACCAGGGGCCCACACCACCTGGTGGCGCGGCCAGGGGCACCCGCGCCACCACATGGTGTGGACAGCCCCTGGCCCCTCTCCGTCTCGTCTTCTGGCTTCATGTTCCCCTCGGTGAAATATTGACTTTGGATTTTGTCCCGTCCAATTCCAATAATATTCATTTTCTGGCTTATCTGGAACCAAAAACAGCAAAAAATAGGCAACTGGCACTATGGCATCTTGTTAACAGGTTAGTCCCAGAAAGTGTATAAAAATACTCCAAAGTGTGGACAAAACATAAGAAAGTAGATATAAAACAAGCATGGAACTCAAAAATTATAGATATGTTTGCAACGTATCACGGACCAGATCGACCTTACGCATAATCTTATGCGAGGATGGTTCCGCACTTGACATATGGCTTGTACCATATATGTGGTTGGCGTGTCTCTCTCTATCTCACAGTAGTTGATATGGCATTTGCAACGAAGGGTCGTGAAAGGGGTGTCATAGAGACAACTATTTGATCAATGTTGTGGTAGGAAGTTCGTAGATAGAAAATGGTTCTGTTGTGAAAGCCCTAGCAGCCACATAAAAATTGCAAAAGATAAAGTAGAGGTGCCTAACATTATTTTTGCAGGGGGCATGTGATATTATATGGTCATGGTTGTAAAGTAAGTATTACTATCTATTGCTCAGTTGTATTATTAGTCATCATCATGATGGATGACCAACTAGTGGTGTCGTGGACTTGGCACCGTACAGGTGGGCAAGATGGAGATCATGCATGAGTGCTCGATGGAGATCAATATGCATAAATGAAGCCATATCATGTCGCATACATTATAACTACATGTGACGTTAATCCTTTATGCATCTTATTGTTTGATAGTATTAGATACTCAATTGTAGCATTATATAAGATGATCCCTTATTTAATACCAGCAGGAGTGTTCTCTCTTAGTGTCCACCACTAAGAAAGTTCTCCATTATGAAGCACACCGTGATGATCGGGTGTTAGACATATCATCATTCGCATACGGTAGGTGTAAGCCATGTTGCAAATCATACACTTAGGTTAAATTGACGAGCCTAGCATGTACAAACATGGCCTCAGAACACAAGAGATCAAAAGATCAAGCACGAGTCACATGAATTATGTGATCGACACTGTGCTATCCACCTTCGCAGCTATATCACCAGCCATGATGGTCGGGGGTGGTATAATGAATTAGGATCAAGTAATCACTAAAACCTTCTAAGAGATGATAGTTTTAGTGGGATATCAATTAATAATATGATTATAAATTGAACTCGTATTATGAACTTAGTCTAAACATCTTTGCAAGTATTCAAGTCGGTTTTGGTTCCTTCTTTAACGGTGAGAAACTTAAGCTAGATGGGTCAAACTTCATCGATTGGTACCAACACTTGAGGGACATTATCATTAGAAATAATCTGCTCTGTGTGCTACAAGAGTTGTTAGGAGATTTTCCTGAGAACTCCATGGGTGAGCAAGATGATGGAGATTATCAAGCTCACCGTGACACTTTCATGACTATCAAGTACACCATACTTCATGCTATGGTGTCTAGATTACGAGTGCACTTTCACGAAATCGAAGCATATAGTATGGTCGGTGGACTGAAGGTGATGTTTCTGGCACAAGTCAGAATCATGAAGTATAAGTACATGGACGAGTTCCTTTCAACCAAGATGTAAGAAAACACCTGCTTTGAGATCCACCTACCCATCATGGAAGAGATTCATGAATTCCATGTGGATGTCATGGGCATTCTGTGTGTTATGAGTTCTTTTTTATGCCATTTGTTGGGTTGAGATGTAATATAGATATTATATATTTAATGAGGACTGAATTGCAAAAATGCCATATATCATGCGTCCATAGAGACATTAGGAGGCATTGTCGTTATATCATAGTCTCACAGCTACCACGACACCTAGGCAGTGACTCCCTACATGGGCTGCAGCGTAAATGATTTGCTGCCACGGAAGCACTAGCTCGGCGACTCACATTGTGTCGCGCTAAAAAATCTACTATCGTTGCACAATCCCGACACGTTATCCCTGACGCCTTTTTTTTGCCGCGCCAACGCGAGCGCAGCGACTCGGGCTGTGCCTCAACGTCTATAAGCGCCAGGGCCCGAGATCCGTGTTGTAGTGTCCAAAGCTCGCGGTTCCAAGAAGAACTACGCAGGTGGAGGACGACTTCACCACCGGCACGCCATCGCATTGCTGGATCCGTGTTACATAAGGTCTACTTCTACAATCCCGGCTAGATCGGAGAGAACAAGAGTCATCGTTGAGCACCAAACATGTGCAAAACCACACAGATACTGCCAATTGTGGCACCTAGATTGCCGTACGAGGAGAAACGTGATCTTAAGTCTAGCTATGTCATTTGACTACATCATCCATGTTCATCATGAACGTTAAACGCTTTCGTTCTATAAGGGTTTGTCACCGAAACTTTCTCTGTTACAACATTACTCCTAGATAGATCCTGGTATTCGGTGTTGCGCTAGTCATGAAAAATTATTGTTTTCTTCTACGAACCCCTTCATGCAGGGTGTGTTTGTTGTTAATCTGCGATAGCCATTGTGTCATGATTTGCAATGTTTTTTGTGATAGCCATTTACCATTCTATTTTCTACATACCATGCTTAACCGACTATAGAACGACACTACCACTACCTCCCTCTACTTGGCTCCGTCAGTGCAAAGTTCTAACATTAGATGGATGCATCCCGCCAGGATGTCAGTTAAGTGTGCCTCTAAACCTCTAATGGTTTGGGAACCATATTTTCTAGAGTTTGTTCTCAATAGGATGGTTGAGCTCATTAGGAATGGGACAAACCACATCAATGGGTTTAGAGAGAGGCACATGCAAAAGATTGTCGATGATGTTCTTGACTTCACTAGGGTCATAGTGACCACTATGCAGCTCTACAACTACATGAGGAAGTGGAGGACCAAATGGAACATGATACTCAAGCTCAGACATAAAGAGGGTGTGAGATGGTGTCCAGACAGCACGACCTTCAATGTTGATGATGACGCCGTCTTCAAAGAAGCTCCTCATGGTAAGATGACATGCCATTGTCTAACACTTCGAGTTCTTGGTGATTCATAAATTGATGCGCACTAACATATTATCTTCTCAATTTAGGCCTTCCCGAAGATTCTTGAGTTGCTGCGAACATCCACATGGAACTATGCTCAGATGAAGACCATCTTCACCCTCAAGTTTGTGGATCGCAGGCACCTTTCTGACCCTAAAATGTTGTACCAGGCCATAGACTTCCTTGCTGACAACAAAGAACAAGGTGCCGCCTATGGTAACATGGATCCAACTGAGAGGAGGTCCTGACTTAGGACTTGGCTTCGTAGCCACTTCGAATAGGGATACTGTTGTGTTGCTATCGATCTTGCTCATGATCTGTTGATGCGGTCATGTATATTTTGGGAGGTGGTCTCATATCCTTCCATTAGCTATGAGTCGATGAAAACTGGTCCACGATTTATAATATTGAGGGAGGTGGTATATACTAACATCTCCGATGATGAACTTCTGTTGTATCACGAGCTGTTGTTTTTGGGTGAAGCTCATGATGCATCATCATTATGGAACCAAATGTTAAGTTATTAGACACTATCAAAACTTTATTGTGATGTGCTTATGTATTATCATGTGCATGGTAACCTCACCACTTGTGAGAAGAGATCACCTTAGTCGCTTTTTTCAGACAACCAAACAATAGTTTCCTATTCTTGGTTGAAAAACATGCAACCAACTAGTCGACACACATATCTCTATCGTGCCAAACTCGGCTAGGAAGGTCACCAAACAAACTGCCAAAGATAACCCATGCTAGCTAGGGCCTAGCTAGGACGAGATAAAAATTTGTTGATTTCTAAGAAACACGCTCATAGTGAAAATCATATTTCCAAGTTCTAACAAATTATGAAGAAACTTACTATTCTAAATTTTCATAACAAATTATATTTTTTGAAAAGTGCAGAAATCACAAGATCACAAATCGTTCCATTTGTAAGTTTAAAAGTTGGAACTTGGTATGCAGTCTAAATCGATATTTTAATTTCTTTTACAAATCATAGATGGTTAAATTTGAGTTTAAAATTTTCACGCATATATATGTATCTATTTTCTAAATGCATACATGTTTTTGGTATTATTTATAATAGTGTGAATTCCACTTTTTATCCCCTAGTTATGCATTTATGACACTAATTACTCGTGGAATGAAAAATCGTCTCTATTACCTTTTTTAAAAGCTTTGAACCCTCTTTTTTGATGCATGTATATTCGGTAACGTGTAAGCTATTGACCGGAGTTTAAAAATGTCAAAACAATGACAACAAGCTGAAAATATGGATGAAAGAAGTCTAAACATGATTATCGATCATGCCTTCCAATCTTTACACATTTTACCACGCCACTCCGCGTAACATTGCTGGTCATATCTATCAAAAACAAGGAAAGTGTTAAATAGGGGTAAAACCTTGTTCAAAATCTCTTAAATGATATATTTCGCTAGAAGCTCCACTAAATGGGGTAAAATATGTCTCAAATGCAGAACTACGGGATAAAAACAGAATTCACTCTTTTATTATAATAAATACTAGTTAGCTAGGTGTTCAAAAGTTGCCTAGGTTAGAAAATTCCCCTTAATGTAACGAGAGTTCAGAGTAGACCGTCAAACATAAAGGAGAGCTTGTTGATTTTGGTCTGGGAACGATACCCTCGTTGGAGGGTTCGGTTACGTGTTATATCGAGGTAGGAAGAGCCCCTATCATGGCGTATTACATAGTTTGGGTCGTGTACAAGTGGAGTACTACTCCATCTCATACACGTACACATTACATCTAATACTTCCCCTTAATCGAAACCTGGGAGAGGTTGAGATTACGTTTAAACTCATTTAGTTTCTTATTACATAAAGTCTTGGTGAAACCATCTGCAATCTGATCCTTGCTAGAGATGAACCTGACATCAAGTTGTCTAGCAGCAACACTTTCTCGAACAAAAAAGAAGTCAATCTCCCTTGGTTCGAGCATGAAAAACTGGATTAGCAGACAGAAAAGTAGCACCAAGATTGTCACACCCTAGACATGGTTTTTCCTTTAGTGAGATTCCAAGCTCACGAGCAAGAGCCTCAACCCATATAAGTTCTGCAGTAGCATTAGCTATGGCTTTATATTCAGCCTCTATACTGGAGCAAGAGACGGTTGCCTATTTCCTAGCACTCCAAGATATAAGATTAGGACCAAAAAATATAGCAAACCACCTGTAGATCGTCTATCATCAAGATCACCTACCCAATCAGCATCAGAGTATGCACTGAGAAGAGTGGAATAGGATGGTTGAAAGGTGATTCCAACTTGTTTAGAGCCATTTATGTACCGCAATATCTTTTTACAGCAGTCCAGTGAGCAGTAGTAGGAGCATGAAGATATTGACAGACTTTATTGACAGAGAAACATAAGTCTGACCTTGTCAAAGTAAGATACTGAAGAGCTCCAACAACACTTGTATTGAGTGCTATCTTTAGGACCAAGGAGATTACCCTCAGTTAAGGACAATTTGTCATTTACTACAAGAGGTGTAGGGCATGGCGAGCAATGTTGCATACCTACACGCTGAATCGTGTCATTGGCATATTTTTCCTGATTTAACAAGATCCCATTGGAGTGCTTATGAACCTCAAGACCTAGGAAATAATGCAAGTTTATAAGATCCTTGAGAGCAAATTCTGTACTAAGAGTGCATAGTAAAGATGATATGGCAGAATCAGAGGAGCTTGCCACAATAATATCATCAACATATATGAGAAGAAACATAGTAATACCTTCCTCTCTGAACAGAAACAAGGATGTGTCAGCCTTTGATGGAGAGAAAACCATAGTATGAAGCTTGGAACTAAGACGAGAGTACCATGCTCTTGGCGCCTGTTTCAAACCATAGAGAGCCTTGTCAAGTTTACATATGTAATTTGGAGTAGCGGAAGACTGGAACCCTGGTGGTTGTTTCATATAAACCTCCTCTTCCAAAACACCATGTAAGAACATGTTCTTTACATATAGTTGCCTTAAACTCCATCATTTTGACACTGCTATAGAGAGAACAAGTTTGATAGTTGCAACTTTAACAACAGGACTAAACGTGTCTTCATAGTCAATACCATAACGTTGTTTGAAATCTTTTGCAACTAGTCTTGCCTTATACCTGTCAATACTGCCATCAACACACCTTTTAATATGGTAAACCCACTTACAGTCAATCACATTCTTCGTGGAGATCGGTGGGACAAGATGCCAAGTATGATTTTCAATAAGAACATCATATTCCTCCTGCATGGCTCTCTTCCAGTTTATATCAGAAAGAGCATCTTTTAAATTTTGTGGTTCTCCTGTAGTCGTCAATATAGCATACCTGACAGTACCATCGGTGTATTTTTTCGGTCGTCTAATACCTTTTTGCAGACGTGTCTAAACACTGATGGCAGGAGGCAGCGTAGAAGCATGTGGCGCAGAAGATCCAGGTTGCGCCTGCACTTAGGCGGGAGAATCTCCGCCATCATTGGCGTCATCATGAGTGCCATCATTGCTCCTGGCGCTGTCCGTATCGCAGGAAGGTGAGGACACGGGCGAGGGTGACGTGGCCGTTGCTGTTGGCGTGGAGGAGGTGAGCGGTCCCGGTCCGGTCAGGAGGAATCTCTCCCTGGTGACGTGCCCGGTGCGGACTCGCGCGCATGTGCGTGTGGACGAGGCGAGTCGGAGACGAGGTCCCGCGCGGTCGGCTCCCGCGTGGACGTGGTAGACGCGGAGTTGGGCTCACGCCTGTGTGGCGTGGAAGGCGAGGAGGGCATGGAAACGTCTGTGGCAGGCATATCTGGCGGCTGATCCGAGGCAGATTCCTGACGAGAATCAGCCTCGGGATCGCCCCAACCGGCCCCTCTTCCTGTGTCTTCTTCTGCTTCATGATTTGATGTGGTAGCTGCACTATTTTGAGCAGAATTTTGTACTTGATTTTGTGGCATACTTGGCTCCACTATTGTACGGACCTGGAAAATAGAAATAACATGAACATGTTGCAAGTATTGATCATTAGAATGCACACCCCCATCTTGGGATACCGAGGTGGAAACGTCTGAAGGAAGTAGAAGAATTTCCTCACGGAGATGGCGTCTAGCATTAGGATGTGACTCAGCAAAGGGAAATATGTTCTCATCAAAAACAACATCTCTAGAGATATAGACACGACCAGTGGTAGTATCTAGGCATTTTACGCCCTTATGTCGAAAGATATAGTCAATGAACACACATCTTTTGGATCGAAAAGAAAGCTTGTGTTTGTTATATGGACGAAGATTGGGCCAACATGCACATCCAAAAACGCGAAGAGACTCATAGTTTGGTTTGACATGGAGAAGCTTTTCTATAGGAGACTCGGGATTAAGAACCTTGGTAGGTAACAGATTTATAAGAAAAGTAGCTGCGATAAAAGCATCATCCCAATACTTAAGAGGCATGGAAGCATTGGCAAGTAAAGCAAGCCCAACTTCGACAATGTGGCGGTGTTTGCATTCAGCAGAACCGTTTTGTTGATGAGCATGGGGACAAGAGACATGATGAACAATGCCTACTTGTTGGAAAAACTTATTCAACTTTTCATATTCACCACCCCAATCAGTTTGCATGGTGAGAATTTTTATACTAAACTGGCGTTCAACATATTGTTGGAAATCAAGAAAAACTTGATACACATCAGAACGTTTCTTAAGCAAATAAATCCAAGTATATTTGCTAAAATCATCAATGAAGCTTACATAATATGCATGTTTGCCTATGGAAAGAGGAGCAGGACCCCATACATTAGAGAATACTTGTTCCAAAGGAGCTTTAGAAACACTGGTAGAAATAGGATAGGGAAGCTGATGACTCTTAGCCTGTTGGCATGGATCACATATATAAGAATTTATTTCTAGAGTATATGACAAATTATTCTTCCTAAGAACTTGCTGAACAATAAAAGATGACGGATGCCCTAGACGACGATGCCATGTAGAGGATGAAGGCTTGATGATGACAAGTGCATGCTTGGAAGATGACCCCATGGAGACTGGAACTAGGTTATACAGACTACCTTCACACGGACCTCTAAACAGAATTTGCTGCATGGCCTTGTCCTTAATCAAGAAAAAGAAAGGGTGAATTTCAATATAGGCATTGTTGTCTAGGGTAATTTTATGTGCAGAAAGCAAGCTCATGGTTGCATCAGGAACATGAAGAATATTTTTAAGTTGTAGAGAACATTGTGGGGTGTGCAAAACTGAATGACCAATATTAGCAATATCCATACCTTGTCCACTAGCATTGTGAACCTGATCACGCCCATGATAGGTTTCATGAATTTGAAGCTTGTTGAGTTGTCCCGTGGTGTGGTTTGTGGCTCCTGTGTCAATCACCCAATTGGAGTCCACACCATAAGCACCCTTCATGTCCTTAGGAGTGTCATCATCATCACCAAAGCGCCACCAACAATCCTAGGCCGCATGTCCTTCCTTTTTGCAAATTTGACAGATCACTCCGTCCTACCATGGCGTGGCAACACAGTCACGGTCCTTTCGTCCCCTTTGCGACGCCCCTGAGTGTTGGGCGAGGATTGTCCTGACGCGTCGGCTGAGGTGGTGGGCGCGCTGGTGGAGGTGGAGGTGGGCGGTAGAACTGTTGTGTTGGCTGAATGTATTGTTGGGACGGGTTGGGAAGGGTAATAGTGGTGGTTGGTATGGCATGGCAGGAGGTTGATAGGGGTTGTATGGCGACTGATAGGGTTGGTATGGGGGCTGGTAAGGGTTGTAGGTTAGCTGTGGCGGAGCATAGGTATATGGCGTGGGTGGAGGCGGTGGTGGGAAACAGACAGGAGCATCATATGGGCGACGAGAGGCAGCGTTCACCGAGGATTGAAAAGAACCCGGGGCCTGTCCAGAAGAGAGAAGCATGTTGTCACGGTTTTCACAAGCCAGGAGCTGAGAACACATGTCCTGGAGAGTCGTCGAAGGAACAGCGTTGATGGCCGAAACTAGATGGTTGAAGGAGCCATCTAATCCGTTGAGGATGTAGTCCTTGAGTTCATCATCATCCACATGCTTGCCAGCAGCAGCAAGCTCAGAAGCAAATCCCTTCATCTTGGTGATGTACTGCTGAGCGGTGAGATCAAATTTCTTGGTGTTAGTCAGAGCCCCACGCAAACTAGAGACCTTGGATTTGGAATGCGAGGAATATAAAGAAAATAGAGCAGCCCACACATATGCGGCATGGTGTAGACCAAAAACATGGGGAAGAATATCTTCAGACAAGGAGTTCACAAGGAAGCTGACAACCTGCTGATCACGCGTGATCCATGCGTCGTAGGCCGGATTTGACACTGTGATCTTCTTCTTGTTCTCATCCTCCACATCGAGAGTCTCGGGGGAGGGGGACTTCTCGGTACCTTCAAGGAATCCCATCACACGAGCACCGCGAAGGGTAGGTAGTGCTTGAGTCTGCCAGGAGAGAAAATTTTCACGGGTGAGCTTCATTGCCGGAGGGGTGCCGACGGCGCCCACTGTGGTGGAGGACGAAGATGGAGTCGTCATGGGTCCTGAAGAGGCGATCTAGGGTTTTGAAGCCGAAATTGGCGTCCTAGGAAAAGAAAGCGGGGAGAGCTTGAGGGTGTTTGTTTGGGATCAATATGATCGAGAATTGGTAGAGGGAAGGGAGGGCTAGCTTCTGGTATTTTGTAGGACGGAGATCGTAGGGGAGAGCCTGGCGGCGGCGGTGGAGAGGACCGGCGGTGGCGACAGCTAGGAGAGGGAAGGGAGGGGGCCTGATACCATGTTGATTTTGGTGCTGGAAACGATACCCTCATTCGAGGGTTTGGTTACGTGTTATATCGAGGTAGGAAGAGCCCTTCCGTGGCGTGTTACATAGTTTGGGTCGTGTACGAGTGGAGTACTACTCCATCTCGTACACGTACACATTACATATAATAGAGCTTATAATCATGTAAATCATACAATTCCGTTTATTTCTTTCGTCCCAACAGGATTGTCACTAATTTGTGATTTACATGTATCTATACACTAAAGATATCTAAATAAGTACGAATCTAGATATATCTGTGATCTTTTTTAGGACTGTTGGAGTAGAAATTTTATTAAGTTAATTATCCTCGCAAATTCTATTGAAATGTGGAATTGAAGAAACAATGTAAAATTCTGCAATGGGTGCCTCCGGACTCCGATCCAGGCGAATCAGCCGCTGACGAGAAGCAAGCAAAGTGCACAGTATAATTTTCGGCGGCGCGCTCCGAACTTCTCGTTTTCAGTTTTTTATTCGCGAGCTCAACGTCGACCACTCGCTCGGTTGCCCCGGACGGCACCCGCGGCGACACATGGCCGCGCTCCAAGGTGACGTCTCTCTCCTCCCCTCCCCACCTCCACTTCAAGGCTCGGCTCCCGAGTTAACCCCATCCCCTCCTCGGCCTCAAGGGTTCCAGAAGACCAGCTCCTTCCACTCCCAGACATTCTCCCTCCCTGGCCCCCCTTCTGTGCCATCAAGCTGCTTGCTCTCCTGTTCTTGAGAGGGAGGGCGTGAGGAGCGATCGAGAAAAAAGATGGATCGGTACGAGGTGATAAGAGACATAGGGTCCGGGAACTTCGGGGTCGCCAAGCTGGTGCGCGACGTCAGGACCAAGGAGCACTTCGCCGTCAAGTTCATCGAGAGAGGCCAGAAGGTACAGTAGTACTAATTAAGCAGCCTCCCCAACGATCGGATTTTAATCGTCTGATGATGCACACAAATTATTTTCCGTGTGGTGCCCTGGGTTTGATTGGTCTGTTCTTGAGGTAGTGATGTGCATGTGTGATTGGAATAAGTTTGTACGGTAGGAGCGCTCGAATGTCCTCTGTTTTATGCGGTAGAGGAGTAGTGGAGCAACTTGTTCCGCTGGACAGATAATCCCATGATCTCAAGTTTCTCCCTGTGGTGCTCAGGAATCTCCAAAAATGTTGGGTGTTTTGGTGGATAGGAGACGTGATCCTTAGTGGTCTCTTAGCATCCAACATGCATATGATGTGGCCGGTAAATGCAGTTGCTAGCACTCTGCTTCTGAATGCTTCCAGCTGAAGATCCTAAGATATCACCTCTTATTTTTTTAGTTCAGTTTGTACGAGTGTTTCAAAAACAACAGGATCTTTGCAAAATCAATTTGAGAAAGAACTTGGATCCTTTTGTCATTTAAATTGCAAATTATGTGACCAGCCAATCATATAGTATATTGTTTGACCCAACTTCTTGTCTTTATTTTGCTGCACGTGATTAAATAATCTGGACTCTCGTATATATGTGGCACTCTCTCAGCTACAAGGAATCTAGCGGAGCCCAACTATTCTAGAAATAGGCAACGTCTGTCATGGTAGGTAGGTCGAGGAAGTATCCAGTGTATGCCACCCTGCCGTTGCTTCCCATGCTTCCCTCCTATAAACAAAGCCGAAAAGAATCATTGGCACACAATCAATCCACCGTGGCCGCGTTACTATTATTTATGTTCAGGCTTCGTTTGCTGTTGCTTTAGTTTTCAAAATCATTTACACATTTCTCGTCTTGGATGCAGTAGTTTGTTGAAAGCATCTTTTGTTAAAATGTAATAAAAAATTAAATTTTACCACAGCCGGTAAAGAACTAATGAATGATTCACCTAACTAAGTAGATTCCACAGCGGAGGACAACATGATTCGGCAATCACAGTCCAATGGCTCGGAGCTCGTGGTGGCTCGATCCTAACACTTGGAAGGCTGTGTTGTGCTGAACGGGTGTCAAAACTCATCTCCGTCTTGTAACTATGCTGAGGTTTTCTAGAACTTTTTTCAACTTGCTGACTTTAGACTATATACTTAGTGTACCTGGTATCATATTGATATTAATATATTGCTATTTATAAAATAAACACTTTATTCTTTTTGGTGTCTATGTGGCCTCTTGTGAGTCTAGTTCAGCTTTTGTTGGGGGTTTCCAGTGTCTGTATTAGCTGTTCCGTTATGTCAGGGAACATGTTTCTGTTCGTTTATTGATGCTACTGTTATAATACACATTGCCTATGCTGTCCATTTCCGTTTTCTTCTTCCTCGTTGTGGTCAATTATGTTAAAACCTGAAGATGTACCAGAGTTTTACTCTTCCCTGTACTTGCTGCAGGGTTATTACACTTTCGAGTTCTTTTGTATTTGTTTGTTCTCTCTATCAGGCCCTTTGAATGAACTTTGAGTATCTATGTTCATCAGTTACGCTAAACATTTATTTTTATTGAATAGATTGATGAGCATGTTCAGAGGGAGATTATGAACCACCGGTCACTGAAGCATCCAAATATAATTCGATTCAAGGAGGTAATTTCCCGGCTCCTGTGACTGCTTGTCTCTGATATAAGCTAAAAGGTGAATGAGTGTAATGCTTTAGTTCTTTACCACTTTAAAGAACACCCTGATGAAATTTAACTCCGGCTAACTGATCACATATCGTACTTACGTTTCAGTAAAATAATGTGTCTTTACAATATTCCAGATCTGTTGTTCTACGATTTCAAGTTGTTGATCACAGTGATTGATTTCTGAGACTGACTCACATGTAGAAACATACTATATGGAAGTTGTGGCTATCGGTAGCTCACCACTTACTTTAATAGGATGGCAAGTGAAATCATTGTTTTGGCTACTTTAAGGCTATAACTCTTTACTACTTTGGTGTTTGTTATTTTGCTTCAGACATGCTGGCTGATCACTTGAGTACTACTCCCTCCGATTCATAATATAAGATGTTTTAGCTTTTGTGGAACAAATGTATCTAGACATCTTTTAGTGTGTAGATTCGGAGTGAACCTACACACTAATAGATGTCTAGATACATTCCCTTCACAAAAGCTAAAACATCTTATATTTTGAAACAGAGGGAGCAGTAGGCTACTTGCTTTGAATGGTTAAATGCTTCTCAGATTAAAAATTTCTTGATCCTTTCACTGTTCTACAATGCTCAGACAAGATATTTTGTTATTTAGATTTGCATCCCGTACTTTTGACTGTTTCGAAATACCTGTGCGTAGAGCTCTTATTTAACTAGGTTATTGACTATTTAGCGGGTATTTAACAAGTAGAAAGATGATATCCATGTGTTTTTAGACTGTGAGTGTTCCTTTTGGTTGCACAGAACTTCATTACTTCTAACTAAATGAAGAACTTGATCAGAACTGTTTGAGATGAGAAGTTCTTGCATGGTATCATCTTGTAGTGAAGAAGTATCATTAGATTATTTAGCTGCCACGAGCTTTTCTCTTTGTATTCTTCTTGAAATGTCCGTCTGATTATCAGAACTTCAATATTCAAACTGTGTCCAATGTTAAACACACCTAGTTTTTCAGGTTGTGCTAACTCCCACACATTTAGCGATAGTTATGGAATATGCCTCTGGCGGTGAGCTATTTGAAAGGATTTGCAATGCAGGGAGATTCAGCGAGGATGAGGTACATAATATTTGCAACAATCTTTGGTACTTTCTTGAATGGTCACAAAGCATTACATTAACTAGTTCTCAACAGGGAAGGTTCTTTTTCCAACAATTAATTTCTGGAGTGAGCTACTGTCACTCTATGGTACGTACTCCGTCAAGCCAACTGTCATCAATCACTCTTCACGCACTATCATCCTCATATTTTTTTGCCTGCAGCAAGTATGTCATAGAGATCTGAAACTAGAAAATACTCTCTTAGATGGTAGCGTCGCACCTCGACTGAAGATCTGTGACTTCGGTTACTCCAAGGTATTCCCCTGCCACACAATGGCATCCAAAGGTTGCATTTTCTTTCCTAACCCAGAACCGTCTTTTGGGCTCTCTTTTATTTCAGTCATCTGTCTTGCATTCTCAACCGAAGTCAACTGTTGGCACACCGGCATACATCGCCCCAGAGGTCCTGTCTAGAAGAGAATATGATGGAAAGGTAAAGTTTGTTCCTCTACTGCATAATTTCTATGGTTTAATTACCACATCTGAAGCATTCAGATACACCTCTTGTGATCTTAGGTTGCTGATGTTTGGTCTTGTGGAGTAACGCTTTATGTGATGCTTGTCGGAGCATATCCTTTTGAGGACCCTGACGAGCCAAGGAACTTCCGCAAAACGATCACCGTGAGTACACCCGTTCCCAGCTTAACTTTTTCGGGATCATTTCTGTCTGATCCTGTCACTGTGTTACTACGATACTTACTCTTGGTGTCTTCCGCAGAGGATCCTCAGTGTACAGTACTCCATTCCGGACTACGTTCGAGTCTCAGCTGATTGTGTTCATCTGCTGTCCCGCGTTTTCGTTGGAAATCCTGAACAGGTTTGTATATTCTTGTCCTGAATGAATCCATTTCTTTGGCATAAAGCTGCAGCAGATTTGTCAGCCTAGTACTCACCTTTCGATTTGTGCAGCGGATAACCATCCCGGAGATTAAGAACCATCCATGGTTCCTGAAAAACCTGCCTGTTGAGATGACCGACGAGTACCAGAGGAGCATGCAGTTGGCAGACATGAACACGCCATCACAGAACCTGGAAGAAGTCATGGCGATCATCCAGGAGGCACGGAAGCCCGGCGATAACGCCCTTAGGCTTGCTGGGCAGGTTGCCAGCCTGGGGAGCATGGATCTAGACGACTTTGATTTTGACGATATTGACGACATTGACATTGAGAACAGTGGAGATTTCGTGTGCCCGTTGTGATGCTCATGAGTGGTCCGAAAGTAGCGGGATTTGATTTTTTTTTTTTCATGGTTTATCTGTGGATGGATTCCTGTTTCTCGTGCTTCTGGCTTACATGCTTCCCGTGTCCGAGAGATTGGCCTTGTTGTATATAAACAAATGATTTACAGCCATGTGTTCTTAGCGAAAATACGTACTGTCCTGAAGGTGTTTGTTTAGCAAAAATACGTACTGCCCTGAAGGTGCAACCCAAATCATATTTATCTATATGATCCCTGCTGGTTAAACTACAGTAAATTATACTGTTTATTAATAAAATACCTGAATGGTTTTTCTTTCCCTCAGTTATTTGAGAATTTCTTATTTCTCAATCAATGGTGACAGATGTTTGGACCCATTGAAGACTTTTTACCTTGTGAACAAATAATTAGCACGCATATTATTTCAATGTGTGCGAACAAGGATGTCAGGTCGCCCGCATATTTTGTGGATGAATTATTGTAACAAATGGACATATATTTAGATATTATTAACAAATATAAATAGACTGAGAAACAAGTTTCATTTAGCCGCCGTAGCCAAACCTATACCCCCAAAGACCTAACGTTAAAAGATTTACTCCGTACCAAAGATGGTAAGTGCAGAGGGGTAGACAAATAAGATGTTTTTTTTTTCGAAATGGGGAGTAACCCCGGCCTATGCATCAAGCATGCACACAGCCTTTTCTTATTTCATAGTTTAAATAATATCATTTATTACAATCACGGATCAGCTAAAGTTGAAACATGAATCAACCATCGAAAAATGAAAAGCAACAAATAGCTATTCATTTTGAAGTCTACTAATGTGCCGCCAACCAATAGCCTGGAAAGAGAAGTCCTGTGCAACCGTAAGCATCCGGTTGCATCCAATAACCATGAGGTCCCGCTGATCCACTGAGAGTAAGTATGCCCATAATTGAATCCAGTGCGTAGCCAGTCGAATAACCTGCAGAAAATTTGTACCAGTTTTTCTGTTAAAGATAATATTGTTTCGACAAGTTCATATAGACCAACATAAAGCTGACACCCCAATACGGATTCTAGCTTTATTTCTTCTATCTATACCATTCAACCAATTACCAAACATATTAGTAATACTAGTTGGTGGTGGTAGATTGTAAGTAAAATAAATCATGCGCCAAATTATTTGTGCAAAAGGACAAGAAAGAAACAAGTGTTCAATGGTCTCCTTCGAATTGAAAAACAACACTTTTGACACCCATTCCAATTGCGTTTGGCCAAATTATCTCTTGTTAGCAGGACTTTTTTATGAAGGAACCACATAAAAATCTTTATCTTCAAAGGAATTTTTAATTTCCATAAGTAATTATGTAGAAACCTAGTATGACCATTCATTAAGTCTAAATACATAGATTTTACAGTGAATTGTCCATTGGAAGTAAGTTTCCAAACAAACGCATCCGGGTGTTGGGATAAATGTACATTCATTAGTCTCTGGCATAAGTGTAACCAATCATTCCATTTATTGCCAGTCAAACCTCTTCTAAAAGCAATATTCAGTGGGGTTTGTGCTAAAACATTTGCAACAAGAACATTTTTCCTTTGAGCAATATTAAATAAAGACGGATATTGTTGCGCTAGTGGGGTATCTCCTAGCCAAACATCTTCCCAAAACCTCACTGTTGTCCCGTCTCCAACTTTGAAAAAGCCTCAGTCAAAAAACTCATGCTTGACCTTCATGACGCCTTTCCAAAAGGGAGAGTCGGTCGGTTTAGCCTCAACTTGTGATAAAGTTTTATTGTTTAAATACTTATTACGTAATAATTCTTGCCACATTCCCTCTTCCAATAGAAGTTTGAAAAGCCATTTTCTTAACAAACATATATTTTTTAGCTCGAGTACTTCAATCCCCAACCCTCCTTGATCTTTGGAACGACATATTATATTCCATCTTGTAAGTCTATACTTTTTCTTTGTATCATCACTTTGCCAAAAAAAAACGTGATCGAAAGAAATCTAGTCTTTTCCGTACACCTTTTGGGATTTCAAGAAAAGATAACATAAACATTGGAAGGCTAGTTAAAACCGAGTTTATAAGAACTAGCCGATCCCCATAGGAGAGTAACTTCCCTTGCCAGCATCCTAGCTTGGACATAAGTCGAGTCTCCACGGGGTTCCATTCAGCATTTCGAAGTTTTCTATGATGGATAGGTATTCCAAGGTACCGAAAAGGTAAGGAGCCAGACTTGCAGCCAAATATCTGCTTGTACTGTTGCTCCAAGTCTTTTGCTCTTCCAAAACAAAATACTTCGCTCTTGTGGAAATTTATTTTAAGCCCCGACAATTGTTCAAAAATGGCAAGTATTAGCTTCATGTTTGCTGCCTTTTCAAAATCATGTTCCATAAAGAGACTCGTATCATCCGCATATTGTAAAATTGAGAGCCCCCCCTCGACCAAGTGAGGTATGAGACCCCCAACTTGGCCATCTTCCTTTGCTCTTGCAATAATTATTGCTAACATATCTGCAACAATATTGAAGAGCATCGATGATAGCGGATCACCTTGTCTCAGTCCTTTTCGAGTTTGAAAATAATGGCCAATATCATCATTGACCCTTATTCCCACACTCCCACCCTGCACAAAGTTTCTAATCCATTCACACCATTGTGGATCAAAACCTTTCATGCGAAGGGCCTGTTGAACAAAAGGCCATTTCACTTTATCATATGCCTTTTAAAAATCAATTTTGAAAAGCACACCATCTAATTTCTTGCGACTGAGCTCGTGAATGGTCTCATGCAAAACAACCACACCTTCTAAAATGTTACGACCCGGCATAAACGCCGTCTGCGTTGGTCTAACTACCTTGTTCGCCAAATTGGTGATACGATTTGTGGCCACTTTCGTAAATATCTTGAAACCAACATTAAGCAAACATATGGGTCTATATTGTTGTATTTGTATCGCTTTCTCCTTCTTTGGCAGCAGAGTAATGATCCCAAAGTTCAATTTAAAGAGAGGTAGCTGACCAACTTGTAACTGTCGAAACAAAGCCATAAGATCACACTTAATGACATTCCAAAAATTCTATAAAACTCAGCTGGAAACCCATCTGGTCCAGGAGCTTTGTTATGTTCCATCTGAGAAATAGCCTCAAACACTTCTTCCTCAGTGAACACAGCCGTAAGAAGAGCATTCTCCTCTATACTTAGCTGAGGAATGTCATGTATTTCTTCCTCCGTCATGGAGAAATTATTTTGTTCCGGCTCTCTAAATAGTTTTTTGTAGTATTCAGTAATATAAATTTTGAGATTTTCTTCCTCCACGATGATTCCTTCATCCTGCTCTAGTTGAAATATTTTTTTCTTTGCGACGCATGAGTCACGGACTTCCTGTGCGACGCATGAGCTACTCCCGGCCATGATCACCAGAATTCTAAACAGGGCTCAGGTACCACTTGCCATCACTAGGAGCGCTCAGGACAATCTTAATACTTCCTCCATTCCAAATTACTTGACTTGGATTTTCCTAGATTCGGATGTATCTAGCACTAGAACATGTCTAGATACATCCAAGTCAATTTAATTTGGATCGGAGGGAGTATCTCTCGATGAACAGGAAGACACATAAATATTTTGGCGATGCATACTTGCTTGCAGCTTTTCTGTTTTCTCCTTTTATTCAGCACAAGAGTGTGGCCCGGTCGAAACGCACGCAACGATCCTTGGCGATCGTGCCATCCCACGGTCGAAACGCACGCAACGAGATCTCTTATCCAGCTGACTAATTCTGCCATGCCATCCCACAGCTAGCCTAACTGAATAACCTAGGACTAAGACTAACTGAATGAAAACTACATGTTGCCGACAACAGTAACTGCAACTACTGAATGAACTGAAGAAACTGAAAACGGACAAGATTTATTCAATGTTCTGCAGCGTCTGATCTGGCTTGGACATCGACGGCTATCATGGCTTCTGGACAAAGGAGCGCTCTTGCGGGTGATCTTCTAAACTTCCTTCTCCGCGGGCCGGGGGGCGATGATCGGCGTGCAGTGAGGTTTCTTTGCTTCAGCGGCAGGCGCGACGGTGGTCGTCGGTGTCCTTTTATTTGGGGCCAGCGCGCTGAACGCGGATAGCAGCGGCGAGCCCGGCTTGTTGGCTGGCGGCGGCTGTCGTGGCTCGAAGAAGCGCGCCTTCGGGCGGTCCTCCTTAAGTTGGTGCTTGTAATCGGCGGCGGCGTCCTGCAGGAGCGCATCTAAGAACAGCTCCTCAGCCATCTCCCTGTCCGCGTCTATTATGCCCTCCCAGAACTCCACATTCTCGTCGTTCGACATGGCCGCGATCGGGAAGCTCAACTCCTCGTCGTCTACCACCGTCTTCTTGTCCGTGGTCGTACGTGTGCACGGGTGCTTGATCTGCGGCCGACCTAAAACGTGATGCTGCAGCTGCAGGACGCGTATATATACGTGAGGGCTGTGTAAGGAAACCCTGAAAGGAGTGAATACGAGAGGTCGAGTCGGACACGTCGTCCATGTAAAATAACCATTTGCTGAGCATATGCCTAGTATTGGATTTCATCTCGATTTCGAGTTCCCTTATATAGAATCCAACCGGGAAATACGCCCATGTCGGTTTCGAGTTTCCTTATATAGGATCTCTCCCGTATATAGCATCCGACTAGCTAAAAAAATACGCCCATGCATTGTCAAATCTTCAATGGACAAAGCTGAACGTTGCCGGGGATAAAAACTTCCGATCCCCGGTAGACTAGCTGACAAGTGCCTACCAAAAATTCCCTAACCCTGTTTTTCTGCAAAATAACTCCTCCTTGTGTGTTTTATAATATACTGTCTTTTGCTATATTTGTGACATGTTTGGTAGCCTGCATGAGGCCCAACCAACTCGTGTAGAGATGAAAACGGGCCGTTTCAACGCCCGCATGCGAGTTTGGGCTGCACCAGCGCGGACTTTAAAGCATTTCGTAGCCAGGCCCAAGGGCAACACCCGATTCGAGTGTTACGGCGGGACCTTTCGCGCTGCAGTGAAAAGTGAGACAAGCGAGATTCGCTCACGCCGCCAAAACCCTCGCATATTTCTACCATGCCCGCTCACCGCTGAAACTCAAACTTCCATTTCCCCCCACATCGAGCACCATTTCCCGAACGGTCCACGTCCGATCATCGTCGGCGGCGGCAGCGTGAAGACTACTTCCTCCTCTTCTGGCAGTTCTCTGATGCATCCACCACCTCTAGCGATGATTGTCGTCAGATTGATGACAAGTACACCATGAGGGAGTCCTCGAGGCGTGTGGAAGGGAGGGGTGTGGGACGTACGGTGTTCCGGGACGGTGAGCGCACAAGTTTACCCAGGTTCGAATCCGCCGGCTTTGGACGGATACTACTCCTGCTAGCAATCTAGTAATACGGCAGAGCCGGAATATAGGTTACAAGGGTTTCGCTTGTGCGAGTTGAGATTGTAGACTATTGTGAGGGTGCCCTAAAGGCTCTCCCTAGGACGGCTTATATAGGTATCCGGCCTAGGGTTTACAGGAGAGACCTATCCGGCTACGACTAAGAGTCGGTTACAGAGTACATCTTGAACTACAAATAACACTATGAGTCTATGTCGGTAAGTCTTCTGGGTCTTCCCGTAGTCGGACTGGACTCCGTCTCTTCTCCCTGACTGGGCGCCCGTGAAGCAAAGCTCTAACCCTAAGTGGGTCACCCTGGTCAGTGAGGCACAGTGAGGATATCCGGAAAGTATATCCCCAACAGCAGCCCCCGAAAGCCTCCAAGATTCAGATTCGGATTTCATCATCATCTAGCTTGATCTTCGGCTTGCAGCATCTTGAAGGGTTCCTAAAACTTCAAAAGAAAGGATAGGATCCGGGTCTCAAATGAGTCGGACCTAGGAATATGTTATTCGGGTTTCCAGCTCGAAATTCAAACTAAGCCAGAACTTGGTCTCTGACGTAACCTGACACTAGTCATGGTCAAGCCATGTCACTAACAGACATTCCTGTCAACACGAACGTTGGTGGGTCCGCATTTCGTGGAACCGAGGCGTCGTTTTAATGCGTGCACGGAGATCGAGGCGGTGTAATCATCGTGTGGGGGTTACCCAGTTCCTTCCGCGACGCGTGGCACGTTCACTGTTGCGTTTACATGTATCTTGGCGCGGCTGGAGGATATAAGTGGTTAGGATTCTTCTCCCCATCTTCTTCACCAGCACTTGCGTCGTTTCCTTCTCCCCAACGCTTCCCACGAACACAGAGCTTCCCTGCTCCCCAAAACCCTCCAGGGCCGCCCATCCTAGGTCAACAGACCACGAGGAAATGGCTTCAGCATCATCTTCCGGCGCGGCGGCGACGACTTCGGCGGCGGAGAAGGGTAGCAACCACGGGGTCTTGATCTCGTGCGTCCTTGACGATGCCAAGCTCCGCGTCGTGGAGAACGAAGGGCTCCTCCGTGTTAGCGACTGGCGGAGCGGCTTCGGCAAAACCGTCCCCAATCCCCGCACCGGCGAGCGGGTACACTTCGGCACCCACCTCGACAGAGGTTTGAGTCCCCCCCTCAAACTTCTTTTCTAAGGTTATCGATCATTACGAAGTTCAACTCCATCATCTTCCCTCGAACTCTCTCTTAGAGATGAGTGCGTACGCATCTTTGTGCGAGGGGTACCTCGGCATTAGGCCGAGTCTCACTCTTTTTCGATTTTACTTTCATGTTCGGAGAAACTCTATCACCGCCGGTAATCCATACATTACCGGTACTATTAGTTTTTTCTGTTAGAAGAGAGCGTGTGTATCCTCGGATTAGGGCCAATGAGTCGGTCAAGAAATGGTCGTCCACTTTCTTTTATCACAAGGATATTCCTACTCCTGGCAGAGCTACTGCTTTGCCGGCTTTTGTCAACGGTGTTGCCATGCCCCAAGAGTCCTGGGACACAGATGCGCCGGCTCTCAATGATGATCTTCTTCTTGCCAAGAGGCGGATCGAATATTTGATGAAGCACAAGGGCCTTAAGGGGTCCGACTTAGTTCGATGCTGGGTGGCATGCTGGATCCAGCCTCTTCAACATCACGGAGACCGGCTTATGCACTCCATTATGGCGTCCAAGAAAGATTCCCTCCGAATCTTCTCCCAGGCTTACACGGATAAGGATTACGAGTCTCAAATCAAGTGGCTAATAAGGGAGCGGGTTGAGAGGAAAATTCCGGAGCTGTCTTTGGACATGCATACGGCTAAAGATCCTGTGGTACCGGTAAGTTTCCAGCAGTAACTTGAATTATGTGTTCATCTTTACATTGTCATTTCTTTTTGCAATACTGAGGTATCTCTTCTTTTCAGCTTGCCGGCCTCCTCGAGTCGGAGCTTTCTCCTATCGAGGGATATCCTCCTGAGATTTCTCAGGACGACGGAGAGTTGGTTCCACTGCCGGACATAATTCCTCGGAAGCGTAAGGCTCTGACAGCTGCTATTGGCACAAAGGAGGTGCCCGTTGTGAAGAGGTAATCTTTCCTCACAAGGTCTTTATACTTAATGTCTTAATCTTTCTGAGGTGTAATATTCTTTGTTCTATTACTTCCTCAAAGCTAGACAGATCACCAAGGGCAAGGGGAAAGGAGGCTCGTCGAAGCCCATGCGCTAGTCAAAGCTGAATTTGACTTATCCTGCCACAGCACCTCCGACTCCTGCCCCTCAGCCTTCTACAGCACCGGAGATTACTCCATCTCCGACCATCGCAGAAGATCCGGCTCATCGAGCAGAGCCAGTGATCCTCGGATCGCAAACTGACGTCACCATGGGTGACTTAGGTTTTGATAAGGGTGAACCCTCTTCGGGTAATGATCCCTCGACAGAGGTCTTTGCTGAGAACCTCCTCAACAATCCGGGTCTTGCCAAACTTGGCATTACTTGAAAATCTGTGGAGGAAATCCAACGGCTAGCCCAGCAATGCCTAGAGAGCCGGAATATAACTGCTGAAGAAGAAGCACAAGAAGCAGAGGACGTCAAGTACTCTGAACTTCTTGAACAAGTCCGTCTTCGCGACGAGAGGCTAAGAACTGGCGAGCTTCCACCACCACCAGTGATCCCGCTGGCCCTCGCCGAGATGGTTAACACTGAGGTGTCCATGAGCCTAAGCAAGCTCACCCATGAACATCATGTAAGTCGAATTCCAACTTATATTTTTTACTTTATTCCATATCATACCCTCTATCCCCCAAGTATGAAGTTGGATAAACAATCTGGATTTATGCTTCCTTAGGATGCCAAAGAATGAACTAGTGTAGCCCCCAAGGCTCGTGCTGATATTAGTAAAAATATTAGCCCGAGTCTTTAGTAGACTTCTGACTTTGTGTGTTCTGACTTAGAGAAAGTTAATTCATATAACCAGGAATTATTGAAGAATATTTGCAACAAATGGAGAGAAATCAGAGCTCTCCGACTTGAAAATGCTCAACTGAAAGTGTCTAGGGATGAGGCTGAAGGTAAACATTTCAATACTCAAACCTTGCCTTTTATTTCATAGTCGAATTTTTCTTCTACTGATGTTCTTTTCACTACAGCACTGGTAAAGCAATCATGTGCTATGATTGAAGAAGCCAAAAACCGGAAGACCCTGGAGGTGGATAACACCGACTTACGTCGGGAGCTAGAAAAGCTAAAGGCGGATCATGAACGTAGCATTGCTCAAGTTCTTGAATCCTCCTCCATGGTCACCGAAGAACGTGATCGAAGGATCGCGGCCCAGGATCAAAGGATCTCAGATATTAACGATGAACTGTTCAGAGAGAAGGACATTACTGAGGCACTTCGGGCTGAACTCCAGAGTCTTCGTGAAGAGAAGACCAAAGTTGATGATGTCATCTTTGGTATGTTTCCCCCTTTCTGAATTTTTGTCTTTTACGACTTATGGATTTCGGATATATTTGCTAACCTTTTGCATTACATACGTAGGTCCTCTGAATTTACTGGATTCAGCCTCCGCCGAGCCTCGCACTAGTCGGCTTACCCAAGTGGGTGATTTACTTCATGATTTCTGCCAATCCCTTGAGGATATTAGCGAAGTTCTCAAGGTTCCGGACATGCATAGAATGTCCATCTTTGAAGCGCGATACAAAGCCAAGGAGATGTCCCAGCTCATCCAGGACTAGAACATGTCCTACGCGCGGACTGCAGCTTAGAACGCTATCACCATGGTCATGAGCCACCATGGAAATCTGGCAAGTGACTAGAGGGTATTCTACTATGGATGAAGATGGTCAGGAGCAGGACATCAAAGCAATCATGGACTCCTTTGTCAGATATGGGTGCCACGTAGCTGACTTGACCAGCTACGACACCCCCTTCTTCACTCGCATAGAGACACTGCCTCTGCCCGCCGAAGAAACTGATGAAACTTCCGACGACGAACAAACCATCTCGGATTTGAACGTCACAAAAAGATATTGAGGCGAGGCTGATGTCTCCAGTGAGCCGGCAGCTCCTTCTCCCTGCATTGTAGAGCATCAGAACAAACAATGTATTATTCTGAAAACAATTCAGGTTGTAAATCAGTAGTATGATACTTTTGTTGGTGCTAAGTTTTATTTTATCTATTTAGCACTTTTGGCTTTATAATTTTTGTGCCTGAAATGTTTACATAAGCACTTATGTTTTTTGTCTGTACTTATTGTTTATCTGGCTTTCCGCCTCGTCCCTTTCTTGAGCCGGCCAACCTTTAACATGGAAACTTTGTCGAGCAACGAAGTTCAATTGCTAAACCAGTTTAAACTCGGAAACAAAGCCGGCTTCCAGTACCAACAATTCACTACTTGGAAAATGCATGCATCTTGCAATCAGATAAATAACCAAAGTATATACTAGAAATTTTAGAGTTATACCCAAAGGTATCAATTTTAGAATCGGAAATCTAAATCAGAACAAACATGAGCATAAAGTACTTCCAAGTATTCTAGGATTTTCGACTGTGACATGATCATTCGGAAATAAGATGGTAAAAAAACTTCTCAGATTTTTTTTGAGGCAACCAATACTTTATTTCTCATTGAACATGTACACATATATGATTACAAAGAAAGATAAACTAAGAATAAAAGGGACATAGCTGAGCAATATTCCATGGTCTGTCTAATTCTTCCGGGTTTGTACTGCCTCCAGCTCTCTTTCTTTTCTTAGTAGCAAGTATTTCTTTGACTGACCGCATATCGGTTAGATAGTAAGAACCATTGTGTATTACTCGGCTAACTAAAAAGGGGGCCTTCCCATATTGGGGAAAGTTTTTGCTTTCTTTTCTACACAATCTGGAGAACCAAATTGCCCTTATTAAAAGACTGGTTTCTGACTCTTTGACTATGATACTTGCGTAACTTCTGCTGATAGGCTGTTGATCTCATCTCAGCAACGATGCGAACTTCGTCGACTATGTCAAGATCATTTTGTCAAGAAATTTCGGCATCCTCTTCAATATACGCAGCAACTCTAGGAGAACTGTGAATAAAATCACTAGGGTGTGTATCCGGTTGACCTATTCAGAGTTGTTCGTAAGCTCCATATTACAGAAGGTAATTCCTCTGTCCAAGCCCTCGCAGCACGTTATAGTGGTGCTTCGAGTCTTGGTTATAGGCCTTGTAGGATTAAACCATTTGCTCTTTCGACCTGTCCATTAGCATGTGGATGTGCGACTGACGCAATGTCAAGCCAGGTATTTTGTTCATTAAAGAATTCAGCAAGCTCTCCCATAGAAAAGTTACTCCCGTCGTCCGTGATAATGCTATGCAGATAACCGTATCGGATTATGACATGACATCCTTGACAAATCTTCTGGTTGTTGCTCCATCACAACTAGTGACGAGTTTATCCTCAATCCATTTTGTGAATTTATCCACCATCACTAAGAGATGAGTAAATCCACTTGCAGCCCGTTTAAACAGTCCTACCATGTCAAGTCCCCAGACCGTGAAAGGCCATGTTATAGGTATTGTTCGCAGCTGATCAGCCAGAACGTGAGCTTGTTTGGCGTACTTTTGGCAGCCTTTGCACGTCTTGATCAGCCGTTCGGCATCTGCCTTGGTTGTAAGCCAAAAAAACCATGTCAGAAAGCTTTTGCCACTAGATATTTGGCTGCAGCATGGTGACCACACTCGCCTTCGCGGATTTCTCGTAATATTTTCACTCCTTCTTCCGGAGATACACAGCGCTGAAAGACCCCAGACGCGTTCCGCTTATAGAGCTCACCACTAATTATAGTATAGGCTTTTGCTCGCCGGACGATCTGCCGGCTCAGAACTTCGTCTTCGAGTAATTTGCCATCTACCAAGTAATCAAGGTAGGGTTGAGTCCAGCTGGGAATTACAGCCAGAACTGCTACTAAAGGTGAGTCGGATTTGGTCGGATATTTCTCGTCTTCTCCTCTTATAGAGGGAACTTTGAGGTGCTCTAAAAAAGCACCATCCAGGACCTTTATCCGTGCAGAGCCTATACGAGATAGTGCATCTGCTTCCTCATTTTTTGTTCGAGGGATGTGTTCAAACCCTTCAAACGATTTAGAGAGTTCATCCATGACAGCTCTATATGCTGCCATGTGTTTATTCGCATTACAGATATCCGAGACTTGTTGGGCAATAAGATCCGAATCTCCATAACACATCAAACGCCGGATGCTGATATCCTTAGCAATCCAGATTCCATGCAGTAGTGCTTCATACTCGGCAATGTTATTCATCGCCGTGAAATGGATCTGCAACACATAGAAAAGTTTATCTCCTTGGGGTGATTTGAGCACCACTCCAGCCCCGAGCCCCCGAGCGCTTTAGACCCGTCAAAATGTAAGGTCCAGTACTCCGACTCTAGCAGGGTCATATTCTTTGTTGTCTCCGTCCAATCAGTGACAAAGTCAGCGAGGATTTGGGATTTGATTGATGTACGAGGTTTGTACTCAATGTCGAAAGCTAAAATCTCTATGCCCCATTTTGCAACGTATCCTGTAGCATCAGTGTTGTTGATTATATCTCTCATGGGAGCTGTGCTCACCATGGTAATTGGATGTTCCTGAAAATAATGTCGTAACTTATGAGATGCAAAAACACACCATAAGCCAGCTTTTGATAGTGTGGATACCGCTGCTTTGATTCAGTTAAGACCTCGCTGAGATAATAAGTCGGACGCTGTACCAGATGTTCCTGATTTTCCTCTGGTCTCTCCACCACCATGACGACACTCATAACCCTGTTTGTTGCAGCGAGATAGAGCAACATCGGTTCCCGTGGTTCTGGTGCTGCAAAGATGGGAGAAGATGAGAGTACTGCTTTCAGGTCTTGTAGTGCAGCTTCAGCTTCGTCGGTCCAAACGAACTTTTTGGTCTTTTTAAGGAGCTTGTATAGTGGTGCGGCTCTTTCACCGAGCCGGCTTACAAACTGACTGACTGCCGCAATGCAACCAGTTAATCTTTGAACGTCCTTCAGGCAAGTTGGCCTGGAAATATTGAGTATAGCCTTAACCTTTTCTCGGTTTACCTCTATGTCTCTTTGAGACATGATAAAACCTAACAATTTTTCGGCTGGTATTCCAAAGAAGAACTTCTTCGGGTTAAGCATTATATTGTATTTTCATAGATTGGTGAACGTTTCCTCCAAGTCGAAAATTAACGTTTCCTTCTTTTTGGACATCACCGCAATGTCGTCCACATATGCATGTACATTGCGTCTGATTTGGTCGTGGAGGCAACGCTGCATAGTGCGCTGATACGTAGCTCCTGCGTTCTTGAGCCCAAAGGGCATCGTAGCAAAACAGAAGGTTCTGAAGGGGGTTATGAATGAAGTTTTGACTTTGTCAGATTCCTTCATCCGGATTTGGTGGTAACCGGAATATGTGTCGAGAAAACATAGGAGTTCTGAGCCTACTATAGAATCGATAACTTGATCAATTCTAGGCTGAGCGAATGGATCTTTAGGACAAGCCTTGTTCAAGGCAGTATAATCAACACACATCCTTAAATCAGTGGTGTCCTTTTTAGGGACCATTACAGGATTGTCCGACCACTCAGTGTGGATGACCTCTTCTATGAATCCGGCTAACTCGAGTCGGGCTAGTTCCTTAGCTATTGCCTTACGCTTTTCATCGCCGAAACGTCATAGTGACTGTTTGACGGGTTTAGTGTTCGGGTAGTACATTTAGAGAATGCTTGGAAAGTTCCCTAGGTACTCTGGTCATGTCAGATGGCTGCCATGCGAAGATATCTTGATTTGCTTGGAGGAACTTGACAAGCGTGCTTTCCTATGCGCTATCTAGGCCTACACCTATTTGAGTCACCTTGGAGGGGTCATCATCCTTCAACGGTGTCTTCTTCGTCTCTTCTGATGCCTTGAACTCCAGATTCGGCTTTGTCACCTCCTTCTTTGTTGCGGGCATCTCGGACGGATCAATGGTCTTCTTGATCTCCTGGTACTCCTGGGCGTGCAGCACGGCTTTAGCAAAGGCGACATTTTCGTCCTTGCACTCTCGCGCCTTCTTTGGGTCTCCCCTGATGGTGATCACGCCCTTGGGACCTGGAATTTTCATCATATTGTAAATCTAACACGGACGAGCCATAAAAGCCCAGTAAGCCGGACGTCCGAATATAGCATGGTACGCACTCTTGAACGGGACCACTTCGAAGGAAAGCGCCTCCATCTGAGAGTTCTTTGGAGTTCCAAAGGTAACATCCAAAGTGATTTCTCCTAGAGAATTTGCTTGTCTTCCTCGGACAACTCCGTGAAACATCACAGAGCTGTAATTCAGCTGGGTCTCTAAGATGCGCATCCGGCGTAGCGTTTCGACATACAGGATGTTAATGCTGCTGCTGCCATCTATGAGAGTCTTGGAGAAACCATAGCCGTCAATAAGTGGGTTGACGACTAAGGCGTACTTTCCTCGCCTGTGCAATTTAGGCGAATGATCGGCACGGTCAAAGGTGATTGCCACTTCCAACTAATCCAGGAATTGTGGGACAGCCGGAACAGTTGCGTTTAGCTCATGCAGAACTGCTTTCTTGACCTTATCTGGTTGAGATCCGAGGAAGGTGACGTAAGTGTCTTTCTTTGTTGGGAAATTTTTCTTTCCCTCTGGCTTGGGATTTGAAGGGTCATCTTCCTCCATGTCGGAATCTTCCTTGGTCTCTTTATCTTTCTCGAGATTCTTCTTTCCCTTCTTTCGCTTAGCCTTGTAGCCAGCGGTATCGTCTTTTTTGATGTCGTCATTAAAACGACACTCGGTGTTGGTGTGAGACGAGCCCCCGTTGGCATCTAAGCGATGCACACATGGGTTATTGGCAATATCGGCCCAGGAGTAGGTTTTGCCAGATTGTTGGTCTCCTCTACCCTAGACTCTTGACGTCCCACGACCGTGTCCGCGGCCGCCGCCACGTCCTCCTCACCCTCCAGACCCGAAAGTAGCGGTGACCACTGCCATTTCCACGTTGGGTTTTTATTTCGAGGTGTTCTTGTGCTTCTGAGCTTGCTGCTTTGGTTGTTTTGCCAACTGTGGCACAACTAGGGCGTTCAGTAATCCCTCTGTATCGTCGTTAGCATCTGCATACTTGCTCGCTATTTCTATCATCTATCCCAGATCAGTGACTTTGTCACACTTCAAGCGATGACGTAGTAAACCAATTGGGAGTCCTGCAATGAAATCTTCAATCGTAGTTTGGTCATTTACTCCTTCACATGAGTTCTTGGTGTCGATCCATCGTCCAAGGTAATCTCGACAAGTTTCTCCAGCTTTCTGGGTGCAACGTTGTAGGCCTCCTACTGTACATGGCCTCCGATATGTGCCTTCGAAGTTCCGAAAGAACGCGCTTTGCATGTCATACCAGTTGTGGATGGTGTTCTCCAGAAGTTCATTGAGCCATGATCGTGTCGTCTTCCGCAACATAAGTGGGAGATATCGGGTTGCGACCAGGCTGTTTCCGCCTTTGGTGATGCAGCAAGCTTGGAAAATATCTTGGAGCCAAGTATCTGGCCGAGCTACACCGTCGTAGGGTTGGATGTGTCTTGAGATAGCAAATCCTTCCGGGAATCTTGTTGCTCTTATGCGTGGTCCGAAGCAATTTGGACCCACATAGATTTCTTCATTCTCGTAGCGTCGCGCCTCTATGTTGGAGTTGATCCGATGTATCGCGTCACTTGGAGATAGGGATCGCCGTCCTGATTGATGGCTATGGCCGCGGTGCCTTGGAGCCGGACTTTGGCTTCTGCCACCACCTCCTCCGCCACGACGCCCTCCTTGGTCTCCTTGGGAACCGTTGTGGTGGCTACTTGGTGGAGAAGGTGGATTGTTTCCGACTGATCGCCGGCCTCCGTTCGGAGCGTCATTACTCCAGTTCCAGGGAGGGTCTTCATTTCGACGAGCCCCCTGCCGTCTTGACTTGGCACGGTGTCTGTCGTTCCTTTGTTCGTCATTCCCATCGCGATAGGGTTCGGTTGAACATCTTGTATGTATAGGAGGTGGCATTCTTTGTCGGTCCTCCTCCCAACGTTTCTCTTTATATTCTTCCCTGCGATTGTTTGACTCTCGCTGGGGAGGATTTCTCGGATACAGTGCAGCAATTGCCTCTTGCTCGGCGGCTGGAGCAATGTTGCGCCAGTCACGTGCAGTTCTGTGGTGCTGCCCCGAAGATCCGGTTCTTGAGTTATTGTCTTCCCGACGTCAGAACGGTGATGTTGTTCCGGAACCCGTTGGGGTCTTCTGTCGTTCCAGGCCAGATCTGTGCGACATTGGTCTGATTGAGAGACCAGTTTTCCGCTCCTAGATTTCGTGGCCTTCTGCTGCTCCAGACCCTTGGTGAGTAGCTTAATGTCCAATCGAACCTATTCTGGGCCTAGATTATTTGCCAGGATATCTCGGGCTGCAGCGGTGTTTTGCACTGGTGTTGGATACACCAGATCTCCATTGCTGTCGAGCCGAGGCATCCTCGGATCTCCCTCAAAGAGAACCTTGCGTACTTCCAGAAATTGGTTGTCACGTGTGTGTCATTTCCGGTTCTTCTGATGTTGCAGAGAGATGAGCTTCTCCGCAGTAGCCATGCGCTTCTTCTCTTCCTTGACGTTTTTGGCTTCATCCAGGAGTACTTGGTGACGCGCTTCTAGGGCTTGGGCCTTTTCTTCCAATTCTGCAGCAGTAAGTTCTACTACAGTAGGGATAGGTGTAGTTAATGCAGCATCGATGAGTTTGCGGGCACCTGCGGTGACCACATGTCCATCCATCGACTCTTCTTTGGGCTCGTCTAGGATAAGTGCTCCATCCGAGTCCTCTTCGTATTCCTCCACAATCACCTCCTCTGCTGGAAGTTCTTTTGTCGGGGTCTTGTTCTTCTTGTTCTTCTTCTTTGCCTTCTTGGCAGGGTCGGTAGCAAAGACGGCTTTGGGTCTGTTTCCCGGAGTCAAGCTCTGATCGGTACTTTCGGACATCTAGACCTCGGGATTATCTCCAAGATCCATGTCATCCTGCATTTTGGGAGAGTTTTCTCTGGATCCTTCATCCATGGCTTCTCCTTCTTCTACAGTTTTGGAGTTGAACTCCTCTTCATATTCTGTGGAGAACTTCCGAAAATCCACCGACGTCATCGAGTTATTCGAGGATGCGGGTAAGTCGGTGTTTGTTCTGATCGCCTCCAGCACCGAGTCTTCGTTGTCTCCAACATCAGCCGAGCCGGATCTGGATCCAACATATCCGACAAAGTGCAACGTGTGGGTCCTGAGGTAGTTACGGCTTTCCTCGTGGGCTTCCTCAAAGATCCTGATGGTTTCGAGAACCTCATCCACGTTTGTGCCTTGCAGCACCATGCGCCTCAATGTATGCCTCAGGAAAGGTTGGTCTGTTCCGGCATTGGCAGGGCCGGAACCAAGGTTATTGTTTTGCTCCTCCTGGACTTCAACCTCATAGGGTAGATCGATCTAGAATTCGGCCTCGCTAGGGAGATCCACTCCAGATTCGACTTGAACCACAAGATCTGCTTCAGGTTCGGCTTTCTCCACTATCTCCGCAACAGATGCGGGCTAGGTGGGATAAGGGTTTTCTGAGATCCGGAACTCTGCCGCCTCTACGGACAAAGGGGACCTAGAAATTTCTTCTGCCTCTATCATCACTGCTGTGGTGGGTGGGGCAGGTTCAGCAAATCCGATGTACACATCGATCTCGCCAAAAGACATGATGGTGTAAGCAGTCACGGCCTCCCTAGCCGGAATCTAGGTCTCGTAGAGAATGATGAGAGGGATGTTGCTGGCATAGAGGACGCGCCCGATGGTGATAGTCTCGCCGATTCCGATTCTTGCAGATTCTGCTCGGAACGCAGATCCGAAGCTCACTTGCCCCACGGTGGATGCCAAATGTCGTCAGATTGATGACAGTACACCATGAGGGGGTCCTCGAGGCGTGTGGAAGAGAGGGGTGTGAGACGTACGGTGTTCCGGGACGGTGAGCACACAAGTTTACCCAGGTTCGAATCCGCCGGCTTTGGACGGATCCTACTCCTGCTAGCAATCCAGTAATACGGTAGAGCCGGAATATGGGTTACAAGGGTTTCGCATGTGCGAGTTGAGATTGTAGACTATTGTGAGGGTTCCCTAAAGGCTCTCCCTAGGATGGCTTATATAGGTATCTGGCCTATGGTTTACAGGAGAGACCTATCCGGCTATGACTAAGAGTCGGTTACAAAGTACATCTTGAACTACAAGTAACACTATGGGCCTATGTCGGTAAGTCTTCTGGGCCTTCCTGTAGCCGGACTGGACTCCGTCTCTTCTCCCTGACTGGGCCACCCGTAAAGCAAAGCTCTAACCCAAAGTGGGCCATCCTGGTCAGTGAGGCACAGTGAGGATACCCGGAAAGTATATCCCCAACAATGATGGTAAGTGACCACGCCTCCACTCGGGTTCTTAGATCTGCAATACCTCTAGGGTTCATAGATCGTTGATTTGTACGCTTGATATGTAGTGTGTAGCTTTATTCGTAGCTTTTAATATGTAGATTGTAGCTTGATCCGTAGCCCTGATCTTCTATACATTGTAGCATGATTTATAGCCTTGATTTGATGTTTCATTTTATCTTGGTTCATAGCCTTCATCTATTGTAGAATGTAGATTATTTCATACCATTTTTCTGTTGTACATTGTAGCTTGATTCATAGCTACCCTACAACATGTTGGAGTTCACCTTTCTATTTTGCATGATGAATATAGGACTCGTTCTATGATGAATTTATCCATGCAATGACCCTAATGGGGACTCCCATATCCCATCCTATGTGGATGAAAGTCAGTCCTTGAATCTCAATGCGGTGGAGCCTAGAATGACCCCAATGTGCAAAGTTTTGTCACAATTGTTGCTGCAAAAGTTACAACAAAGCTGGCAAATGCGTAGAAGAAGGCGCAAATGAAGGGGACCATGAATGGCTCCCCTACATGTCCACATTCGTGTTGAACAAGATGTGTGAGATCATCAAAAGCAACATCAATGCTAAAAAGGATTCAAGGAGATCCATCTGAATGCATGTGCTAAGGCTTTGTTCGAGCACGGTGGCACCGGGGTTTCAAGAACTCTATTGTACAACCACATGAGGAAGTGGAGGGTACGTTGGATACATATTAGCAATTTCCGAGACCTGAGCGGCGCACAATAGTGTGAGTACACCTACACGATTCTTCTTGGCAAGGAGCACTTCTAGGGGGATGTTTAGTTTAGCACTAGGGTTGCAAAGCGGCACCCGATCCGCCCACATCAAAATTGTTTAGTCTAATTCTAATGTTTCAAGAAAATTAGTCTAATTTGAACTAAATTTTGCTTTCGCGGGCTTATGCGGGTTGCCGCTTGCAACCCTAGTTAGCACACATCATCACGACATTCACCAACCGTCTCACATTATCAGTGTTATTCACAGCTAACACTATCTCTTGCAATCATAGGAGCACCCTTGGGACGTTGAATACTTGAACAAGTGAATCCTCAACTATGTCCAGATATAGACCATCTTCTCCTACGGCCTTGCCACTGTCAGGTATGCCATGGGGTCAGGCGAACCCCTTGGTACTCCTATAGCTGATGATTCCAACACCCAAGAATCTGACATCATGATCCTTGATGGCCCCGACAAGCCTGTCGATGCTAGGGCAACTACTGCTATTGTTGGTAATGGGAAGAGGAAAAGGGGTGTGCTAGGAGATGACGAGATCCAAGCCTTCACAAGCATGACCAACACCATCAAGGATGTTGTGTAGGCCATTAGGGCCAACAAGCCAACTAACATGCACCCTGACTTGTACCAGGATGTGATGGACATTGTTGGCTTCACCGAGGAGCATATCATGGCGGCTATAGTCCACTTGGTTGACCACAAGGCACAATGCACTACCTTCATCGACCAGTACTTATACTCGGAGACCAGAGTGGCCAACTTGTGGTTAGATCCTATCGCTCCACAGGCAGCCTAGTCAATGAGGTAGACTGAGGTCCATCCGAATAAAAGAAGGCCCATAAGAGTTACTGACTTGGGCCTGACGATGGAAGACTTGGAGTATAGGACTTAGTAGTTATTGACTATGTAACGTAGCCGGATAGGTTTCTGCTAGTAAACCCTAGGTCAAACATGTATATAAGCCGACCTAAAGGTAGCCTTTAGGGCAAGAAACCTCATAACAAGCATGCAAATGATACCTTAGCCGGATTTACGGATGTAGTATAGTAGATTTTTCCGAGTAGACCTAGGTTTAATCAAATCTTTGGGAAACAATGCTAAAAGGAAAATAATAAGGCACATCTACAAGACTTGTTTCTTTGTTTCACCTTCGTTCACCGGACCTTTCTACTTTACTTTATAATGTGGGTTATATCAATGGATGGAGATAGGCCAGGGTTGAGGATTCACCTGCAGCTGCACATCATATGGGATAAAGATAGTTATACGCATATTCATGTGTAATGATTTAATATAGATAAAATTTGTGGACAGCACATCCCAGTATAGTAGAGCCCCTGCGAGTCACAAGCATAGAAATAGTCTTTTGATCCAACTGTTTGCACTGTGAAGCACCGGGCTACAAACAATTATTAAGTAAAAACATAGATCAAAGCCTTAAGAAGTGATGTTACTGTTGTTCCCCAATGGATCGCTAAGCAAAGACCATACTCCCATTTTTTCACTAGGTTTCTTATGAGATCGTCGCTAACCAAGTATCTCGCCTCGAGCCTTTATCAATCTCTGGGATCTTGGGTACCTACAATCCCATAGATCGATATGAGAGACAAATAAAGAAAGATACACATCTCAATTCAATCAATACATAGTACTCCTATAAATTAGATGCACATAATCTCTGCGAGGTTTTACCCCAACCCGCAGTCCGTGAGGACTACTCACTCATAACAATAAGATCAAAGATAGAAAACCTTGTGCAAAATACTTAGATTGGAATCAAATATTCTTACAATGATAGCCGAATCACAAGGAGATCTCAAGTACAAGCTAATGGCTATGGCTATGGAGAGGATGAACTATGATAGTGGATCTCCTTCGGTTGTGTTGTGATGCAATCTGAGAGGTAGACAAATAAGATGTGCAGGTGGATGATGTTTTTCAAGCGTGTAAGCTTGCGACGGAGTCACGGACTTCCCATGCGACGATGAACTACTCCCGGCCATGATCACCAGAACTCTAAACAGGGCTCAGGTACCACTTGTCATCACTAGGAGCGCTCAGGACAATCTTAATATCTCTCGATGAACACAAAGACACAAAATATTTTGGCGATGCACACTTGCTTGCAGCTTTTCTGTTTTCTCCTTTTATTCAGCACAAGAGTGTGGCCCGGTCAAAACGCACATAACAATCCTTGGCGATGGTGCCATCCCACGACTAAATCATGCAGTGCGTGGACTACTTCTACCTCTCTTATCCAGCTGACTAATTCTGCCATGCCATCCCACAGCTAGGCTAACTTAATAATCTAGGACTAAGACTAACTGAATGAAAACTACATGTTGCCGACAAGGGTCTGACAGACAACAGTAACTGCAACTACTGAATGAACTGAAGAAACTGAAAACGAACAAGATTTATTCAATGTTCTGCAGCGCCTGGTCTGGCTTGGACATCGACGGCTGCCATGGCTTCTGGACCAAGGAGCGCTCTTGCGGGTCCTTCTCAGCGGGCCGGGGGGCGATGATCGGCGTGCAGCGGGGTTTCTTTGCTTCAGCGGCGGGCGCGGCGGTGGTCGACGGTTTCCTTTTATTTAGGGCCGGCGCGCGCAGCGCTAGTGGGCGGCTGGACGCGGATAGCAGCGGCGATCCCGGCTTGTTGGCTGGCGGCGGCTGCCGTGGCTCGAAGAAGCGCGCCTTCGGGTCCTCCTTAAGTTGGTGCTTGTAATCGGCGGCGGCGTCCCGCAGGAGCGCATCAAAGAACAGCTCCTCCGCCACCTCCCTGTCCGTGTCCGCGTCTATTATGCCCTCCCAGAACTTCACCTTCTCGTCGTTCGACATGGCCGCCATCGGGAAGCTCGACTCCTCGACGTTCGACATGGCCGCGATCGGGAAGCTCAACTCATCGTCGTCTACTGCCGTCTTCTTGTCCATGATCGTACGGGTGCACGGGTGCTTGATCTGCGGCCGACCTAAAACGTGATGCTACAGCTGTAGGACGCGTATACGTAAGGCTGTATAAGCAAACTCTGAAAGGAGTGAATACTATCTGAGGTCGAGTCGGACACGTACTCGATGTAAAATACAGTACTCTTATTTGCGGAGCGTAGGCGCTATTGGATTTCATCACGATTTCGAGTTCCTTATATAGGATCTCTGCCTTATATAGAATACACCGGGAAATACGCCCATGTCTATTTCGAGTTAGCATCCGACCCAAAAAAATACGCCCGTGCTCGTCAAATCTAAGGATGGGCGTCCTCCGGAGGATACTGAACGCTCCCAACCTCCGCGAAAAATAATTCTATGGGACATGGTCTACAAATTTAGCCCGTAGACCAAGTTCTGCAAGTGACACGTGCCATGTGTGATAGTTTAGATCTAAAAATAGACAATCAATTGATGTGATTTTTCTCTCTTCTAGACACATGTCACTTGCAGAACTTGGTCCACGGGGCTAAATTTGTAGACCAGGTCCCATAGAATTATTTTCCCTTCGACTCCTCCTGTCCTGGTGACACGTGGCCATTTTTTCCTTAAAGCCCACTTCTGCTTTTATGTAGCAAAAAATTGTCCCCTTTTTGCTGCGTGTAGCAAAAAAGGCCTATTTATCAGAGACCTCGTCGGAATCCTCGTAGCAAAAAATATAGGCTAATGTAGCAAAATCACTGGACGATGGTAGCAATAAAAATATAAGCTAATGTAGCAAAAAACGATTCGTCTAGGAAAAATAAGAGAAAGACCGATTCCGTCGGAGACTTCACCGGAATCCTCGTAGAAAAATAATATAGGCCAATGTAGCAAAATCACTGGATGATGGTAGCAATAAAAAAGTTCGCCCGAGACATCATTCGAGACCTCGCCGAAGATCATGTAGCAAAAACATTCTTCAAATAATGCAAATTCTTAGAATGCATGGAGCAAAAATATTGTACTATTATAGCGAATCTGACTTCGCCGGAGACTCTCCGAAGATTTCATAGTATAAAATAATACTATGCTAGCAAAAAACATAGAGATTGTAGCAAAATATTTGTATCATTGTAGCATAGTAGCAAACAAATTCCGGCGAGATCCTCCGATGAGACTCGTATGAGGAAAAATCATCACATAACGGTTGTAGCAAAAAAATCCTCCATATGATGCAAAATCGCAAATGGTTTGTTGCACGAAATTTCTTCCTATGATGCAAATCGGCAGAACTGTTGTAGCAAATGTTTTTTCTATACGATGCAAATCCAAAAAATATATGGTGCAAAAACACAGACTATTTACAGCAGCACCGCCTACAGCCCGTAGCAATGCCATGGACGGCAGGTAGCAACACCGTCATGGCTGCACCACTTCCCTCGCCTTCGTAGCATCCCATTCCGGGGCTCACCGGCGACCGTGGATTGACAAGTGAAAGTGCATGTGTGCCCCCATGTATGGTTTTGGTAACTAATGACAATCTTTATGGACTTATGTTTGCATTAAGTTTTACTTGTAGGATTTGTCCATAGGTAATGCTTGAACCATATGTTGGCTTCAAGGTTGGGAGAAGAAGAAAGTAGAGAAGATCAAGTGTTGACCAAGGTTTCAATGAGTGATTCGGAGATTGGTCAAGTAAGAGTTGGGCCTATAGCAAGTGTGTCTTGAAGAATAAAGTTGGAAGGATATCTCTTATGTACCTTCAAGACACCAACATAATGAAGAAAGAAGAAATGATGTGCAAGTTCAAGGTGAGTCATCTCGAAGAGATCATTTGCTTGAAGCTTGGCATCCTATGGTGATCATGGATATGGGAAGATGATATGCCCAAAAGAGAAGCTCTACCATAGTGGAGTATGGGGAGCAATTTGCAAGTCTTCCCCAAGCTAGCGCAACCAATCAAGAAAGGTGTTCCATCTTTGATATGGGGAGGCCCGATCTTCTCAGTAAGTGGATGGCGGTGATGATGATGGATGGTAGATAACTAGCCTGTAGCTATGAACTCTCCCGCTCGATCCCTGATGCCAATGCAATAACTCTCGAACCTTGTAGGATATTCACAACATCACGCTCTTGCGCACACAGCCGTGACCACGAACGGTAGTATGCAATCTACTAATTCCCAATGGAACAACAGATCACACTCAATTATAGTTGGTAGATTCGAACACAGGGTAATTCTAGAGGTTCTATACAAGAAACAACTCCAAAATAGTTTTAACGTGGTCTAAACCCTAACTAGAGGTTGTCCCAAGGCTTATAAGAGCGGTTGGGGCGACATAAAAACCGAAACTAAATGCAAACGACTCAAACTGATACAAACCGACTCGGACCAGATTCGGTCGGCGGACGGACACTCCGGTCGAAATCGGCCGGACAGTCCGGTCTGGCCGGACACTCCGGGTGAAGTGTGCCAGACAGTCTGGTCTGGCCGGAAACTTTGAAGTTTCCGGGTGGTATCCGAGTAGTGTCCAAACTGGCAGACAGAATGTCCACGCCAGTTTGCCTCTTGACCAGGCCGGACAGTCCGGGTGGATCTGGCCGGACACTCCGGTCGTGGCAGATCTTTTTGCCTCCGTCTTGATGATCTTCTCTTGCGCCTTCCTCCCGCTCCTCCCTCGTGCATCCTTGGGCGATCATCATGTTGGGCTTCTCTTGTAGCCCTTCTCCTCCTCGCGCCATGCTTGTTTCTCCAACGAACCTGATCATACATAAATGCATAGACTTAGGCAGTATAAAGTTCTCATCAATCAAAGTACCAGATTCATTTAGGAGTAAATTCACCTGTTGTTCCAGTAGCTTAGCACAAGCTCTTGTAATAGGTCCAATTCTAATCTCATTGGACTGATCCTTTCTTGCAACAGTTGTAGCATCTTCAGTAGTCATTGGGGTAGGTGTAATTGTAGGGATGTCCTCATCATCTCCCCCGCTTCAAAAGGCGTCGACCTCGACGCTCCAAGGTCTTCTCTAGCATATGGTGACAAATCAGCAACGTTGAAGCTGTTGCTAACTCCACCAAACTCCTCAATAGGTATATCAACCGAGTAGGCGTTATTATTAATCTTGGCTAACACCTTGTAAGGACCAGCACCACATGGCTTCAATTTTGACTTTCGAAGTAGTGGGAACCTATCCTTGCGTAGATGCACCCAAACCATATCTCCAGGCTCGAACAACACTTCTTTCCTTGCTTGATTCCTTGCAGCAGCAATGTTCTTGCCTTTCTTCTCAATAGCCTCTTGAGTCTTCTCATGTATTTTCTTCACATAATCAGCACGTTTTGATGCCTCCATATCAACTCTCTCATGTAATGGCAGAGGCAACATATCAAGTGGCGTCAATGGCTTGAAACCATACACCACCTCAAAAGGACAAAGCTGAGTAGTTGAATGCACAACCCTGTTGTAAGCAAACTCAACATGTGGCAAACACTCTTCCCACTCTCGCAGATTCTTTTTAATCATGGTCCTTAGCAGTTGTGACAATGTTCGATTCACCACCTCCGTTTGACCATCTATTTGGGGATGACATGTAGTACTGAATAGCAGCTTCGTTCCTAGCTTTCCCCATAAGGTCTTCCAAAAGTAGCTCATGAACTTCACATCATGGTCAGAAACAATCGTCTTTGGTACTCCATGTAATCTCACGATGTCCCTGAAAAATAGGTTAGCAACATGCGACGCATCGTCGCTTTTGTGGCAGGCAATAAAATGAGCCATCTTAGAGAACCTATCCACTACCACAAATATAGAATCATGACCTCTCTGAGTTTTAGGTAGATCTAGCACAAAATCCATACTAATGTCTTCCCATGGAGTAGTCGGTGCAGAGAGAGGTGTATACAAACCGTGAGGCTTCAGCTTAGATTTTGACTTGTGGCATGTAATACATCGGCTCACAAATTTGTACACATCACGCCTCATCTTGGGCCAATAAAAATGATCAGCAAGCATGAGCAACGTCTTCTCATTCCCAAAGTGACCCATCAAACCACCAACATGTGATTCCTGCACTAAGAACAAACGCAACGACGATTCTGGAATACATAGTTTGTTAGCTCGAAACAAATATTCATCATGTATATGATACTTATCCCATGCGTTTCTAAGAGCACACAAATGATATGGTTCAACAAAATCAAGGTCAGTTGCATAAAGTGCACAAATAGCTTCTAATCCAGGAATTTTAACATCAAGATTGGTTAATAGCATGTTCTTCCTAGATAGGGCATCAACAACAATGTTCTCTTTTCCCTTCTTATAGTTAATGATGTAAGGAAAAGACTCAATGAACTCAACCCATTTAGCAAATCTTCTATGCAAGTTTGATTGAGCTTTCAAGTATTTCAATGCTTCATGATCAGAATGTATGATGAATTCCTTTGGCCACAAATAATGTTGCCAAACCTCAAGTACTCTAACAAGTGCATACAATTATTTATCATAGATAGAATAATTCAAACGAGCACCAGTCAATTTCTCAGAAAAATAAGCTATAGGCCGACCCTCTTGCATCAAAACGCCACCTATGCCTATACCACTAGCATCACATTCAACTTCAAATTGCTTCGAAAAATCAGGTAATGCAAGTAAGGGTGCAGAAGTAAGCAAACGTTTTAATGTATCAAATGCAATGTCTTGGGCCGCGCCCCATACAAAAGGAACACCTTTCTTTGTCAAAACATTTAATCGTGCAGCAATGGTGCTAAAATCTTTCACAAAGCGCCTGTAGAAACCAGCGAGACCGTGGAAACTACGCACTTGACTAACATTCATTGGAGTAGGCCAATTCTGAATTAATTTAATTTTAGATTGATCTACCTCTACTCCATGTTTAGAAACAACAAATCCTAGGAATATGACCTTATCTTTTGCAAATGTACACTTCTCAAGATTAGCATACAGTTTATTATCACGTAACACTTGCAAAACTTGTCTAATATGAGTGCAATGTTCAGATTCGGTGTGGTTGTATATGAGTATATCATCAAAGTAAACAACCACGAAACGACCAATAAACTCTCTAAAAACATGATTCATCAAACGCATGAAAGTACTAGGTGCATTGGTAAGACCAAACGGCATAACTAACCACTCATACAAACCAAATTTAGTTTTGAAAGCAGTTTTCCATTCATCCCCTTCTTTCATCCTAATTTGATGATAACCACTACGCAAGTCAATTTTAGAGAAAACAGCAGCACCCACTCAATTCATCTAGCATATCTTCTAAGCGTGGAATAGGATGACGATATCGAATAGTGATGTTATTAATCGCTCTACAATCAACACACATGCGCCATGTACCATCTTTCTTAGGAACTAAAATAACAGGAACAGCACAAGGGCTAAGAGAGACACGAATGTACCCTTTATCCAGCAACGCTTGTACTTGCTTCTGAATTTCCTTAGTTTCTTTGGGATTAGTCCTGTAAGGTGCACGGTTGGGAAGTGTGGCGCTAGGAATCAGGTCCACTTGATGTTCTATACCACGCAATGGAGGCAAACCTACGGGTACGTCTTCTGGAAACACATCCCCAAAGTCCTGCAAAATAGAAGAGACACCAAGAGAAATAGGGGTCATGTCGTTAGAAACCAATACCTCACCCTTATACATGAGCACAAGTGGCATGGCTGTAGGATCCTCACGAAACTCTCTCATATCCTCCTTGGTGGCTAGTATCAATAACCCAGGCACTCTATCACTTTTTGTTATATCACTCAATTTAGGCTCAATTACATCAGGAACAGCTGTTACACAGTCTCGCCGAGTGGTAGTATCTTCCTTCAAGTTCACCTCTATCTTCTGGCGAGAATCATTCACAATTTCTTGTGGTGTCATTGGCTGCATAGTAATCTTCTTTCCTTTGAATTCCAAGTGATATGTGTTGGCTTGGCCATTGTGTTGCACATGGTGATCATAGAGCCAAGGCCGACCCAAAAGTAGGTGACAAACAGTCATAGGAACCACATCAAAATCAATAGAATCTTTGTATGGCCCTATTTGAAAATTCACATGTACCATATGATTTACCTTCATCTCACCATTGTTGCTCAACCATTGTATGTAGTATGGCTTGGGATGAGGTAAGTATGTCAAATTCAGTTTGGCACATAGTTCCTTACTTGCAAGATTTCTGCAACTACCTCCATCAATAATTACCTTGCAAGCTTTGTTTGGTCCAACTAGAGCTTTTGTTTGGAACAAGTTGCAACGCTGGGATTCCTCAACCGTTTGCACACTAAGTACACGTGAAGATACGACAATAGTGGGTGCACGCTCAGCATATGCATCAACACCATCCTCGCCGTCATCAATATCATAATCAGAAGCTTCATCTCCACTTTCTACTTTACCTTGTTCATTGACAAACATAACCTTGCTGTTTGGACAATATTTCTTGAAGTGACCTCTACCTCCACAAGTATGGCACACCACATCACGAGTATGTGCCTTAGACATGTTGGAACCCGAGCTAGCAGCAGGAGCAACGGGTTTCCGAGCATTAGAACCAAACGAAGGTGTACTTGCTGGCTTGGCCGATGGTGTAAAGGGAGCAGCAGCTGGTGGCGCGGCTGTAGGTGTAGACCTGGCCGAAAATCTGCTGGAGGACGGAAAACAAGCATGTGACTTCGCCTCTTCTGCCAACTGGGATTCGGCCTCTCTAGCATGATGCAACAACTCATTCATGGTCTCATACTTGTGATGACGAACAATGCTCTTGATCGGTAACTTCAAATTGTTTAGGAATCGCTGCATGGTCATCTCAATGGACTCACGAATTCTAGCACGCTGTATAAGCATCTCCATCTCCATGTAGTACTCATCAACTGTCATGGTGCCTTGCTTCAATTGCGTCAATTTATCAAAAACTACTCGCAAGTAGTTGGTTGGTACGAAACGAGCCTTCATGATTTGCTTCATCTCGCGCCAATCCATCACAGGAAGTTCATTGTCCTCCCTCCTATGTTGCACAAGAGCATCCCACCAATGTAAAGCATAACCATCAAATTCAGATGCTGCAAGCTTGACCTTCTTATCTTCTGGATAGTCAAATAAGCGCCAGAGTTTCTCAATCTTCAACTCCCATGTGAGGTAGTCTTCAGGATCAATGGAACCATCAAACTTAGGAATTGAGAATTTTGGCTTGCCCAAACCGTCATCAGCAGCTTGGTTGGGCACACGTTGACCACGACCAAGATGGGCAAACCCACGACCATGAGCAGGTGCATGGATAGAGGGAATAGCATGTCCCCTGCCAACATGTGGAGCAACATCAACAGCGCTACCCTCATCAAAATCATCAAAGGCATCATCATGTTGAGGATCTTCCCTTCTATGTAAGGCGGCTGTCAAACCCTCAATGGACCGCTGCAAAGTGGTAACATTGACATTGAGCGTAGCCACTTGCGTTTGGATAGTATCAACCGTCCCAACATGCTGATCCAATCTCATATTCATATCTTGGAGATTCTTGTCAATGGCATCTGTTGTGTTAGTAAACACACGTGTCAAGTGGGATTTCAAAGCCTCATATTCACGCCAATTGACGAGCTCCTCATCCTTCTTTTTCTGCAACACAACATCATCATCACTAGTAGACATGATTAGTAGGTTAGTGCAAAAATCAGAATCTGTATGGTGAAAACTCTCACAACTCACTCACAACTAATAAGAAAGGAGATCTTACCGTTCCAAAGTGAATAGAGATGCCCTACCAAACGAAATCAAAGACTGATGCACTTGATGTGATGAAGTGAATATCAAAGGTATAGAGAACGATCGCAGGACACACAGGTTATGTAAAGGTGGAGCTATAGGTATGGTACCCTATCTACTGCGCAAACAAGTCCTAGTGCTGATCGTACAAATACCCAAGAAACACACATAGTGGAGATAAACGTGGCAAAGCAACTTATGAAAAGGAATATTGCAATGCACAAGAGAGACGCTAGTAATAGCTCAAATAGAACAGGCACAAGATTGCTCAATCTACTAGTGCTATACACAACAAGGCCTCCAATATTGCACACTTATATATCTCTTTTTTTGTCAGGCTTGTAGCTCTTTTTTATACTAATTCTCTTTTCTTTTTCTTTTTTTGATTTTCAACTATATTACTCAATGCAAACGAGTACAACAACGTATAACAGAACTGGGCCGGATAGTCCGGTTGATATGCGTCGGAGACTCCGGTTGGGCCGGATAGTCCGGTGTGATTCGGCCGGATAGTCCGTTTTTGCCTGTCGAAAAATTCTGCACTTCAAAAACCTAATGAGCAGCCTGTCAGAGCAAAGCAACTAGTCTCGTGGGTACGTTCCTAGGCACAAATGCTGTAGATAGGCTGTGTCTATGGTATGCAAACAAAAGTACGCTACGTGGACTCGGAAAAAAAGATAAAGACTTGCGGAAACAGTAACGGTGGGAACAGCGAAAAACAAGATCAAACCCTAAACCTAGACACAAACGGAAACTAGACTCTTATGAGGAAAACCTACAGATCGGATCTACGAGAAGATACAATCAGCAACTAAAACTCGAAAACGATGCAATCTAGTTGATGGCAAATCTTTTTGTAAGGCTTTTTCTGTATAGGACGAAAAAACACTCTCTAATCTATGGATGGATTTGTGGATGCTTACCGAGGCAACACTGGAAATCTGATACCAAGATGATATGGGGTGGCCCGATCTTCTCAGTAAGCGGATGGCAGTGATGATGATGGATGGTAGATAACTAGCCTGTAGCTATGAACTCTCCCGCTCGATCCTTGATGCCAATGCAACAAGTCTCGAACCTTGTAGGATATTTACAACACCACGCTCTTGCGCATGCAGCTGTGACCACGAATGGTAGTATGCAATCTACTAATTCCCAATGGAACAACAGATCACACTCAATTATAGTTGGTAGATTCGAACACAGGGTAATTCCAGAGGTTCTATGAAAGAAACAACTCCAAAATAGTTTTAACGTGGTCTAAACCCTAACTAGAGGTCGTCCCAAGGCTTTTAAGGGCGGTTGGGGCGACCTTAAACCGAAACTAAACGCAAACGACTCGAACTGATCAAACCGACTCGGACCAGATTCGGTCGGCAGACGGACACTCCGGTCGAAATCGGCTGGACAGTCCGGTCTAGCCGGACACTCCGGGTGAAGTGTGCCGGACAGTCCGGTCTGGCCGGAAACTTTGAAGTTTCCGGGTGGTATCCGGGTAGTGTCCGAACTGGCAGACAGAATGTCCACACCAGTTTGCCTCTCGACCAGGCCGGACAATCCGGGTGGATCTGGCCGGACACTCCGGTCGTGGCAGATCTTTTTGCCTCCATCTTGATGATCTTCTCTTGCGCCTTCCTCCCGCTCCTCCCTCGTGCATCCTTGGGCGATCATCATGTTGGGCTTCTCTTGTAGCCCTTCTCCTCCTCGCGCCATGCTTGTTTCTCCAACGAACCTGATCATACATAAATGCATAGACTTAGGTAGTATAAAGTTCTCATCAATCAAAGTACCAGATTCGTTTAGGAGTAAATTCACCTGTTGTTCCAGTAGCTTAGCACGAGCTCTTGTGATAGGTCCAATTCTAATCTCATTGGACTGATCCTTTCTTGCAACAGTTGTAACATCTTCAGTAGTCATTGGGGTAGGTGTAATTGTAGGGATGTCCTCATCAATCTTGAGGTGGAGAAGATCGTCATCATCAAGCTCAAGTGGAATATGCGCAAGGCAAAGGTATGGTCTTGATAGGGTTTCCTTCTTACCGGTCTCGTGGTGCTAGTTGGAGAGACCGGTTTGTAGGATAGATAACCGTTCTATCAAGAGGGGCTCTTGAGTGAGTAACTTGATCATATCCTTCAGAGAGAGAGCTCAAACCTTTGCATTCTTGGCATCATCTTTCTTGGTTTTTATTTGGATCTTATCCATGTGAGGTCCTAGAGCTTATGGTAATATTCATAACAAGCTTTAGTTCATCAAAAACGGATTTCCCCTTATACCTTATTGCGTTTTTGATCTTGGAGGTTTTTCCAGTTTCTCACCAAGAGAGGTATCTCACATCATAATACATGAAATGTTCTCTCTTGGTGGTATCCAATATTTCGACTTATTTTTGGGTAGCTCTTGTCACCCCCTTTCCAACAAAATTGGTTTCGGGTCAATCGGAGTCCGGATGCAAATGTTATGATCGTTACAGTTTTGTTGTTTCCATCAGTTTTTGTCTCTGGCAGGTTTTTCAGACCAGAGTCTCCTGTGTGCAGACACTGGAGTCTCCTGTGTGCAGACACCGGAGTCTCCGGTGTGGTCCGGAGTTTCCCCACAAGTCTCCGGAGTGGATCAAAGTTGAAGACTTGGGTCAGCCAGATTGGTGGTCCGGAGCAAGGTCCGGAGACTGGCCGGAGTCTCTGTGTGGTTGGACCGGAGTCTCTGGTCCACTTGGCCCACAGAAGGGCTGGGTCATTCTGTTTGGTGGTCCGGAGATGGGCCGGAATCTCCGGTGTAGACCGGAGTCTCCGGTGTGCAGGCCAGAGTCTCCGGTCTGACTCTTCTCCAACGGTCAGAAATTAGTGGGCCTATAAATAGGGGACCTCTTCTTCAACCTCAAGCTGCTCGTTCCAGAAAAAGAAGAACACCATTTGAGAGCCACCAAAACTCTAAGATCTCCCTCTCCAACCACCCAAAGTCCCTGATCTTTGGGGAATCGAAGGAGGAGGCCTTGATCTACAGCTTCACCAAGAGAGATCTTCATTTCCCCCTCATTCACTTGAGGGCCCCTTGCTCTAGGGTTTCATTGGAAACCCTAAGCCTTGTTTTGGTTGATTTGATTCTTACAAGCTTGTCTTTGATTGTTTGACAGCTTACTTGTATTCGGGAGCCTCCAATCAAGTTGTGGATGTGTGCCCCGAACTTGTTGTAAAGGCGTCGGCTTCCACCTCGAAGGTTGCCGTATAGTGGAAGAGGTGAAACGAACCCGTTGGGGTGAGATTCATCGGAGAACAAGGGAGGCCTTTTGTGGCGTTGGTGGTTTTATACCACCCCCTCTCCAAACGAGACGTACTCCATTGTTGGGAGGAACTCGGTAATACATCGTCGTCTCTGCGTGCCTCGGTTATCTCTATACCCAAGCTCTTACTTATGCACTTTACTTTGTGAGAGCCTTCGTGCTTGAAGTCTATATCTAGCTATCCAATAATTGGTTGTCTTGCTTAGCATAAGTTATTGGTGCACATAGGTGAACCCTAGTTGTTCTAGATTTTGTGTTTGACAAAGTAAACGCTGGTTTAATTCCGCCTTTGTTAAGCCTATCTAGGAAAAGTTTTTAAACCGTCTATGCACCCCCCCCCTCTAGGCGACATCTGTATCCTTTCAACAAGTCGAGGCGAGCATCTCCGTAGCACGACCATCTGATGTCCTTGTAGCACACGCGAGTACGCGACATCACCACTTGAAGCGTCGCCAGCACCGGGGTCATAGCCCCGATGGTCACCCCTTGCACCAGCACCGCTATCCACGCGCTGCCACCGTCGTGGTTGCCGACTAGATGAGGAGAAGAGAGATTGGGAAGCGGTAGTATGCCGCATCAGCCGAGAGATAAGCGGCGCAAGCGCGTGGCTAGCAGAGGAACGACGCCAGCGTCGACCAAGAGAGTAGTGGACCTAGCTTGGAGAGAGCAGACGGAGGTGGTGCCATGTCGTGTGAGAGATGGAGGCAGAGGAAGACCACGTACGGGAGAGAGAAAAAATGAGTGGATGCGACGAGCCGACAGGAGGAGATAAGGTTGGAGGTGGGCCTAGTTTTTTCTTCCACCACAGCGTGGGCCACATGGCGTGCGGCCAGGCCGGAGGTCGCGAACCTCCGAAGGAACCAGAGCATTTTCCAATCTTCAATGGACAAAGCTGCGTTTCCCGGGATAAAAACTTCCGATCCAAGTGCCACCAAAAATTCCCTAACCAAATACCCTCCTTTTTATTATTATCTATATCTATATCTAATAATAAAGGACGGATTGTTTCTTCCGGTCCAACACTTTTTTTAGACTAATTTGTCCTCCCACAAGACCACGTATTACTGTCAAGCCACCCGTAAGTAAAAAAAAACTCGTCAACTCGTCTCCAATCCGATCGGACCCAAACTCTTCCCTCGCCAGACAATCCCTCATCTATTTATATACACGCCCCTGTCAATCAATCCCTCCGTTCTACCTTTTTCTTTCTCCCCTTCAATTTCACGCATGGAAGGTTTAATCAGGGCGATTCCGGTCCCTGTTCGTATTTCTTCCAAGGAACAATCGTGCCAAAGAATCCAGAGCAACTAGCCTGCCCACCTGGCTGAGCTTCCCGGCGACCTGAACGAACTCCACGATAAAAAGATGGAGCACTCCGGCGACCACATCAAGAACCCGACAGTTAGATTGCGACCAGATAAAGAACCCGATGGTTATGGAGCACTCCGGCGACCAGATCAAGAACCCGACGGTTAGATTGCGACCAGATAAAGAATCTGATGGTTAGATCAAGATCTCTGGCATCCAGAACCCATGGCCGGCCGCCTCTTTTCGAGGTTGGGAAGCAAAATCTATAGGCTAGATTGATACACCTTAGATTTGTTGGGAAAGAACTTTGCCGTGGGCAAGCACTCCGGCGACCCGGATCAAACACCTGACTGGCGAGTCACTCCCATGACCAGCTATTGCTTCGCGGCACTCTCCTGGGCACGATCTTTGCAAAGCAAAACTTAGAGGGAAGATTGATGGATCTTGCCTGTGCAACAAGGATCGGCACAGAAACGTGTGCGTCGCCGCCCCCAGCAACTCCTTCACTTTGTCGCTAGCGAGCTTTTTTGAGAGAGAATGTTGCTAGCGAGCTGGTCAACATGATCTGCTCCACTGTCCCGGTCGGATGGTCCTTATCACTTTTATTCATGCAATAAAGGTGGGGTCTTGTCGTGTTCCAGATCCACTATACTTCTACACTGCTGATGCATACATTCAGTGATTAGGTTGCTTTTTGCTAGATGCATGGTGACTGGCGAGAAGCTGCCGCGGTACCGGCGGCCAATCTTGGCTCCAGATGCATGGCGAGAAGCTGCTGCGCGGTACTGGCGGTGGCGGGCGATCTTGGCTCCATCCGCAGCATCAGTCTAGATCGCGGTTTACTGCTCTGATCTGGTAGCAGTCTAGATCGCGGTTTATTGGTCTGATCTGGTAGCAGCCCCGTTGATATTTAGATAGGTAATCTTTTTCTCCTAATCAGATTAATAGACTGTCATCTATGGTATAACCCGAACAACTCGATTGCATGCATTCTCTAGCTAGCTTCAACTTCTTATGATTCATTTTGTTCAGCGCTACATATCTATATACATGATAGATCCGGTGAATTATTATTATGAACATGACTATATATCTGTCAGCATTTGCCCGATGGCACTCGTTTACAAAAGAATCATGAAGGTGTCCAAGAGAATTATGAAGGTGGTCCAAGAGAATTATGAAGGTGCTATAAATTAATCTTTTTATTTTTTAGTTTAATCAACTGATTGCAGACCACATGAAAATTTGATTGTGGTAAAAATTATTAATTGTTTTATTCAAACGCAATGTTAATATATTGTACTCCCTTCGGTCCACATTAATTGACGCGGATTTGTCTAGATTCAGATGTAAATCTAGCCAAATCTGAGTCAATTAATGTGGATCCGAGGGAGTATCATAATTAAAAGGTTAGGTACAAAATTATAATAATAAGTGAAATTTTTTCTTCCGGTGAATATATATATAATATATAATAATAATAATCTATACCTAATAATAAAGGACGGATTGTTTCTTCCGGTCCAACACTTTTTTGGACGCTTTTACCCCTGTATAGTTGGGCTATTTTACCCGGATAGACACCCTCAAGTGAAACTGAACGCACACGCCGGCCCAACCAATCCACCAACCAGACCCTCTCCCTCCGGTTCCCCTTTTTTTTCTCTAGCATTGCTGGCCCACCCATCTTCTTCTCCGCCTCCATACATACCCAAAGAAACACGAGTTCCTTCCGGAACGTCAAAAATCCCTGCAAAATCTATCGATTGGCACGATTTCTTGTCCCCTCCGTCAAGAAAAATCCTCCATAAATATCCCCTCCTCCTACTCATTCCGTTTTGACACAAATTGCTGAATTTCGAGGCCATACGCCACAAAATCGATCTCGCCGGAGAGCACCATCGCTGAAGCTCCAAATTCGACGATTCGGACGCCGGCAGTTCTCTGTGATACCACTTTCTCCCTCCAAACTAATGAAGATGCGTGTCCGCAGCTCCCGTCGCCGGCAAGGCCTACAGCCAGCAGCCAACCCCTGCCACCGGATCCCCTCCAATTCGTGCCGCCTGACTAGGATCCGTACGCGGTTCCTAGGCGCATCGCCGACTGCGACGGCGGCAGTTACGGGGGCGATGTGCTTCCAACATATTGGGACCTGGCCGCTCGGATATGGAGGACGATGAGGAGAGACAGGATGCGGGGGCGGACGAGATATCAGGAAGAGATGGAGATGAGGGGAGAAAGAGGAGAAGGTTGTGGTCGTCCGCGCCCTGCAAGAGCCGGGGCGGTGTGACGCTCTCGCCCTTGCCAGCAACGGGGATCTTGTCAGCGTCGTCCTCCCAGGCGCTTGTCTTGTGGTGCCCAATAGGCGGCGCACCCCATCTCATCCACGCAACTTCCTCCTCCTTTTCCCCTGCGCTGCCCAACTGTCATGTGCATCTCCCGCCCGAAGTAGGCCAACAGGACTCCAAGAGCAAGAGGCCAACACGGTTGATGGGAGAAGGCGCAGCCTCAGCCGCCGCCATCTAGGGCTGAGCGATGTGGTTCGCTATGTTCGCGCTGGCCCTGTCCCGTGATGAGCTGTGGTCGAGTCAACGCTGGAATTTTAATTTTCTTTGACAAAATTGGTCCTACTTTTCTAATTGCATCGATCTTGGTCTGCCCTGGATGCCGACCTCATGTCACGCCATCTGCACGGCTTCGAATCGAAGCATCCAAGCTCACGGCGGCGGCGCTGGTGTGGCTTTATTTAGACACGGAAGTAATGGCGAAGCGTGAGGCCGGGTATGTCCCAGGCTATCCCAGGCTTGGCAGCAACGATATCAGCGTTTCCTTGAGGTCTTGGTCGCCTATGCACCGCTGCATCACCGGAATCAATGGCACCATGGAAGTAACCACAACTCTACAAATCTTGTCATTGAGCTTGCATCGGAAATTTCCTTAATTTGGCACACTGTTTGAACAGCCCCAATCGTACGATATTATTTAGTATCATCGCCAATTATTTAGAAGTTCAGTAAAATATTATTTCATCTGTTTGAACTGAACTACAAGCCGATACACTGAAACGACCACAGAAGATGTGTAAAAGAAAGGACTTTTGAACAAGCCCAATGATTGCATTACAAAACGTGGCACCTTATTATACTTCAATTAGAGCTCTCTATCGATGGTCCAGATAATGGTTGATCCATTTGATCAAGTAACATCAACAGATATTTTACATTTGCGCTCATCTGTTTTGGGCTCGATGTGGTGGTATTCGCTTCATGTTGGCCTAGGTCAATACGAGAGAATATCCCTTCAATTGATCAAGTCAATTTGGGTACTACTATAGTAAATTTATTCGATCTGTATCAAGTACTCCACAAGTTTGTTCTAAGTCCATAGTTGGGCTAAACTGAATAAATCTTGTAGTTAACCACATATATTGACTATATAAATTTGCTTACCTTTTCATGTTTATGTAATCTGTTTTGTTATTAGATGCACCAAGGTAATTCATGTGATCGTCTCATAGTTACCGAATAAATTTGCAAATAGTGATTTAACATGTAATAATAATAATAATCTATACCTAATAATAAAGGACGGACTGTTTCTTCCGGTCCAACACTTTTTGGACCCTTTTACCCTCCCACCGAATTAGTTTCCTACGTCAAGCATCAATCCGTGGCTGGGCCTCGACGCGGGCTGCTATATTTTTTACCACCATGTAGATCGTGTAACACTCCAACTCGAATAGGAGGCGTATGTAGATCGTGTAACACTCCATCTCGAATAGGAGGCGTACCTATATATACAGCCACAGCACGACTTTGGCCTAAGTATGGGGCTGGACTTTGATCGAGGTTGGGAACGTCCGTCTTCGATGACCTCCGATGGCGCTGGCTGTAGCATCCCAATTGTCTAACAATTGTAATGCTACTTGGTCTAGTGATATAATGGCTACTTTCTATATATAATTGTTGCATCATAATTATATCATGCTCATGTCATCATGCCACCTTGCATTTGAGCATCATATAAAATCCTTTTCTTTTGGTTCTTCTCTCATATGCATTATTAATTGTATTTGCCTCTTGGTATTGTATTTGGTTATTGATATATTGTTTAATGCCCAAGTTGAGTTGGGGGCATATCTTTTATTCAACTCCATCATCTTTCTTTTCACCACCTTATAATTCCACCACCCTAATTACCATGGGCTTTTATTTTATTTTGGCATTTACTCTAGCTCATGTGGGTTGGGATGGATTCAACTATAATTTCTTTTGCTTGGCCTTTATTCCACTTTTGGGAATGCATGAGAATAATGCCATGTTAATATTATTGTTTTCACAAGAATTGAACATGGCATTTAATTATCATGCATGGGCCATGCAATAGCATCACCATCTTTAGCTCTTTTGTTTTTTCGTTGTTTTAGTGGATCTTTCTTTTGTGAGAATCTCTCTATCTCTTCACCATCCCATGATCCCAACAAAACCTTCCCCCCATTATGCATGATCATGTGGGATTTTCTCTTGGGCTCTTAAAAAACCCTCTCCCTCTCTCTCTCTCTTGTTTTGTTTCCTCACCAACAACTTGTGCTCATCCACCAAGCCCTCCCCTCACTCCATAGCTATCTCTGTTCTATTATTCAAAATTTGCAAAAACTTTCAAAAAGGGGTATTTCTTGGGCTTGTTTAAATCTGCAACAAAACAAAAATCAAAACAGTTAATAAAAAAAAGAGAAGAACCTTACCTGCAGCCCAGCAGCAGTGCCAGAGCAGCAGCCCATCGACGCAGCCTCTCCCGGCCCATTCCCCAGCCGTGGCCCAACCTCCCTCCCCAGCCCGTACCGGTTCGAGCCAGACAACGCCAACACGACCCCTGTTTCTGTTCCTCCTCGTCTGACGCCGTTTCGGCCGCTCTCTCTCGGCAGCAGACGGAAAGCGGTAGCGAGGCAGGTAGCCGTCTCCGCCGTCTGCCGCGTCAGCTCGCGCCGCCCGCACGCCACCTCCCCTCCGTCTTATCCTCGCGCTGAGCCGGGCTTTTCTCTCGAACCCTAGCTCCCTGCTCCGTTCCCCTCTCCCTCTTCTCCACCGTACCGTGCCGCCGCCAGACAAAGCATCACCACGCCGTTGCCGGCCTAGCCGGTGACCGAGGCCTCACCGGGGAGCATCGCCGCGGGCCGTGGCGTCGATTCCGCCTACGAGAAGGAGCCGAACTCGCCCGTACCTGCCCCCACGCCAGTGAACCAAGCACCACCGCAGCAACCTCGTCGTCCCCCTCCGCTCCGACCACCTCGTCCTCTGATTTCCGTGGGAATCAGATGAGGTGAGCGCCCCGCTCGTCCCTCTCCCGTTTCCTCCCCTCCGCGTGGCCGCGCCGCCCAATTTTGACCCCCGCCGGTGAATTGCCCCGCCGTCGAGTAGACCTAGGCTGGCGTTTCCCCCCTCTGTTCCCCGAGGTGCCCTGTCCAGTACAGCCCGCCGCCGACGAACCCCCCTGAACGAGATCGGTAGCCGGTAGATTCCTCTCCGTGTTTCGTTTTTGAGGCACCGCGAGATAGCCCCCGTTCCATCGCCATCCTCGCCGGAAAACCTCGCCGTCGTCAGATCGTCGTCGCGATTCAGAGAGAAGTCACCAGATTCAGTCTAGGGCTCGGGCGCCGTTTCGTGAAAAGCCCCCCCCCCACCTTTTGTCGACCACGCCTAGGCCCTTCGCAGCCCCAGCGGCCCTACTAGCCAGCCACGGTGCAATCTTGCAAGCAAGCCCCCGCGCTTTGTAGTTTCCCAACCCGCGCTCCCCCCGAGCCCACCTGTCAGCGTCCCTTTTCGTTTTACAGAAAACCCCCCGGCTTTCCAGGCCCTCAACCCGCACTCCCCTCGCTGCGTCACGTGGTCCACCCATGCCCCTCGCTGTCACGTGGGACCTACTTCTCCGTCGGGCCCGCATGTCAACCGCCTGGGCTAGCTAAAGCCGCGGTGATGAAATCCTTTCTGTGCGCGTGTCGGCCCAGTCAACCTGGACCCTCCTGGCAGTGTCTGTGGTTAGACTAAGGCCGAGTAACAAAATGTTTTCGGTGTATCTGTTTTATTTAACCTTTTTCAAAATTGTTTTAAATTCAAATTCAAATCTGGTTTAAATATCTTTTGAATTATAGTTCCAAATCCAACATATAATATATGTTTTTAAATCAGAAAAATGTGAGGAATTCAAATATGACATTCAAAATATAATTTGAGCACTTTAAATTTTCGAGTTGATTAAAAATTACAAATAAATGCCCTTTTCCTAATAAATTAATAACTTTAATTCTATAACTCCAAATTTGGCAAATAATATGTCTAAATCGATCAGCGCGACGAGCCCGTTCTATCTATGCAGTCCTTCTGAATCGAAGCATGCATCATGTCATTATTGAAAATCTGAACTGTTTATGACAATAAAACTTGACTAAACAAATAATAAAATGCTTTATTCTTGTATTCCACACCTCACCATGCCATGCTACTTTAATGCCATGTAAATTGTGCATCATTCATCATGGCATGCTTGTTTGCTTGACGCATTTTAATTCATATGCTTGTGCACTTTATTTATGTTGGCCCTTGTTTGTTTGGTTCTTCTTCGAATAGACGCCCAGCAGGAGAATTACCACGAATCACAGGAGTACTACCCAGATCCATATCTCGCTTCAACTGAGCTGGCAGGCAAGCACTACCACATGCTTGCATACATATAGTACCTATTGCATCTATCTTATTCTTGCATCATTGAGTCACGAATTGCATCAAATTGAATCCCAAGTACTGCATAGCCTTTACTTTTAAACCCCACCAAAGCTTGTTCCTCCATCCCATGAGCCATTATTGTTGGAGATATGCCCAAGAGGCAATAATAAAAGTGATTATTATTATATCTTTGTGTTTATGATGCTTGTTTACATCCCATGCTATAATTGTATTATTAGGAAACACTAATACATGTGTGTTTTTTAAACATATAAGAGTCCCTAGTAAGCCTCTTGAACTAGCTTGTTGATTAATTGATGATCATGGTTTCCTGATCATGGACATTGGATGTGATTAATAACAAGGTTATATCATTAGGAGAATGATGTGATGGACACACACCCATAGTAAGCGTAGCATAAGATCAAGTCATTAAGTTCGTATTGCTGTAAGCTTTCAAATACATAGTAACCTATTCCTTCGACCATGAGGTTATGTTAATCACCATCACCGGATGGATACTTTGATGACATCAAACGCCGCTTCGTAACTAGGTGGTTATAAAAGTGTCATTGGGTATTCTGAAAGTATGTATTGAAGCGCATGAACCAAGATTGGGATTTGTCCATCTATATGACGGATAGATATGATCTGGGCCCTCTCGGTGGAATGTCATCTAGTTAGCTTACAAGCATGTGACTAGGTCACAAGGGATGACATATCACGGAACGAGTAAAGAGTACTTATCAGTAACGAGGTAGAACTAGGTATGGAGATACCGACGATCAAACCTCGAATAAGTATAGTATCGCGAGACAAATGGAATTGGTTTCGTATGTAAGTGGTTCAATCGATCGCGAAATCATCGTTGAGTATGTGGGAGCCATTATGGATCTCCAGGTCCCGCTGATGGTTATTCATAGGAGATGTGTCTCTATCATGTCTGCATATTCACGAACCGTAGGGTGACACACTTAAGGTTCGAAGTTGTTTTAAGTAGATATGGAATATGCGTTGGAGACCGAATGTTGTTCGGAGTCTCGGATTGGATTCGGGACATCACGAGGAGATCCGGAATGGTCCAGAGAATAAGATTCATATATAGGGGATCATTTTCTGAGTTAGGAAATGTTCTAGAGTGTTTGTATGAGGATTCTAGAAGGTTTCGGAATGTTCTGGAAGGTTCTAGAAGATATCTTGGAGTTTTCTTAAAAATCAAGATAGGGATCAAGGAGTCCTGGTGGGTCAAGACTAGGAGTCGTGGGGGAGGAGGACTCCTCCGCCCCACTCCCCAATCCGCCGGCCTAGAGGAGGGGAGTCCTTGTAGGACTCCCCCTCCCCAAGGCGCCCTCCCCCCCTTAAATAGAAGGGCAGGGGCGCCCCCTCCTCCCCTGCTCTCATAACTCCAATCTCTGTCGCCTCTCTCCTCCACCCTTCTTCTGCACAGGCATAGGCGAAGCCCTGCAGAATTCTCTACTCCACCACCACCACCACACCGTCGTGCTGCTGGGATTCCGTGGAGAAGATCTACTACCTCCGCTGCTCCCTGGAACGGGGAGAGGAAGGTCTGCTTCGACTCCGCACGTGTGACCGACTGCGGAAGCGCTGCCGAATCGCGGCGCCAGAAGGATCGTCCACTTGACCGACTGCGGAAGCGCTACCAGAACGCGACACCGGAAGGATCGTCCACACGATCTTGAGATCGGCAAGTGATCGACTACATCAACCACGAGATCTAATCTCGTTAATGCTTTCGGATCTACGAGGGTTAGTTCCTATCTATCTCGTTGCTCATGTCTAATAGATTAGATCTTGGCTTTTATCTAGATTAGATCTAGGTTTTGTTCGTTCTTGCGGTAGAAATTTTTTGTTTTCCATGCTACGAATCCATCAGTGGTATCAGAGCCGTATCTATGCGTAGATCTGTTGCACGAGTAGAACACAATGTTTTTGTGGGCGTTGATGCTTTTGTTGTCGGTGTCTTAGCGTGTACTTTGCATCTTGCGGCATGGTGGGATGAAGCGGCTCGGGCTAACATTACATGTCATCGCACATGAGACTTGCTCCACGCTTGACGTGCAACTTGCTTTGCACAAGTGGCTTTGCGGGTGTCTGTCTCTCCCACCATAGTTAAGATTCAATTTACAATGAGCATCTTGACAACACTTGTATCAACGTTGTGGTTCTTGTTCGTAGGTAAGATCGGTCTTATGCGAAAGCCCCAAACCACGTAAAACTTGCATAGAAAATTAGAGGCGTCTAACTTGTTTTTGAAGGGGTTTTGTGATGTGATATGGCCAACATGTGATTGTGATTGTATTTGATGTATGCAATGATCCTTGTTGTAATATGGCAACCGGCAGGAGCCTAATGGTTGTCTTTAATTCTGTTAAGACCTGCGTGTCTATTCATCTTGTAATAGCTTTATTCCAAGTAGTTGTAATAGTTGCTGGTGATGATGGACAACCATGAAGCGGCGCCACTGACCTTGACGCAATGCTGGTGATGATGGAGATCATGTTCGTGCTTTGGAGATGGAGATCAAAGGCGCAAGAAGAAAAGGCCATATCATATCACACTAATTATCAATTGCCTGTGATGTTAATCCTTTATGCATCTTGTATTGCTTAGATCGCGACGGTAGCATTATAAGATGATCCCTCTCACTAAATATCAAGTAATAAAGTGTTCACCCTTAGTTGGCACCATTGCTAAGACTCGTCGTTTCGAAGCATCTCGTGATGATCGGATGTGATAGATTCTACGTGTGCATACAACGGGTGCAAGCCAGATTTGCACATGCGGAAACTAAGATTATCTTGACGAGCCTAGCATGTACAGACATGGTCTCGGAACACGGAATACCAAAAGGTAGAGCATGAGTCATATAATTAATATGATGAACATGAAGATTGTTCGCCGATGAAACTACATCTTCTCTCGTGAAGATCGGACTTGGTGTAGTGGACTTGGTTCGTGTAATCACTAAGACAATGTGAGGGATGTTGTTTTGAGTGGGAGTTCACCTAGTTAGTTTAAAAATTAAATTTGAACTCAATTTGTCATAAACTTAGTCTAAACTACTTGCAAATTGTTGTAGATTATGGCGACCCCCTCCATCAATTTCAATGCGTTCCTAGAGAAAGAAAAGCTTAAAAACAATGGAAGCAATTTCACGGATTGGTTCCGTGGACTGAAGATCTTCCTCAGGGCTGGTCAGTTGACCTATGTGCTCGATGCACCGCTAGGTGACCCACCTGCAGATAATGCCACCGATGACGAAAAGAATGTTTTCGCCACTCGGAAAAATCATTACTCCACAGTTCAGTGTGCCATCCTGTACGGTTTAGAAGCGGAGCTCCAACAGCGTTTTGAGCACCACGACCCCATCGAGATCATTAAGGAGCTCAGGCTAATTTTTGAGACTCGCGCGGCCATGGAGAGCTATGAGGCCTCCAAAAAGTTCTTTAACTGTAAGATGGAAGAAGGAAGCTCCGTTAGCGAGCACGTGCTCACCATGTCTGGGTACGCAAAGAAGCTCCAAGAGTTGGGAATATCGATTCCTAATGAATTGGGGATTCACCGTCTCCTTCAATCACTGCCACCAAGTTACAAGAACTTTGTGATGAACTACAACATGCACTGCATGAACAAGTCGTTGCCTGAACTATCGTCCATGCTGAAAACTGCTGAAGTGGAGATAAAGAAGGAGCACCAAGTGTTGATGGTCAATAAGACCACCAATTTCAAGAAAAAGGGCAAGCCTAGGAACAAGGGCAACTTCAAGAAGGACGGCAAGAAAGCTGCCGCACCTGCTAAGAAGCCCAAGGCTGGTCCTAAGCCTGAAACTGAGTGCTTCTACTACAAGGGTGCTGGTCACTGGAAGCGTAACTGCCCCAAGTACCTGGCGGATCTGAAGAACGGCAACATCAAGAAGAAAGGTATATTTGATATATGTGTTATAGATGTGTATCTTACTAGTAATCGTAGTAGTGCCTGGGTATTTGATACTGGTCCAGTTGCTCATATTTGTAACTCGAAAAAGGAGCTACGGAATAAACGAAAACTGGCAAGAGACGAGGTGACGATGCGCGTTGGAAATGGCTCCAAGGTTGATGTGATCGCCGTCAGCACGCTCCCTCTACATCTACCTTCGGGATTAGTTCTAAATTTAAATAATTGTTATTTGGTGCCTGCGTTAAGCATGAACATTATATCTGGATCCTGTTTATTGCGAGACGGTTACTCTTTTAAGTCTGAGAATAAAGGTTGTTCGATTTATATGAGTAATATCTTTTATGGTAATGCACCTGAGATGAATGGTTTATTCTTACTGAATCTCGATAGCAGTGATACACATGTTCACAACATAGATGCTAAACGAATAAAATTGAATGATAATTCTACATACATGTGGCACTGTCGTCTTGGTCACATTGGAGTGAAGCGTATGAAGAAACTCCATTCTGATGGACTTCTTGAATCACTTGATTTTGAATCACTTGAAAGATGCGAAGCATGTCTAATGGGAAAAATGACTAAGACTCCATTCTCTGGTACAATGGAGCGAGCTACAGACTTATTGGAAATAATACATACCGATGTGTGCGGCCCAATGAGTGTAGCACCGCGTGGTGGATATCGTTATGTTCTCACTTTCACGGATGACTTGAGTAGATATGGGTATGTCTACTTTATGAAACATAAATCCGAAACTTTCGAGAAGTTTAAGGAATTTCAAAGTGAAGTGGAAAATCATCGTAACAAGAAGATTAAGTTTCTGCGTTCTGACCGCGGAGGTGAATATCTGAGTTATGAGTTTGGCATGCATTTAAAGAAATGTGAAATACTTTCGCAGTTGACACCGCCGGGAACACCACAGCGTAATGGTGTGTCCGAACATCGTAATCGAACTCTCTTAGATATGGTTCGGTCTATGATGTCTCTTACAGATTTACCGTTATCATTTTGGGGCTATGCATTAGAGACAGCCGCATTCACTTTAAATAGGGCACCATCTAAATCCGTTGAAACGACATCGTACGAATTGTGGTTTGGTAAGAAACCTAAGTTGTCGTTCCTTAAAATTTGGGGTTGCGAAGCATATGTAAAGAAGTTACAACCTAATAAGCTAGAACCCAAAGCGGAGAAATGCGTCTTTATAGGATACCCTAAAGAAACGATTGGGTATACCTTCTATCATAGATCCGAAGGCAAAGTTTTTGTTGCAAAGAATGGATCCTTTCTTGAGAAGGAGTTTCTCTCGAAAGAGGTGACTGGAAGGAAAGTAGAACTCGATGAGGTTATTGAACCTTCTCTCGGATTTGAGAGTAGCGCAGCACCGGAAGATGTTTTTGTGCCGCCTGCACCAATTGGAGAGGAAGCTAATGATAATGATCATGAAACTCCAAATGAAGTTACTGCTGAACCTCGCAGGTCAACGAGGGTTCGTACCACTCCTGATTGGTATGACTCTTCCTTGAACGTCATGTTGGTGGACAACGCTGATGACCCTGCGACATATGAAGAAGCTATGGTGAGCCCAGATTCCGACAAATGGCTAGAAGCCATGAAATCCGAAATGGGATCCATGTACGAAAACCAAGTGTGGACTTTGGTGGACTTACCGGATGGCCGGAAGGCTGTCGAGAACAAATGGATTTTCAAGAGAAAAACAGATGCTGATGGTAATGTTACCGTCTATAAAGCTCGACTTGTCGCGAAAGGGTTCCGACAAATTCAAGGAGTTGACTATGATGAGACTTTCTCACCAGTAGAGAAGCTAAAGTCTGTGAGGATTTTGTTAGCAATTGCTGCACATTTCGATTATGAGATTTGGCAGATGGATGTCAAAACGGCGTTCCTTAATGGTGACATTGAGGAAGAGTTGTATATGGTACAACCCAAGGGTTTTGTCGATCCTAAAGATGCTGACAAGGTATGCAAGCTTCAGCGCTCCATTTATGGACTGAAGCAAGCATCCCGGAGTTGGAATCAACGTTTTGATAAAGTAATCAAAAACTTTGGATTTATACAAACTTATGGAGAAGCTTGTATTTACAAGAAAGTGAGTGGGAGCTCTGTAGCATTCCTAGTACTATATGTAGATGACATATTGTTGATTGGGAATGATATAGAACTTCTTAATAGCGTCAAAGCCTATTTGAATAATAGTTTTTCAATGAAGGATCTTGGCGAAGCGGCATACATTCTAGGCATCAAGATTTATAGAGATAGATCAAGACGCCTAATAGCGCTTTCACAAAATACATACTTGGACAAAGTTCTAAAAAAGTTTAGAATGGAAGATAGCAAGAAAGGGTTCGTGCCCATGTTGTCAGGTAAGACCTTGAGTAAGACTCAAAGTCCAGCTACGGCAGAAGATAGAGAAAAGATGAATAATATTCCCTATGCCTCGGCCATAGGTTCTATCATGTATGCCATGCTGTGTACAAGACCGGATATAACACATGCTGTTAGTTTGACTAGCAGATATCAAAGTGATCCTGGAATGGAGCACTGGACAGCGGTCAAGAATATCCTAAAGTACCTGAATAGGACTAAGGATATGGTTCTTTCTTATGGAGGTGATGAACAGCTTGTTGTAAACGGTTACACTGATGCTAGTTGGAACACCAATCCGGATGACTCAAAGTCACAGTCGGGATACGTATTTATTTTGAATGGTGCTGCAGTGAGCTGGAGGAGTGCGAAGCAAAGCGTTGTGGCGAAATCTTCAACTGAATCGGAATACATAGCTGCTTCGGAGGCTGCACAAGAAGCCGTTTGGATGAAGGAATTCATTACTGAACTTGGCGTGGTTCCCAGTGCGTTGGACCCGATGGCCACCTACTGTGACAACACAGCTGCCATAGCTAATGCACAGGAGCCAAGGTCACATAGCAAGCTGAAGCACATCAAGCTACGTTTCCACGCTATTCGCGAGTATGTCAGAGATGGTGACTAAACCTCTCCCTAGGGCAAAGCATGACTAACACCAGAACGTCATGGGTGTTCGGTATATTACCATGTAATCTGGATTATTGACTCTAGTGCAAGTGGGAGACTGTTGGAGATATGCCCAAGAGGCAATAATAAAAGTGATTATTATTATATCTTTGTGTTTATGATGAATTTTTACATCCCATGCTATAATTGTATTATTAGGAAACACTAATACATGTGTGTTTTGTAAACATATAAGAGTCCCTAGTAAGCCTCTTGTTGAACTAGCTTGTTGATTAATTGATGATCATGGCTTCCTGATCATGGACATTGGATGTGATTAATAACAAGGTTATATCATTAGGAGAATGATGTGATGGACACACACCCATAGTAAGCGTAGCATAAGATCAAGTCATTAAGTTCGTATTGTTGTAAGCTTTCAAATACATAGTAACCTATTCCTTCGACCATGAGGTTATGTTAATCACCATCGCCGGATGGATACTTTGATGACATCAAACGCCGTTTCGTAACTGGGTGGTTATAAAAGTGTCATTGGGTATTCTGAAAGTATGTATTGAAGCGCATGAACCAAGATTGGGATTTGTCCATCCATATGACGGATAGATATGCTCTAGGCCCTCTCGGTGGAATGTCATCTAGTTAGCTTGCAAGCATGTGACTAGGTCACAAGGGATGACATATCACGGAACGAGTAAAGAGTACTTATCAGTAACAAGGTAGAACTAGGTATGGAGATACCGACGATCAAACCTCGGATAAGTATAGTATCGCGAGACAAAGGGAATTGGTTTCGTATGTAAATGGTTCAATCGATCGCGAAATCATCGTTGAGTATGTGGGAGCCATTATGGATCTCCAGGTCCCGCTGATGGTTATTGATCGGAGATGTGTCTCTATCATGTCTGCATATTCACGAACCGTAGGGTGACACACTTAAGGTTCGAAGTTGTTTTAAGTAGATATGGAATATGCGTTGGAGACCGAATGTTGTTCCGAGTCTCGGATTGGATTCGGGACATCACGAGGAGATCCGGAATGGTTCGGAGAATAAGATTCATATATAGGGGATCATTTTCTGAGTTAGGAAATGTTCCGGAGTGTTTGTATGAGGATTCTAGAAGGTTTCGGAATGTTCCGGAAGGTTCTAGAAGATATCTTGGAGTTTGCTTGAAAATCAAGATAGGGATCAAGGAGTCCTGGTGGGTCAAGACTAGGAGTCGTGGGGGAGGAGGACTCCTCCCCCCACTCCCCAATCCGCCGGCCTAGAGGAGGGGAGTCCTTGTAGGACTCCCCCTCCCCAAGGCGCCCTCCCCCCTTAAATAGAAGGGCAGGGGCGCCCCCTCCTCCCCTGCTCTCATAACTCCAATCTCTGCCGCCTCTCTCCTCCACCCTTCTTCTGCACAGGCATAGGAGAAGCCCTGCAGAATTCTCTACTCCACCACCACCACCACACCGTCGTGCTGCTGGGATTCCGTGGAGAAGATCTACTACCTCCGCTGCTCGCTGGAACAGGGAGAGGAAGGTCTGCTTCGACTCCGCACGTGTGACCGACTGCGGAAGCGCTGCCGAATCACGGTGCCGGAAGGATCGTCCACTTGACCGACTGCGGAAGCGTTGCCGGAACGCGACGCCGGAAGGATCGTCCACACGATCTTGAGATCGGCAAGTGATCGACTACATCAACCACGAGATGTAATCTCGTTAACGCTTTCGGATCTACGAGGGTTAGTTCCTATCTATCTCGTTGCTCATGTCTAATAGATTAGATCTTGGCTTTTATCTAGATTAGATCTAGGTTTTGTTCGTTCTTGCGGTAGAAATTTTTTGTTTTCCATGCTACGAACCCATCAATTACTACAGGAGTTGTTTGAGCCATGCGAGTCGTAGAAAAGCATGTGTAGGGTATGTGAGTGTCTGATGGATAATAAGGTACCTAAACAACTTAACCTGTGTAGTAATGGGATAACTAATGAAAGAGGCACCGGTGAGCAATATCTGCTATTTGGTTTTTCATGCTCACTTGTGTCCCGTAGGACCCCGAGTACTTGATTCCTGTTCCTTGTTTATTCGCACTATCCACATCCGGGAGGCCTTATGGACCCCCCTGAGCCAGAGCTTGATTCATTCTTATTTCTTGGGGCCACATTTAGTTTGGGGCTTTATTACTATCCTGTACTTATGCCATGTTACTGCTATATTTAAGATTGTGCGAGGAGCACCTGTACTGTTTTGGATCGTGCCACGTTTTCGCGATATCGACAAGCCCAGTCACATTTTCGGGTTCCCAGTCGTTTACAGCCATCGTCGCAAACCCTGGTTCCGTCTCGGAGCCGGCCAACTTCGTTGCGGGTAGCTTATTGGGGTGGCCCCCTAAAATATTTCTGAATTCTGTGATCGCTTTGTCGTGAATGCCTCGTTGGGTTTTGAGTTGGTTTTTCCGAGGTTGATCTAGTGTGTGTTGCTATTCGTGCACCCCTGCAGGGTAAATCTTTCTGAAAACCGTGTCCGCGGTTATGGACGACTTGGAGCACAGTTTCTCGATCATAGACAAGTATAACTAAAGTACCGCTTTTAATTTGACTAAGTACTTGACTAGTAAGTAGTGCAATACTCATGGAATGATTAATAAAACTGCCAACGGATGATGGGGGTTGTTCGCCCGCTTCCTCGTTGGTAAGCGAGGAGGATGGATCTGTTAATTATACTGTTATAACTGTTGTTCTTAATTCACAGACTTCCGTCTATCATTGGTTAGGCGGATGGTTAGCGAGTATCTATAGAATTGTTAGCTATTATCTTTTGCTGCAATTGCGTCACCCCAGGTTGTGTCCCCTTTAGTGGCATAAAGACTTGCTGAGTACCCCTAGGGTCTCACACGATAAATTGTTTGATTCAGATGAACAGGTGTACTCGCAAGATGGATACTGGGTGGAGGAGACAGATGATGTTGGCAACGATCACTCGGTGTAGAGATTTCGGGAACGGGGATCCGTGAGATCTGTGGGTGGGATGTGTTTATTTATGTGGCATCTTATGCCGATTTGCTTCTTATCCGTACTCGGATCTTGTCTTCCGCTTCCGCCTGATACTCTGATGTTTGTTGTATGAGGAGCTATCCTAAATTATTATCTCTATCTAGGATATTTGAATCTTGCCGTATGGCGTTGCAATATTTCTATTTCTTTTAGATGGAATGGCTCTGAGGACTGTTGTATATGGCTTGCATACATACTCATTTGTGTATGTAGTTGATCCCTTCGCCTGCCGATTACGCCGCTCGTTCTTGTCCCGATGTTCTGAAAGTGGTTAGGATGGCCGAGAGGTCTACCGTGAGTGGCCCCGGGCCCCACCGTACTATTTTAACCACTTTTGCTCATCCAGGCATGCAACTAAGAGCGTAATTCACCGAGGTAGTTACACTGGCAGGCGATGATCTCAACATGGAAGTTCACGGTCATCTGCCGTCTGCTCCATCTCCCACCACAGGTTGGTAGGTCGGCTGAAAAGTGTCTCCCGAAAGCCGATCTAGGCTACTGCTTCTTGTGAAAAGAGAACTGTTGATTTGAAGATCGATCGATTAGGTGAGTTCCTAGCTTACATCGTCCACCCGCATGGCCCTATTCGAATTGATTTCAATGGCCTAGGGAAAGGAGCCCCTGGAGCTCGTGTTCGATTCAGGAACCATGCCCACACCATGATCTGCCTCCAGTTATGAGTTATCTAATCGTCATGTCAGTGTAACGCGTAGACAACCAATGACTTCCGGTGGCTTCTCGTGGTCGGCGGAGCGCCATAGCCTGCCCCGACGAGATCCCCTTATCAGACCTCCTCCTTCTCTCACCTGAAGCAGCAGCACCATCGGGCGACGAAGATGGACGTCGACACCTCCTTGCTGCGATTTGGTCCGTGCTCGGTCGGGGCAGCACCCGGCTTCTGGTCGTTGTTGGTGTACCACGCGCGGCTGGTCTCCGCCGTCGGCTACTCCCTCTGGTCTTCGTGGACCACCCAGCGTCGCCGGCCGCCACAACCAAGATGCACGAGGACGGCATGGTTTTGCTCTCAGCGTTGACTTGAGGACGAGGTGGGGCGACAACGTGAGTTTCTTATGGCTGAGGTGCTCCAGTGGCCAGGTCTGTCCCCTACTCCACCCCAATGTCAGAACCTCTCCCTCCCCCCTCTGCTTTCTTCTTGTATTTTGCAGCTGCCTATTATGGAGGTTTTCAACTGATGAATTGCACTTATTAATTAAGACTAATGGGAAGGAAGCAAAGCAAAGGAAATTCACCTAGGACATGCATGCTGCCAGCTGCTTGGCTTTGTCACCCCTCTAATCCAGCAAGGATGGCCCCTATGATTATGATAACTGAGGTCATCAGATACCGGAAAGCAACTCTACGTAAAAATGTTGGTTCATGCATATTATTTTTCAACATAACCCAACCATTGATTTCCTGATGTGAGATTTTATGTTGCCGACGATGAATATAGATTAAAGGACGCATTTTTTGATACATAGATTAAAGGAAGCATTGGGTACATATTGAAGATGAGAGCATGTAGCAAGCCACTAATTTCTTGAAGGGCATGTAGACTGCATTTTGGTTTAAAGAAAACGTACTACAAATGGAAGTACCGAAAAGATTCTCGGCCTGAACTTTTGGATAACTACTGAATCTACTGCTTGATGGGCACCAAACCTTTTTTTTGACAATTGATGAGCACCAAAGTTGAACCCATGAGGAATAGTCTCCTTGCTTTGTCATATGTCGGCTTCCTGTTTGCCTACATTTAACTCCAGATGCATCCGACAAGTTCATAATGTAGAAGCATGTTTGACTGAAAATAAGATAATACTTGGCATTAAATCCGCTAGCATTATTGTACAAACCATATTTAAATCGGCTGGACATCTTCTATATTATTAACAAAAGCCATGAGAAATCTGAAGATCAGGCATGATCTACTTATATTAGGTCGTAGTTGTGATCTAATCGTTATTCTTATTTCCTATTTTTATTATTATGAAATGTTCTGTCTAACGTGGGATTCCAATAAAATTTCAGGTTCCTCGCATGTTTGAGCGGACCTCGTGTACGGGTCAACATAAGACATGGTAACATGAGAGGAAGTATTTAAATCATTGTACGACTTTGGCTGTTGCATATTTGCATATAGAAGAGTTCCTTTTATGAGTTTTGGATGAGTTTCGAAAAGGTTTATCTTACTTCGTTACTGTAGCATATTGTTTCTCTACCTTTGGAGAAATATCTTTGTCTTAAACTCATGTAATTTTTAACAATTTTAAGTCGACATGAGTAAGGATCGCTGCGATAGTTCAGTCGATTAACTGTTTCTTTAAAGTTCAGTCGATGTAGGAGAAGTCATTCACCAGGTTAGCACAACCTACCTTGAATTTAGCTAACTTTATGCAACTTCACCACATGATGTAGCACCTCACTCCTATAAAAAATTAAGCTTGATCCATGTAACTCGTGCCTGATTGCTTCTGACAGCCGACTTCCTTCTTAATTACTTTGTGGCAACTATTATAGTTAGGGCCTCTGGATACTATCTTCTTACCGAAAATAGACATACTGTATTTCAAGTTTACACACTTAATTCTTAAACAATTACCCATCTCACATGTTTTGGACAAATATACAGAAAGTAGTGTGGTGATGGAAATTTCACGGTGCCTCTACTTTTGGTGGTATATTTTTTAAGATTTTCTTTATTAGTTTGAGAATTTTTCTCTCCCGGTACAACGCACAGGCATGCTTGCTAGTAATAATAATAAAAAACGGATTGTTTCTTACGGTCTAACTTTTTTTGGACTGTTTTGTCCCTGCCAATTCGGAGATACTACAGTCGTGCCACCGCCAAGTCGAACTAAAGGGTTTGGTAAAAAAAAAAGCGTGATCCTATCGAACTCGATGCCTCCCATCTGTTAAAAAAAACTCGATGCGTCCCCAGATCGTTTGATTTCCGTTTAATTCTTGACCCTCACCCACCAAATCCACTTATATATAGCCCCCTCTCCTCTGCTCTTGATTCCCAAAAAAAAATAGAAAAACTCCTACCAAATCGATCGCACGATGTCGCCGAAGTTCGCTCGCTAACAAATCTCGAAATCGAGCGATTCCGCGGATCTCGAAATCGAGGATTTAGTAACTGCTTAATTCCTCGTCATTGGGGCGCCGGAAGTCGCGGGTGTGCCGACATCGGTAGGGGAGCAGGGGCGGCATAGGCCTATGTTGGGAGCAGTGCGCAAACAGAGCTCGAGCCCGGAGCACGCGTCCGTTGATCTGGCTCGCGCGGAGGCGGGAGGTAAGGAGAATGGTGAGCGTTTGGTGGCTGCATCTCGCACCTAGCAAGAAGGCGACGGCAATAGAACGCCGCCGCCCCTGGCCACAAGTCTGCTACTTACTAGCTGGGAAGTTGAGGAATTAACTGCTACATGCGGAGAAAAAAGAAGGAAGGGAGAGGGGGAGCCAGGCAGCGTTGCCAGAAGAAAGGAGGGGAAAAGGCAGATCGTGTTCTACTATGCCATGATCTCAGAGATTAATAGAGACTAGACGAACAAGCGAGCTTCGCCCTCGCCGCCGACATAACGATTATCGCACAGCGTGGCCATTGTTGTACACTTGAGGATGCTTTTGTTTATGACACAGTCGGGTGTATTTGCCTCAGTATTTCTGGTGTTACTGTCCATGTCAGAACTCCATCCTTTATCTATAAGTCAAGCCTTTTAGATCCCGGTGTACTTCTCGGAGAGGGCAGTATGGACGACCGTTCCACAATTTAAGCCTTTTTAGCAAGTTGTTCTAATTTGCTAAAAAAAACCTTATATTATGGAACAGAGGGAGTAGAATACAATTGTCCAGCTAGTTGGAACTAACTATAGTTCACAGGATAATCACGAAGAGAACACATTTCTTAAAACTCCATTTCACAGCTCATAGCTCTAACAAAAGTACTCTCTCTGTTTTATAATATAAACATTTTTAACAAGCTAAAACAGATAATATTGTGAAATAGAGGGAATAACAGTTTTTGAGATTACTATATTGTATCCTAAACCAGAGGAACATATACCCAGAAGTAAAAATACATTGGGGTTCGCTCTGCCCTAAACTGAGTAATTCCTGACCATTGTGTGCGTGATATAACTTGCAAGGTTTGTAGATGTGGTAGGGGAGTTACGATCTGCCTTTTGATATTGTGTACTCAGCATGCGTCCCTAGACGTTTAAACACATTGTATCCAGAACATCGAAGCACACATGATACACGATAGTTATTGTTTCCACAGAATGTTGTTATGTTGTTCTGGTTGAGAGATTACGGAAGGACAACTATTGAATACAGGTCTCACAAATGTGGTGAGTCACAATTATTAGCAAAAAAACGTTGGACTCTACTTAGAACTCCTCTGATATGGTTTCTCATTATTTACGACTTAATAGTCTCGAGAACCCTGCAACATAAGAAACAATGAGATTTAAGCCTGTTAACACCAAATCAAGGCAACTTGTGCTGACTTAGCTGGTATTTTTCTTTCGGCACTGAAAGTTAGGTAGACACCGCTTCACCACCCGAACCAGGCCTTGGATTTCCCCGCTGACACCAATTTCCTTAACAGGAGTTTCTTGCATCAGATAAGTAGTTATCCACGACTCAACAAACACGGAATGGAAGGATGAACCACAAAAATAGCTGGCGGAGCGCATGGGCCTAGAAGCAAAGTTGTGTCCTGTTATGAACATGTTCTGCTCAACAAAACTTCCTTGTATCCAAGTTCTGCAAAATCACATGCATTCATTAAATAAAAAAATACAGTGAACATTCTGCACTTCCACAATCATGAAGCAAAATCCTAACCTGTTCAATTAGTTTGGCCAACTGGAAACAACAAAGCATGCTCGGTTTATTTCCAGGGTGGCCAAAACTTCCAGAAAATAGCACTGCCATTGGAAAATAATCTTAGTACACATGTTGTCTTGGCCAAAGGAAGAACATGACACAGTGATATCAACATAGTTTGTTCCAATCAAGCCTGATATCACAGGTGGTGCGAAAGAAAGTACATTTGTGGCTTACTGAAATAACTCTAGGCTACATCTATGAAAACAACCATCTCAATAGTTGAGTTCTCAACTGCTAGTATGATTGGTATCCGGTACAGGCAAAGCTAAAAACAATCCAAACCGTTGAAACAACATTCAAATAACGGAATTGTAGACTCCCGAGATAAAAATATCACCAGTGGTTTTGTTCCACAACTCTATAGCGCACTTGTAGATGTTTATCCGGAACCAGATTCCAAGTACATCACATGACAACAACCACTAGCTTTGGTTGTCTTGCAGATCATCAATTGTTATTTTGTACCTAAACAGCTCGTTTTTCTGAACATATACCAAAACAAGCAATTATATGTATCAGAATATTAATTGAGAAAAGGTACAAAATTACCAGTAATACATGCCTACATGTGTTCCCTGCAGAGAGATCGGTAAAAGTAGTACAGTAGTGATAGACAACTCATCTGACCGATACTATCACCATCTCCCTGAATGGCAACACATTCTGAGCAAAATATCTTCTCTTTGGCTCCCTGTAAGTACACAGTAGGAATTGCAAACAAAGCATCAAGACCATGTTCTTTGAATGAGCGCAGAATCAGAAGTAGTATGATGTCTTTTTTTTATTTTCAATAGGACTTTTTAAATCGGAATATGAGACAATAATAAAAAGGCTGCTCATACTATAATATAGAAGAAAAGGGGAAAATAATTATTTTTCAATGGCTAAGTTTATATTCAGAAAGCTTTTAAGTCGTATCATTATAATCAAACATATTCTTTTCACCTCAAAACTGCTGAGTTACTGGGTACTCAGATCACATGTACACCGATCTCTCCAAAGTAAGTTGGTAATCAAATGTCTATTCTAATGCATAACTAAGATTACACAAGTTGAGTTTCAAAAGCACTTAATAAAAACTTCACAATAAAAATGTAATTTAATGCATCCCACCATCTACAAATAGTGTTTAAAACTATCATCCTAAGCTGAATGTGACAGTCATACCTTGATAGACAAACTGCAAGTTGCGAGGCCCCTTGCCTCAATAACCTCTTTCTTGCAATTTGAGGAAGAACGAACCAAGTTTTCGGCGACACCGACTTAGCACAAAAACAGTGTTACTTAGTGTTTACTCTCATGCACAACAAAAAATAAATCTTAAATACGGCTAGTTCGGAGAATAAGGGTTTTCATGTATTCTGAAAAGAATTTTATAAAGTGCCCATGAACTGGGCAAAAGTTTGAATATTTATAGAACTGATAAAAGAACTAGTTGGAATTCGTGGCAGATAATAAGGCCATTCTCATACAATTTCACATGCTTTATATAAAGTCCACATGATCAACTATATCTATTGTTAAGTAAAGATGTTCATGTCCCAAGATACCAGCCGTTGTAGAATAGTTTTTGTGCAATACTTCAAAACACAAGTGGCATGTATATCTAGACACAAGCACAATCCTATTATTTGCCATGAATATGGTGATAAATTTCAGCTGAATTTTTCATGAAAGACTTGATCACCTAGTATTTGGTAACACAATGGAATCCCTATGGACTATAGCTTAGAAAGTAAGGTTGAAGTCCTTTTTCCACAATGTCTACAGCCGAATATTACAAATGTGAATAAATTAGATCTTCGTTAGAGTTGTCATACTGAAAATTCAAATATAGAGAAATGTTATAAACAACCGAAGCAACTGAAAATCGTAGCTCGCCTAAGGAGGAAGACGTCTAGAAAGACCAAAAAAACAAAACAGACAAACTACTGGCAACAGCTCCACACGATAGGCTGCAGACAAAAGACCATGTTGCAACCAAACAACACAGTCTAACACGATCAGCCAATGAACCAAGAACTAACAAAACTAAGACCCATTGTAAAAGAAAAAGAAATAGGGAAAGAGTCAGAAAGAACAAACCTTCAACTGGGAAACCGCAAACCCATCCTTGATGTAAGTGGGCAGGTTGCTGGACAACTCTTGACTTGCCCGATGTCTCATGCGGGATTATGCGAAAGTCCATTTAGTATTCATGCGGCCGATGTGGCATCCCCAAAATTCCCAAATGTCAACTGCTCCCATGCGGTCGGGGGTAAGTTCACAAGGTCGTCGTTCTGCAACACCACCTCCAAGAGAAGCTTCTAGGAATTCCGACGCTGGCAGCAGCTGGGTGTCCGCCGAGCAACTCAGCCATTGGCTTCTCGTGGATGTTTGTGGACACCAGATCAAGAGAATTAAAGAACATCCTCACATACTCAGCACCCAGTTAGAGGATTGATGGCTGATCGAATCAGCCGCCATCGTGGGGTGAAGTGTACATTAAGAGTATCTGCAGAACAAAAGTGATATCAGCGTCTGAACCCCATACGCGGCAAAGTTCCCTGTGTTGGGAGGGCGGTAGCCGTCCCCTTGCCAATCTGTCCGGTGGCACCCACCAGTGAACCGGCCCCGCCCAGGCGCCACAAACGGTGAGAACCAGCACGCACCGGACAAACTGGGAGGAGCACACGCCCAGAGAAGAAAGACGCCATCCATGGGCTGGTCGGCGGCGGCTGACCCCTTGCCGATTCTGGCCGGCGGCAGCCAACGGCGAACCGCCCAGCTCAGGGCCACGATCGGTGAGAACCAGCACACCCTGGACTCCCGGGGGAGAACATGCCACGGAGAAGAAAAACATCGCCCCCAAATTACGACTCCAGTAGTCAGACCACAACCGGCTAAGCCAAGAGCCAACATGCGGAGTCGTGGAGGAAACAGAGAAGAGGAACCCCACCGCCCAGCGAATAAAGACGGCCGACACATTTGTAGCTAATTCAGAGGGGATAATGAACGGATCCGGGAAATCGATGGTCCACTGAACAGAACTGCAGAGAAGAACCACCACACACAAACTGTTGCCGAATCCACGCGTGTGAGACCAGCGAGGAGTCGAGCACCGCAGGTCACCTGCCTGTAGAAGCTGCAACGCACGCGCAGACCAGGACCACAGGCAGCAACAGTGCGCGCGGCAAGTGGCCTCGGAGGGGCTGCATGCAACCAGGCTTAAGCCTATATATAAATAAATAAATAATATCGGTGATGTGCTCTAATATTTGAGCTTAGATAATTAAATTCCAGGAAATAGGTTTCAAAATTTTACAGAGCGACATGCTGTGTGGGCAAAGTCCTCTTTTTATTCTAGCAGAAAAGAAAAAAAAACATTTTCATGGCTATTTATTTACTGATGAACATATTTATAGGAAGGTTTAGATTTCTGAAGATATCAGAATTCAGTTCAATACTGTATAGGCAGTTATCAGAATGACTTCAGTCTAAGTTGCATGTGCCCGCACGTGATACTAACCCCAGTAAATAACCTACATTAACACAAGAATTTTGCATCACATTTTGTACTGGACCTGGAAACATGTAAGCATTTATTTCAAATGAACAGAATCCTAACATCATTGTCGATGATTGTACTGGAGATGAGCAAGCAAGGCATCTCTTTTGATACTGGTCTGCAGTACTGGATTGCCAGTTGTAACTGATAACTAAAACATTCACGGTGTTTTACATACCATAGAAAAGCCAATGACCTATTAGCTGTGGATATTTTTTTTGAAATAAAACCACTATATTAATCTGCAAAAATAGTTACATCATGTGCTAGTGTTTCCAAAATAAAATCTGGGGGATCTTCTATTTAGATTAAGAAAAGTCCTGACATACTTGTAATAACAATATTTAGAAATAGTTACAGTTTGTGAAACCACATTCCTAAGTAATTTTTGTGCGTCTATAATGACTCTCCAACCTACCAAGTGTTTAATAATATGGTGCACGAACGTATCAAATGTTCTAACTGGACTGGTAAACGCAGAAGCGGGCCTGACTTAGGAAAGCCGACACTCATCAGAGGAAGAAGCCAGTGGTTGATGATCCACAGTGAAAGAATTCTTTTCATTAGTCTAACCAGCTAAGGTGCAACACAGGGCATACATTCATGAAAGAAAATTGCTTGCAAATGATGGAAAATGTGGATTGTTCTTTTCAAGCAAGTAGGGCTGATCAGTCTAAACTGAATTTTTAGCAGTAGGTGTACTGCATGCAGGACTATTCTGCCGGGCAGAGATTGGATGCATGTATGTGCGTATTGTCAATCTGGTGCACCAAACCAGCAAATGTTTTTGAAAAATGAGTTAATGAAGGTAATGTAATTTTGAACCCAAGAATATTAACCAAAGAGATAAAATATTTTTCAGTAGGATGTGCACATGGATCAGTATATGTGGCGAGACGGCTTTAATAATTCAGTTTGCGAACAGGTAAGCATATTTAGAGGCAGAATTTCAACAGAAGCTTTGTAGTATTGTTTACCAATAGCCTCCTAAACCCATGATTAAAAAGGATGGAGCAGAATAGTGTTGCAACCTCGTTAAATAGTGATCTAGAAGCAGAAGGCTAAACATAGAAACTGACTTAACAGATTTCAGATATTACAGAAAACACCAAAGAACAAAAAATCCTGGCAGGAAATTTCAGACATAACAGCTGGGTTGTCGTTGCTATCACCACATGCTAGTGTTCAGGCGGCATCGTTTATTTTTCTACTTAAGCATGCCTAGTGAGAAAAGGGAGCACCAGCAGACCATTTTTGCACACTGCGTTTACTTTTGCACAACAATGACTGAAAGATGATGGTTGCCATTTGCATAGATGAAGGCAACCTATAATTGACACATGTATGAACTGTAAATTAGCTTACCCAATCGCTTCAAGCGCGAAGATACCATGACTAAAAAGATTTTACTAAGGGACAGTCATATTACATATGTGAATGAGGCTAAGCAGACATAGAAACACATAGAAAATAGGCAAGTTGCTGAATCTTATATATACTCCTCAATACCTTCTTCCATTCTATTTACCATGAATAAACATATATTCACCAAGAAAGCATAGAAGTAAATAAAGGCATTCAAAGGTAGATCGTGGACCTCCAGACCTAGATCGGCGCCTCCTCCGCGTGACGTCCTCGTCGGCGGCCCTAGCGCGGATGCACTCCAGCCACGTGACCACGCTCCACTCCAGCGACGCCGCCACCGCGCTCCACTCCGCTTGGACCCAGGAGCGCCTCGTCCGTCCTCCCCACGTGGTCGCGCCCCCAGCCGCGACACGAGCGACGGGAGGGCAGGAAGTGAGCCAGGGGGGCTCCGTGCCCAAATCCGGCAGCGGAGGAGCCGAGCTCTCTGGCTAGTCCTCATTCATCGCCCCGCAAAGCCTCCAAACGGCACTGGTCTCCTCCCACGCGCGCAGAAGTTGCGTGAAGATGCGGGGTGGGGTGGCGACACGGTCAGGGTCGGCGCCGGCGTGGAAGTCGTGGGTTTCACGAGAGGTGGGGTTGGGGTGAGGTTTGACTGGAGAATGGAGATAGACCTGGAGTGCCCACACGCCAGATTCACCCGACGCACAAAGACCACCCCTGGCCCACTGTCAGCGGCGACGAACGGCAGCACACGCTGCAGATGGCGTGAGAGCACTTGCTGGTGACCCGGCTTAAGCCTTTAATTAATTCAAGTATTTCACACATATGGTATGAAGCTACATCTTCAATGGACAAGCCTACATATAATTCCAGAAGAGTGACTAAAATACCTGGTCACCAATAAGTTTGCTGAGACTATTACCATCTATTTTCCCTTGATACGAAAAAAGGAAATGAAATCTGAGAGGCTATGAAACAAGTTTACTTTTACACGCCTGTGTTGAACATGTCGACTTGCCTCTTTTGCTTGCATATTACTGCTTGGCTGCCAAATATACCGTACTAAAATGGTTTGTAAAATAGAATAATTATCACAACTACAGTTCACCTGCTACTAACTGCTTTTGCTAAGAAACATCCATGGTTATCTTGTGAGAAACCTCTGTAAACAAAACTGAAACCCACCAAACTGAATTTCAGTGTACAGTCATGTTAACCGAATTTCACTTCACTGTACATGGCTGTTAACTGAATTTTAGTTTAGTGTACATGCATCTGATTTATGTTGTCCATCAAGCCAATGTTGTTCAGAACAAACCTAAAAATGTGATCTACATCTAAGCCAGGTGCACTGCATAAAGCCAGGAAGTAGCAGTATTTTCAGAATAAATGAAGCAATGAGTATGTTAAGAAAAGGAATAGCTAGTTCTTGAAGCTATGAGCCAGCCGTAAACAAGCCAATGCCATCCTATTGCTTAGCACATAACTACATTTGCAATGCTAGTTGTGTTAGTACTGTATCTATTGTCATATGTGAAATGCTACTGAAACAGTAAATAAATAAAATTTGCTCTTGGTGTATTCATGGTACACGTATCTATAAATGGCCAAGTATGACAATTTGTTTGCTACTACAATGTGTTTCTTCCACCCAGTGGTACGCTAAAACAAAAAACAGTTGTTTTAGCAGTCTCCATGTATTTGCAAGAGCTAACATGGAAGTTGCAGATGCTACTAGAATATTTATCTCGGCTACTGCTAACCAGGACATGAACACAAGACTCGGCAGATACAAACATCTTCGAATTACACATGTTTCTTTCCTTGCAGTCTAGTGAAGGAACTCGGAGGTTGCTAAATCTGAAAGGGCGAGATGTAATTAACGCAGGGGACAGTAATGTTACCTTCGTCTAGCTCTTATTCCGTTGTACCTAGTTGTTGCCCTGTTTCTCCCCACGGACATGGTCGGAACCATGCCGCTCCCCATGGACCTCGCCGGATGCCAGCTACTCCCCATGGATCTCGCCGGGCAACGACTGCTCGAGGGACGGGTTGCAGGTGGCCGGAGAAGAGGAACGGAGGGGGAAGAGGAGGGATGGTATGGCGGCGGAGAGGCAGTTCCTTGGGGCATGTCGCCCACCTCCATCGCCATAGATGCCTGAAGGGGAAAATGGGTTTGGGCTGGCGCCGTAGGCATACCATGTCCATTTACAGGGTGATCTACAGCGGGGGGTAGAGGTGACCTTGGTGGGAAGGGACGAGGGCTGATAGCTGGTCAGTTGACGAATAGAGGCGCTTCTATCCTTGAGGCTGTCGCCATGCGCCACATCTTTGCCTCATCTCCAACTCAAGACAGAGAAAGGGAAAAATATGGGAGGAGCAACGATGGCGTGGAGGAGACAAGGGCAGTCACAAAGGGATTAAACGGGGCAGAGGCAGGCTGGACGCTGCAAGGTGACCTCCGGATCTGGGTGCGGCGGCAAGTCCTCTTGTGCGGCGAGAGGGCGGCGGCGGGTGTGGGACGGTGAGGACGACGGCTGCAGTCGGTGAACCCGCCCTCCGGAGCTGGGTGCGGCAGCAGGTACTCTTCAGCAGCAGAGATAGGAGCGGCGAGAGGGGCGGCGGCGGGTGTGGGGCGACGAGGACGGACGTCGGAGAGGCTTGAGAGAAAGAGGTAAGGCAGCTGCAGCTCTCCAACGCGCTGAGGGAACCCCCTAGCCCATAAGCAGCGGGACGTGCTACGCGTCCGACGATGGGAAGCCCCATCGTCCTGGTCCGGAGCCGTGCGATCGGACTGATCGTGGTCGTCGAATCTCTCTCTCCGCCACCTCTTAAAACCCTGCGTTTGCTTCAGAAGCAAGAAAACGTTCGATTGCAGCAAACCGAAAACAGAACAGAACCCGCGTCCCTTGCAGCTCTTCCTCGGCGGTCGGCGCACGGCGGCGCCACGGGGACAGCTGCAGCAAATCACGGTGACGCTCATGGCTCACCTGCGCACATCCATCCGGTACCCCACTCCCGGACATCCTCACCACGTCAATCCACCACCAATCGTCACCTCGAACAGTGCTTCGAACCCTAGATTCGGTGAGCGGTGGCAAGGATCCTATTCGGCGAGCGGCGGTGCCGGAGCTCAGTTCGGCCGGTACAACAATCCCGGTGTATTCTTTGATCAAGACCTCGAGATTGACCAGCCAGCTCCATCTGTAAGAATCTCCTTCAACTTTTTGCAGCTAGGGTTTGAAGTTGAGGAACAGAATTAGGTTATGCAGCTTTTTTACTATCATATTGCTGCAGTAGCAATTGATTCTGTTAGCAATTGATTCTGCGTATTTGGTAGCAATTGATTCTGCGTATTTGGTAGCAATATGGTAGCAATTGATTCTGCAGTAGCAATTTTTTTACTATCATATTGCTGCAGTAGCAATTGATTCAGCAAAAAAAAGAAAAGAATTATATGTACCAAATATGGTAGCAATTGATTCTGTTAGCAATTTATTGTTGTAGCAAATGATTCAAAAGCAAACTAAAAAACGGTTTATATGCTGCGTTAATTTGTAGAATTTTTTCTCTTGTGATTTGCATTTCTGAAGCTAATTTTGAACTGTAGGGATTTGTAGCTGATACAATGTTTGGTGGGTTTGACCTGAACCAGCCTCCGGAAGGTTATGCTGCTGACATTGGAAAAGGCCATGATGAAGGACAACAAAGAACATAATTTCAATCTGAGCCTCAAAGTGTAGCAAGTGACAATGCTTGTATTGCTGTTGAAGATCATGGGGAAGAGATTTGCTCACAGCCGGTTGTTCTTTGTGTTGGTATGACCTTTGATGACCTCGACGTGGCGCAGCAAGTGTATAATGACTATGCTTTTAAGCTTGGCTTCGGGACACACATAGGAAATACAAAATACAGCATGGCAAGTGGAGCAGCAAAGGGCACTATTATGAGCAGGGTGTTTGAGTGTGTGCACACCGGAAAGCCTGTTGATGAAGCAAAACAACAGTGCAGCACAACTGGTCTTGCTGCCAACGGAGAAGATGCTACAATCGACATGAGCAGCACTTCTGCACAAAAACCTCAAAGCAAGCAAGCAGGTTTGAAGAAGGGTGTCGCTGACTCAAGGCAAAGAAACAGGTTGCTGCGGCTTGGTTGTAAAGCAAAAATGCTTGTTGGGAAGCGAGACGGGAAGTGGAATGTCACAGTTTTCAACGAGGAGCATACCCATCCAATGGTGCAGCAAACTGGGAAGCGTAGGTATTATCGTTCTCACATGAAAGTTTTCGAAGAGGATTTCCAGCTAATCCAGACCTTGCATGAGCAAAACATAACTACAGTGCAGATGATGGGGTGCCTCGGCAGTGTCCATGGGGGTGATCCTAGATGCCTTGGGTATGTGAAGTGTGATGTTTCCAATATCAGAACAATGCTGCGAGAAGAAGTTTCAGATCGTGATTTGAGCATGACACTTGAATACTTCGAGATGAGAAAGGCGGAATACCCTCAGTTCTTCTTTGAGAAGCAGGTAGATAAGGAGAACGCTATGCAAGCACTCTTTTGGGTTGATGGAAGGACAAGGGCATTGTACCCCAAGTACAAAGATTGTGTGTTCTTCGACACGACCTTTTGCACGAACAAATACAACCTTCCATTTGCTCCTCTTGTGAGTATAAACAATCACACACACAATAGTTTTGGGATGTGCTCTCCTGCCTGATGAAACAATTAAAACATTTGAATGGGTTTTCAAACAAGTAAAGAAAGATGCAAATGGGTTGTGCCCTAACCATATCATGACTGATCAGGACCAAGCAATGGGAAAGGAAATCAAAAATGTGTTTCCTGATGCAGTTCACAAATGCTGTTTATTCCATGTGCTGCGTCTAGCAAGAATGAAGCTCGAACCTCACTTGAGAGAGGGTCATCCATTCAGAGAAGCATTCTATGCATGTATCTATGGCACTGACACGGTTGCTGAGTTTGAGGTCTGCTGGCAGACAATGCTGCAAACCTTTGAGATGGCTAAGAACACTCACCTACAAAACATGTGGAGATCAAGGAATACATGGGCACCAGTATATTTCAGAAAAAGTGTCTTCCGATTCACCAGCACAACTGGCAGATCTAAAGGCCTAAACAGCTACTTCAAAACACTAGTTCGGCCAAGTGACACAATATGGAACTTTGTGTAGCAATATGAGTTGTGCCAGAACCTGATGCTTGATCGTGAAGATAATGCAGGCTTTACATTGGATACGACAACAACGCCACTCTGGGAAGGTGAGTGTTGTAATGTGTTTTTGCTTAAGTAATGTGTTTTTGCTACATATTGTGTTTTTTGCTTTAGTAATGTGTTTTTGCTTCAGAAATGTGTTTTTTGCTTCAGTAATGTCTTTCTGCTTGAAGTAACTATCATAACATTCTCTAACAATGTACGAAACTTATTTTTCTTGCAGTTGGAGCATTGAAAAGTAGGGTCTCGAATTCTACACAAGGGAGGTTTTTGGCAGGTTCCAGAAGATACTTGAAGCATCAACAAGGTTTTATTCCATCCATGTAGAGGCAGAAATGCTTTGTTTCGATCTTGTACCAAACCCCGGATTCGATCTCAAAACATATCGGGTAGAAGCAAGCATTGAAGAGGGTATATACTTGTGTGGCTGCAACACATTTGAGATGTGTGGACTGATATGCCGCACATAGTGAGAGCGATGGTGCAACTGAACGTGCAGCGAATACCAGACCGATACATGCTCCAACGTTGGTCTGCTGCAACAACAACACCTTCCCCTGATCCTGGTTCAAGTGCAGCAAGATTTGGTGTGCCGGGCAAAAATACTCTCAAGTACAACTCATTATGCAGGAAGTTTAATGCCTTGGCATCGGATGCATGCTTCAATGACGAAACATATAGGGTTGTGTCTACCATGATTGATGAAGCAAGAAAAAATGTTGTTGCCATTAGGAGTCCTCCAGATGACATGCAACAAAACGAAGGACAAAATGGTGTGGCTCCTGAAGAATGCTTACATCCGCAGCATGTTGAACAACAACCTACAGGCACACAGGAGAAACAGCAAGAAGCTCCACATGATGTTCCTAGTAGCATGCTGAAGAACCCATCACGAGTTAAGCCAAAGGGGCGTCCAAAGGAGAAGTCAGTTAGAAGAAAGCCATTGGTTGAGATTCGCAACGAAAAGAATGCGAAGAGAAGGAAGAAAGCAGAGGAAGGCGAACAACATCCCAAGGAGAAGAAGACAAAGCAGGGAACAACCAAGCGGAAGCCAAAGGCGCAGAAGTGCACGTACTGCCATCAAGACGGTCACACGGTGCAGCAATGTGCCCTATTCCAAGCTTTGATGTCGGGAAATGCTGTGAAGATAGATTTGAATCTCTAGGTGTGGCGCCCCGCTAAAACCACTACTAGAAAATCGCGGTGTTTTTGTGCATTGCATCATCATGACCGCATGCTCATGTCATCATGCCACATTGCATTTGAGCATCGTCATCATCATGCATGGTTTTGCCTAAAACTATTTTCTAAAAGCCTATATTTGTTTTCTTAATATCCCCATATTTAATTCAAATTAAAACCCCGGCCTCTTCCGGATATTTTCTTTTGTCTACAAAACAGTTAAAAAATTCTATTTCGGACAAAACTAAATAAAAAAAACTATTTTTCTACCGGGGAGGCAGCCCAACCGTTTAGGCCAGGCCACCTACTACCCGGCAAACCCGGCCCAAGCCCACCACCTAATCCTAAAGTAGCAGAACCCAAACCCTAGTCTAATCCCCACCCCACCTAATCCCTACCACCCCAGCAATTGCCACCTCCCCTCCTGGTCCACCCGCGCGCAGCACACACAAAGCACGCACACCCTCCACGCACCACACGTCGCCCACCAACCAGTGCCCGCGCCACGTCGTCTGGGCCAACCCCTCGTCGCCACGTCCCCGCTCGCACGCACACCCAGCCCACCTGCTTCCGTTTTTCCCGTCCACATCTCCTTTCCCCGCGCCAACTCCCCTACGCGAGACGCGCCCGCTTGGCCCCCGCGTACCGCGACCACGTCGCCCCTGCCACGTTTCCCCTCACCTACCGCCTCCTGACGCCCCTCTCGATCCCCTCCTTCGCGGGCCCACTCCCACCGACGCGTTCCCTCACCGCGTATTCCTCCTCCAACCCTGGCTCGATCTCCCCGGCTCCCTCCTCTCCCTTGCCCCGCCCTGCTCAGGCGCCGCCGTAGCCCGGCAGCCCTGCTCCGCCCCGTTCTGTCGACCTCACGCGTAAGCCGTCCCCGCCTCGCCCAGTCCCCGCCATGTGCGCCCTGGCCACCGCCTAGCTCAGCTCCGCGATCTCCTTCCACGGCGCCCGTCTACCCCGCGACCCCGCCACCATCGCGCATCGCCGCCTCGACCACCCCACCATCGCGGCCCGGGTCCCCGTTCGCCTCCTCCCCTTCGAGGCCGCCGCCACCGCAGAACCACCTCGCCGCCTGGACCTTCCCCACCCTCCTGCGCCTCCTCGTCGCTCGCCTCGTCGCGGGTCACCGTCATCCCAGCGCCGCCGGTGCTCCCCCGTTCTGCCCTGCGTGTGTCCCCGGGCCGAGCCGATGCCTAGGCCCTGACCTGCCTTCGCCGTCTTCTACATCCCCGGCAGGCCCACCTTGACCCTACCTCTCTGCAACGCCACCCGGTACGGTCATGTGAGACGTTTTGGTCTGGAAGTTCAGTATCGGTGTCTGAAGCTTGTATGTTTCACGAATAGTTGGTGTTGTTGTTTTCTGTGCACGGGGAGATGGTGTACTCGGTGGACGTATAACCGTCAAGAGCTTCGTGATGACAAGTTTTACCTTGTGTCGTGTGGGTGGCAAGGACCGCCTCCCTCCGTGTCAACGCAAAGTCGCTACGGACAAACAGAGACCCGAAGACGACGAGACCCCAAGTGCGCCAACATGGATCCAAAGACCGATCCGGCGCCCGAACCCCTCCGAAACCAAGACCATCGCCAGGAACCCGAAGTAGCCCTAGAGTACCACTCCAAGGCCACCGACAAGATCTTCGACATGCGTCGCCATACTCGAAGCCTACTTCACGGACCCGAAGATTACACATGCGACAAGACCTCCTTCCCGCACCGATGCCTGAGAACCCGGATGCCAAGGTCGTCGACACGGATACGCCAAGTACTTCCTCGAGGATGCCAAGTTCTTCACCCCGAACGCCAAGACCGACCCGATCCGCGGACCCGACAAGATCTTCGCGACGACAAGATCGATATCGACCAGGGCGAATCCGATGCGACTCGATGCCAAACCAAGTCCTTCTTCCCGGAATGCCAAGATCTACTCCGTTGTCCGAGAACGTTCCCGCCGAGACCGATCCCCGTCGAACCCTGTCGAACCCGGGACCCCCAAGAACCCAAGATCTGCCGAACCCAGATGTGTGATCCTAAGCCCCTATTTTTATAATATGACATTATCAACTGTCGCATAATTAATTCTTCATGCATGCATGGCTGTCTATGGTTTGGGGGCATTATGCCGATTCACCGCATGATTAAAGATGGAGTGTTTATGCGGGATATCTTTGTCTTATTCCTGACTCCATTTAAATTGGTGTAGCGAACCGATGCCATGTTTCACCCTATTAATACAACATTTAAATTGTGGGGGTTCTAAACAACTTGAACCATATAATCATTTTTCGGGACCACGGTTCCGCTTAATATTGCCTAATTGCACCGCATCTGCATCATATCATAATCATATCGGATCTTCTGTCGTAGTATTGAATCTTGCACCCGGTGTTTCTTTTAGAGCTTTTCTTCTTCGCGGATTAGGCCGATGAGTTGATGCGAGTATCGACAAGTTCTCCAGATATGATCCTTCGGCAGTGTTTCCCAGGCGAGCATCTCCCTCTTTCTACCTATTTTGCATTTATAGTCTTTATTTCCTCATGTTGATCTATTGCTATGTGTGTCGCGATGCTTTAGTGTTCCGCACTAGTTATATCCCGTGCAGCCTCTATATTGCCTTGGACACCTCCTATTACCTGTGTTTGGTAGATAGCTAGCCTTGCGAGTCGTAGTCGCTTGCTCAGGTGTGATCTCGTGTTGTCGAGTACCACAGTTGTTGGTATGCTGGTAGATGTTTATGGTGGAACTGTTGAGTGGTGGAGTTGATCATGACTTTAAATACAACTATTAAAATGCTAGATATAACTAATGTAGAGGCATCGGTGGGAAATAGATGTTATTTGGTTCTTCCACGCTCACTTGTGTCCCGTAGGACCCCGAGTACTTGATACCTGTTCCTTGATTTTTCGCACTATCCACATCCGGGAGGCCGTGGACCCCCCCCTGAGCCAGAGCTTGATTCATTTCTATTTCTTGGGGCCACAAACTAGTTTGGGGTTTTATTACTATCATGTACTTATGCCATGCTTTACTGCTTTATTTACGATTGTGCGTGGAGCACCTGTACTGTTTAGGATCGTGACACGTTTTTGCTGTATCGACAAGCCCAGTCAGACTTTTGGGTTCCCAGTCGTTTACAACCGTCCACACAAACCCTGGGTCCGTTCCAGAGCCGGCCAACTTCGTTGCGGGTAGCTTAGTGGGGTGGCCCCCTGAAATATTTCTGAATCCTGTGATCGCTTTGTCGTGAATGCCTCGTTGGGTTTTGAGTTGGTTTTTCCGAGGTTGATCGAGTGTGTGTTGCTATTTGTGCACCCCTGCAGGGTAAAACTTTCGGAAAGCCGTGTCCGCGGTTATGGACGACTTGGAGCACAGTATCTCGATCATAGACAAGCATAACTAAAGTAGTGCTATAAATTTGACTTAATATGTGACTAGTAATCAGCTTCAACTATAACGGAATGGATATTAAAAATACCAACAACTGGTGGATCTGTGGTGATCTGTGTCATACTATATCTACCTTAGTAAGTATTGCAACTCCAATGGAATGTGATAAAAGTGTCAACAACTATTGGGTTTGGGATTCCTCAGAACAAATATATATGTCTAGTAAATGTTCCAACTACCACAGACTGTTAACTAAAACTGCCCACTACTTATGCTATCAGGATGACTCATGCTATCTATATCTGATTAGTAATTGCTGCAACTATAATGGAATGAGTAAAATTGCCTACCGTGTGAGTTCCTTGGTCCGACTTCCTCGTTTGGTCTCGAGGGGGAAATACCAGGATGGGTTTGTTTGGTGTTAGCGTCAGGTTGGATCTGAATAGGTCTTTCTTACCCCTCTCTAATAGCCGCCAGTGATACCGAGTCTCTATAGGTTGTTTAGTGCCGCTGCGCTGCCGCTTCAGCCCACCATACCTATGTAGGCGAGAGCCGCCGAATTCTAGCCTCGCCGTGTATTGGCCTCAGTACTGACGCTCCTCTTTTTCCTTTGCCCTTTGCCGGCACCCCTTTTGTTTTAGCAGGTTTGAGATCGACGTCGTTAGCAGGGTTACCCTTCCGGCTTGGCCTGGGCAGGGTTATGGACGCCATTGGTTATTCTTCAGGGCTCTTAGTCCCATTTGCATCTTGTCCGTAGTCGGACGCTCTATCGTTTTCAAGGTGATTTGGATCTTGTATAGTATATCTGTATTCTTGACTCATGGAGTCGCTGTTGTATATATATCTGTTCCGTGGGTCCCATCAAGGACTGTTGTTCGTTTTCCACCCGCACGAAAGTGCCTGGTGGGTGTCCTTGAATTGTTTCTATGCGGGTTTGGCGTAAAGGGCTAAAACTTGCATAGGACCGATTCGAGGGTGTTACACTAGGTTTGATTAGCTATTTTTTCTTCCATACATACAGTAAACATTGGAATGTAATAGTGCTACATAGCAAATGATATTGACTGTGTGTAGCAACATGTGTGAACAGTTCTAGCAACTATTTTTATGTGACAGCAATTATTTATTATTATCATCCTATCTGTATAATTTCTGAAAAGTGTGTGCAGCAATATGAAAAGTTCTCCTTCCTGTGTGTGCAGCAATATGAAAAGTTCTCCATATTTCTGATTATTGTCATCCTGGAACATTATCTGGCAGCAATTATTTATTACATTGTGAGCAACAAAGTTCAACTATGCTAGCATTTCTGCTCTTATAATGTAGCAAAAATCAAAATATGTCGAGATTTCATAGTTTTTGGGATGAGTACCTCAAGTAGAATTTCCCTTGTTTATGGGATTAATTACATTTCTAGCATGTCAATTGTTCGTATGGAGCAAATACATAAAAAAATCTGGCATGTGTTGTCATAAAATTCGATGCAAAAATCTGTCGCACATAGGTAGCATGTCATGTTTACTATTGCAGCAGTTAATACAATAGATTGTACTCCCTTCGTTCGGAAATATAAGACATTCTAGCTTTGTGAAACGAATGTATCTAGACACCTTTTAGTACATAGGTTCATCCCGAACCTCTACGAACCTATACACTAAAAGACGTCTAGATACATTTGATTCACAAAGCTAAAACGTCTTACATTTCCGAACGGAGGAAGTAGCATTTATATAACACAAATGTAGCAAACATGTTTTTTTACTGCAAGCATGAAGGATCTCAGTATTTGTTCAACAAAATAACAGGGAAAGACAAAAGGAGGAAATAATCATCAACACCAGATTGTCATTACCATTTGTGTTAACAGCACAAAAACTAGTTATGCGAGTACACCGAACCATAATTCATTGTTACATCAAAAGACAACGGTCAAATAGACAAGGAAAATGTTTGAGCTAACAAAATGCTTTTTTCTCACTACTGCTGCTACATATGCTAAGCTACTTTGGGTTCAACTCCTCCTCCATGAGCTTCTCAACCGACTCTTTGTTTTCCCTTGCTTCAATGATATCTGCTGCAAGGGTCCTGTGAAGATCCGGGCAGTTGTTGTTGTCGAATTCTGCCATGATCTTGCTATTGAAATCTCCATGAACAGTATGCCAAAGAAACCGCAGTCAAATCTGAAAAATAAAGAAAAGAAGCAAATAAGAACCACAATATGAGCAATAAACTAATGATGGAATCATTTGGAAAAAAATGAGATGCTAAAATATGAAAACTTACAATGTTACTTGCTGCGGATGATCAGGAGTTTTGAGAAGGTATAGCTCCATCTCTTTAGCAAGTTTAGGTGCTTTTTTGACGCATTGACAAGAGTGGTGAAGTTTGAAAACTGCACCATTGAAGCAAAGAAGGATGGTTAAGAAAGGAAGAAAGCTACTAAAAAATAACATGCATATGTCTTGCTACAGTACTGACCAAATTCCACGCATGATCATCCAAGACACCAGCCCCTTTGTCCATCTTCATCGAATCAAAGATGTGGTATTGCTTCATCATTAAGTTGACAGTAGGTACAGCCCAGTGCTCATTTCTCATAGTAGGAAAGTAGAGATATCTCGCAGCATGTAAACAAAAACAGATTAAGTGGCATATAGAGGTACATTCAGCAGATCTTGCTACAAGATGAAGAGAATAGTAGCAAAAAAATAAAGAGAATAGCAGTAAGATAAAAAGGAAAAATAACTCACAATATCACATTTGAGAATCTTGAACTTTGCACACTGTTCATTGAACTCATCCATACACCCTGCTGCGTTGAATGTCTTGGGATCAACAATCAGTTTTTCCTGTCATCCAAGGTAACGAAAACAAAGTTCGATGACGAAGCAAAACAGGAATGTACCAAAAAAAGTACTTTGCAATGTCTTACTCACCACAATGTGATGCGTGAACGCATATCTCTTTTTTTGGCGTGCACTGTTTTTGCAAACAATTAAAGCCTCGTGGTTGAACTTCTCAATCCACACGTCCATCACCTTGGTACTAAGATATGCTCGCGGCTTCAAAGATTCTTTAAAACCCTTGTATGTGCAAAAGTAGCGTCCAATTTGCACGAAACATTTCCTGTAAAGGAAGAAACAAAAAGTCATGTAGCAATTTGAAGGAAGAAATGAAAACAGAAAAGATTTTGCACAAATGAAGGAAGAACAGAAAACAGGATAATCATGTAGCAAGAAATATGTACTAAAGAAGCTACTGAATAACATTAATGAAGCAATAAAATAGATGCAACATATCCAAAAACATGAAAGATTGAAAGACATCGAATCAGTGTAGCAAAAAAATACACCTCGGTAAGCTAAAAGTTAAAACAATTGTAGCAGAAATCAACAGCTTCTGAAGCAAAAAAAAGTTGAAGCATATCCAAAAACATAAAAAATCAACTTAGGAATACTGATGTTTCTACTTTTTGAGCTAAGAAATAAATTAATTGTAGCAGAATTCAATAGCTTCTGAAGCAAAAAAAATAGCTGACAAAAAACTCATTGCCCATGGCCCTCATCCTTCCTCTTCTTTGTGAGCCTCTTCGTTGTCCTTCCATTTAAGACAAACTTGGAATAGATTTCATCCTGATCTTTAGAGATCTTGATCTTCTTAACCTTTGGAGGTGTAATATCAACCTTTGTTTCCCTCTTGAACCTCGTCTTCTTCTCATGTGTGACCATCCCAGAGCTTCCATCAACCGTCACAACACCTTGCAGAGACAAAAAAATCAATTTTTTACACACACGACAAATGTAGGGGAGAAGCAATGCATAACAATGTAAAAAATGCTACAAAGGATAAAGGAACATACATGCTTCAGCTGGCTCCACTACACTAGTCGTCTAGCAGAATCTAGTACCTTGACAGCTGGTATACCTACATCTGCTTCATCACCAACAGAATCTTGCGAAAGCAGGTCGAACCCTGGAGCTTCAGGAGCACGATTCCAAGCTTCAGGGTCTATATGTGGAGGACAAGGGGATGGGTCACGGCGTCGCGGTGACCTGATTGGGCTATCAACAGGTTGCTGCTCTGGGACATCAATTCCTCCCATGGGTGATGAATCCAAGACTACAGCAGTCTGTGCCATATCCGGGATGTCAACATGTGTGTGCGCCTGAGACTCTTGCTGCTTGTCACATCTAGCTTCTGTCTCAATTTCTTTTGCTTCATCCTCTCTTGCTGTAGTGACATCCTCTTTTGCTGCATATGCTCTTGCATCAACATCAGCAGACTTGTCCAAACCATCATAGGTTTCTTGCTCCTTGTTCACATTTTCATGTTCTTCTTCATCGTCTACTACTACATCAGATGGAAACACAACACTAGGACCAGCTCCTTCTTTCAATTGTGAATCAATGTCGACCAAAAGAGCAGCGATGCGTTGGGAATGCATCCGTTTCAACCCAACAGCAAGATTCTTCACTATTGATTCAACATCAGATGCCCAAATAGCCTTATGCTTCTCAGCCAAGTGCTTGAAGCGAGTAGGTACCTATTGGTAACACAAAACAAAAAGAAAAGAAGGTAGCAATTACAGAAAACATATGAAGCTAAAAAATTAAAACTAATGTAGCAAACTATAAAAGCTAATGTAGCAAGAACTAAACAATTTTGCAGCTTCAATGTTACTAACAGACAAATTGGTGCAAACAAGCTGAAGCATACATGGAAGCAGTTTTTTGAGCCTAAGTTAGCAAACTATGTTAGGCAATGTAGCAATACTAGAACATCAATGCAGCAGATTCTATACCTCCAGTTCTTGGCTACTAGGAAACACAAGCCATTCATTCAACGAAGCTGAAAGGTTGACTTCATTTTCATCTACAGCAGGAGCAGGAGGAGCTTGGTTTTCTTGCTCATCAGCACGATCAGTGTTGTACGGAGTTTCCAATAGTGGGAGGAACTACACACAATGAGGATGTAGTAAGATGATAAACAAAGCACAAAAAGGAAACAAAAAAAATTCACGTTGAAAAGTTGCCAAAAATGTCGTACCGGGCGCCAACCGAAAACTGTAGTATTGTTCAATATCTTAAGCTCAAGGTCGTGTTCCACAACAAAATTAAAGTCACTGTTTGTCACAAAGCATACTCTTGGTAGAGACTTGTTGAATACATGGCCACAGTCTCGCGGGAAGCTCAAATGGTCCATGTATGCAATCTGTTATAGGCAATGAAACAGCAAACTAGTAAGGCACATAAACAAAAAGTTGAACGAATCATAAACCAAACTAAAAAAAGGAATGAAGATAAATAACATACACCAAGAAAAGCAAAAGGGCCAGTGATCCAGAACTCATATTTTGTCTCTCCCTTGCTTCCGAATATGACCCACTTGTGCCATAGCTAAATCCAAAAGGTGCTCATCCCAAGCATACTAATCGGTCTTGGTGGGGTCAACCATGGAGGCAAGATATTTAATGCTAATGTTGTTAGAGCTCTTAGGAGCAACCACGAGAGCCAAGCAAAGAAGATCCCATGTCCAGATTATCGTTGCTTCATCCGTGTTGGCACATGATTTGAGCAAATCAACTGCAGTAGCTAGATCAGCCCTGGTGCTGCCAGCTTTGTAAATGTTCCGAAGCTCGCAGGGGTCACTTTTATTCAGGAGCTCTACAGGTTTGTTGCCGTAGCGAATTCCAAACACCTTCTTCACCATATCTTTTGTGAAAACCATCATGTTTTTGCGTGTTTTATACTCCCGTAGATTTGGATCAGTGTGCAATGCAATGTAATCTATCAACCCACTAGGAATCCTGAATGGCGACACATCTAAATAAGCTCTGAATGCACTTTTTGCAGCAATAACTGCTCGCTTTTCGGGATTAAGACCTTGCGCCAGGGTGAGAAAACGCTTTGCAGATAGGCGGTTTTTTGCCATCCATGTATTCGGCCTATCCTCCTGCACAACAACAAACAAGAAAAACAAAACTCAGTGCAGCAAAACTAATTGATAATGTAGCAGCTGCATTAAAACAAAAAAGCTACCTTGTTCACTAATAAAAGCTACTGAAAGCTACTGAAACAAGCTACCGAAATTTTTTGCTGTTTAAGGGTAGAAAAGTAAGGACAAATCTGCCTATAAAAGCTACTGAAACAATTAAAAAGGTAGGGCACATGGATAATGTAGCAAAATTAGTTTTATGGGGCATCACATCAAGAAACATTGTAGCAAACACTATTTGAATGGGGAACATCAAGCAAGCAACATTGTAGCAAAAAAGAAAAACTAAGGACAAGTCTGCCTATAAAAGCTACTGAAAACAACCAAAAAACAACAGAAGATTCATAGTTGTATAGGGCACCACATCAAGCAACATTGCAGCAAACATCAAAAATGAACCAAAAGATTACTTAAATATTTAGTAGCTACAGGAGCAAAAACCTAGCAAATTACAGTTTCCTACAGATATGAGTAGTTGCAGGATCAATTCAGACACTAGAACCTTAATCCAACCGCACCGAGTACACAGTAAACAACACGAAGGGGAAACCAACAAAAATGGAGGAAAACCCTAACCCTAACTGGCGGAGACGAAGATGAACTCACCGCCATGGATAAGGCCGCGCCGGTTAGCTTCCCCTTCCGCCCGGTCTTCTTCTTCAATCGAGCGCCATCCCCGACCACCATCCGAGATTTTTGCCCTGCAGCAAATAATGGCGACCTAGGGTTAGAGAAATTGAAGGGGAAATCGAGCGCGTGCGCTGGGAGAGAAGCCAGAAAGAAGGAGGAGAGGGAGACGAACCGGAAGATCGGACCGCCGGCGACGCCATCACCGACCACAACCCTCGCCGTCGACGAGCGGCCTCGCCACGCGGTCGCGTGCGTCTCCGTCTCGGTCGCACGCGTCTCCGAATGAACTAACACTGGTGCGGGTGCGGGCACGGGGGTCACGGCACTACTCGGTTCGGGGGAAGGGTCGACGTGGCGCGAACTGGACGGTTCGATCGCGTCTGATCCAACGGCGCACGAGCAGGACGACGCGACGACGGGATCGTCCGGGGGAACCACATCATTTTCCTAAGCAGCGGCAGATGGCCTCAGCGCCCGTGCATGTCTTCAGACTTAAGCCTATAGATAGATTGGAAACAGAGAGATTTTGAGAGTTTTAGAGCGTTGACATGGTCGCATCAGTAGACTGGGCTCATCGTAGAATTTGTATGGCCGCTCGAGTTTCATAACTTCAGATCAAATGTTTATATCAAAGAGGCCCGTTCATGGCACATATGGCGATTTTCTAATTAGTAAGCCTAGCTGGTCTTTTTTAGTTTCGTGCCTCGGCGGCGCCCAGTACGATTGCGTCCTCGCGCGCCTCAACCTGGTCGATCCGGCAACGGCCATCGCCATCTTCCTCTTGGTGTTCCGACACGTGATGGCCGCGCGGAATCTCAAGTCCGTCGGGACACAAGCAGCTGGAGTACATGCTCACGGAGTACGACAGCCTGTTGTTGCTTCCCTTCGACGCCGAGACGCCGGCAGGCTTTGAAGTCTCAGGTGAAGGATTGCATCAAATAGGTACAGTGATTTCATGAGTACTGCACGGACGAAACAGATATGGATGCCTTGCTACAGTGGCTGCAGTAGCGAGCTTCAGCAGGACCTGCAGTCTTTTGTCTCAGATATCTGGAGATGATGAAATTCCTTCCAGCCTACAGGGTCGAGTCATGGTCTGATGTGTGCCCCGGGTCCAAATGTCTGAAGACCAGAGTGAAAGAGAAGGGCATGTGTTGTGTGCTCTGCAACCACTATCCGACGAAACATTGTATGTAAAGCATGGCTCGATCTCTCAAATTTTCACCAATCTTACTATATGCAATTCGCTATGCTCATATGATAAAGGAACTTGAGAATGTGACTGCTACTATAAGCAATTCGTTAACCATAGGTAAACTATTTTTTGTTAACCTCACTACTACTCTATCCAATTAGGTATGCTTACTTTTTACAATAAAAAATGGCAGGAGAAATGCCACTCTATTTGAAGGGCAGGAAATTCAAGGTTACAGGCATACCTTTGGCAGCCGACCAAAACGCCGTTCAAATGTCAAGCCTAATGCATTACGATAATTGAATTTAAGTCGACACAATTGAAGAATATGACAACCTTTCTTTCACCAGAACCCAAACTGAGAAGATCATGTGTGGTGGGTAGAGATGGTGATGCTGTCATAGGTCACAGCTCATGGGTATAAGCTCCATGGTGAGTAGATGCCAAGAGGTCTGAATCAACTTGCACCCGTACATCAGATATGGCCAAGATGGTACAATAGCGGCACATGTAGATGAAAAAACAATCATTGGCTTCGTTTACGTTACCCCTTTTTTGGTATTTCAGCACAGTCTTTTCAAAGCTTAGAAGGGACATTTTCACAAGACTAACTTTATATTTGAATTATTGCACTATATGAAGGTTTATTCATCGGTGCCCAAATGACTAAACGTCTACAACTAATTTGGATGATTCAAATTATGTGTAACAAACTACTACTTCCTCGATCCACATTAATGTTCTCACATTTGACAAGATTTTGATGTATCTAGCACTAAAACATGTCTATATACACCGAATCTAGACAAATATGAGAATATTCATTTGAATCGGAGGAAGTACTCAGATACAAAATACGACCGTATAATTTCCTTAAATAACGAGGCCGGTGTCTTGCCTCGAGGCTATCCCGCACATCAGAATTCCTTCTCGACGTCTTGGTGGGTGTGGCGCCTTGCCTCGAGAGATCAACATGGTTCTTGACTACAATATGCTATAAAAAATATTCAACAAAAATTACAAAAAATAACTATACATGATAAAAAATATTTCATAATAATTAACCCATAGCAATGCACTTTTGCTATTTTTTATAATGTCACGCCTTTTGCTATATTTGTGATACGTTTGGTAGAGGCCCAACACTACAGGAAAACGGTTATACACCGAAGGCCGGAATCCATGCCAACGGCTACCCTCGGAATTAGGGCACCTACACCGACGGCTAAAATAAAACCGTCGGGGCACAAAACTCTCGGCGTACCTCAAGCTATGCCGACGACCACCCTCAGTGTAGCTCGACCTTCGGCCTACATGGAGATAAGCTGGTGATCACCGTCGGCGTAGCTCGACCTTCGGCCTACATGGAGATAAGCTGACGATCACCGTCGGCGTAGCTCAGCCTTCGGCATAACTACCAGCCACGTGTCCCTGGCGTGCCCACGGGTGACGGCGTCGGAGGCCGTCGGCTTAGCTCCAGGTTGACATGTGCCGACGGCTACGGCCGTAGGCAGACGTAGCTTTTTTATTTTATTTTTTAGCCGCCACGTAGGAAGCTAAGCCGGCGGCCAGGCCGTCGGCGTATCACTACGCCTAGGTGGTCAGCTGCATTGCAGTAGTTGAATTGATGCCACGCCCGTATGCAAAAAGATGTGTGCCAACGCCTATATTTGGTATGCTGATGAGATGTGTGCCGACGGGGCTACGGCGACGGCCAACAGTACCTGGCTATGGTATTTGTTTGCTTTGGGTCGAAGCACTAAAAGAAAAGGACCGGAAAACATGGCGGCATAGGAACCACGGGAACCCAGGAGGGAGAAAGACGATGTACGGGATACGGGATCCTCGCAGTAGGCTGGACCAAAATCCAGCCGAGAGAGACCGTCGGCATAGCACTACGCCGAAGGTTTTTTTCCTACACCGAGAGCTTTGGGCCTTCGGCGTATAACCGTTTTCCTGTAGTGCAACCAGCCCGTATGGGATGAAAACAGACCGTTTGAATGCCCGCATGCGAGTTTGGGCTGCACCAGCGCAAACTTTAAAGTAGCCCGCAGTCAGGCCCAATGACAACTCTCGATTCGAGTGTTTTCGTGGAGCCATGCTCGTCGTGTAGCTACCTGATGCAAAAGCGGCGCTCCCCCATACGAGCACGGTCGATGATGGCGATGGTGGGACCTTTGTGATGTAGCGAAAAGTGGGCCGGGAGAGATTCACTGACGCCGCTGAAACCCTTGCATATTTCTACTCTGCTCGCTCACCGCTGAAACCCAAACCGCAAATTTCCCCCGCATCGAGCAGCGTTTCCCGACCGGTCCGTGTTAGGTAAACATCTCCATCTTCTCGGTCATCATCGGCGGCAGCGGCGTGAAGATTGCTTACTCCTCTTCTGGCAGTTCTCAACTGCGTCCACCACCTCCAGCAATGACGGTAAGTGACCACACCTCTATCTAGGGTTCCTAGATCTGCAGATTGGAGCTTGATCTGTAGGATTTTGATCTGTACATTGTAGCTTAATCCGTAGGCTTTGATCTATAGCCCTGATCTGTTATACATTGTAGCATGATTTATAGCCTTGATTTGTTGTGCATTTTATCTTGCTTAGTAGCCTTCATCTGTTGTACAATGTAGATTACTTCATACCGTTTGTCTGTTGTACATTGTAGCTTGATTCATAGATACCTCTACGGTATGTTGTAGTTCACCTTTCTGTCTTGCGTGATTCGAGGTATTTTACGACAGTAGATTTATATTCTTAGGGGTCACGCTCGGAGATCGAGATGGTAGGACACTGAGATAATGATTTATAAAGGTTCAGGACCTGAATGAATAGTGTCCAGTAAAAACCCTACTTCATGTTTGTGGTGGAAGAATTATCGTAGTGTGCTCGGGTGAAATTGAGATATGGCTCAATATCACCTATGGTGGTTGGTGGTAGAAGATGATCTGAGGGATTCTTAGAAAGATGCCCCCATTCGGCGTCCCCACCCCTCCTTATATACTCGATCGGGGCTAGGGTTACAAGATGCTGTGACGGGTTACAAGTGGAGGTGCCTATACAAGGATTCTAACAAAAATATCATATCTAATCTTCGTAGAGTAATTGTGATATCCGAGAGAATCCGTTTGGCATTGACGTCTTTACTTGACCACCAAGGTATCTTCACTCAGGCTTCCTCCTGAGGCTTGATCCTTAGTAGGCCGCGACAGTTCCAGGTGGGCTCTATCTCCTGATGGTGGGCCACATGGTACCTGTGACATCGATAGTAGCCCCTGATTCCTACATGATTGGAGGGAACTCAACTCCAGATCCCATTCCGGGTTGCCGAGTAGAGATCGTGAAGGAGTCCACCGATCCTTTGTCTGTCAGAGATGTCGATGTCGAATCTTGTCCCTCGTAGAAGCTGGCTGCTGCTGAATGAGTGGTATTCCTTCGGAGAATTACTGAGATCATCATCAATTGGTTGGCCGACTGGTCTTTTCTTCACCGTGCCCTTGAGGTGGCAGGGGCCACCCGGGCTACATTTGTCGGTCGATCGATAGGCCTGTGATTCATCGGATAACGTACCGAATGCCTATTCTCCAAGGTGGTAGAGATCACCTGGACTACCACTTGTCGGTTGACCAACGAGCCCAATGTCTTGTCGGATGACGGTCCGATATTCGATTCTATGAGGTACCAGATATCACCTGGCCTACTTTTTGTTAGCTGATCGACGAGTACAAAGTTTTTTCAGGTCCCGAACCCCATGGAATATGAGCGTTGTTTCTCTGAGGTGGCAGGGATTGAAGGAGATGTGCCCTAGAGGACAATAAATAAATTGTTTTGTTGTTATATCTCTATGTGTTCATAATAGTTTTGTATCATGCTATCAATGTATTTAGCAAGAACATAAATACATGTGTGGTATATAAACAACCAGGTCCCTAGTATCCTCTAGTACTAGTTCGTTGGGCAGATAATGATCGAGGTTTCTGATACGTTGCAAACGTATCTATAATTTTTGATGTTCCATGCTTGTTTTATATCTACTTGCTTATGTTTTATCCACACTTTGGAGTATTTTTATACATTTTTTGGGACTAACCTATTAACAAGATGCCACAGTGTCAGTTGCCTGTTTTCTGCTATTTTTGGTTCCAGAAAAGCCAGAAAATGAATATACTCGGAATTGGACGGGACAAAAGCCAAAGTCAATATTTTACCGGAAGGCACATCGAGTCCGAAGGAGAGACGAAGGGGGCCACAGGGCGGCCACACCCCCCTTGGCGCGGGCAACCCTAGGCCACGCCAGGGCATGGTGTGGGCCCCCAGGGCGGCCACCGACCTCGCCTCTTCGCCTATAAGAAGCCTCCTGATCCAGAAACCCTAGGAAATCGAGCCTCCAGCCACGAAAAGTTCCGCAACGCTGCCACCACCAAAGGGGAGATTCGGGGGACAGAAATTCTCTGTTCCAGCACCCTGCCGGGACAGGGAAGTGCCCCCGGAGCCATCTCCATCGATCTCCACCACCATCTCCATCGTCGTTGCTGATTCCCATGATGATGACGGAGTAGTTCTTCCTCGAGGCTAAGGGTTCTACCGGTAGCTATGTATTCATCTCTCTCTATGCATGATCATATTGTGATGATGAGCTTTGTAATCAAGTAGATCTACCTTGCTACTCAAGTGCTTTAATAGATCTTTGCTCTCCCCACGTGTGAAAGTGACGGCGTGCACACCGTGGTGGCACTTAGGCTATAATTACAATTACTTGTTATGAGTTATATTTGGAGTTGGATGTTTCTATGAAATTGTGGTGTTTGTTGGAGCCATCTAGAGCTCAAGGTGACAGTGTGGGGTTATCTAGATGGGGAAAGCGAACTTTGAGGAGTGTTGTTATAGCCCTACGATGGATTAGAGTGTCCAACCAGAGAGTAGTTAAGAGTAGTATCATAAAGAGAAGATATTTATATGAGAGTGTTCACTAGTGAAAGTATGATCCCTAGGCCTTATTTCTAAGCATTGAAATACCGTTTGCAACTAGATCTGTTACATGTTTGCTTCCTTCCATCTTTATTTCAGATTACCTTTAGTCTCTTCCCATGTCAACCACACGCCATCAAAGCTATTTTCTGGCACCGTTACCACTTATAATTATCCATACCACTTGTATTTCACTATCTCTTCGCCAAACTAGTGCACCTATACACCTGAAAAGTGTATTGGGTGTGTTGGGGACACAAGAGACTTCTTGTATCTTGATTGCGGGGTTGCTTGAGAGGGATACCTTTAACCACTTCCTTCCTGAGTTTGATAAACCTTGGGTAATCCACTTAAGGGAAACTTGCTGCTGTTCTACAAACCTCTGCACTTGGAGGCCCAACAACTATCTACAAGAATAGAAGTGCGTAGACATCAGTTTCCCGATCATGGACTTAACATAAAACAGTCACTTGACAACAAGGTCACTTAATGAAGTGATGGACACACCCGACCGTAGAATTATGACGTGATCTAGTCACAAAGTTTAATGTTGCGATATCTAGCAAAGCGTAGTAACATAGTCCTTCGATCGTGAGATCATGTTTAATCACTATCTCCCATGACTGCTTTGATCACATCAACCGTCATGACTGTAACTGGGTGACCATTAAGGTGTGTTTCAAGTATTCCAGAAGAATGGCTGGGGCGTGTGATCGATATCGGGATTTGCCTATCCGAGTGACAGATAGATACTTTGGACCCACTCGGTGAGACCACATCAAGACGCTTGCAAGCATGTGACTAGGTCACAGGGATGTGCTACTGATACATTGCAAATGTATCTATAATTTTTAATGTTCCATGCTTGGTTTTATCTACTTTCTTATGTTTTGTCCACACTTTGGAGTACTTTTCATATGATTTCTTGGACTAACCTATTAATAAGATGCCACAGTGCCAGTTGCCTGTTTTCTGCTGTTTTTGGTTCCAGGAAAGTCAGAAAATGAATATTCTCAGAATTGGACGGGACAAAAGCCAAAGTTCCTATTTTACCGGAAGACTCATGGAGCCAGAATACGAGACGGAGGAGGGCCAGGGCCTGGCCACACCACCCCCAGGCGCGGGTACCCCCAGGGCGCGCCAGGGCATGGTGTGGCCCCCCTGGTTGGCCACCGACCTTGCCTCCTTCGCCTATAAGAGCCTCCTGATACCAAAACCCTAGATAGTCAAGCAGAAATCCACGAAAAGTTCCGCAGCACCACCGCCACCGAAGGGGAGATTCCGGGGACAGAAAGTCTCTGTTCCGGCACCCTTCCGGGACGGGGAAGTGCCCCCGGAGCCATCTCCATCGATCTCCATCACCATTGTTGATTCCCATGATGAGGAGGGAGTAGTTCTCTCTCGAGGCTAAGGGTTCTACCGGTAGCTATGTGTTCATCTCTCTCTCTATGCATGATCTTATTGAGATCATGAGCTTGTAATCTATAGATCTACCTTGCTACTCAAGTGCTTTAATAGATCTCTGCTCTCCCCATGTGTGTGAAAGTGACAGCGTGCACACCATGGTGGCACTTAGGCTAGAGATTACAAATACTTGTTATGAGTTATATTTGGATTTGGATGTCTTTATGAAATTGTGGTGTTTGTTGGAACCATCTAGTGCTCAAGGTGACAGTGTGGGGTTTTCTAGATGGGAAAGGCTTACTTTGAGGTGTGCTGTTATAGCCCTACCATCGATTAGAGTGTCCAACCGGAGAGTAGTTAAGATTAGTATCATAAAAAGAAGATATTTATATGAGAGTGTTCACTAGTTAAAGTATGATCCCTAGGCCTTGTTTCTAAGCATTGATACACCGTTTACAATTAGATCTGTTACATGTTTGCTTGCTTTCGTCTTTATTTCAGTTTGCCTTTAGTCTCTTCCACGCGATCGAGCTATTTTCTAGCACCATTGTTTTATATCTTTACCACTTGTATTTCACTATCTCTTCGCCAAACTAGTGCACCTATACACCTGACAAGTGTATTGGGTGTGTTGGGCACACAAGAGACTTCTTGTATCTTAATTGCAGGGTTGCTTGAGAGGGGATACCTTTGACCACTTCCTCCCTGAGTTCGATAAACCTTGGGTGATCCACTTAAAGGAAAACTTGCTGCTGTTCTACAAACCTCTGCACTTGGAGGCCCAACAACTGTCTACAAGAATAGAAGTGCGTAGACATCAAGCTATTTTCTAGCGCCGTTGCCGGGGAGGTAAGGTAAAAGGTATTCACACCGGAGGATTAAAGAAGAAGAACCTCGCACGATGAACGCCTATTTTCTGGCGCTGTTGCCGGGGAGGTAAGGTAAAAGGTACTCACATCCTCCGATGTGAGTGCTCGAAGTTATTTCCTTTAGATTCTGCTATTTTGTCTTTTTGTTTCTTGTTTTCACTAGTTAGGCTTAATGGAAAACAACAAAAAAATTAGAGAGCTTTATAGTATTTATCTTGAGTTAGGACATGAAGTGTTTGAAGAGAAAATTAAAAAACATATGAAACTTTATTTGCATACTAATAGCAATGTTGTTAGTATGAATTCTTTGGACACCATTATTGCTAATGTTATGGAAAAGTCTAAGCTTGGGGAAGCTAGTTTTTATGAAAATGATCTTTTTAGTCCCCCATCTTTAGAACAAAATAGCTATCATTATTATTCTCATCACCATAATCATCAAATATAGGAGGTATAGTATCATCAAAGCAAATTTTCTCCTACTATAATTAATAAGAATGACTATGTTTATGTGGAGAGTATTAATTATTTTATGCATGTGGCTCATGATAAGAATGTTTCTTGTGATAGTTATATTGTTACTTTTATTCATGATGCTACTGAAAGTTATTATGAGAGAGGGAAACATGGTTTTATGCATCTCAATAATATTAAGTTTCCCCTCTTTATGTTGAAAGTCTTGGAACTGCACTTGTTTTGCTTTACTATGCTTGTTGCTTTGTGCTTTCATGATTTTTTTTCTTTACAAGATTCATATGCATAGGAAGTGGGTTAGACTTAAATGTGTTTTGAATTTGCTTCTTGATGCTCTCTTTTACTTCAATTCATATTTCTTATGTGAGCATCTTCTCAAACTATCATGCCTAACTTAAAGGCATTAAAGAAAAGTACTTATTGGGAGATAACCCAAAAGTTTTAGATGAGTCTTGGAAGTTATTACTTCAGTAATAACCTCTCCTTATCCTTTTTATTTGCTTTTTGTGCCAAGAGTAACCTCTAATGAGAGAGAAGTAATGATTGAGAAAGTTGCTGTCCCGAAACAGATTTCTATGCTTCACCGTAAACATTCGTGTAAAATCTCTGTACGTCCTTTTGAGGCGTGAATTTTTGTGCTTCAGTCCCAGGTTGTTATGTAACTTTCGTTAGTCAACACTTTTTGATTTGAGCAACAGAAGGTCTTTTAAAAAATTCGTATTTACCTGCTGGTCTGTTTTGACAGATTTCTGCCATTTTCTGTATTTGCTTCTTGTTGGTTCCTTTTTGAGTTCTTTTGGGGAATTGAGCTTTTTGAGGGAAGTGCTTCAGTAGCTAGTGTTCTAATGGAAGTTTATTGGTGTTATAACTGAACCTTAAGACTTATTATCTTGAGTGCACTAATGTTGCTAATAAAGATTGTGTGAAGTTTTGTATGAAGGGAAAATTTCAAGTGTATGGAAGGAATGAGTAATGAGATGAAGGATGGACTAAAGCTCAAGCTTGGGGATGCCACACGTGTCACCCCAAGAAATATCCAAGAAGTACAAGTGTCAAAGCTTGGGGATGCCCAAGGCATCCCCTTCTTTGTCAATAAAAATTCTAGGTTCCTTCCAAACACTTTATTTTTATTGTTTCATGCACAATTGTGGTGTTCTTGGAGCGTCTTCTTTTTCATTTTCGTTTTAGTTTTCCGTTTGCTTTGTTTGCTTAGTTTGCTGACTAAATTGGTTATACCCCCTCTTTCATACATTGGTTTTCAAATAGTTTGGTTTGGATTGGAAAAGAGTAGGAAAGTTCATGCTTAAGTGGTAAAGAGAGCTTGTTTTTCACTGTGGCCTATGCTTTGTCATGCCATGCTCGATGTTGTTTTGGCTTTATACTTACTATTCTTTGCTGTAGCATGATTTGTTATAAACAATTGAGATTGCTTAATGTGCCTTGGATGAATCATGCGTTGTTTTAGCATATTAAAGCATAGTATAGTGGTATTCTCCTTTGATGCTTTATTTGGGTTGACTTGGCGCATGCTCACACCATGTTATGACTATCTCAAGTCACCATAGCCTTTATGATCCTTTAGTTTTCAACTTGTAGTATCACTTTATGCTTTGATCAATGATGTTTTGTCGCTCTGCATGATTATGGCCATTATTGCTCTCTTAGTTTGTCGCTCCTAGTCTTTTGCTAGCCTCCACAACCAAGTATGAGTTCAACTCATGCATCCAACTCCCTAAACCAAGTTATTCCAAAGAGTCCACCATACCTACCTACTAGCTTATGCTATTCCAAGTATATTCATGCTTTTGTTTACCTTCCAAATTAAATTTGTTATGAGAAAACTAGTGATTAAAGCTCTCACGAACTTGATGGCACACTTTACTTTTCTTGCCCTTAATAAACTTGAACCATTGTGTCTTCTATTTTGTATATGCTTGCACTTATTTGTCGGGAATTAGCAGAACCATGCTTTCATGGGGAACGCTTTCAACATTACACTTGGTACTTGTACCTAGTTGATATCATGCTCTTTTGTATATGGATGTCGTCGGTGTGAAATGAAAGGGGAGCTTGTAAGTCCATCGAGTTATGTATATGTGTTAGAGAAACGCCTGGGCCGCTGGTCTAATCCATGCTAACATGGCGGAAACCTGCAGCGTAACCATAATGAGCTGTCTATGAAGCATTCTTCTTATAAAAAAAGAGTCCTATATAGAGAAAAATGAGAAAAGAGAAAAAAGAGATACTATGAAAAGAGGAAAGAGAGAAAAAATCACCATATTCCCATGGTAAATAAGAAGATTGCTGAGATGCTCGTTGTCTGCTTGCCTTGTCATTTTGATATGGGGATTCTTCCGTATCATCGGGCAAGGGGTACCCCATTGGCGGTTCTCTATGATACACATATACTTACAATGACAAGAACTTACCGGTGACTAAACTTGAGTAGCATGAGGAGCGGCCCTCATATACAAGGGACATGAGATTTCTAACTTATACTTCGTCAAGCATGTACACCATAGTTTGTTCACTTTAACCTTAATCACTTCAAGATGCTTATGATAGGGGCAATGAGAGCTGAAAGCTATAAGTACCATAATTTTTGGAAGCTCTTTATGAGACTTGAATCCCTACTTCCTTCTATGAAGGCCTTTCTTTCACTTTTATGTTGAGTCTCCACCTTCTATCTTTATGCACCTACTTTGAGAGCATAGTGGTCATTCTTAGTTCTATGTGCATTGTCCCAAGACTAGTTGATTGATGCATAACTTGATATTGCTTGTTTTAAACTATTTGTATCTAGTCACTCTTATGAACTTTGAAGGTGTCCTATGCATTTATGTTTTGCTACTCTATGTGGGACAAGCTGAATGCCACTAGTCTATATTTTCTTTATGTGAAACAAACAAACGTCTTGCAAAGCATTGTTATTCATGAATCTTTTGTTTGTGCCTTTTCATGTTGCATCATAGTTTCTTTGTCTTATTGCTAGAACTTTGTCTTTCATGTTATGATTGAAGTACTATGACCCCAGCTTTGAATGTTTTACAAATACTTTGATCAAGTTTATGATGGTGCATGTCACCTCAAAAATATTCTTTCTTTTTATCACTTACCTACTCGAGGACGAGCAGGAGTTAAGCTTGGGGATGTTGATGCATTGCAAATGTATCTATAATTTTTGATGTTCCATGCTTGGTTTTATCTACTTTCTTATGTTTTGTCCACACTTTGGAGTACTTTTCATATGATTTCTTAGACTAACCTATTAACAAGATGCCACAGTGCCAGTTGCCTATTTTCTGATGTTTTTGGTTCCAAGAAAGTCAGAAAATGAATATTCTCAGAATTGGACAGGACAAAAGCCAAAGTTCCTATTTTACCGGAAGACTCACGGAGCCAGAATACGAGACGGAGGAGGGCCAGGGCCTGGCCACACCACCCCCAGGCGCGGGTACCCCTAGGCCACGCCAGGGCATGGTGTGGGCCCCCTGGCTGGCCACCGACCTTGCCTCCGTCGCCTATAAGAGCCTCCCGATACCAAAACCCTAGATCGTCAATCAGAAATCCACAAAAAGTTCCGCAGCGCCGCTGCCACCCATTTGGGGGACATAAAGTCTCTGTTCCGGCACCCTGCCTAGATGGGGAAGTGCCCCCGGAGCCATCTCCATCGATCTCTACCACCATCTCCATCACCATTGCTGATTCCCATGATGAGGAGGGAGTAGTTCTGTCTCGAGGCTAAGGGTTCTACCGGTAGCTATGTGTTCATCTCTCTCTCTATGCATGATCTTATTGAGATCATGAGCTTGTGATCTATAGATCTACCTTGCTACTCAAGTGCTTTAATAGATCTCTGCTCTCGCCATGTGTGTGAAAGTGACAGTGTGCACACCATGGTGGCACTTAGGCTAGAGATTACAAATACTTGTTATGAGTTATATTTGGAGTTGGATATCTTTATGAAATTGTGGTGTTTGTTGGAACTATCTAGTGCTCAAGTTGACAGTGTGGGGTTTTCTAGATGGGAAAGGCTTACTTTGAGGTGTGCTATTATAGCTCTACCATCGATTAGAGTGTCCAACCGGAGAGTAGTTAAGAGTAGTATCATAAAGAGAAGATATTTATATGAGAGTGTTCACTAGTGAAAGTATGATCGCTAGGCCTTGTTTCTAAGCATTGATACACCATTTGCAATTAGATATGTTACATGTTTGCTTGCTTTCGTCTTTATTTCAGTTTGCCTTTAGTCTCTTCCACACCATCGAGCTATTTTCTAGCACCATTGTATTATATCTTTACCACTTGTATTTCACTATCTCTTCGCCGAACTAGTGCACCTATACACCTGAAAAGTGTATTGGGTGTGTTGGGGACACAAGAGACTTCTTGTATCTTAATTACAGGGTTGCTTGAGAGGGGATACCTTTGACCACTTCCTCCCTGAGTTCGATAAACCTTGGGTGATCCACTTAAGGGAAAACTTGCTGCTGTTCTACAAACCTCTACACTTGGAGGCCCAACAACTGTCTACAAGAATAGAAGTGCATAGATATTAGTTACCACGGAAACGAGTAAAAGCGTTTGTCAATAACAAGATTGAACTGTATGAGATACATGAGATCAAGTCTTGGACAAACCAGGTATCATTGCGCAAAGGGAATAAGACTCGACGTTTAGAAGGTTCAAGCAAAAAACACTATGTCGTGGAATGAGCAGGGATCATCATGTATTTCCAGATACCGTTGATAGTCAATGATCGGAGAGTGACGAGGGGTAACCTCGGCAATGCCCATGGTTATGGACTTGTGTTTCGTGGAAAAGGAGAACATTCTAGATTTCGTCGGCTAATCAGACAAACAAGGGAGTCAAAGTCATATTATTGCTTACGATCAAATCGATTACAGATCGCTCAAGGCTCCTTTGATACCTCTTTGTTGGCTCCTCCTAGCCTATGTATAATAGGTAGGGTCCTGAGGCAGTATATAGATAGGTTACAATCTTACAATTACAACACTAATACAATATCAGTTTCTACTCTTTCCTTATCCGGCAAGCTATGCCTTCCGTCGGATGCTTCCTAGACCTTCCTTGATTCTTCTTGGGCTTTGTGGGTTGTGAGCCTTTACGTTACTAGGGTAACTAATCATAAGGATCCAGGTAATCATACCTATGTCAGTAGCCCCCGAGACTCCATCTGAATCGTAGATTCAAGTTGAGTCTCAAATACATATTTTTGCCGTAAGCCGAAGTTTTTTATAAAGTATTTTCATTTTATTTGCTTTAATCAATCATTTGTAGGGATTTGGTACAATAGGCCTGATGCATTCGACGGATCGGGAATTAGTTAATTGCTCTTGGGAAAAAGCGTTGTGAACCTACATCAAACTCAAGTCCCTAGGCTTGAATTCGGAGTTTTACTGACGTAATTCAGTTCGGGCTGTTTGAGGTCTTACCGAATATTGAATTCCAGTTCTATTATTTTGGGTACCCAGCGTGTTCACCAGGACATCGTATTGTCGATACGGATAATTTATTGGAAGAGCGCATTCATGTGTGGTTACCAGGCCACACATGATGAATCCTGGCGTCCTACCTTCATGTCATGGACACGACATCCAGACTTTTATCGCGTCAGGCGCGGTCCGAGATATTTTGAGATTTTATCGACTTTCTTGTTTGGTTGTTGGAATTGCTGAAGTTGTCACCTTTTCATTTTTTTCGAGGATATATGTAAACGCTCTCAATGGGAGGAACCGTTTTGAGGATACAATGATGTAATGCTCGTAAGTTCGTGTCTTTTGACTCCGTTGAAGTTTTTATTTTATCAGGTGTGCTTTTAACACACGAGGATAATATTTCTTCGGGTCATACTTGGACCTTATATGTAGAGCGAAGTTTTTTATCGGGTGCGCGACAACGCTCCCGATGGGTGTAGCCCCCGAGGCTATGTTCGGATGCTTGCATCAAAACAGAGTCTCATAGTTGTGACTCTTTTTTGTCTATTAACCTAATATTGCGGCAATTTATGCAAGCATTAATATATTCTATTAATGGAGCCCCCGAGTATAAAAATAAGAAAACTAAAGCCGACTTTAGAGAACTTATCTTTTATTGTAAAGCTAAAGGCGAAGGTACATGTTTTGGCATAATTGCCTAGCCATTGGACTTTATTTAATGTAACTTGTAGGAAATAAATTCTAAGCATAGAAACATCGCAGCTACGCAACGTTCCATGGATTTTAGTACTTGACTCCTGTTTTTTGTCCTAGAGCCGATATGCCCCACCGGGGGTTACTTCTATGACAATATACGGCCCTTCTCATGGTGGTTCTAGCTTGTGGTGACCATCTTGCTTGAGGCTAAGGACCATGTCCCCTACAACAAAGGACCTGGGACGCAATCGTTGGTTGTGGTAGTTGTGTAGATTCTGCTAATAGATGGTTGCTCTTTGTAAAGTGATGTCACGAGCTTCGTCGAGTGCATCAACATCATCTTGAAGTGCTTCTTGGGATGCTTCTTCATCATATTTGGTGACTCGAGGAGAATCATGAGTTACTTCGACTAGAAGGACAACTTCCGTGCCATGGACCAGAAAGAAAGGTGTTTCTTGTGTCGAATTGTTTGGGGTAGTGCATAGGCTCCATAGGATGGAGGATAACTCATCTACCTAGACTCCTTTTTCTCTATCGAGTGGTGCTAGTAGTCTTTTCTTAATACCATTGGTGATGAGACTGTTGGCCTTTCCTACTTGCCCATTGATTTGCAGGTGAGCAACTGAAGCATAGCTTACTTTTATACCCATCTCCTTGCAGTACTCCTTGAACTCATTGGAGGTGAAATTAGTTCCATTGTCGGTGATAATACTATTTGGTACCCCGAATTAGAACACTATTGTCTTGATAAAATTCACAACCAACATTCCATCTTGACTACTAACGGGCATTGCTTCAATCCATTTTGTAAATTTGTCGACTGCCACTAGCAGAAATACGTGTCCTCCTGGCAAAGATTTGTGAAGCTTACCCACCATATCAAGCCCTCATTGAGCGAACGGCCAAGCAAGAGGTATGGGGTTAAGTTATGCAGCAAGTGCACTAGGTTTCATTGTGAAACGTTGACATGCTTCACATGTTCGTACGATATCTTTTGCATCTTGTACTATTGTGAGCCCGAAAGGCTTTGGCTACAATTGCTCGGCTACTGGCGTGATGGCCACAAACTCCTTCATGTATATCCTTAAGGATGAGCTTCCATTCCTCGGGTGTAACGCATCGCTATAGCATGCCTGATATGCTTCTTTTATACAATTCTCCCTTAATGATTCTGAAAGCTTTGGATCGATGTATGATTCATCGTGCTTCTATCACATCTTCTAGGACTTCTCCTCTCATTATGAATGCTACGCATGGCTGCATCCACGCGGGCTCTATTATCATGACTTCGTCGAGTTCTATATCTTCATCAAGGACTTCTTCTGTGCTTTCAGGTGTTGGTGCAGCCCTCGAGTCTTTTTGCGTTTTGACCTTCTTTCGTGTTTTTGGTGCCATGACTTCAGAAACCCTTTTAGATTTGATGGAACATTCCATTATTTCTTCCCAAAACACTCTGGGTGGCACTGGTAAGCATAAGGATCTGATATTTGCCAAACTGTTAGATTCTTTGTTACTTGCCCTACCTATATGCTATACTTCACATCCATCAAATTGAGCTTTCATGATGCTATACAGGTCATGGTAAGCAATCATGTTGTCACTGACAGCGTCGCACTTGTTCAATGCTTGCTGTGCCACAATGTTTGAGTCACCAAATATCTTCAGGCGAGTTGCACCGCAAGCTTTAGCCATACGCATGTTTTGCAACAGGGCTTCATATTCAGCTTCATTATTTGACGCATTTGCAAAACTCATGAGAAGTATGTAGCACATTTTGTCACCTTGAGGTGACACCAGTATGACCCCATCTCCTGCTCCTTCTGTCCTTTTGGACCCATCGAAATACATTTTCCACGCGCTGGAGATGTGTGGCGAACCCACACATTGTAGTTTTGTCCACTGTAATAAAGTCAGGCAAAACTTGGGATTTAATTGTTTTACGTTTTTCGTACGTGATATCTCTGAAGGAAATATGCCCTAGAGGCAATCATAGAGATGATTGTATTTCATGTGTATCCATGAGTTATTATAATGTTCCTTGAATATCCATATACCAGACAACTTGTATTGATTGGCAATTATGTGAATTGTTTGTGAAACTCTTTACTTGTATGGTTATCTAATAATTGTCCCTAGTCGGAGTTCATGCGAGGACACACGTGAATATTAGACTAGCACATCGATTGGTTGATGACTATGTTTCGCAAGTCATAGACATGGAGATGTCAAACCAATGATGTGGACACATGTTATGAACATGGGGTTGGACTGACCCAACATGAGACTGGCAATAATACTTGTAGCTCTCTCTACACATCGTGTACGTTTTGTCCTTAGACCTGAGATTGTCGCATGTACTTGAGATGTGGATCGACCTACTTTGGGGCTATCAAACACTACTCCGTAACTGGGTAGTTATAAAGGTAGCTTTCGGGTTTGTCCTGATACATGCTGCAAGGCATCAGTCAATCAAGATGGGATTTGCCCCTCTCTACTTGAAAGAGATATCTCTGGGCCCCTCGAGTGATCGGATCCAGAAATGCATGGCCATGCTACATATGGTTAAGAGTTAACCTAGTAAAGGGATTCCGAATCATAGTATCGAGAAAGAGAGGTCAGCTTGGAACTAGACCAAATATCGCGAGGCAAAGGGAAAGACATGTACTCAACCTTGTGATGGTTCGTCCGAATGATCTTTATATGCGTTTAGGAGTTGGCACGTCTTGCTAGAGGCTGCTACCAACTATTGACGGAGTAAGTGTACTCGCGTCATGTCTATACGTGTATGAACCTATAGGGTCACACACTTTAGGGGCTGGAAGCCTAATGAGGATTGGATCCGAATTAGACCAGGCTTAGGCTGCTAATGGGCTGCTAATGTAGAAGCCCACCAGGGATGCCTATATAAGAGAGGGTGAGGCGAGCTGAAGAGGGTTGAGCATTCCACCCAGCCACCACTCCTCTTCCGCCTGTGTTGCACGCGCAGACCTAGCAGTCTGGCGTGTGATGGCTTCCACTCCGGACGTGTGGATACCTCGGAGGTGCTGCATCTGTAGCACTTGGACGAGCCGCGCAAAGGGGAGCTGCTCGTGGGACGAGGACGAGGAGGAGACGTAGAACATCTACACTGCCGCAACATGCTTCATCGAGTTCCGCACCTGCGCGTCTAGCGGTAATCCCGTGATCTATGACAATAGTATTCCTGGTTGACGCGGTAGAAAAATTTGATTTTACGCTAGTGTGCCTACCCGTTACCCTACAAGCAACGGGTAGATATACATCCATAGAGAACATACCCTCAAAGACAACAAAGCTTTGTTAACGAGATGGAACTCGTGGATGATGTAGTCGTACACTTGCCGATCTCAAGATCGTGATGAAGTCCAGCAGGTCCAGCACGTCCATCAGATCTAGCTCCAGCAAGTCCAGCATCACCAAGTCCAGCACCGCAAAGCAGCGGTGCATCCGTGATCGCACACATGTCCGGTACCCCGATAACCTCCGTCCCTCGCTCCAGCAAAGCAGCGGAAGCAGCAACTCCTTTCTAGATAAAGCCACCAGGAACATGTATCTCGCTAATCCGAGACCATGGGAGAAAATACTAGAGGGGGAGAGAGATCCTTCACGAGGAGGTGTGAGTGTGAAGGTGTGAGAGGGGGCCTTTCATAGGAGGAGGGTAGGTACCTCTCCCATGGCCGGCGCCCATGGAGGGTGTTCCTTCACCTCCCTCATTCATGTGGTGGTAACCCCCTCCACATAAATATGCCCCTTCACATTCTCTATTAAAGTCTCCACTTTAAATGCATTAAATTTCTCCAAATTTAATGCTCTGTCATTTAATAAAACTCTTTTATTAATTTTATTTAGAATTTTGTTAATTACTTTAATTAACAAATATTCACATAAACTCCTTGCAATTATTTCAATATCACATGCAGAACCACTTTTTGCAATTTCACCCGAAACAATTCCAGTTTCCATCGAAATAATTCCAGCGTTTTCTTAAATCTTTATCCGAAACATATTTGCTCCAAATGGTGTCGGTATCCCTTAAGTGTGTCACCCTATGGTTCGCGAATAATGCAGACATGATCGAGACCCCTCTCAGATCAATAATCAGAAGCGGGACCTGGAGATCCATACTAACTCCTACACATTCAACGATGACTTCTGTGATCGTGAGAACCTTTAACGCTAGTAACTAAATCCCTTTGTATCGCGATATATCGGTATCTCCATACCTAGTTTGATCTCGTTACCGACATGTACTCTTTTCTCGTTCTCGTGATATAACATTCTAGTGATCTCATCACTTGCTTGCAAGCTAATCAATGTGATATCACCAAGAGGGTCCAGAGTATATCTATCCGTCATCGGGATGGACAAATCCCACTCTTGATCCATGAGCCTCTACATAACACTTTCATAGCACTGAACCCACCTTTATAATCACCCTTTCACGGTGTGGCGTTTGATGTTATCAAGATACTCTTCTAGTGTTAGTGATTGACATGATATCATGATCTAAGGACTAGGATTACTTCGTATGATGTTATAGCAATATAAACACAATGACTTTGATCGTAATGCTATACTTCGGATGAATGTTCATCACATCATTCCACTAATGTTGTGACCTCATTATTAACAACATCCAATGTCCATGATCAGGAAACCTTGATCATGTTGTTAATCAACGAGCTGGTTTATAAGAGAGGCATAACTAGGAACTTTCCTTTTGTTTATTAAACACACATGTATTAATGTTTCCAAATTAATACAATTATAGCATGCAAAATAAACATTTATCACAAACAAGGAATAAGATAATAACCACTTTATTATTGCCTCTCAGGCATATTCCCTTCACTTTTTTTCCTAAGCGGGCGATAAAACGGCTGAGTGTCACGACTCATCCGGCCAGTTGCTACATGCCAAGAAGATTTGTTGGCTTTTTCATCAAGATGATTGCCTGTATTTTCTCGAGATTGGCCTCTATTCCTCTTGCTGATACAAGGTATCCGAGGAGTTGCTCCGCAGAGACTCCAAAGGAGCACTTCATCGGGTTGAGCTTGATACAGTATTTGTCAAGGCTACCAAATGTTTCTCGAAGGTCATTGATAAGGGTCAACCCTTGTTTTGTTGTAACTATAACGTTGTCGATATAAACCTGTACATTTGATCCGATTGGGCTTCCTAGACAATTTTGCATCATCCGATGATACGTTGCACCCGCATTTCTGAGTCCAAAAGGCATTGTTGTGCAGCAGAATACACCATATGGTGTGATAAATGTTGTTTTATCCTGGTCTTCCTCCTTCATCTAAATCTGGTGATACCCTAAATATGCATCTAAAAAGGAAAGACGTTCGCACCCCGTAGTTGCATCGATTATTTGATCGATTCATGGCAGTGAAAAGTGATCCTTTAGACAATGTTTGTAAAGCGCGGTGAAGTCGATACACATGCATAGCTCCTTTGTGTTTTTCTTCAGGACGCATACCGGATTGGTGACTCACTCCGCTTTCTTAAGTTCTTTGATAAAATTGGCGTCTGTCAAGCGATGAAGTTCTTTTCCAATGGCCTTTCATTATGGTTCTGCGAAACGACGAAGTGACTATTTTATTGGCTTGGCATCAGGGTTCAAATTAAGTGCGTGCTCAGCGAGTTCCCAGGGGATTCCTGGCATGTCGGCTAGCAACCATGCAAAAATCTCCCAGCGCTCACGGAGGAACTCGATGAGCGCGCTTTCCTATGCGGGATCAAGATTGGAAGCTACAAAGGTTGTCCTTTTGGATCTGTAGGGTGCACCTAGACTTCTCGTGTATCCTTTGTGGTGTCAAAAGCTTGGTCAGGGTTAACCCGTGATGTTGTAAGAGGTTCTATGTCTGTTGAGATTTTGAGCTGCTTAAATTCCGCTTCCATCCCGAAGGATTCAGAGATTTTGTTGAATTCCTGATCATAGTTGTCAGATTGGGTGAAGCTGCCTCTTACGGTTATGATTCCTCCTAGTGCTGGCATTTTCATTACCAGATATGCATAATGTTGCACATCATGAACCGTGTGAAGGTTGGGCATCCCAGGATCGCATGGTACTGCGATGGCCAGTCCATGACTTTGAATTCGAGCTTTTCACGCCTAAAATTATCTTTGGATCCAAAAACAACGTCAGTATAAATTTTAGTTAAAGGAATTTTAGCTTTACTTGGGACTATGCCGAGGAAGGATGTGTCTGTTGGCGCCAAATTTGTCAAGGAAAAGTTCATTGCCCATAGGGTTTTGGTGTATATTAGGTTGATACTGTTTCCTGCATCCATGAAGACCTTGCTCATATCAAATCCACCGATTTGTGCCTCCACTATTAGAGCTGAGTGACCTGGTCACGAGACCTGAAGTGGATGATCGGCTCTATTGAATGTAATTTCTTGTTCGGACCAATGGAGATACTCGGGTGTAGGCAGTGGTGTTGTTACTTCCATGTTGACTTGTCGTGTGATCAATTTCTAGATCCTGTTTGATGGGCGCCCTTTTTGGATCATTGATATTGTGCCTTTGGACCTTGGGTACTCATTGACACGGGCATAACCCTTTGGGTGCCTATTATTGGTATATACGGTGCGACCCAACGGAAGCCTCGCCCGAATATTTGTCAAGATCTATGAAGCCCACGACGGTTTGGCTGGTACGAAGCCTACAAGGACACAGACTCCTGGTGATACAAGACAAGGAAAGTGCAAGACTAGACGAGATACGAACTTTAACTTGTAAACCAACTCGTATTGGTAACCGAGACCTAGCCTCCCCATATATAAAGGCTAGGAGGGGCCAACGAGGAGGACACATAATACAATAGACACCAACATCTAAAAGACAACTTGTAATAGAGTGTTTTCCCAATATTCAGGCGACTTTGTCTTCATAGTTTTCCTAACATCCGACGAAATCCCCAGCGTTCTCTTTTCCGCGAAACCCCAAGTCCATCACCATGGGCATTGCCGAGGTTACCCCTCGTCAATTGGCGCCGTATGTGGGAAACTTAAACGCTGGAAGCACGGATTCGGCGGAACTATCCACCAAGCATCAACTCGACGAAAGCAGATCCACGCCCGCCCACCCCTGTATTGGTACCCGCTGATTTCAACGGCGGAGCCGATCTCATCATCAGAAGTTTCCGCTTTCCGGTGGAAGAACCCGAAAGAACCACGCCTATCGGCTCCGATCTCGTTGGGTTCGTCGGTCAGAAAAATTACGCCTACGACGATACCTACATCCTCTGTCGGATCATCTGCGGAAGCTGCACCGCAGCCGACGAACATTGAAGGAAGCCGCGACAACACCACGGATCTAGGGGATTTGGCTGATCTCTACGATCGCCTCTCCTTCGGGTCGTAAATTTAATCAACGCCACTGCATGTCCGGACAAACGTCATCCTCGACAAATCTAGATAAAGCATAAACTCCGGGATTAAGAAGACTACTTCGACTCTACCATGATCAGATGATCGGACTTACTGGATTGAAATTTTCCCATCAACAGCCAAGACGACCGATCCATGGACTGTTTCACGACGGCTCGTTAATTTACGGATATGCAATACCAGACAGAGTCCGTACCGGCAACGTATCTCCTGTTCGGCTACCAGCACGCAATGACTTTGGAATTAATACGAGACTTGGCCCAGCTGAACTGCAGCAAGGGGCCGGAAAAAGTTTTTGTTTGGTTCGAAGGTGAAGTAAAGGATTCCAATGAAGTGATCGTGAAGACCAAGCTGCCCTAGTGAAGCGTGTCCTTTGACTGCTCCTTCACGTGGGGCAAATAAATTATATCTTGCATGATTCGAATTTTGCCGCCAGCCCGCCAGCTCAAAGGACAAGAAAACAGTCTGATGCAAATATAAGAGTTGGACTGATTCTCCACGAGATGTGTCTGATAAAAGGAAGAAAAGAGCATTGCTTGAGCTGCATCATTATCGCATGCGGAAAAAAGGCAGGTAGAGATCGATTCGCGCTCATGCATCACAACGAAATTACCAGGGACACGAGGAGGGGTCCCGCAACAATATTAGCTACAACTTGACTTTCGTACACAGCAGCACTCCGACTCATGCACGAGTTGCAATAAAAAAATCCAAGTCGTGGATCAAGTCAGCCAAAGAGGCATATTATTTTATGGGCAAGAGACTGCAATGCGCAAATCAATGGAACGACAAGCGTCTACACCCGGGCACGCGCCTGACTCACCGTTTCAGTCACACCGTGTCAACTCTGGATGACAGATATCCGAAGATCCGCCACCACATCAATTCCATTGCACGACTTCATCCGCCACGACAACCGGCCGCTCCGTCAACTCCAAGCATCGCATCGATTCTGCGCTGATTTTGTCGCAACCCGCAAAAATCTTCGGCTCCGCTATAAATCTTCGGAAGCGGCGACCCACTACTGTCATCGGCTCCGACTCCTCCGTTCACATCAACTTCGTCGACTACCAACAAAGCTAAGTTCCTCTACTTCAAGTTTATTTTTATTTTTATTTTATCGCATTCGAAACACTCGGGGGCTGCAACCTTTTCGAGTAACCTAAGTGTCATCGACTCCGTGCACTCGAGCACCTCATAGTCGACTTCCCGAATAGCTGATTATGCCTGAGCATCGAATCTTTAAACTCCGACCCAGTTGCAGCCCAACTGACAGGTCGACAAGGTAGCTTAGCAGTGGTAGTAGCATTACGAAATAAGAAACTCAGCGAATTATCCATATTGAAAATAAAGCAACTAACAGAAGTAAACAATACTCACAGTAGAAGTTTCCTTTACCAGTTCCACTCTCCAATAGCGCTTCACTCCCGGCAACGGCGCCAGAAAATAGTCTTGATGACCCACAAGTATAGGGGGTGTATCGCAGTATTTTCGATAAGTAAGAGTGTCGAACCCAACGAAGAGCAGAAGGTGTTGATGAGTGGCTTGGAGCAGGAATTCTCTGTAAATACTTAACAAACGGATTTTTATGGGTTTTTGATAATGCAGGTAAATAAAGTACGAGTAAATAAAAGCCAATAATAATAGATGCAGCAAGTGGCCCAATTCTTTCTTTAGCAAAGGACAAGCCGGTTGTATTACTTAAGATGACCAAACGTTCTCGATCTCGAGGACACATGGGAATATCGTCAAGTGCTTTCGCTTCATATAGTTGATTAATCCTCTTTAGTTTGCTAAGTGTTGTGTGGGTGAACCTGTGCTAATGTACCGACCTTCCTAGGACTAATACATACTTGTGATTATACCCCTTGCAAGCATCCGCAAGTACAAAAAAGTAATTCAGGTAGAAACGTAACAACAGCTTTAAACTCTAAGACTCGGACATCCCTTGTGCAAAGGTTTCCTAACGGGGGTTCAGGTTTCTGTCACTCTGGCAACCCCTACGATTAGTAGCCAAATACACAATGCATCCCCCTAGGCCCATATAGGTGAAGTGTCATGTAGTCGACGTTCACATGACACCACTAGAAGAAATACACCACAACTTAAATATCAAACCATTGAATCTTTCTCAACACAATTCTACTACTAACAACATGACTTCTCCCATGTCCTCAAGAACTAAACGAACTACTCACAAGACATCATATGGATCAAGATCAGAGATGATATAATGACAAGCAACAATCTGAACATAACAATAATTCAATGGTTCCACTCAATAGCATCAACTACACGAAGTAATCAACACTGGGAAAGTTTCCCCTAAGAACTATGCAAGATTCAACCCAATTGTTACAACGGTATGAAGTGGTGATGATGGTGCTGGTGGAGATGATGATGGTGATGATGATCCCGATGAAGTCCAGCTTGATGGTGGTGTTGATGGCGACGATCTCCCCTCTCCGGGAAGGAATTCCCCCGGCAGAATTATGTCTGTCGGAGAGATCTTTCTCTCTCTGAAATTTTCTGCCCCGCAGAGGCGGCAGAATCTTTCTGTTGTCCCTCCCCAGGTATTAGGGTTCCGTGGGGATAATATACGCCAGAGGGGAGAGCCTGGAGTGGGCCAGGGTGGCCACACCACCTGCTGACGCGACCTAGGGCTGCCCGCGCCAAGGGGTGGTGTGGGCCCCCTGTGGCCCATCTCCACTCCCCCTTCTGACAATCTTCATCCTCTAGAAAATAGAATTTTCCATGTATTTTCCCGTATTTTCTGATCTTCGCGAATTTCACCTCCAAACAGCCCCTTTTCCATCAGAATCTTGACTGCAGTGGTCCATGCTCTAAAAGTCATCAACCATGCAAAAATAGATGAAATAACATAAGTATCATCTCTTAATATGAAATATATCAATGAATAATAGTAAATTATGATATAAAATAGTGTTGCAAGCTTACACTTTGCTTGTCCCCAAGTGAAAATTGAGCTCAATAAACATGACCTCAGGTTTATGGAGTGAAGAGTCGATAAAAGAATACGGACAAGAAGCATCACATTCATCAATACATAAATCATAATAGAAGACAACTCACTTTTATATAACTTAACTTGCAATAAGTAAAGGAAACACAATAAAGATACATAAAGTAAATGATAATTGGTAATGGAAAACTTAGCTCTTGGTCGAAGAATAGTTGACAATTTGCAGGAGTTCACACATAAAGGGTTTTCAATGATAGCTTTCAAAGTAGTATTCACTAAGATAAGAGCAATGTGCAAAACATGGAACATAGGAAACATGATTGAATAAATCATCATATGAATGAATGAAACACAACAACTCAAAATACTTGCTGAGATAGAAGGGAATAAGTTTACTGACTCAACTAAAAAGTAAAAGATAGGCCCTTCATAGAGGGAAGCAAGGATTTCAAGTTTCATAAAGAGCTTCCAAAAATTATGGTACTTATTAGCTTTCAGCTCTAATTTCCCCTATCATAGGCATCTTTAGGTGATTAAGGTTAAAGTGATCAAATATGAGGATATGCTTGATAAGTTGTAAGTTGAAAATCTCATGTCCCTTGAATACGAGGGCTGCTCCTCATGCTACTCAAGTTTAGTTACTGGTAAGTTCTTGTCATAGTAAGTATATGTCTATCATAGAGAACCGCCAACGGGGTACCCCTTGCCCGATGATATGGAAGAATCCCCACATCAAAATGACAAGGCAAGCAGACAACGAGCATCTCAGCAATCTTCTTATTTACCATGGGAAAATGGTGCTTTTTTATCTCTTTTCTCTCTTTCCTCTTTTCTCATCTTTTTTTCCTTTTTTTCTCAATCTCTATCTCTTTTTATAAGAAGAATGCTTCATAGATTGCTCATTATGGTTACGCTGCAGGTTTCCACCATGATTAGGCATGGATTATACCAGCGGCCTAGGCGTTTCTCTAACACACGTACATAACTCCATGGACTTACAAGCTCCCCTTTGATTTCACACCGATGACATCCATAAACAAAAGAGCATGATATCAACTAGGTACAACGTACAAGTGCAATGTTGAAAGCGTTCTCCATGACAACATGGTTTTGCTAATTCACAACTTACAAAGCGCAAGTATATACGCAACATAGATGGGCACAATGGTTCAAGTTTATTAAGTGCAAGAAAGTAAAGTGTGCCTTCAAGTTCGTGAGAGCTTTAATCACTAATTTTCACATAACAAGTTTAATTTGGAAGGTAGATAAAAACATGAATTTACTTGGAATAGCAAAAGTGCTAGTAGGTAGGTATGGTGGACACAAATGGCATAGATTTTGGTTTAAGGATTGGATGCACGAGAAGCATTCCCTCTCAGTACAGGTTTTTGGCTAGCAAGGTTGGGTAGCAAGCATAAGAGTTGAAGGAAACAAACAAACATACAAGTGATAAAAACAAACATGCAATCTTACTTGAAAGCACAAAAGATCTTAACTAGAGAATACTAAACTTATGAGCAAATCAAGAAAGAAAGATGATGAAATTATATTCCTTTAGAGTACCTTTATCTTTTTTCATTCAATTCTCAAAATAGTGTTGCTACTGACCGAGCCAGGTTTGCCAAAACCAACTAAATTAACTCAATGATCCCAAAGTGATACCAATACTAATAACAAGATCAATCATATAACATGAATTGAAAACTAATATAAGATATGGAAATGAGTAAATGAAAGAACTTCTCATTAATATTCCATAACGGCAACTCACACCAAGGGATACATTGATATCTAACGAGAGGGGGTATACTTCCATAATGCAAACAATCATACATGATAACTTCTCTATTCATGATATGACTCTACTAAAAAGGTAAAAAGATAGAAGATAGTGATATGATACCGCGACACTCCCCCAAGCTTGGAACAAACCAAGGGGATGCCAAAACCTGATGATGAATTACTCCTTCGGTGGTGGTGGTGTTCTCTCATCATCGTCCGACTTCCAAGGTAAGGGCTCCCCATCAACAAAAGACATCCTGGTCTCCATCATCCTAAAACTAGCAGCAACACTTATGCGTTTAAACCTAACCTCATACTCACAGTTTTGGTTTTGTATGTCGTAGAGATGTTGTAGTTGGTTATTCGTTCGGTGGAGTGAGAGAATTTCATCCTTAAGCTCAACAGCCTCCTTTTGGTGCTCGACGATGAGTTCGGAACAAATCTTATGGATGATATCCACTTCGCGTTCCGCCATCTTACTGTACCTAAAGAATTCTTGCTCCAATGCTTCCATCCATTCCTCCAGATTTCCTTCACCTTTAGGGCCCTGAACCTCTTTTATCTGTACCTTCCCATCTTCGAGCAACAACTCCTTGGGATTAATCTTCAACTCGCGCAAGTATGGGTTGATGATGTCCGCAGAGGGTTCTCCCTTGGCTGACCAGAGGAGGACACTATGGCTCCAAAACTGAGATTCTACCTATCAGAAACAGATCGAAATGAAAACACGATGAGAACACGATATACGAACCTCGGGGGATCTAGGAGATTATATATTACGAATTTTTACAACAAAAGGAAGGTACTGGGAGAAAACAGGTCGGAGACGGAGTCCGAGGTGGCCACACCACCTGCTGGCATGACCAGGGGGCCCGCGCCAGGGGGTCGTGTGAGCCACTCTGGCTCTGTTTCCGTCCCTCTTTCGCTTTGTTTCTTTCCTTGTTGCATAAAAACTCCAAAAATATAACTGGACAGAATTTTCGCAGAACTTTTCTTACCAGAACTGTTACCTATTCGAAAACGGACTTTGCAGGTCTCTAAACTTGGTATTTAGTAGATTCTTCCGGAGTCACTGCTTGAATAACATCAATAGCTTCACCTTCATACACATGTTGCTCGAGTCATGAAACCTTTCACTTTCTTATTACACCATTTTCTGCAATAACCTGGAAATTTCTTTTACACAAAACTTTACACAATTCTCATTAGCAACATTAGTGTAAGCGAGGTAATAAACCTTTTAAGTCCAATTTCAACTGAAATCCATCAAAACACAAGCTACTGTAGCAACTCCTTCCAAAACCCCAAAAAGAATTCAAAAAGGAAATCGATTTAAGAGGCTAATGCAAGAGTGGCAAAAATCTGTCAAAACAGACCAGCAGATAAAGATAAATTTTTTCGAAAATCTTCTGTTGCTCAAATAAAAAAGTGCAAAACTAACGAAAGTTAAATAACAAGCTAGGGCAGAAGCACAAAAAATTACATCTCAATCCGATGTACAGAGATCTCTCACGAATTTTACGGTGAAGCACAAAAATCTATTTCGGGGCAACAACTTCCCGAAATCTTACTTCTCTCTCATTAGAGCTTGATCTTGACACAAAAATCAAACAAAAAGGATAAGGAGAGGTTATTACCGAAGTAATAACTTCCAAAACTCAAAAAAAACTGAAAGCACAAATAAATTGGGCTGTCTCCCAAAAAGCTCTTTTTTATAGCCATTAAGATGGGCATGATACTTTCAATGATGCTCACATAAGAATATGAATTGAAGTAAAAGAGAGCATCAAGGGGCAAAAATACACATGCTTAAGTCTAACCCACTTCCTATGCAAGGTAACTTTGTAAGAAAATAAATTGTTGAAATTAGAGGCTGCTAGCATAGGAAGGCAAAACAAATGCAACATAAAGACTTTCAACATAAAGCAAGGAAACATAATATTATTGAGATGCATTAGAACCGTCTTCCCTCTCTCATACTAACTTTCAGTATCATGCATAAATTTAATGATGTAACTATCACAAGAAACATTGTAGCAATGATCACTTATTCTAACAAAAAACACAGGGACACTAGCTCTCATAACACTACTTTGTGAAACAATATTAGGGATATCCCTACACAGGATAGTGTGTCCCTCTTCTACATATTTAGTGGCAATGTCTTTCACATTTGCTATTATAGGTTCAATAGCTACATGTTCATCAGGTTCAACAGCTTTAGTTGTACTTTCATTAACCATACTAGCTATCATAGAATGTTCCTTTACTTTAACTGGGAAAGGTATTTTCTCAATGTAAGGTTTAGGTAAAACATGATTAGAAGTATAAACTTCAGTATTTCTTGCAGGGACACTATTAACAATGTCTTTATAAGGTGCATGATACTTATTCCACTTCTTTTTAGGCACTTTAATATAGGAAGCAAAAGCCTTAAAATAGGTTGCAATAGCTTGAGAGTCAAGACCATAAGCATTTTTAATATTTTGAAAATCATCAGTTCCTATAAAAGATTCAATGCATTCATAATCATAATTTATACCCAACTTTCTTCCTTTGCCATTCTCCCATGCTTCAGCATTGTCTTGAATACAGTCTAGAAGATCCCACTTAGCTTCTTCTTCCATGCGTGTAAATGATCCAGCACAAGAGGCGTCCACTAGATCCTTATCATGAAGAGAAAGCCTTGCATAAAAGTTATTGATGATAATATTATTGGGGAGCTCATGAATAGGACATTTGAGCATTAGTAACTTCAATCTCCCCCAAGCTTGAGCTGTACTTTCTCCATCAAGAGGCCAAAAGTTGTATATTTGATTCTGATCTTTATGAATCTCACTAGGAGGATAAAATTTTGAATAAAAGAGAGGCACTATTTCCTCCCATTCAAGAGCTTGACCATTCTACAACATCTTATACCATTCCTCAGCTCTTCCTTTCAGTGATAATGAGAATAGCTTCTTCTTGACTTGATCTGTTGTAATACCTGCACACTTAAACAACCCGCATAATTCGTGTATAAAGAGCAAATGATCATCGGGATGGACAGTTCCATCTCGAAAATAGTAGTTATCCATAACACGATCAATAATTCTTGTAGGTATTTAAAAAGTATCATTCTCAGCAGGTGGTGGTTCATCTACTACCTTAGCAGTGGTAGTAGCATTACAAAATAAGAAACTCAGCGAATTATCCATATTGAAAATAAAGCAACTAACAGAAGTAAACAATACTCACAGTAGAAGTTTCCTTTACCAGTTCCACTCTCCAATAGCGCTTCACTCCCCGGCAACGACGCCAGAAAATAGTCTTGATGACCCACAAGTATAGGGGTGTATCGCAGTATTTTCGATAAGTAAGAGTGTCGAACCCAACAAGGAGCAGAAGGTGTTGACGGGCTTGGAGCAGGAATTCTCTGTAAATACTTAACAAATGGTTTTTAGGGGTTTTTGATAATGCAGGTAAATAAAGTATGAGTACATAAAAGACAATAATAATAGATGCGACAAGTGGCTCAATCCTTTATTTAGCAAAGGAAAGGCCGATTGTATTACTTAAGATGACCAAACGTTCTCGAGGACACATGGGAATATCGTCAAGTGCTTTTGCTTCATATAGTTGATTAATCTTCTTTAGTTTGCTAAGTGTTGTGTGGGTGAACCTATGCTAATGTACCGACCTTCCTATGACTAATACATACTTGTGATTATACCCCTTGCAAGCATCCGCAAGTACAAGAAAGTAATTAAGGTAGAAACGTAACCACAACTTTAAACTCTAAGACTCTGACATCCCTTGTGCAAAGGTTTCCTAACGGGGGTTCAGGTTTCTGTCACTCTGATGACCCACAATTATAGGGGGTGTATCGCAGTATTTTCGATAAGTAAGAGTGTCGAACCCAACGAGGAGCAGAAGGTGCTGGCTAGTGGTATGGATCACGAATTGTCTGCAAATACTTAGCAAACGGATTTTTAGGTTTTTTTTGATAAAGCAAGTAAACAAAGTACGAGTAAATAAAAGACAGTACGAATAAATGTAGCAAGTGGCCCAATCCTTTATGCAGCAAAGGACAAGCCGGTTGTATTACTTAAGATGACCAAACATTCTCGAGGACACATGGGAAGACTGTCAAGTGCTTTTACTTCATATAGTCGATTAATCTTCTCTAGCTTGCTAAGTGTTGTGTGGGTGAACCTGTGCTAATGTATCGCCCCATCCAAGACTAATACATACTTGTGATTATACCCCTTGCAAACATCCGTAAGTACAAGAAAGTAATTAAGGTAGAAACCTAACCACACCTTTAAACTCTAAGACCCTTATGTCCCTTGTGCAATGGTTTCCTAACGGGGGTTCAGGTTTCTGTCACTCCGGCAACCCCTACGATTAGTAGCCAAATACAAAATGCATTCCCCTAGGCCCATATAGGTGAAGTGTCATGTAGTCGACGTTCACATGTCACCACTAGAAGAAGTACACCACAACTTAAATAACAATCTATTGAATCTTTCTCAATGCAACTCCACTACTAACAACAAGACTTCTCCCATGTCCTCAAGAACAAAACGAACTACTCACAAGACATCATATGGATCATGATCAGAGATGGAATAATGATGTATAACGATCTGAACATAAACAATAATTCAATGGTTCACTCAATAGCATCAACTACAAAGAGTAATCAACACCGGGAAAGTTTCCCCTATGAACTATGCAAGATTCAACGCAATTGTTACAGCAATATGGAGATGGTGATGAGGGTGCTGATGGTGATGATGGTGGTGATGATGATGATCCTGATGAAGTCCAGCTTGATGGTGGTGTTGATGGCGACGATCTCCCCTCTCCGGGAAGGAATTCCCCCGGTAGAAATCTGTTTGCTGGAGAGATCTTTCTCTCTCGGTGTTTTCCGCCCCGGCAGAGGCAGCGGAATCTTTCTGTGGTCGCTCCTCCAGTCTTAGGGTTTCGGGAGGATGATATACGCCAGAGGGGAGAGGCTGGAGTAGGCCAGGGTGGCCACACCACCTCCAGGTGCGGCCTAGGGCTGCCGCGCCATGGGGTGGTGTGGGCCCTCTATGGCCCATCTCCACTCCATCTTCTGGCATCCTTAGTCTTCTAGAAAAATAGGATTTTCCGTATATTTTCCCGGATTTTCTGATCTTTGCGAATTTTTCCTCCAAACATCACCTTTTCCATCAAAATCCCGACTGTAGCGGACCATGCTCCAAAAGTCATCAACCATGCAAAAATAGATGAAATAACATAAGTATCACCTCTCAATACGAAATATATCGATGAATAATAGTGAATTAAGACATAGAATAGTGATGCAAAATGGATGTATCAACTCCCCCAAGCTTAGACTTCGCTTGTCCCCAAGCGAAACTGAGCTCAATAAACATGGCCTCAGGTTTATGGAGTGAAGAGTCGATAAAAGAATACAGACAAGAAGCATCTCATTCATCACATACATAGATCATAATAGAAGACAACTCACTATAATATTACTCAACTTGCAATGAGTAAAGGAAACACAATAAAGATACATAAAGTGAATCATAATTGGTAATGGCAAACTTAGCTCTTGGTCGAAGAATAGTTGATAATTTGCTGGAGTTCACAAATAGCTGGTTTTTTTCAATGATAGCTTTCAATGTAGTAAACATCAAGATAAGAGCAATGTGCAAAACAAGGAACATAAGAAACATGATTGAATAAATCACCATATGAATGAATGAAAAATACTTGCTGCGATAGAAGGGAATAGGTTTACTGACTCAACTACAAAGCAAAAGAAAGGCCCTTCGCAGAGGGAAGCAGGGATTGCAAGTCTCATAAAGAGCTCCCAAAAATTGTGATACTTACTAGCTTTCAACTCTCATTGCCCCTATCATAGGCATCTTTAGGTGATTAAGGTTAAAGTGACACAACTAAGAGGATATGCTCGACAAGTTATAAGTTGAAATCTCATGCCCCTTACTTATGAGTACCGATCCTCATGATACTCAACTTCAGTCACGAGCAAGCTCTTGTCATTGTAAATACATGCGTATCATTGAGAACCACCAACGGGGTACCCCTTGCACATGACACAGGAGCTATCCCATAATCAAAATGACAAGGCAAGAAGACAGTGAGCATCTCAGTGATCTTTTCATTTGCTATTTGCATAGGTTTTTATTGAGGATGCTTCATAGAATGCTCACTATAGTTATGCTGCAAGTTTCCACCATGATTAGGCATGGCTTAGGCGCGGCCCAGGCGTTTCTCTAACACACATATAAACTCCATGATCTTACAAGTTCCACTTTTATTTCACACCGCCGGGATCCATAAGCAAAAGAACATGATATCAACTAGGTACAAAGTACGAAATGAAGTGTTGAAAGCGGTCCCCATTATACATGGTTCGGCTAACTTCAACTCATAAAGCGCAAGCATATATGCAACAAAGAAGGACCCAATGGTTCAAGTTTATTAAATGCAAGAAAGTAAAGTGTGCCATCAAGTTCATGAGAGCTTTAATCACTAATTTTCACATAACAAGTTTAATTTGGGAGGTAGATAAAACAAGAATTTACTTGGAATAGCAATAATGCTAATAGGTAGGTATGGTGGACACAAATGACAAAGATTTTGGTTTAAAGGAGGTGGATGCACGAGAAGAATTCCCTCTCAGTATAGGTTTTTGGCTAGCAAGGCTAGGTAGCAAGTACAAGAGTTGAAGGAAACAAACAAACATACAAGTGATAAAGACAAACATGCAATCTTCCTTGGAAGCACAAAAGATCTTAACTAGAGAATACTAGACTTATGAGCAAATCAAGAAAGAAACATAATGAAATTATTTTTCTTTAGAGTACTTCTATCTTTTCCTTTTCAACTCTCAAAAAGGTGTTGCTACTGACCGAGCCAGGTTTGCCAAAACCAACTAAATTAACTCAATGATCCCAAAGTGCTACCAATACTAACAACAAGATCAATCATATAACCACGAATTGAAAACTAATATAAGCTATGCAAAAGAGTGAATGATAGAACTTCTCATTAATATTCGATAACAGAAACTCACACCAAGGGATACATATCTAACGAGAAAGGGGACACTTCCATAATGCAAACCATCCTACACAATAATTCCTCTATTCATGATATGACTCTACTAATAAGGTAAAAAGATAGAAGATAGTGATGTGATACCGCGGCACTCCCCCAAGCTTGGAACAAACCAAGGGGATGCCAAACCTGATGATGAATTACTCCTTAGGTGGTGGTGGTATCTTCTCATCTTCGTCCGTCTTCCAGGGTAAAGGCTTCCCATCAACAAAGGAAATCGTGGTTTCCAACATCCTAAAACTTGCAGCAACACTTATGCGTTTAAATCTAGCCTCATACCCACAGTTTTGATTTTGAACGTCATAGAACTGTGCTTCAGTTCGTTGGTTGTTTGGCAGAGTGAGAGGACTTCGTCTTTGACTTCAGCAGTCTCCTTTTGGTGCTCGGTGATGAGTTCAGAACTAATCTTATGGATGATATCCACTTCGCGCTCCGCCATCTTCTTGTACCTAAAGACTTCTTGTTCCAATGCTTCCATCATGTCCTCCAGACTTCCTTCACCTTTGGGTCCTTGAACCTCTTTAATCCGAACCTCCCCACCTTCGAGCAATAACTCCTTGGGATGAATCTTCAATTCTCTCATGTATGGGTTGATGATATCTTCCAAGGAATCTCCCTTAACTGATCCAGTGGAAGACATTGAGGCTACAAATCTGAGATTTACCTGGCAGAAACAGATCGAAACAAAAACACGACGAAAACACGATATACGGACCTCGGGGGATCCGGGGGGTTATATATTACGAAGTTTCGTATCAAAAAGAAGGTACTGGGAGAAAACGAGTCAGAGGCGGAGTCCTGGGTGGCCTTACCACCTGGTGGCGCGGCCAGGGGTGGGCCCGTGCCACAGGGTGGTGTGGGCTACCCCGACTCTGGTTCCGTGTTTTTTCGCTTCGTAACTTTCCCTATCGACTGAAAACTGCAAAAATATAGTTGTACTGTATTTTCATGGAACTTTTCTTACCAGAACTATTACCTATTTGAAACAGACTCTGCAGGTCTCTAAAATTGGTCCTCGATGAATTTCTCCAGAGTTATAACTTGAAAGGCATCAACATCTTCATTGTAAGAATCTCTAGCAATATAGTGTTTGAGTCGCTGTCCATTCACTACTTGTGTAGTATTATCTTTTAGAGAAGAAATTTTTATTGCTCCTGAACGGTATACTTCATCAATGATGAAAGGTCCTTCCCATTTTGATAGTAGCTTACCTGCAAAAAATCTGAGACGAGACCTATACAATAGAACTTTCTCACCAACATGAAATTATCTCTTAAGTATTCGCTTTTCATGCCATCTTCTAACTTTTTCCTTAAAGAGCTTAGCATTCTCATAGGCTTCACTCCTCCATTCATCTAAAGAACTTAAGTCAAATAATCTTTTCTCACCAGCGAGCTTACAATATCTATTTAGTTCTTTCACTGCCCAGTAAGCTTTGTGTTCTAATTCTAAGGGTAGGTGGCAAGCTTTCCCATAAACCATTTTATAAGGAGACATTCCCATAGGATTTTTGTAAGCAGTTCTATAAGCCCATAAAGCATCATTCAACTTCTTACCCTAGTTTTTTCTAGACCTATTAACAGTCTTTTGCAAGATAGATTTAATTTCTCTATTTGATAACTCTACTTGCCCGCTAGTTTGGGGGTGATAAGCTGAAGCAATTCTATGATTAACATCATATTTAGTGAGGGTCTTCCTAAAACCACCATGAATGAAATGAGAACCCCATCAGTCATGAGATACCTAGGCACTCCAAATCTAGGAAAGATAACATCCTTAAGCATTTTTAGAGAGGTTTCCCCGTCAGCACTTTTCGTAGGAATGGCTTCTACCCACTTAGTAACATAATCAACGGCAATAAGAATATGAGTGTAACCCTTCGAAGGAGGGAAATGACCCATAAAGTTGAATCCCCAACAATCAAAAGGTTCAATAACTAGAGAGTAGTTCATAGGCATTTCATTGCGTCTAGAAATATTACCAACATGCTGACATTCATCACAAGATAAAACAAATTTTCTTGCATCTTTAAAAAGGGTAGGCCAGTAGAAACCTGACTGCAGTACTTTTTGTGCAGTTCTATCTCCGGCATGATGTCCTCCATAGGCGCTACCATGACATTTACGCAATATCTCCTTTTGTTCATATTCTGGAACACATATTCACATAATACCATCCACTCCTTCTTTGTATAAGTGTGGGTCATCCCAAAAATAATGCCTCAAATCATAGAAGAACTTTCTTCTTTGCTGAGTTGTAAAAGTTGGAGGCAAATACTTGGAGACAATAAAGTTAGCATAATCAGCATACCAAGGGCTTCCTCGCGAGCTCACCCCTACTGTAGCTAACTGTTCATTTGGGAAACTATCATTAACAGGCATAGGGTCAAAAGAGATGTTTTCCAAACGAGATAAATTATCAGCTACAGGACTTTCAGCACCCTTCCTATCTACTATATGTAGATCAAACTCTTGTAAAAGCAGCACCCATCTAATAAGCCTAGGATTAGCGTCCTTCTTCATCATAAGATATTTAATAGCAGCATGATCAGTATGAATGGTGACTTTTGAGTCTACAATATAGGGCCTAAACTTATCACAAGCAAAAACAATAGCTAGAAATTCCTTTTCAGTAGTAGCATAATTCCTTTGAGCAGCGTCTAGATTCTTGCTAGCATAATGGATAACGTTTAACTTTTTATCAATACATTGCCCAAGGACAGCCCCTACAGCAAAATCACTAGCATCACACATTATTTCAAAGGGTAAACTCCAATCAGGTGGTTGAACAATAGGGGCTATAGTTAAAGCCTTCTTAAGAGTTTCAAAAGCTTCCCTACAATCATCATCAAAAACGAAGGGTACATCTTTTTGAAGAAGATTAGTGAGAGGTTTTGATATCCTAGAGAAGTCTTTAATAAACCTCCTATAGAAACCAGCATGACCAAGGATACTACGAATACCTTTGATGTATCTTGGACATGGCATCTTCTCAATTGCCTCAACCTTAGCTCTATCAACTTCTATGCCTCTTTTAGAAACCTTATGCCCAAGAACAATCCCTTCATTAACCATGAAGTGGCATTTCTCCCAATTAAGAACAAGATTAGTTTCTTCACATCTCTACAAAACTTTATCAAGGTTGTGCTTACAATTATCAAAAGAAGTTTCATAGACAGAAAAGTCATCCATGAATACTTCTACAATTTCCTCACAAAAACCATGAAAGATAGCAGACATGCACCTTTGGAAAGTAGCAGGATCATTACATAAACCAAAAGGCATACGCATATAAGCATAAGTTCCATAAGGGCAAGTAAAAGTAGTTTTTTCTTGATCTTGTTGTTTAACAGCAATTTGAGAGAAACCAGAATAACCATCAAGAAAATAAAAATGGGTCTTTTTAGACAACCTTTCCAACATTTGATCAATAAAAGGAAGCGGGTAGTGATCTTTCTTAGTAACTTTATTGACTTTCCTAAAATCGATGCACATCCTATAACCTACCACTATTCTTTGAGGAATAAGCTCATCATTATCATTAGGGACAACAGTAATACCTCCCTTTTTAGGAACACAATGAACATGACTAACCCATTCACTATCAGCAATAGGGTAAATAATACTAGCATCAAGGAGTTTCAATACCTCATTCCTTACCACTTCCTTCATCCTAGGATTTAAACGTCATTGGTGCTCTACTACTGGCTTCGCATCTGGTTCTATGTTGATAGAATGCTGACATATAGTAGGTGAAATCCCTTTCAAATCATCCAGAGTATAGCCCATAGCTCCTCGGTGTTTCCTCAAAACCTCCAATAACCTTTCTTCTTCCTTCCCTGAGAGTTTAGCTCTAATAATAACAGGATATATCTTTTTATCATCAATATAAGCATATTTAAGATCATCAGGGAGAGGTTTTAGATCGAGAACCGGATCCTTTTTAGGTGGCATCGTGGTACCCAAGTCTTCTACAGGCAAGTCGTGCTTAAGCATCATAGGTTGATCACGGAGAATCCTGTCAATCTCATTCCTTTCTTCCATGAAGATTTCACTTTCATGGTCTTCCATAAATTGCTGCAAAGCATTGTTAGGAGCAAGAGAAATAGAAGCAAGTTGTTCAACCCTAAAATCCTCATTATGGGTTTCCTCTTCGCAAGGTTCTTTAGCAAATTTCGAAAAATTAAACTCATAAGATTCCCCATCAAACTTAGTCAAGATTTTCTCCCTCTTGCAATCAATAATAGATCCACAAGTACTCAAGAAAGTTCTACCAAAAATGATAGGGTAGGTTTTACTAGCAGCCGAACCAAGTACTAGAAAATTAGCAAGGTACTTAATCTTACCACAAAGAACTTCCACGTCTCGTACAATACCAATTGGAGAGATGGTCTCTCTATTAGCAAGGTGAATAACCACATCAATCCCTTCCAACTCGCAATGACTGATCTCATGCATAATTTCTCTGTAAAGCTCATAAGGAATAACACTGGAACTTGCACCAATATCACATAAACCATAATAGCAATGATCACCAATTCTAACAGAAAGCACAGGAACACTAGCCTTTTTAGTTCTATTGGGATGTGAAACAATATTAGAAGCATCCTCACAAAAGACTATGTGCCCATCTTCTACGCTTTTAGTGACAAGGTCTTTCACAATTGCTACCACAGGTTCAATGTTTATTTGTTCATCAGGTTTTACAGTTCTTTTTTCACTTTTGGTGATTACATTAGTTATCATAGGATGGTCCTTAACCTTTTCGGGGAAGGGAATCTTCTCGATATAAGGTTCGGGTAAGATGGGGTCAATAATGCAATACTCAGCACTTCCAATAGGAGCATAATCAACAATATCTTTGTAAGGTGCATGGTATTTGTTCCATCCCCTTTTTGGAATTTCGATATAGGAAGCAAAAACTCTAAAGAAATTCGTAATAACTTGCAAATCAAGACCATATATATTACTAATATTTTGAAAGTCATCAGTTCCAATAAAAGATGCAATGCATTCATAATCATAATTTATACCTAACTTTCTACCTTTGTCATTCTCCCAATCTTCAGCATTGTCTTGAATACGATCTAGAAGGTCCCATTTAGCTTCTTCTTCCATACGAGTGAATGATCCAGCACAAGAAGCATCCAATAAATCTTTATCATGTAGAGGAAGCCTTGCATAAAAGTTATTGATAATAATATTGTTGGGGAGCTCATGAATGGGACATTTGAGCATTAGTAACTTCAATCTCCCCCAAGCTTGAGCTGTACTCTCTCCATCAAGAGGCCAAAAGTTGTATATTTGATTCCGATCTTTATGAATCTCACTAGGAGGATAAAACTTTGAATAAAAGAGAGGCACTATTTCCTCCCATTCTAGAGCTTGACCATTCTTCAGTAGCATATACCATTCTTCAGCTCTTCCTTTCAATGATAATGAGAATAACTTCTTCTTAACTTGATCTGTAGTAATACCTGCACACTTGAACAACCCGCATAATTCATGTATAAAGAGCAAATGATCACCGGGATGGACAGTTCCATCCCCAACATAGTAGTTATCCATAACACGATCAATAATTCTTCTAGGTATTTTGAAAACATCATTCTTAGCAGGTGGTGGCTTATCTACTACCTTAGCAGCGGTAGTAGCATTACCAAATAAGAAACTCAGCGAATTATCCATAACGAAAATAAATCAACTAGTAGAAGTAAACAATACTAGAAGTAGACGTTTCCTTTACCAGTTCCACTCTCCAATAGCGCTTCACTCCCCGACAACGGCGCCAGAAAATAGTCTTGATGACCCAGAAGTATAGGGGGTGTATCGCATTATTTTCGATAAGTAAGAGTGTCGAACCCAACGAGGAGTAGAAGGTGCTGGCTAGTGGTATGGATCAGCAATTCTCTACAAATACTTAGCAAACAGATTTTTATAGTTTTTTTGATAAAGCAAGCAAACAAAGTATGAGTAAATAAAAGACAGTAGGAATAAATGCATCAAGTGGCCCCATCCTTTATGCAGCAAAGGACAAGCCGGTTGTATTACTTAAGATGACCAAACGTTCTCGAGGATACATGGGAAGACTGTCAAGTGCTTTCGCTTCATATAGTCGATTAATCTTCTCTAGCTTGCTAAGTGTTGTGTGGGTGAACCTATGCTAATGTACCGCCCCATCCAAGACTAATACATACTTGTGATTATACCCCTTGCAAACATCCGTAAGTACAAGAAAGTAATTAAGGTAGAAACCTAACCACAGCTTTAAACTCTAAGACCCTTACGTCCCTTGTGTAATGGTTTCCTAACGGGGGTTCAGGTTTCTGTTACTCCGGCAACCCCTACGATTAGTAGCCGAATACACAATGCATTCCCCTAGGCCCATATAGGTGAAGTGTCATGTAGTCGACATTCACGTGTCACCACTAGAAGAAGTACACCACAACTTAAATAACAATCTATTGAATCTTTCTCAACGCAACTCCACTACTAACAACAAGACTTCTCCCATGTCCTCAAGAACAAAACGAACTACTCACAAGACATCATATGGATCATGATCAGAGATGGAATAATGATGTATAAAAATTTGAACATAAACAATAATTCAATGGTTCACTCAATAGCATCAACTACAAAGAGTAATCAACACCAGGAAAGTTTCCCCTATGAACTATGCAAGATTCAACGCAATTGTTACAACAATATGGAGATGGTGATGAGGGTGCTGATGGTGATGATTGTGGTGGTGGTGATGATGATGATCCCGATGAAGTCCAGATTGATGGTGGTGTTGATGGCGACGATCTCCCCTCTCTGGGAAGGAATTCCCCCGGCAGAAATCTGTCTGCCGGAGAGATCTTTCTCTCTCGGTGTTTTCCGCCCCGTAGAGGCGGCGGAATCTTTCTGTGGTCGCTCCTCCAGTCTTAGGGTTTTGGGAGGATGATATACGCCAGAGGGAGAGGCTGGAGTGGGCCAGGGTGGCCACACCACCTTCAGGCGCGACCTAGGGCTACCCGCGCCATGGGGTGGTGTGGCCCCCTGTGGCCCATCTCCACTCCATCTTCTGGCATACTTAGTCTTCTGGAAAAATAGGATTTTCCGTATATTTTCCCGGATTTTCTGATCTTCACGAATTTTGCCTCCAAACAGCACCTTTTCCATCAGAATCCTGACTACAGCGGTCCATGCTCCAAAAGTCATTAACCACGCAAAAATAGATGAAATAACATAAGTATCACCTCTCAATACGAAATATATCGATGAATAATAGTGAATTAAGACATAGAATAGTGATGCAAAATGGACGTCTCACACTCCAGCAACCCCTACGATTAGTAGCCAAATACACAATGCATTCCCCTAGGCCCATATAGGTGAAGTGTCATGTAGTCGATGTTCACATGACACCACTAGAAGAAATACACCACAACTTAAATATCAAACCATTGAATCTTTCTCAATACAATTCCCCTACTAACAACATGACTTCTCCCATGTCCTTAAGAACTAAATGAACTACTCACAATACATCATATGGATCAAGACCAGAGATGATATAATGATAAGAAACAATCTGAACATAACAATAATTCAATGGTTCTACTCAATAGCGTCAACTACAAGAAGTAATCAACACCGGGAAAGTTTCCCCTAAGAACTATGCAAGATTCAACCCAATTGTTACAGCGGTATGAAGTGGTGATGATTGTGCTGGTGGAGATGAGGATGGTGATGATGATGATCCCGATGAAGTCTAGCTTGATGGTGGTGTTGATGGCGACGATCTCCCTTCTCCAGGAAGGAATTCCCCCGGCAGAATTCTATCCGCCACAGAGATCTTTCTCTCTCTGTAGTTTTCCGCTCCGTAGAGGCGGCGTAATCTTTCTGTCATCCCTCCCCAGGTATTAGGGTTCCATGGGGATAATATACGCTAGAGGGGAGAGCCTGGGGTGGGCCAGGTTGGCCACACCACCTGCTGGTGTGGCCTAGGGGCTGCCCGCTCCAGGGGTGGTGTGGGCCCCCTGTGGCCCATCTCCACTCCCCCTTCTGGCAATCTTCGTCCTCTGGAATAATAGAATTTTCCATGTATTTTCCCGGATTTTCTGATCTTCGCGATATTTCGCCTCCAAACATCCCCTTTCCACTTGAATTCTGACTGCAGCGGTCCATGCTCCAAAAGTCATCAACCATGCAAAAATAGATGAAATAACATAAGTATCATCTCTTAATATGAAATATATCAATGAATAACAGTTAATTATGATATAGAATAGTGATGCAAAATGGACGTATCAGGCTCTGCCATGAAATGCGTCAAAACACGCTTTGACCCGAGTAGCTGATCCGGCCCAAAGGACATTAGGCTAACGAAAAGGTCTCGCGAGAGGTGCAAACGCCATAGCCATTGGCAAAGATATATAAAAGTTTCAGATATATCAGTTTCCAAATTCACACATCCGAAAGAAATTACGACAAGCTAGATTTTCTCTAATCTTACATAATCTACATGTCTTTTTCTAGGGTCCCTATTTTATCTACACGAAGAAATTCTCGGATGAAGAAGATCTCTGAGCCTATGCTCTGGTGTAAACAATCGAACAGAGCCTCGGGGGCTACTCCCATCGGGAGCGCTAGCCGCACACCCGATAGAAAAAACAGAAATCCTCCAAACAGGAGTCGATGGAAGAATATCTACAATGAAGAAGCATAACTTTGAGTCTACCCGAGTGTAGCCTCAATGTTTACTCCCATCGGGAGCATCTGATGAAATTCCAATATCACTTCAAGAACAAGACAACACCATCCATTGCATCAGCCAAACAAGACATCGACAAGTTCATGCATCCGAAGAAATCTTTGAGTTTAGCTTCCAAGCATATTAAAAAGGACTTTGAGGCTATGCTCGAACGCAAGCATCCAAACATAGCCTCGGGGGATACTGACATGGGCATAACCCTTTGGGTGCCTATTATTGGTATATACAGTGCGACCCAACGGAAGCCTTGCCCGAAGAATTGTCAAGATCTATGAAGCCCACGACGGTTTGTATGGTACGAAGCCTACAAGGACACATACTCCTGGTGATACAAGACAGGAAAGTCCAAGATTAGACTAGATACGAACTTTAACTTGTAAACCAACTCGTATTGGTACCCGATACCTAGCCTCCCCATATATAAAGGCTAGGAGGGGTGCTAACTCGTGGTTGATATCGAGCTCGTTGGGGAACCCCAAGAGGAAGGTATGATGAGCACAACAGTAAGTTTCCCTCAGTTATGAAACCAAGGTTATCGAACCAGTAGGAGCAAGGAAAAACCTCCAAGGTGTTGTTTCCAACTTGCAATCCTGCACAGCACAACCACAGAACTTTGCCCCCCAACTTACAGTGAGGTTGTCAATATCACCGGTTTTGCTGAAAACAAAGGATTAAACGTATTGTGTGGAAGAAAGTAATAGCTTGCAGAAAGTAAACATAAAACAGTAAACAATTGTAGATTGATGGTAAAAGAAAGGACCGGGGTCCATAGTTCACTAGTGGTGGTTCTCCTTAAGATAGGTGACATGTTGGGTGAAAAAATTACAGCGGGAAAATTGACAAACATCGAGAAAGCATACATGCATATACTAATAATCTTGACTCCAATGATATTTGATTGGGCATTACAACATTATACATAGACTGTAATCCAACTGCATCTATGACTAATAATCCACCTTCAGGTTATCATCCGAACCCCCTCCAGTATTAAGTTGCAAGCAATAGATAATTGCATTAAGCATTATGTGTAAATTAAACAATACGATTGTTCTATGAACAAAGGATTGCTATTTTCTCCCTAGTAGCAATAGCACATCTAGTACCTTAGAGATTTTTGTCACTTCCCCAGATTACTAGAGGCATGAACCCACTATCGAGCATAAATACTCCCTCTTGGAGTTGCTAGCATCTACTCGGCCAAGATAGCTACTAACAACGAAAAGCATGCAAGATCACAAATAACAAAGACATGAGAGAATCAATAATCAATCTGAAATAGCATCTCAATATCCATCGGATCTCCGCAAACACAACATGTAGGATTACAAATAGATGATCTTGATCATGAATGGAGCTCACAAGATCTAAACATGGTAGCACAAAGGAGAAGAACCAACCATCTAGCTACTACATGGACCCGTAGTCCAAGGATGAACTACTCACGCATCACACCGGAGGCTTGCATGGTGATGAAGAAGGCCTCTAGGGTGAATTCTACCCTCCGGTAGGGTGCCGGGAAGAGCTTCAGATCCCTCCCGATCTAGGGATGGAGATGATGGCGGCTACAGACTCTTTCGTGGATTTTTGATCGGGTACTTAGGGTTTCTGTATCGGAGGCATCTTATTGGCGAAAGGGGAGGCCGGGGGGGTCCCCTAGGCGGCCACACCACCCCCTGGCGCGGGCCAGGCCTGACCGCGTGGCCAGGTGGTGTGGGTGGCCCTGGACCCTCTCCGTCTCGTATTCTAGCTCCAATGTCCCCCTCGGTGAAATAATGGCTTTGGCTTTTGTCCCGTCCAATTCCGAGAATATTCATTTTCTGACTTTCCTGGAACCAAAAACAGCAGAAAACAGGCAGTTGGCACTATGGCATCTTGTTAATAGGTTAGTCCAAGAAAGTGTATAAAAATTACTCCAAAGTGTGGGCAAAACATAAGAAAGTAGATATAAACCAAGCATGGAACATCAAAAATTATAGATACGTTTGCAATGTATCAACATCCCCAAGCTTAACTCTTGCTCGTCCTCGAGTAGGTAAGTGATAAAAAGAAAGAATAATTTTTGAGGTGACATGCACCATCATAAAGTTGATCAAAGTATTTGTAAAACATTGATAGCTAGGATCATAGTACTTCAACATAGCATGAATGATAAAGTTCTAACTAAGACATAGCAACTATGTTGTAACATGAAAAGGCACAAACAAAAGATTCATGAATAACAATGCTTTGCAAGATGTTTGTTTGTTTCACATAAAGAAAACATAGCATAGTGGCATTCAGCTTGTCCCTCATAGAGTAGCAAACATAAATGCATAGGACACCTTCAAAGTTCATAAGGGTGACTAGATACAAATATTTTAAGAACAAGCAATATCAAAGTTATGCATCAATCAACAAGTCTTGGGACAATGCACATTAAACTAAGAATGGCCACTAAGCTCTCTCAATAGGTGCATAAAGATAGAAGGTGGAGACTTAATATTAAAGTGGAAGAAAGGCCTTCATAGAAGGAAGCAGGGATTCAAGTTTCATAAAGAGCTTCCAAAAATTATGGTACTTATTAGCTTTCAACTCTCATTTCCCCTATCATAAGCATCTTGAAGTGATTAAGGTTAAAGTGAAAAAACTATGGAGTATATGCTTGACAAAGTATAAGTTGGAAATCTCATGTCCCTTGAATACGAGGGCCGCTCCTCATGCTACTCAAGTTTAGTTACTGGTAAGTTCTTGTCATAGTAAGTACATGTGTATCATAGAGAACCGCCAATAGGGTACCCCCTTGACCGATGATACGGAAGAATCCCCATATCAAAATGACAAGATAAGCAGACAACGAGCATCTTAGCAATCTTCTTATTTACCATGGGAAAATGGTGCTTTTTTATCTCTCTTTCCTCTTTTCTCATCTCTTTTTTCTCTTTTTTTCTTCTTTTTTCTCAATCTCTATCTCTTTTTTTATAAGAAGAATGCTTCATAGATTGCTCATTATGGTTACGCTGCAGGTTTCCACCATGATTGGGCATGGATTTAACCGGCGGGCCAGGTGTTTCTCTAACACACCTACATAACTCCACGGACTTACAATCTCCCCTTTCATTTCACACCGACGATATCCATAGACAAAAGAGCATGATATCAACTAGGTACAAAGTATAAGTGCAATGTTGAAAGCGTTCCCCATGACAGCATGGTTATGCTAATGCCCAACATATAAGTGCAAGCATATACAACATAGATGACACAATGGTTCAAGTTTATTAGGGGCAAGAAAAGTAAAAGTGTGCCATCAAGTTCGTGAGAGCTTTAATCACTAGTTTTCTCATAACAAGTTTAATTCAGAAGGTAGATAAAAACATGAATATACTTGGAATAGCAAATGCTAATAAGGTATGGTGGACTCTTTGGAATAACTTGGTTTTATTTGGAGTTGGATACATGAGTGGAACTCATACTTGGTATGGAGGCTAGCAAAAGACTGGGAGTGGCCAACTAAGAGAGCAATAATGGCCATAATCATGCAAAGCGACAAAACATCATTAATTAAAGCATAAAGTGATATTACAAGTCGAAAACTAAAGGATCATAAAGTCTATGGTGAATTGGGATAGTCATAAAATGGTGTGAGCATGTGCCAAGTCAACCCAAATAATGCATCAAAGCAGAATACCACAATACTATGCTTTAATATGCTAAAACAACGCATGATTCTTTCAAGGCACATTAAGCAATCTCAATTGTTTATAACATGTCATGCTACAGCAATAAATCACTAAGCATAAAGCCAAAACAATATCAAGCATGACATGACAAAGCATAGGCCAAAATAAAAAACAAGCTCTTTTTACCACTTAAGCATGAACTTTTCCTACTCCTTTCCAAACCAAACCAACTATTTGAAAACTAATGTATGAAAGAGGGGGTCCAGCCAATTTATTCAAGCAAACTAAGCAAACCAAGCAAACGAAAAACCAAAAACAAAAATGAAGACGCTTCAAGAACAACACAACTGTACATGAAACAATAAAAATGAAGTGTTTGGAACAAACCTGAGATTTTTATTGATGAAGAAGGGGATGCCTTGGGCATCCCCAAGCTTTGACGCTTGTACTTCTTGGATATTTCTTGGGGTGACACACGTGGCATCCCCAAGATTGAGCTTTAGTCCATTCTTCATCACATTACATCATTCTCTCCATATACCTGAAATTTTTTCCTTCATACAAAACTTCACACAATCTTTATTAGCAACATTAGTGTACTCAAGATAATAAGTCTTTGGGTTGAGTTTCAACACCAATAAAACTTCCAATAAAACACAAGCTATTGTTTCACTTCCCTCAAAAAGCTCAATTCCCCAAAGGGAACCCAAAAAGGAATCAACAAGAAGCAAATGCAAATAATGGCAGAAATCTGTCAAAACAGACTAGTAGGTAAAAACCAATTTTTTGGAAGACCTTCTGTTCCTCAAATCGAAAAGTGTTGAACTAACGAAAGTTAGATAACAACCTGGGGCAGAAGCACAAAAATTGGCGCCTCAAAATGACGTACAGAGATTTTACACTATGTTTTACAGGGAAGCACAAAAAGCTGTTTCAGGACAACAACTTTCCCAAGCAGTACTTCTCTCTCATTAGAGGTTACTCTTGGCACAAAAAGCAAATAAAAAGGATAAGGAGCAGTTATTACATAGGTAATAACTTCCAAGACTCATCTAAAACTTTAGGATTATCTCCCAATAAGTACTTTTCTTTAGCGCCTTTAAGTTAGGCATAAGAAGCAAGAAAAAGAATCAAGTGTTCTCAAATGAAGAAGCATTAAGATAAAATTCATTTTCATAGGAGAGGCAAAAGGAATCTTCTCTCTCTTATTAGGGAAGTGTTCTATACCTTTCTTGAGTGGAAATTTATATTTAACGGTGCCTTCTTTCATATCAATAATGGCACCGACATTTCTAAGAAAAGGTCTTCCCAAAGTAATAGGACAAGAAGCATTGCATTCAACATCCAAAACATAGAAATCAACGGGGACATAGGCATTGTTAACCATAATAAGAACATCATTAATACTCCACATGAGTTTCTTTTTAGCATTATCATCAAGTGGGACATTTAAATAGAAATCTTCCAATGGTGGCAAATCAAGCATATCATAAATCCTTCTAGGCATAATATAAACACTACTATCAAGATCACATAAAGCTTTGAAATAAAAATCAATCACTTTCATATTAATGATGGGTTCCCAACCATCTTCTAGTTTCATAGGAATAGAAGCTTTATGTTTCATCTTTTCTTCTTTAATTTTTACGAGAGCATCAGTAATGTGTTTTCTAAAGGCCATATTTCATAACACTAGCATTAAGACTTTTAGCAAGATTTTGTACGAACTTAATAACTTCAGAGATATTGCAACCATCAAGATCAAAATCATAATTATCATCTAAAGTAGTAGATCTATTGTTTCCCATGTTTCGAAGAATTTCAGTATTTTTATTAGAAAAGGTTCCATTGGGTTTACTAGCTTCAACATTAGTGGTAGTGATAGTAGAAACACTAATATTTCTAGCAATTTCATCTTCTCTTTCCCACTTAGCATGCAATTCAGCTAATAGCCTAACATTTTCATCAATTCTAACTTGTTTGGCATTAGTAGCAGCAAAGGGATTATCAATAGTTTCAGGTTTAGTAGCCATTTTATTCAAAGAAGATTGTGTTTCAGCCAATGAAGCTATGTTTCTTTCAGCATTAGAGAGTTTCTCCTCAATAGTTTTATTGAAAGCAGTTTGTTTGCTAATAAAATCTTTAAGCATAACTTCAAGTTCAGAGAGTGCACTTCTATTATTGTTGTAGGAATTTCCATAAGCATTACCATTATTGGGAGGATATGGCCTATAATTATTATTACCAAAGTTATTCCTGTAGGCATTGTTGCTAAAATTATTATTTCTTATAAAGTTCACATCAGCTTGCTCTTCTTGAGCAACCAAAGAGGCTAAGGGGACATGATTTGGATCAATATGAGCTTTCCCATTAACTAGCATAGACATAATAACATCAATTTTATCACTCAAGGAAGAGGTCTCTTCAACATAATTTACCTTCTTACCTTGTGGAGCTCTCTCAGTGTGCCATTCAGAATAGTTAACCATCATATTATCAAGAAGCTTTGTTGAAGCACCCAAAGTAATGGTCATAAAGGTACCTCCAGTAGCAGAATCTAGTAGATTTCTTGAAGAATAATTAAGTCCTGCATAAAAGGTTTGGATAATCATCCAAGCAGTCAGTCCATGAGTGGGACAATTCTTTACCAAATATTTCATTCTTTCCCAAGCTTGAGCAACATGTTCATTATCAGATTGTTTAAACTTCATTATTTCACTTCTCATAGATATAATCTTAGCAGGAGGATAGTATTTTCCAATGAAAGCATCTTTGCATTTAGTCCAAGAATCAATACTATTTCTAGTTAGGGATTGCAACCATTCTTTAGCTTTTCCTCTCAAAGAGAAAGGAAACAATTTAAGCTTAATAATATCCCCATCTATATCCCTATGCTTTTGCATCTCACAAAGTTCAACAAAGTTAAATAGATGAGCAGCAGCATCTTCAGTACCAATACCAGAAAATTGTTCTCTCATAACAAGATTGAGTAAAGCAGGTTTAATTTCAAAGAAAGTAGCTTCAGGAACAGGTGGAGCAATAGGTGTTCACATGAAATCATTATTGTTGGTGCTAGTGAAGTCACACAACTTAGTGTTTTTAAGAGTAGTCATTTTTATGTTTTTAATAAAGAAAGCAAACTTAGTACAGCTATTTTGTGTGTGTTTTTGATAAAGAAACAAGCAAACAAAGCAAAAATAAACTAAGCAAAAAAACAACAAAGTAAAGAGATTGGTTATGAGGGACTCCCCTTGTGAAGATGTCCTTGACTCCCCGGCAAAGGCGCCAGAAAAGTACTTGCTGACTCGTGGTTGATATCGAGCTCGTTGGGGAACCCCAAGAGGAAGGTATGATGAGCACATCAGTAAGTTTCCCTCAGTTATGAAACCAAGGTTATCGAACCAGTAGGAGCAAGGAAACACCTCTAAGGTGTTGTTTCCAACTTGGAATCCTGCACAACACAACCACAGAACTTTGCCGCCAACTTATAGTGAGGTTGTCAATCTCATCGGTTTTCTTGAAAACAAAGGATTAAACGTATTGTGTGGAAGAAAGTAATAGCTTGCAGAAAGTAAACAGTTGTAGATTGATGGTAAAAGAAAGGATCGGGGTCCGTAGTTCACTAGTGGTGGTTCTCCTTAAGATAGATGACATGTTGGGTGAACAAATTACAACGAGCTAATTGACAAACATCTAGAAAGCATACACGCATATACTAATCATCTTGACTCCTATGCGATTTGATTGGGCATTACAACATTATACATAGACCGTAATCCAACTGCATCTATGACTAATAATCCACCTTCAGGTTATCATCCGAACCCCCTCTAGTATTAAGTTGCAAGCAACCGATATTGCATTAAGCATTGCGTGTAAAGTAAACAATACGATTGTTCTATGAACAAAGGATTGTTGTTTTCTCCCTAGTAGAAACAACACATCTAGTACCTTAGAGATTTCTGTCACTTCCCTAGATTTCTAGAGGCATGAACCCACTATCGAGCATAAATACTCCCTCTTGGAGTTGCTAGCATCTACCCGGCCAAGATATCTACTAACAACAGAGAGCATGGAAGATCACAAATAACAAAGACATGATAGAATCAATAATCAATATGGAATAGCATCTCAATATCCATCGGATCCCCACAAACACAACATGTAGGATTACAAATAGATGATCTTGATCATGAACGGAGCTCACAAGATCTAAACATGGTAGCACAAAGGAGAAGAACCGACCATCTAGCTACTACATGGACCCATAGTCCAAGGATGAACTACTCACGCATCACACCCGAGGCTTGCATGGTGATAAAGAATGCCATCAGGGTGAATTCTCCCCTCCGACAGGGTGCCAGGAAGAGCTTCAGATTCCCTCCCAATCTAGGGATGGAGATGACGGCGGCTACAGACTCTTTCGTGGATTTTTGATCGGGTACTTAGGGTTTCTATATCGGAGGCATCTTATAGGCGAAAGGGGAGGCTGAGGGGGTTCCCTAGGCGGCCACACCACCCCCTAGCGTGGGCCAGGCCTGGCTGCGTGGCCGGGTGGTGTGGGCGGCCCCTGGCCCCTCTCCGTCTCATATTCTAGCTCTGTGTCCCCCTCGGTGAAATATTGACTTTCGCTTTTGTCCCGTCCAATTCCGAGAATATTCATTTTCTGACTTTCCTGAAACCAAAAATAGCAGAAAACAGGGAGCTGGCACTGTGGCATCTTGTTAATAGGTTAGTCCAAGAAAGTGTATAAAAAGTACTCCAAAGAAAGTAGATATAAACCAAGCATGGAACATCAAAAATTATAGATACGTTTGCAACGTATCAAGGGGCCAACGAGGAGGACACATAATACAATAGACACCAAAATCTAGAAGACAACTTGTAATAGAGTGTTTTCCCAATATTCAGGCGACTTTGTCTTCATTGTTTTCCTGACATCCGACGAAATCCCCAGCGTTCTCTTTTCCACGAAACCCCGAGTCCATCACCATGGGCATTGCCGAGGTTACCCCTCGTTACTCATCCTTCTGATTTCTGGTTGTTACGGTTTGCGGTTGCCCTACTATCAGCTGTAGCGGTGGTGGTGGTGGCGATGTGCTAATTGCCAAGGTACCGGGTGTTGTGGTGTATCCTCTCTTTGCTGCTTCTACTGCTTTTGTGTTACACACTTCCTGCATTTTTAAGAAAGTACGGTAGTCCTTCATGAGAGGGTTCGATCGCCTCCTTCCCGTAGAGTCGAAGTAGTAGTGCATGCTGCATGGTCCTTCCAACATTTGTAGTGGAGACATTGGGGGCTCCCAAACCCTGTGTTGGTACCGTTGTGCTGATTGGATTCCTCCATTGTCATCTCTGTGAATGCTATATCCATCGTTATGATCGTCATTTATCTGGTTATCTTCTCCTAAAATCTGGCCACAACATAGCTTGGTCCACTACATCCGTCACTGTCGCGCCTTCTTCTATCATTATTGCGTCTGTCTCGGTCTTCTTTGGGTGAGCGAACTTGCTTATTATTTACTATGTCTTCGCCATCTACCCAGTGATTAGCCAAGATCATTAATTGCGAGATTGTTTTTGGCTTGACTTGCCCTAGCTGTTCTATAAATTCACTTCGTCAAAGGCTGTCGTTGAAGGCATCAATCGCCCTTTCATCAGATATGGATTTAGCTGAGTTTTTGATGATGTTCCACCGCCGGATGAAGGATCGTATTGGCTCACCCGACTTCTACTTGCATGCCCACAGTTGCTCCAAGGATGCGGGTCGCTTAAACATGGATGTAAAATTTCGGATAAACTTATCTTCATGGTCGTTCCAGTTGCTGATGGATTTGTCAGGTAGTTGCTTTAACCATGACCATGCGGCACCTCTCAAATGTAGCTGCAAGCTTTGCATTGCGGTAGCCTTTGAGCCACCGTGTAGTTGTACGGTTGCTAGAAAATCTGCCAACCAAGCTTCGCGTTCCTAGAGACCGTCGTACTTTTGACGATCGTGAGGAAGTTTGAAATCTTTGGGTACTGGCATTTTGCGAACCCGTTGGGTAAAGCAACTGTCTCTACATAATTCATACTCATCCTCACTTTCCCTGTTGTAGTATCTTTGGTTGCTGCGCTCTTCCCTGGATCTATCAATCCTGTGTTGTGCAATGTTGTTTCTTGCATCATATCATTGCTTGGTGTTCAAAAAGTTCACCCGATGTGGTGATTGCGATCTTTGGGTGTGCCCCACGTGCCGAGGGCTGCTGCGACTGTGTGGGGATCTATCGGGTTGTCGTGTGACTGATGCTCCCACCATATTGAGGTTCATGAAGCAGATCGATGGAGGGTCGCACAAGGATTGTCGAGTACGGTTTGAGTTATGATTATATAGGTCTAGGTAGAGATGATTGCGGCATGCACTATTTTTGCTCTTATGTGTCCCTCTTGGTCTACCAACATAAATGATAGATCGAGGTTTTGGGCCATCTCGTTTCTTTCTGCTTTGAGAATATTCTGTAATCGTGAAGTTCCTCTCCTTGGTGGCACACCTCCAGTTATGCTTCCTGATCCTCGGGTAGAGCTTAGTTGCGCCCGTCTGAGGCTAGATTCGTCGGCTAGCCTTTTTCTTTCGTCGAGTTTTCTCTACATCCTGAGCAAATCCCTCTTCTTGTGGTGGAGTTCGTATTGGTATGCCATGAGGTCCTCACGTGTTGCTTCTGCTATCATTGGGACTGCTCCCGAAACTGCATCTCTTGCTCTTTTCCATGTTTCCGCAGATAACCGGACGGTTAGCCATTCTCTATCGCGCGTTCATTTTCTTCCTTGTGTGTCATGATTGTTGGGTGGATCTCCTTTGTTTCCGTGGTTTCCTGCATTATCATTCGATAATATGTCATTGGGATCAAGGATAGGGTTAACGTTGGAATTGAGTGGTGTTTGATGTATCTCCGAGGATCACACACACTTGGTGGTTCGTTATATATGAGCTGCTGGAGTCGACGTCTGATCTGTGGGAGACACTATTTGAAAAACTAGTGAAATCCCGTGATTTCTATTTTGGGTAAATCTCAGCCATACTGATTCCAAAGTCTATACTTTCGCCGATTTCCTCAGGTTCAATGTTTGTTGGACTTGAGCCACGTGGTGGCGTTAACTGGGTATCTGACCCAAAGGGGAGACTGTCGTATAGATTGGCTAGATCCCCTAGATCTTTGGAGTTTTCCTCGCCGTTTGCTGGCTGAGGCGTGGATTTTTCAGATGATCCAACAGAAGGTGCATGTATCGCCATGGGCACTGGGTTGCGACCGACGGACCTGACGAAATCGGGGCTGATAGGGCAGGCTCTTTAAGTTCCTCCATGCGAAAGTGAAAGCTTCCGATGATGAGATATGATCTGCCATTGAAGTCGACGGGAACCGAAACAGGGGTGGGCGGGTGTGGATCCGCTGCTGTTGGATTGTTGCTTGATGGAGAGGGGGCCGCCGAATCCATGACTCCAGCGTCTAGATTCCCACAGACGGTGCCAATTGACGAGGGTTAACCTTGGCAATGCCCATGGTTATAGACTTGTGTTTCGTGGAAAAGGAGAACACTGGGGATTTCGTTGGCTAATCTGACAAACAAGGGAGTCGAAGTCATCTGGTTGCTTACGATCAAATCGATTATAGATCGCTCAAGGATTTTTTCGGTACCTCTTTGTTGGCTCCTCCCAGCCTATATAATAGGCAGGGTCCCGAGGCCGTATACGGATAGGTTACAATCTTACAATTACAACACTAATACAATGTCGGTTTCTACTTTTTCCTTATTCGACAAGCTATGCCTTCTGTCGGATGCTTCCTGGACCTTCCTTGATTCTTCTTGGGCTTTGTGGGCTGTGAGCCTTTATGTTACTAGGGTAACTAATCATAAGGATTCGGGTAATCATACCTATGTTAGGGAGAGATCCCCTTCATACCTGAACATTCCTGAACCGTAAGGGTGTCATGCTAAAGGTTAATTGACGCTACGAATTGATCTAATACCGATAGAGAAATAGGAAGAGAGAATCAGAATAGTTCCGGAGAGAATACCGAAGTGTTCAGAGTCCGTTCAAAAGGTGTTTTGAAGGAAAAATTAAATAAAGTATTAATATTTAATTATGAATTAATATTAAATATGAAAATTATTTAAATAAAAGGAAAAATAAAAATCCCCACATGGGCCTTCCCTAGGAGGGAAGAAGGCCCAAGAGGGAAGGGCCAAGGGCCCTAGGGGCCAAGCGGCTAGGGTGCAGAGTCGGGATGTAAACAGATCATATTTTTTTGGCGGATTCGGATCGGAGCAGATAATAGCCAGATACGGATTTGAATGTAGATTATATCGGATTGCGGATATGGAGCTGACTCAGATCAGATGAGGATAATTGAACAAATACACATAGAAAAATAAAAACTTATTTAGATTATACAAAAAAATGACAAGATAACATGCAACACTAGATAACAATAATATAAATATGTGCAAGATTCGTAATAGTATAAGGGATTTCTATTTTTGTACCCTCGGTTCGTTAGTTGTACTCAGTTTTCCGCAGCCGCTTAACTTTTTCTCCCTTTTGCCCATCTCCTTGTATGAAACTCTCACACGGTCTGAAAACTCGCTGTCCATCAGTATTGCCGTTACATATTGACAAGTGGGGCCGTGTTCTGTCGGAGAATATCATTTTGCGGCCCGAAAGTTGAGGCGCCCAGGCAAAGCGATACCCAAGTTGCTTCTAATCAGCTGCGTTTCCTATAGTTGGCGTGCCAAATACTCAGAGGGTCTTTTCGGCACGAATTCAACTTTACGTTTGAATCCAAAATATCAGGCTAATGCCCGTCAAGTTGGGCCCCCCTGTCAGTTTTCGCCGTTATGTCGTTGTCGCCGTGACTGCCATGTAGGCTTGCAGCGTTGGCGCCTGCATCCATTACGCGTCTTGTTCTTCCCCGGAGCAGCAATCTATGGGGTGTCATGGCCATGGCGCGGAGCTGGACGTGGACAAACCTGCTCAGCCCCGCTCTCCTCCCTGTAGGCTTGCAGCGTTGGCGCCTGCATCCATTACGCGTCTTCTTCTTCCCCGGAGCGGCAATTTGTGGTTGCGGCCATGGCGCGAAGCTAGGATGTGGACGAACCTTCTCGGCCCCGCTCTCCTCCCCATCCGGAGTCAGAGATCGCCCTCACCATGGCCGCACCATGGAACGACGCAGGGACGAGAATTGGTTCCCGGTTAGATCTGTCACCGTGTCGACCATGCTCGGTCCTGTTTCCTCCTCCAGAATCTGAGCTCACCATCGCCGTGGTTGCACCCGCACCAATTCTGCCACCCCTGCCGAGGTCTCTATGGTAGCTCAAGTTCTGCCATGTTCAACCTGTAAGCAAATTCGGAGCTAGGCGGTGGCAACTCGTTGTTGAACCTGTAAGGAATTTGCTGAATACTGCGTGTCGCGCCAAGGTCTTCGGCTTCTGCCAACGTCCACCGCCGATGTGAGATCATTTAGTTACTTCAATACGAATTTTTGACCAATTTAACTTGTTGATGTATTCCTTGACAATTATAATATAATCGAGCACTAGAAATATTTTGTAGTGTGGATGAGCATGATCAGTAATATAACTGAACACTAGAAATTTTAAGGCACTCCATATAAAGGAGTAGATTAATATATATATAGAAGGTTCACCAGAGAGACCACGGATATATTGTCTTACATGCCACACACAGGTAATAATTAACTAAAACAAAATAAAAGCAGAGGCATCAGCAGGAGGCCGGGACACGGAGACGCCTAGCAGGGCAGGGGCATCAGCAGGAGGTAGGCATAGCCTAGTCGAGGGGATACATGTCAGTCCTAACATAATTCCGAAGGAATTTGTCGAAGGCTGCATGCCGTGCCAAGGTAATCGGCCTATGCTGTCTGCCTCCACCTCTGCCAACGCCCACCGCGTGCTGGATCATGTTGTCGAGATCCACGTTGATTGCTCTGCCATAGAATGGGCAAAACAGTCACCCCCTACGGTAGAAGCGGATTTTAGCACGTAGTGGCTCTTGTTGTCCCTAGATTCCTTGTTAGCGTCCACATCATCATCATCCTCCTGTTGATTTTTAAGAACATAACTTAGAACTCATACATATGATTGAATTATATTACAACTCAAGAATTCATAACATGTATATGTAAGACAATATATCCGTGGATATCAAAGAGAAAGCATCCTATCAATAGTTTGATTAGTTCATATATCATTTCATCTCAACACAATGATAATTAATTTGCATCAAAGTGTATGTAGAATAAAGATTGTGGCCTCATAAGTTTCTTGAGGGATAGCGTGATTGAACCAAGTAACAGTTACACAACCTATATTGTTCTTGTACTTCGCCCCAGGTTCACTAACTTAACATTGAAAAAATCTCACACCAATGTGTCTGCCTCTCTTTTAGGGAATATTTGAATCATTGGCCACAATAAGAAATTGGAATGTAATCCCACGAAACAATATTCAGGTATATACATATTCAGGTACAAAAACAATCCTAAATATTGTAATTATAAATAAAAAACCAAACGATTAATCTCTAGGTACATGTTGAAAATACTTATGATCAAAACCATGCATATACATATGCATCATACAAATCATTCAAAGATCAGAAACAATTTAAGGATCATACATGTAGTTCTATATGAGAATAAATTAAGGGATTCATAATTTTTTTCAGAGATGGAGTTGGCGAACCAAAGTACCAACAACACAACCTACTCCAGTTCACCAACCCATCCCTAAAAAAATGACACCATCATATTTGTCTCCCCTTACACTCATTTGGGGCAAATTTCAATCATCTGCCTCGATGAGCAAATGAAATGTAATTCTTATACACTATGAATACATGCATGCAATAACAATTCAAAGATCATAGTTCTACGAATGTAAAATAAATATAGAGGCCTCATAAGTTTCTTCAGGGATGACGTTAGTGAACAAAGTAACAATTGTACAACCTATATTGTTCTTGTACATCGCCCTAGGTTCGCTAACTTATCCCTGAAAAAATCGGACACCAATGTGTCTGCCTCTCTTTCTAGGCAATTTTGAATCATTGGCCACAATAAGAAATTGAAATGTAATCTTATGAAACAATATTCAGGGATATACATATTTAGGTACAGAAATAATCCTAAATATTGTAATTATAATAAAAAACCAAACAGTTAGTCTTCAGGTACATGTTAAAAATACTTATGATCAAAACCATGCATATACATATGCATCATACCAATCATTTAAAGATCAGAAACAATTAAAGGATCATATATGTAGTTCCATATGAGAATAAATCAAGAGCCTCATAATTTTTTCGGAGAAGGAGGTGGTGAATCAAAGTACCAACATCACAACCTATATTGTTTGTGTGCATTGCTGCCTCAGGTTCATCCACCAATCCCTAAAGAAAACGACACCATCATATGCGTCTCCCCTTGCACTCTTTTGGGGCAAATTTCAATCATCGGCCTCGGTGACAAACTGAAATGTAATTCTTATACACTATGATTACATGCAATACATAACTCAAATATCATAGTTCTATGAATGTAGAATAAAGATTGAGGCCTCATAAGTTTCTTCAAGGACGGTGTAAGTGAACCAAGTAGCAATTGCACAACCTATATTGTTCTTGTACATTGCCCCAGGTTCGCTAACTCATCCCTGAAAAAATCTGACACCAATGTGTCTACCTCTCTTTTGGGGCAAATTTGAATCATTGGCCACAATAAGAAATTGAAATGTAATCCTACGAAACAATATTCAGGGATATACATATGCATCATACGACTCATTCAAAGATCAGAAACAATACAAAGATTATATATATATATATAGGTTCCATATGAGAATAAATCAAGGGCCTCATTATTTTTTCATAGATGGAGTTGGAGAACCAAAATACCAACAACACAACCTATATTGTTTATGTACATTGCTGCCTCAGGTTCACTAACCATCCCTAAGAAAACAACACCATCAGATGTGTTTCCCTTGCACTATTTTGGGGCAAAATTGAATCATTGGGCTCAGTAAGGAATAAAAATGTAATGTTATATGCAGTTGTGTATAGAAATCAACACTCAACTAGCAAACTATAAAACCCCTAAATCAAATGTTACAGATCGATTAAATTTACAGCACAAGAAGAACCGTATGAACAACAATGAGTTAAGCAAATGCAAATTTACTAGATGGTAGTTGAGCAGATTGGGGTATTGTGACTAGACGGATTGCGGTTTTGTGACTAGATGGCAGATGCATCAATCGACCATTCGAACCATATATAAACTACCCTACTTCAAGAGCAAAAGAATCTATACACGATTGAGCAAATGTTATGTATGAACAGTGAAATCTACGGCTGCGACTAGAGAAGCTAGCAAGGTAGTACCTCGGACTCCTCATTAGGGACCTCCTCCTCGAACTCGTCATTCTCTTTGATTGTGTTGATGATTTCTTGGATGGCGATGGGGTCGTTGATGTAGAGCACCGAATTGCCTCCGCCTGCTGCCTTCCCCTCATCTAGATCTGTCGCTAGCACCACGACGTTGTTGGCCACCTGCTGCTCGACGGTAACGGCTACTGGCTAGACGGATGAGCTCGAAGCCTCGATGGCGCGGTGACAAGCAGCGTGCGTGCGTGGAGAAGACGCCTCCACCTGCTTGGTGACGATCGAGCCATCTGCTGCTGCGCCTTCAACTGGCTTCACCTCCGGCTCGTCTCCACGCGTATGCTTCATGGCGCACCTGGGGAAGGTGGTGGTGCAAGCGAAGGAGCTTCGGCGCGTGCGGTAGGTGTAGATTGGGGTTTTGGGACTGGATAGATTGGGGGAAATGACACAAGCTCATGGAATAAGAAGGCTGGGGGGGGTTTATAAACAATAGACCTTTGGTAGTCCTCGAGTGGACACGTGTGGTGGGTGTGGGGATGGGGCTACCACGATCTCCACTTTTTTTTGAAACAACCACGATCTCCACTTTATAACTGCATTGAAAACACGCGCATGCCAAACCTCGATTCCACTGCATGCAAGTGGTGTAGAACCAATTTCTAGCAACATTAGGTCTCCTCGAGGGGCCCCCTAAGTGTGGAAGTTACTTGCGATAGGGCCTAGTTGGAAGTGAGATTGAGAGCGTGCTGCATAAAAATGGGATATGTCTTATTAAAATCAAGTGGTAGTAATTTGCAGCGTCCCGTCGACAACCGTGCACTCGATGACCCTGTTGCCATGTGCATGTTTTGTGGTAGTAGTAGTAGTAGGCTTTTCAGACATGATTAAACATGACATGACCACTCGACGACTTTTTCCATGGATTGCTTCGTGTTCCTTCTTGTAGAAGTATCACTGAGAGAGACGTCCGTGCTGTATCACGATGTACTGTGAAGGGCAGGACGTGTGCAACGATCCGCATTGGATCACATAGGATCAACAGTTGGTGCGCATGATCTGTGTGACAGCTGTGACAACAAATCAGGGCGTAGCAGCCAGAGTGAGCACATGTTTGGGCTTCTACGAGAGAGAGGGGGCACAACTGAGTAGTACCAAAAAACAGAGTAGTCCAACCATGTCTAGGAACCCTGGCAGCATGCATTCTACCACCAGCTTGAAATATGCTGCATCACCACACCTCATTGGATGTGTGTGTGAGTGTATCAGTGTGCATCATTGTGGTTTTAGGAAAAGAACACATGTCGTCATGCCACCACAACATGTGGTGTCTAACCATGTCAAGGAACCCTGGAAGCATGCTGGGATTCAACTACAGCATGCATTCTACCACCAGCTTGAAAGATGCTTCATCACCACACCCCATTGGATGTTTGAGTGTATCAATGTGCAACATTGTGGTTTTAGGAAAATAACACATGCAATGATGCCACCACAACATGTGTGTTCTTTTCATAAACCACATGGATCCACTAGAGTTCAATGCATGTGTGTTCTTTTCATAAACCACCAGGATCCACTAGATTTCATTGCATCTGTGTTCTTTTCATAAACCACATGGATCCACCAGTGTCATTGGATGTGTGTTCTTTTCATAAAGCACATGGATCCACCAGTGTCATTGGATGTGTGTTCTTTTCATAAACCACCACTAGAGTCATTGCATGTGTGTTCTTTTCATAAACCACAACTAGATTCATTGCATGTGTGTTCTTTTCATAAACCACATGGATCCACTAGAGTTGATTGCATTTGTGTTCTTTTCATAAACCACAACTAGAGTCATAGCATTTTTGATATTTTCAAAAACCACATGGATCCACCAGTGTCATTCCATGTATGCTCTTTTCATAAACCACAGCTAGAGTCATTGCATGTGTGTTCTTTTCATAAACCACATGGATCCACAAGTGTCATTGCATGTGTGTTCTTTTCATAAACCACATGGATCCACTACAGTTCATTGCATTTGTGTTCATTTCATAAACCACATGGATCCACTAGTATTATTGGATGTGTGTTCTTTTCATAAACCACATGGATCCACCAATGTCATTGAATGTGTGTTCTTATCATAAACCACCACTAGAGTCATTGCATGTGTGTTCTTTTCATAAACCACCACTAGAGTCATTGCATGTGTTTTTTTCATAAACTAGATGGATCCACTAGAATTGATTGCATTTGTGGTCTTTTCATAAACCACAACCAGAGTCATTGCATTTGTGTTCTTTTCATAAACCACATGGATCCACCAGTGTCATTGCATGTGTGTTCTTTTCATAAACCACAACTAGAGTCATTACATGTGTGTTCTTTACATAAAACACATGGATCCACCCGTGTCATTGCATCTGTGTTCATTTCATGAACCACATGGATCCACCAATGTCATTGAATGTGTGTTATTTTCATAAACCACCACTAGAGCCATTGCATGTGTGTATTTTCATAAAGCACCACTAGAGTCGTTGCATGTGTGTTCTTTTCATAAACCACATGGATCTGCTGACTCGTGGTTGATATCGAGCTCGTTGGGGAACCCCAAGAGGAAGGTATGATGAGCACAGCAGTAAGTTTCCCTCAATTGTGAAACCAAGGTTATCGAACTAGTAGGAGTAAGGAAACACCTCCAAGGTGTTGTTTCCAACTTGGAATCCTACACAACACAACCACCGAACTTTGCCCCCAACTTACAGTGAGGTTGTCAATCTCACCGATTTTGCTGAAAACAAAGGATTAAACATATTGTGTGGAAGAAAGTAATAACATGTAGGAAGTAAACAGAAAACAGTAAACAATTGTAGATTGATGGTAAAAGAAAGGACCGGGTCCATAATTCACTAGGTATGGTTCTCCTTAAAATAGATGACATGTTGGGTGAATAAATTACAGCGGGGCAATTGACAAACATCGAGAAAGCATACATGCATATACTAATCATATTGAGTCCTATGAGATTTGATTGGGCATTACAACATTATAAATAGACCGTAATCCAACTACATCTATGACTAATAATCCACCTTCAGGTTATCATCCGACCCCCTCCAGTATTAAGTTACAAGCAACAGATAATTGCATTAAGCATTGGGTGTAAAGTAAACAATACAATTGTTCTATGAACAAAGGATTGTTGTTTTCTCCCTAGTAGCAACAACACATCAAGTACCTTAGAGATTTCTGTCACTTCCCTAGATTACTAGAGGCATGAACCCACTATCGAGCATAAATAATCCCTCTTGGAGTTGCTAGCATCTACTCGGCCAAGATATCTACTAACAACGGAGAGCACGCAAGATCACAAATAACAAAGACATGATAGAATCAATAATCAATCTGAAATAGGATCTCAATATCTATCGGATCCCCGCAAACACAACATGTACGATTGCAAATAGATGATCTTGATCATGGACGGAGCTCACAAGATCTAAACATGGTAGCACAAAGGAGAAGAACCAACCATCTCGCTACTACATGGACCTGTAGTCCAAGGATGAACTACTCATGCATCACATCGAAGGCTTGCATGGTGATAAAGAAGGCCTCCAGGGTGAATTTTCCACTTCGGCAGAGTGTCGGGAAGAGCTGCAGATCCCCCCTGATCTAGGGATGGACATGACGGCGGCTACAGACTCTTTCGTGGATTTTTGATCGGGTACTTAGGGTTTCTCTATCGGAGACATCTTATAGGCGAAAGGGGAGGCCGAGGGGGTGCCCTAGGCAGCCACACTACCCCCCTAGGAGGGGCCAGGTCTGGCCGCGCGGCTAGGTGGCGTGGGCGGCTCCTGGCCCCTCTCCGTCTTGTATTTTGGCTCCGTGTCCCCCTCGGTGAAATATTGACTTTGGCTTTTGTCCCGTCCAATTCCGAGAATATTCATTTTCTGACTTTCCTGGAACCAAAAACAGCAGAAAACAGGCAGTTGGCACTGTGGCATCTTGTTAATAGGTTAGTCCTAGAAAGTGTATAAAAAGTACTCCAAAGTGTGGAAAAAACATAAGAAAGTAGATATAAACCAAGCATGGAACATCAAAAATTATAGATACGTTTGCAACGTATAGGATCCACTAGAGTTGATTGTATTTGTGTTCTTTTCATAAACCACAACTAGAGTCATTGCACTTGTGTTCTTTTCATAAACCACATGGATCCACCAGTGTCATTGCATGTGTGTTCTTTTCATAAACCACAACTAGAGTCATTGCATGTGTGTTCTTTTCATAAACCACATGGATCAACCATTGTCATTGCATGTGTGTTCTTTTCATAAACCACCACTAGAGTCAATGCATGTATGTTCTTTTCATAAACCACATGGATCCACCAGTGTCATTGCATGTCTGTTCTTTTCATAAACCACATGGATCCACTAGAGGCATTGCATGTGTGTTCTTTTTACAAAGCACATATGGATCCACTAGAGTCATTGCATGCGTGTTATTATCCTAAACCAACACTAGATTCAATGCATGTGTGTTCTTTTCCTAAACCACATATAGATCCACCAGAGTAACTGCATGTGTGTTCTTTTCATAAACCACATGGATCCACCAGTGCCATTGCATGTGTGTTCTTTTCATGAACCACAACTAGAGTCACTGCATGTCTGTTCTTTTCATAAACCACATTTATCCACTAGAGTCATTGCATGCGTGTTCTTTTCCTAAACCATATATGGATCCACCAGAGTCATTGCATGTGTGTTCTTTTCATAAACCACAACTAGAGTCATTGCATGTGTGTTCTTTTCATAAACCACACCTAGTGTCATTGCATGTGTTCCTCTTTTCATAAATGACATTGATCCACCAGAGTCATTCCATGTGTGTTGTTTTCATAAACCACATGGATCCACCAGTGTCATTGCATTTGTGTCATTTTCATAAACCATAGCTAGAGTCACTGCATGTCTGTTCTTTCCATAAACCACATGGATCCACCAGTGTCGTTGAATGTGTGTTCTTTTTCAGGAACCACATATGGTTCCACCTGTGTGATTGCATGTGTGTTCTTATCCTAAACAAGCACTAGAGTCATTGCATGTGTGTTCTTTTCCTAAACCACATATGGATCCACCAAAGTCATTGCATGTGTGTTCTTTTAATAAACCACATGGATCGACCAGTGTCATTGCATCAGTGTTCTTTTCATAAACAACAACTAGAGTCATTGCATCTCTGTTCTTATCTTAAACCACATGGATCCACCAGTGTCATTGAATGTGTGTTATTTTCACAAATGACATATGGATCCACCAGTGTCATTACATGTGTGTTCTTATCCTAAACCAACACTAGAGTAATGGGATGTGTGTTCTTTTCCTAAACCACATATGGATCCACCAGAGTCATTATGTGTGTGTTCTTTTAATAAACCACATGGATCCACCAGTGTCATTGCATGTGTGTTCTTTTCATAAACCACAACTAGAGTCATTGCATGTGTGTTCTTTTCACAAACCACATATGGATCCACTAGAGTCATTGCATGTGTGTTCTTATCCTAAACCAGCACTAGAGTCATTGCATGTGTGTTCTTTTCGTAAACCACAACTAGAGTCATTGCATGTGAGTTCTTTTCCTAAACCACATATGCATACACCAGAGTCATTACATGTGTGTTATTTTTCTAAACGACATATGGATCCACTAGAGTCATTGCATGTGTGCTCTTTTCCTAAACCACCACTAGAATCATTGCATGTGTGTTCTTTTCATAAACCACATGGATCCATAGTGTCACTGAATGTGTGTTCTTTTCCTAACCACATCTGGATCCACTAGAGTCATTGCATGTGTGCTCTTCTCTTAAACCACCACTAGAATCATTGCATATGTGTTCTTCTCATAAACCACATGGATCCACTAGAATTTAATGCATGTTTGTTCTTTTAATAAACCACATGGATCAACTATAGTTCATTGCATTTGTGTTTTTTCATAAACCACATCGATCCACCAGTGTCATTGGATGTGTGTTCTTTTCATCAACCACATGGATCCACCAGTGTCATTGAATGTGTGTTCTTTTCATAAACCACCACTAGAGTTATTGCATGTGTGTTCTTATCATAAACCACAACTAGAGTCGTTGCATGTGTGTTCTTTTCATAAACCACATGGATCCACTAGTGTCATTGCATGTGTGTTCTTTTCGTAAACCACAGCTAGAGTTATTGCATGTGTGTTCTTTTCATAAACCACATGGATCCACTAGTGTCATTGGATGTGTGTTCTTTTCATAAACCACATGGATCCACCAGTGTCATTGAATGTGTGTTCTTTTCATAAACCACCGCTAGAGTCATTGCATGTGTGTTCTTTTCATAAACCACCACTAGAGTCATTGCATGTGTGTTCTTCATAAACCACATGGATCCACTAGAGTTTATTGCATTTTTGTTCCTTTCATAAACCACAACTAGAGTCATTGCATTTGTGTTATTTTCATAAACCACATGGATCCACCAGTGTCATTGCATGTGTGTTCTTTTCATAAACCACATGGATCCACTAGAGTTCATTGCATGTGTGTTATTTTCATAAACCACATGGATCCACTAGAGTTCATTGCATTTGTATTCTTTTCATGAACCACATGGATCCACTAGAGTAATTACACGTGCGTTCTTTTCGTAAACAACATGGATCCACCAGTGTCACCGAATGTGTGTTCTTTTTCTAAACCACATATGGATCCACTAGAGTCATTGCATATGTGCTATTCTCCTAAGTCACCACTAGAATAATTGCATGTGTGTCTTTTCATAAACCACATGGATCCACTAGAGTTCAATGCACGTGTGTTCTTTTCATAAACCACATGGATCAAATAGAGTTCATTGCATCTGTGTTCTTTTCCTAACCACCATGAATTCACCATTGTCATTGAATGTGTGTTCTTTTCATAAACCACGACTAGAGTTATTGCATGTGTGTTCTTTTCATAAACCACAAGTAGAGTCGTTGCATGTGTGTTCTTTTCATAAACCACATGGATCCACTACTGTCATTGCATGTGTGGTCTTTTCATAAACAACAACTAGAGTTATTGCATGTGTGTTCTTTTCATAAACCACATAGATCCACAAGTGTCATTGGATGTTTGTTCTTTTCATAAACCACATTGATCCACTAGTGTCATTGAATGTGTGTTCTTTTCATAAACCACCACTGGAGTCATTGCATGTGTGTTCTATTCATAAACCACCACTAGAGTCATTGCATGTGTGTTCTTCATAAACCACATGGATCCACTAGAGTTTATTGCATTTTTGTTCTTTTCATAAACCACAACTAGAGTCATTGCATTTGTGTTATTTTCATAAACCACATGGATCCACCAGTATCATTGCATGTGTGTTGTTTTCATAAACCACAGATAGAGTCATTGCATATGTGTTCTTTTCATAAACCTCATGGATCCACCAATGTCATTGCATGTGTGTTCACTTCATAACCACACCTAGATTCATTTCATTTGTGTTCATTTCATAAACCACAAGGATGCACCAGTGTCATTGCATGTGTGTTCTTTTCATAAACCACATGGATCCACTAGTGTCATTGTCTGTGTGTTCATTTCATAAACCACATGGATCCACTAGTGTCATTGAATGTGTATTCTTTTCATAAACCACCACTAGAGTCATTGCATGTGTGTTCTATTCATAAACCACATGGATCTACTAGAGTTGATTACATTTGTGTTCTTTTCATAAACGACAACTAGAATCGTTGCATTTGTGTTCTTTTCATAAACCACATGGATCCATCAGTGTCATTGAATGTGTGTTCTTTTCATAAACCACAACTAGATTCATTGCATGTGTGTTCTATTCATAAACCACATGGATCCACCATTGTTATTGCATGTGTGTTCTTTTCGTAAACCACCACTAGAGTCATTGCATGTGTGTTCTTTTCATAAACCACTTGGATCCACCAGTGTCATTGTATGTGCGTTCTTTTCATAAACCACATGGATCCACTAGAGTTCATTGCATGTGTGTTCTTTTCATAAAGCACATGGATCCACTAGAGTAATTGCATGTGTGTTCTTTTCATAAAGCACATGGATCCACTAGTGTCACTGAATGTGTGTTCTTTTTCTAAACCACATATGGATCCACTGGAGTCATTGCATGTGTGCTCTTCTCTTAAACCACCACTAGAATCATTGCATGTGTGTTCTTTTCATAAACCACATGGATCCACTAGAGTTCAATGCATGTGTGTTCTTTTAATAAACCACATGGATCCACTAGAGTTCATTGCATTTGTGTTCTTTTCATAAACCACATGGATCCACCAGTATCATTGCATGTGTATTCTTTTCATAAACCACAACTAGAGTCATTGCATGTGTGTTCTTTTCATAAACCACATGGATCCACCAGTGTCATTGCATGTGTGTTCATTTAGATTCATTGCATTTGTGTTCTTTTCATAAACCACATGGATCCACCAGTGTCATTGCATGTGTGTTCTTTTCATAAACCACAGCTAGAGTCATTGCATGTGTGTTCTTTTCATAAACCACATGGATCTACTAGTGTCATTGCATGTGTGTTCATTTCATTAACCACATAGACCGACTAGTGTCATCGAATGTGTATTCTTTTCATAAACCACCACTAGAGTCATTGCATGTGTGTTCTTTTCATAAACCACCACTAGAGTCATTGAATGTGTGTTCTTTTCACAAACCACATGGATCCACTAGAGTTGATTACATTTGTGTTCTTTTCATAAACCACAACTAGAGTCGTTGTAGTTGTGTTCTTTTCATAAACCACATGGATCCACCAGTGTCATTGGATGTGTGTTCTTTTCATAAACCACAAGTAGATTCATTGCATGTGTGTTCTTTTCATAAACCAAATGGATCCACCATTGTCATTGCATGCGTGTTCTTTTCATAAACCACCACAAGAGTCATTGCATGTGTGTTCTTTTCATAAACCACATGATTCCACCAGTGTCATTGTATGTGTGTTCTTTTCATAAACCACATGGATCCACTAGAGTTCATTGAATGTGTGTTTTCTTTTCATAAACCACATGGATCCACTAGAGTAATTGCATGTGTGTTCTTTTCATAAAGCTCATAGATCCACCAGTGTCACTGAATGTATGTTCTTTTCCTAAACCACATATAGATCCACTAGAGTCATTGCATGTGTGCTCTTCTCCTAAACCACCACTAGAATCATTGCATGTGTGTTCTTTTCAAAAACCACAGGGATCCAGTAGAGTTCAACGCATGCGTGTTCTTTTAATAAACCACATTGATCCACTAGAGTTCATTGCATCTGTGTTATTTTCATAAACCACATGGATCCACCAGTGTCATTGGATGTGTGTTCTTTTTATAAACCACATGGATCCACCAGTGTCATTGAATGTGTGTTCTTTTCATAAACACCACTAGAGTTATTGTATGTGTGTTCTTTTCATAAACCACAACTAGAGTCATTGCATGTGTGTTCTTTTCATAAACCACATGGATCCACTAGTGTCATTGCATATGTGTTATTTTCATAAACCACAGCTAGAGTCATTGCATGTGTTTTCTTTTCATAAACCACATGGATCCACCCGTGTCATTGCATGTGTGTTCTTTTCATAAACCACCACTAGAGTCATTGCATGTGTGAACTTTTCATAATCCACATGGATCCACCAGTGTCATTGCATGTGTGTTCTTTTCATAAACCACATGGATCCACTAGAGTTCATTGCATGTATGTTCTTTTCATAAACCACATGGATCCACTAGAGTTCATTGCATTTGTATTCTTTTCGTGAACCACATGGATCCACTAGAGTAATTACACGTGCGTTCTTTTCGTAAACCACATGGATACACCAGTGTCACTGAATGTGTGTTCTTATTCTAAACCACATATGGATCCACTAGAGTCATTGCATATGTGCTATTCTCCTTAGCCACCACTAGAATAATTGCATGTGTGTTCTTTTCATAAACCACATGGATCCACTAGAGTTCAATGCATGTGTGTTCTTTTCATAAACCACATGGATCAACTAGAGTCATTGCATCTGTGTTCTTTTCATAAACACCATGGATCCACTAGTGTCATTGTATGTGTGTTCTTTTCATAAACCACATGGATCCACCATTGTCATTGAATGTGTTGTCTTTTCATAAACCACCACTAGAGTTATTGCATGTGTGTTCTTTTCATAAACCACAACTAGAGTCGTTGCATGTGTGTTCTTTTCATAAACCTGTTGGAGATATGCCCAAGAGGCAATAATAAAAGTGATTATTATTATATCTTTGTGTTTATGATGAATGTTTACATCCCATGCTATAATTGTATTATTAGGAAACACTGATACATGTGTGTTTTGTAAACATATAAGAGTCCCTAGTAAGCCTCTTGTTGAACTAGCTTGTTGATTAATTGATGATTATGGTTTCCTGATCATGGACATTAGGATGTGATTAATAACAAGGTCATATCATTAGGAGAATGATGTGATGGACACACACCCATAGTAAGCGTAGCATAACATCAAGTCATTAAGTTCGTATTGCTGTAAGCTTTCAAATCACATAGTAACCTATTCCTTCGACCATGAGGTTATGTTAATCACCATCACCGGATGAATACTTTGATAACATCAAACGCCGCTTCGTAACTGGGTGGTTATAAAAGTGTCATTGGGTATTCTGAAAGTATGAGTTGAAGCTCATGAACCAAGATTGGGATTTGTCCATCCATATGACGGATAGATATGCTCTGGGCCCTCTCGGTGGAATGTCATCTAGTTAGCTTGCAAGCATGTGACTAGATCACAAGGGATGACATATCACGGAACGAGTAAAGAGTACTTATCAGTAACGAGGTAGAACTAGGTATGGAGATACCGACGATCAAACCTCGGATAAGTATAATATCGTGAGACAAAGGGAATTAGTTTCATATGTAAATGGTTCAATCGATCGCGAAGTCATCGTTTAGTATGTGGGAGCCATTATGGATCTCCAGGTCCCGCTGATGGTTATTGATATGAGATGTGTCTCTATCATATCTACATATTCACGAACCGTAGGGTGACACACTTAAGGTTCGAAGTTATTTTAAGTAGATATGGAATGTGCGTTGGAGACCGAATGTTGTTCGGAGTCTCGGAATGGATCCGGGACATCACGAAGAGATCCGGAATGGTCCGGAGAATAAGATTCATATATAGGAGATCATTTTATGAGATAGGAAATGTTCCGGAGTGTTTGTATGAGGATTCTAGAAGGTTTCGGAATGTTCCGGAAGGTTCTAGAAGATATCTTGGAGTTTGCTTGAAAATCAAGATAGGGATCAAGGAGTCCTGTTGGGTCAAGATAAGGAGTCGTGGGGGAGGAGGATTCCTCCCCACCTCCCCAACCCACCGGCCCCATAGGAGGGGAGTCCTACAAGGACTCCCCTTCCCTGGCGCGCCCTCCCCTCTTTAAATAGAGGGGCAGGGGCGCCCCCTCCTCACACGCTCTCATAACGTCCAATCTCTGCCGCCTCTCTCCTCCACCATATTCTGCACAGGCATAGGCAAAGCCCTGCAGAATTCTCTACTCCACCACCACCACCACGCCGTCGTGCTGCTGGGATTCCGTGGAGAAGATCTACTACCTCCGCTGCTCGCTGGAACGGGGAGAGGAAGGTCTGCTTCGACTCCGCACGTGTGACCGACTGCGGAAGCGCTGCCGAATTGCGGCGCCGGAAGGATCGTCAACTTGACCAAGGGCGGAAGCGCTGCTGGAACGTGACGCCGGAAGGATCGTCTATTTGACCGAAGGCGGAAGCGCTGTTGGAACGCGACGCCGGAAGGATCGTCCACACGATCTTGAGATCGGCAAGTGATCGACTACATCAACCACGAGATCTAATCTCGTTAACGCTTTCGGATCTACGAGGGTTAGTTCCCATCTATCTCGTTGCTCATGTCTAATAGATTAGATCTTGGCTTTTATCTAGATTAGATCTAGGTTTTGTTCGTTCTTGCGGTAGAATTTTTTTGTTTTCCATGCTACGAACCCATCAGTGGTATCAGAGCCGTATCTATGCGTAGATCTGTTGCACGAGTAGAACACAATGTTTTGTGGGCGTTGATGCTTTTGTTGTCGGTGTCTTAGCGTGTACTTTGCATCTTGCGGCATGGTGGGATGAAGCGGCTCGGGCTAACATTACATGTCATCGCACATGAGACTTGCTCCACGCTTGACGTGCAACTTGCTTTGCACAAGTGGCTTTGCGGGTGTCTGTCTCTCCCACCATAGTTAAGATTCAATTTACAATGAGCATCTTGACAACACTTGTATCAACGTTGTGGTCCTTGTTCGTAGGTAAGATCGGTCTTATGCGAAAGCCCCAAACCACGTAAAACATGCAAAGAAAATTAGAGGCGTCTAACTTGTTTTTGCAGGGGTTTTGTGATGTGATATGGCCAATATGTGATTGTGATTGTATTTGATGTATGCAATGATCCTTGTTGTAATATGGCAACCGGCAGGAGCCTAATGGTTGTCTTTAATTCTGTTAAGACCTGCGTGTCTATTCATCTTGTAATAGCTTTATTCCAAGTAGTTGTAATAGTTGCTGGTGATGATGGACAACCATGAAGCGGCGCCACTGACCTTGACGCAATGCTGGTGATGATGGAGATCATGTTCGTGCTTTGGAGATGGAGATCAAAGGCGCAAGAAGAAAAGGCCATATCATATCACACTAATTATCAATTGCCTGTGATGTTAATCCTTTATGCATCTTGTATTGCTTAGATCGCGACGGTAGCATTATAAGATGATCCCTCTCACTAAATATCAAGTAATAAAGTGTTCACCCTTAGTTGGCACCGTTGCTAAGACTCGTCGTTTCGAAGCATCTCGTGATGATCGGATGTGATAGATTCTATGTGTGCATACAACGGGTGCAAGCCATTTTTGCACATGCGAAAACTAAGGTTATCTTGACGAGCCTAGCATGTACAGACATGGTCTCGGAACACGGAATACCGAAAGGTAGAGCATGAGTCATATAATTGATATGATGAACATGAAGATTGTTCGCCGATGAAACTACATCTTCTCTCGTGAAGATCGGACTTGGTGTAGTGGACTTGGTTCGTGTAATCACTAAGACAATGTGAGGGATGTTGTTTTGAGTGGGAGTTCACCTAGTTAGTTTAATAATTAAATTTGAACTCAATTTGTCATAAACTTAGTCTAAACTACTTGCAAATTGTTGTAGATTATGGCGACCCCCTCCATCAATTTCAATGCGTTCCTAGAGAAAGAAAAGCTTAAAAATAATGGAAGCAATTTCACGGACTGGTTCCATGGACTGAAGATCGTCCTCAGGGCTGGTCAGTTGACCTATGTGCTCGATGCACCGCTAGGTGACCCACCTGCAGATAATGCCACCGATGACGAAAAGAATGTTTTCGCCACTCGGAAAAATCATTACTCCACAGTTCAGTGTGCCATCCTGTACGGTTTAGAAGCGGAGCTCCAACAGCGTTTTGAGCACCACGACCCCATCGAGATCATTAAGGAGCTCAGGCTAATTTTTGAGACTCGCGCGGCCATGGAGAGCTATGAGGCCTCCAAAAAGTTCTTTAACTGTAAGATGGAAGAAGGAAGCTCCGTTAGCGAGCACGTGCTCACCATGTCTGGGTACGCAAAGAAGCTCCAAGAGTTGGGAATATCGATTCCTAATGAATTGGGGATTCACCGTCTCCTTCAATCACTGCCACCAAGTTACAAGAACTTTGTGATGAACTACAACATGCACTGCATGAACAAGTCGTTGCCTGAACTATCGTCCATGCTGAAAACTGCTGAAGTGGAGATAAAGAAGGAGCACCAAGTGTTGATGGTCAATAAGACCACCAATTTCAAGAAAAAGGGCAAGCCTAGGAACAAGGGCAACTTCAAGAAGGACGGCAAGAAAGCTGCCGCACCTGCTAAGAAGCCCAAGGCTGGTCCTAAGCCTGAAACTGAGTGCTTCTACTACAAGGGTGCTGGTCACTGGAAGCGTAACTGCCCCAAGTACCTGGCGGATCTGAAGAACGGCAACATCAAGAAGAAAGGTATATTTGATATATGTGTTATAGATGTGTATCTTACTAGTAATCGTAGTAGTGCCTGGGTATTTGATACTGGTCCAGTTGCTCATATTTGTAACTCGAAAAAGGAGCTACGGAATAAACGAAAACTGGCAAGAGACGAGGTGACGATGCGCGTTGGAAATGGCTCCAAGGTTGATGTGATCGCCGTCAGCACGCTCCCTCTACATCTACCTTCGGGATTAGTTCTAAATTTAAATAATTGTTATTTGGTGCCTGCGTTAAGCATGAACATTATATCTGGATCCTGTTTATTGCGAGACGGTTACTCTTTTAAGTCTGAGAATAAAGGTTGTTCGATTTATATGAGTAATATCTTTTATGGTAATGCACCTGAGATGAATGGTTTATTCTTACTGAATCTCGATAGTAGTGATACACATGTTCACAACATAGATGCTAAACGAATTAAATTGAATGATAATTCTACATACATGTGGCACTGTCGTCTTGGTCACATTGGAGTGAAGCGTATGAAGAAACTCCATTCAGATGGACTTCTTGAATCACTTGATTTTGAATCACTTGAAAGATGCGAAGCATGTCTAATGGGAAAAATGACTAAGACTCCATTCTCTGGTACAATGGAGCGAGCTACAGACTTATTGGAAATAATACATACCGATGTGTGCGGTCCAATGAGTGTAGCATCGCGTGGTGGATATCGTTATGTTCTCACTTTCACGGATGACTTGAGTAGATATGGGTATGTCTACTTTATGAAACATAAATCCGAAACTTTCGAGAAGTTTAAGGAATTTCAAAGTGAAGTGGAAAATCATCGTAACAAGAAGATTAAGTTTCTGCATTCTGACCGCGGAGGTGAATATCTGAGTTATGAGTTTGGCATGCATTTAAAGAAATGTGAAATACTTTCGCAGTTGACACCGCCGGGAACACCACAGCGTAATGGTGTGTCCGAACATCGTAATCGAACTCTCTTAGATATGGTTCGGTCTATGATGTCTCTTACAGATTTACCGTTATCATTTTGGGGCTATGCATTAGAGACAACCGCATTCACTTTAAATAGGGCACCATCTAAATCCGTTGAAACGACACCGCACGAATTGTGGTTTGGTAAGAAACCTAAGTTGTCGTTCCTTAAAGTTTGGGGTTGCGAAGCATACGTAAAGAAGTTACAACCTGATAAGCTAGAACCCAAAGCGGAGAAATGCGTCTTCATAGGATACCCTAAAGAAACGATTGGGTATACCTTCTATCATAGATCCGAAGGCAAAGGTTTTGTTGCAAAGAATGGATCCTTTCTTGAGAAGGAGTTTCTCTCGAAAGAAGTGACTGGAAGGAAAGTAGAACTCGATGAGGTTATTTGAACCTTCTCTCGGATTTGTGAGTAGCGCAGCACCGGAAGATGTTTTGGTGCCGCCTGCACCAATTGAAGAGGAAGCTAATGATAATGATCATGAAACTTCGAACGAAGTTGCTACTGAACCTCGCAGGTCAACGAGGGTTCGTACCACTCCTGATTGGTATGACTCTGCCTTGAACGTCATGTTGGTGGACAACGCTGATGACCCTGCGACGTATGAAGAAGCTATGGTGAGCCCAGACTCCGACAAATGGCTAGAAGCCATGAAATCCGAAATGGGATCCATGTACGAAAACCAAGTGTGGACTTTGGTGGACTTACCGGATGGCCGTAAGGCTGTCGAGAACAAATGGATTTTCAATAGAAAAACAGATGCTGATGGTAATATTACCGTCTATAAAGCTCGACTTGTCGCGAAAGGGTTCCGACAAATTCAAGGAGTTGACTATGATGAGACATTCTCACCAGTAGCGAAGCTAAAATCTGTGAGGATTTTGTTAGCAATTGCTGCACATTTCGATTATGAGATTTGGCAGATGGATGTCAAAACGGTGTTCCTTAATGGTGACATTGAGGAAGAGTTGTATATGGTACAACCCAAAGGTTTTGTCGATCCTAAAGATGCTAACAAGGTATGCAAACTTCAGCGCTCCATTTATGGACTGAAGCAAGCATCCCGTAGTTGGAATCAATGTTTTGATAAGGTAATCAAAAACTTTGGATTTATACAAACTTATGGAGAAGCTTGTATTTACAAGAAAGTGAGTGGGAGCTCTGTAGCATTCCTAGTACTGTATGTAGATGACATATTGTTGATTGGGAATGATATAGAACTTCTTAATAGCGTCAAAGCCTATTTGAATAATAGTTTTTCAATGAAGGATCTTGGCGAAGCGGCATACATTCTAGGCATCAAGATTTATAGAGATAGATCAAGACGCCTAATAGCGCTTTCACAAAATACATACTTGGACAAAGTTCTAAAAAAGTTTAGAATGGAAGATAGCAAGAAAGGGTTCGTGCCCATGTTGTCAGGTAAGACCTTGAGTAAGACTCAAAGTCCAGCTACGGCAGAAGATAGAGAAAAGATGAATAATATTCCCTATGCCTCGGCCATAGGTTCTATCATGTATGCCATGCTGTGTACAAGACCAGATATAGCACATGCTGTTAGTTTGACTAGCAGATATCAAAGTGATCCTGGAGAGGAACACTGGACAGCGGTCAAGAATATCCTAAAGTACCTGAATAGGACTAAGGATATGGTTCTTTCTTATGGAGGTGATGAACAGCTTGTTGTAAACGGTTACACCGATGCTAGTTGGAACACCGATCCGGATGACTCAAAGTCACAGTCGGGTTACGTATTTATTTTGAATGGTGCTGCAGTGAGCTGGAGGAGTGCGAAGCAAAGCGTTGTGGCGAAATCTTCAACTGAATCAGAATACATAGCTGCTTCGGAGGCTGCACAAGAAGCCATTTGGATGAAGGAATTCATTACTGAACTCGGCGTGGTTCCCAGTGCGTTGGACCCGATGGCCATCTACTGTGACAACACAGGTGCCATAGCTAATGCGCAGGAGCCAAGGTCACATAGCAAGCTGAAGCACATCAAGCTACGTTTCCACGCTATTCGCGAGTATGTCCGAGATGGTGACATAAAGATTTGCAAAGTACACACTGATCTGAATGTGGCAGATCCGTTGACTAAACCTCTCTCTAGGGCAAAGCATGACCAACACTAAAACGCCATGGGTGTTCGGTATATTACCATGTAATCTAGATTATTGACTCTAGTGCAAGTGGGAGACTGTTGGAGATATGCCCAAGAGGCAATAATAAAAGTGATTATTATTATATCTTTGTGTTTATGATGAATGTTTACATCCCATGCTATAATTGTATTATTAGGAAACACTGATACATGTGTGTTTTGTAAACATATAAGAGTCCCTAGTAAGCCTCTTGTTGAACTAGCTTGTTGATTAATTGATGATTATGGTTTCCTGATCATGGACATTAGGATGTGATTAATAACAAGGTCATATCATTAGGAGAATGATGTGATGGACACACACCCATAGTAAGCGTAGCATAAGATCAAGTCATTAAGTTCGTATTGCTGTAAGCTTTCAAATCACATAGTAACCTATTCCTTCGACCATGAGGTTATGTTAATCACCATCACCGGATGAATACTTTGATAACATCAAACGTCGCTTCGTAACTGGGTGGTTATAAAAGTGTCATTGGGTATTCTGAAACTATGAGTTGAAGCTCATGAACCAAGATTGGGATTTGTCCATCCATATGACGGATAGATATGCTCTGGGCCCTCTCGGTGGAATGTCATCTAGTTAGCTTGCAAGCATGTGACTAGATCACAAGGGATGACATATCACGGAACGAGTAAAGAGTACTTATCAGTAACGAGGTAGAACTAGGTATGGAGATACCGACGATCAAACCTCGGATAAGTATAATATCGTGAGACAAAGGGAATTAGTTTCATATGTAAATGGTTCAATCGATCACGAAGTCATCGGTGAGTATGTGGGAGCCATTATGGATCTCCAGGTCCCGCTGATGGTTATTAATATGAGATGTGTCTCTATCATGTCTACATATTCACGAACCGTAGGGTGACACACTTAAGGTTCGAAGTTATTTTAAGTAGATATGGAATGTGCGTTGGAGACCGAATGTTGTTCGGAGTCTCGGAATGGATCCGGGACATCACGAAGAGATCCGGAATGGTCCGGAGAATAAGATTCATATATAGGAGATCATTTTATGAGATAGGAAATGTTCCGGAGTGTTTGTATGAGGATTCTAGAAGGTTTCGGAATGTTCCGGAAGGTTCTAGAAGATATCTTGGAGTTTGCTTGAAAATCAAGATAGGGATCAAGGAGTCCTGTTGGGTCAAGATAAGGAGTCGTGGGGGAGGAGGATTCCTCCCCACCTCCCCAACCCGCCGGCCCCATAGGAGGGGAGTCCTACAAGGACTCCCCTTCCCTGGCGCGCCCTCCCCTCTTTAAATAGAGGGGCAGGGGCACCCCCTCCTCACACGCTCTCATAACGTCCAATCTCTGCCGCCTCTCTCCTCCACCATATTCTGCACAGGCATAGGCGAAGCCCTGCAGAATTCTCTACTCCACCACCACCACCACGCCGTCGTGCTGCTGGGATTCCGTGGAGAAGATCTACTACCTCCGCTGCTCGCTGGAACGGGGAGAGGAAGGTCTGCTTCGACTCCGCACGTGTGACCGACTGCGGAAGCGCTGCCGAATTGCGACGCCGGAAGGATCATCAACTTGACCAAGGGCGGAAGCGCTGCTGGAACGTGACGCCAGAAGGATCGTCTATTTGACCGAAGGCGGAAGCGCTGCTGGAACGCGACGCCGGAAGGATCGTCCACACGATCTTGAGATCGGCAAGTGATCGACTACATCAACCACGAGATCTAATCTCGTTAACGCTTTCGGATCTACGAGGGTTAGTTCCCATCTATCTCGTTGCTCATGTCTAATAGATTAGATCTTGGCTTTTATCTAGATTAGATCTAGGTTTTGTTCGTTCTTGCGGTAGCAAATTTTTGTTTTCCATGCTACGAACCCATCAAAACCACATGGATCCACCAGTGTCATTGCATCTGTGTTCTTTTCATAAACCACAACTGGAGTTATTGCATGTCTGTTCTTTTCATAAACCACATGGATCCACCAGTGTCATTGGATGTGTGTTCTTTTCATAAACCACATCGATCCACCAGTGTCATTGAATGTGTGTTCTTTTCATAAACCACCAATAGAGTCATTGCATGTGTGTTCTTTTCATAAACCACCACTAGAGTCATTGCATGTGTGTTCTTCATAAACCACATGGATCCACTAGATTTGATTGCATTTGTGTTCTTTTCATAAACCACAAATAGATTCATTGCATTTGTGTTCTTTTCATAAACCACATGGATCCACCAGTATCATTGCATGTGTGTTCTTTTCATAAACCACAACTAGAGTCATTGCATGTGTGTTCTTTTCATAAACCACATGGATCCACCAGTGTCATTGCATCTGTGTTCATTTCATAAACGACACCTAGATTCATTGCATTTGTGTTCTTTTCATAAACCACATGGATCCACCAGTGTTATTGCTTGTGTGTTCTTTTCATAAACCACAGCTAGAGTCATTGCATGTGTATTCTTTTCATAAACCACATGGATCCACAAGTGTCATTGCATGTGTGTTCATTTCATAAACGACACCTAGATTCATTGCATTTGTGTTCTTTTCATAAACCACATGGATCCACCAGTATCATTGCATGTGTTTTCTTTTCATAAACCACAACTAGAGTCATTGCATGTGTGTTCTTTTCATAAACCACATGGATCCACTAGTGTCATTGCATGTGTGTTCATTTCATAAACCACATGGATCCACCGGTGTCATTGAATGTGTATTCTTTTCATAAACCACCACTAGAGTCATTGCATGTGTGTTCTTTTCATAAACCACCACTAGAGTCATTGCATGTGTGTTCTTTTCATAAACCCCATGGATCCACTAGAGTTGATTACATTTGTGTTCTTTTCATAAACCACAACTAGAGTCGTTGCATTTGTGTTCTTTTCATAAACCACATGGATCCACCAGTGTCATTGCATGTGTGTTCTTTTCATAAACCAGAAATAGATTCATTGCATGTGTGTTCTATTCATAAACCTCATGGATCCACCATTGTCATTGCATGTGTGTTCTTTTCATAAACCACCACTAGAGTCATTGCATGTGTGTTCTTTTCATAAACCACATGGATCCACCAGTGTCATTGTATGTGGGTTTTTTATTTTTTCTTTTTGACCTTGAAACCGTTGGGGAGCCCCCTATGGTGTAATTTTATAAATTTAAAGCCTCAAGAAAAGGCAAGTTCGAGCAACAATTTACATGGACTATACAAGGGAATAGAATATACAAGAAACAATAAGATAACTAAAACGCTTCCAACCAGGTAGAAAGAGAAGCTTTATGCAAGGGCTTAACCCTATGCGTTATCAGGTTCAGATCATATTTAAACACCACCTTCCATGCATGAATAGAGGGTTGTTTTCCTTCAAAGATTAAACCATTGCGGCTCTTCCAAATACCCCATAAGGCACATGTGATTAATTCAATGAACTTTGGCCCCTGGAAAGATATTTTCGCCTGTTAAAACATGACAGTAATGCTCTGATGTGGACTCCATGTTACTCCAATAAGGCGCTAAATTCTGCTAGCGAAGGGGCAGTTAAAGAACAAATGCTCTTTCGTCTCTCTCTCTTGAAGATTACATATTTCACAATTCAAACCTGAAGCCACATGCCAGTGTTTTCTATCCATTATATCCCTAGTATTCAATCTATCAACCAGTATCAGCCATACGAAAACTTTCTGCTTATTCAAACATCTGCTCTTCCAAAGTTTTCTGTAGATGGGTGATACATGCAGGCCAGAGAAAGCAAACTTATAAAACACAGCTGAAGTATAGGAACCGTTTTGAAAAGTAAACGACCACTTGTCATGCTGATATCTATTTTGCACATCCATCCTTAGTGATTGGATAATGTCCAAAATCTGAATTAATTCATCCATAGCCTAAGGCGAAACTGGAATGACAAAGTGTCGAGCCAGCTGAGTAATATCTTCACATTTTAACATGTCTTGTAAAGATGTGTCAGTGTCTAACACAAAAGAGAAACTCCTTGGAAACTGAAGGGCAATGAGATCATTGGCATCACACCACCGATCTTTCCAAAACAGGACATAACTGCCACTGCTAGGTGCCACTCTTGCCATGCTACGAAAAGTTGTGAAGAGCTTGCAAACATCACGCCACCAAAAAGAACCCACTAGTTTAGTCGCTTGTGGTACTGAATTTTGGTAATAAGCTTTCCAAACCATACTGACCCATGGTGTGTCATGGTGGCTAAAAAAATTGAAGAGATGTTTCATTAACAAAGCTTCGTTCTGTATTTCCAAATTAACTACCCCAAGCCCTTCTTTTTCTTTCGGTTTGCACACCAATTCCCAAGCAGCTAAAGAGTTTTGATGTTCTCTATCTTTTTATCCCACAAACAATGTTGCCTTGCTCTGTTTACTACTTTGACCATGGTTTTGTTGAGCTTCAGCATACACATATAAAATGTCGGTAGTGACGACAAGACTGAATTTACAAAGGTAAGTCTGCCACCATAATTTAAAAAACGTGAGCAAGCATTGAGTCTCCGTTCTACACTGTCTACAAGAGGTGCAAGGTCCAAGACAGTAGGTCAAGTGGTACCCAAAGGTAGACCCAGGTAGGTAAAAGGCATCTTCCCCACAGAGCACTCAAAGAATTCAGCAAGGCACGTGGCATGGCAATCATCAATATTTATTGGGACAAGGCAAGATTTATGGAAATTAACCATTAGTCCTGTGGCTTGTTGGAAAGTGAACAGAGATGTCTTGAGTGTTTGAAGATGTTCAAAACTAGCTTCCATTAAGAGCAACATATCGTCAGCGTACTGAACAATGGGGTAATCCTGCCCCTCAAAAATAACTGGAGCCACAAGCTTGCCTTGATCATTCAGATCATTAACCATAACTTGCAGCAGTTCAGCACATTCCACAAATAACAACGGGCAAAGAGGATCTCCTTGACGCACCCCTCGTTTGCAGAAAAACCTTTTGCCCGGCACTCCATTAAGAAGTACAACAGATGTGGCAGAAAATAAGATATTCTCAATCCAAGAAAGAAACTTTTTTTCGCAACCTTTCTTTTTTAGAATCTATAAAATTGCCTTGTGTTCAATCATATCGTATGCCTTTTCAAAATCGAGTTTCAAAATAATGGAGCCCCTCTCTAAATATTTGCAGTGTTGTAGGTACTCAAAATACCACGCAAGACAATCTTGGATCGTTCTAGATTTGATGAAGCCGTACTGATTTTTATGTACAAGCTCCGTAATGATAGCCTGCAAGCGATTAGCTAGAAGTTTTGTAATCAACTTTACAGCTGAATTGAGAAGGGATATCGGACGATAATCATTAGGTGTTTCTGGAAAAGATTTTTTTGGGATCAAAGTGACCAGGGAGTCGTTGAGGCATTGCAGAGTAATGGATTCCTCATAAAACTCTTGGAAGAGGTGATAAAAAATTCCTTTTTATTATTTTCCAGCAACTCTTCATGAACGTAACGTTAAACCCATCCGGCCCTGGCGCCTTATAGACCGGTAGACTAGCCACCACCATGTCAATTTCTTGCTCAGTAAAAGGTTCGGATAAGAATGCTAAATTTACTCCAGGTTGAACAAGATTTAGGATCTCTAGAGGAATTTCAGTGTCAAGGGTCTGTCCCAACCGTTCCTTAAAAGAGGTCCATAGTATAGCCTCCTTTGCTTCATGATCAATAATTTCTGAACCATCAGAGAGAGTAAACCTTGCTATTTTGCCGATATCTGACTGTGGCCATCGAATGAAAGAACGAAGTGTTTTCATCCCCTACCTTTGCCCAATAAATTGTACATCTGCTCTTCCACAGATCTTGCTTGCACAAAAGAACATGATTTAGTTTGTTCTTGATAATGTTTCTAAAGTTCCACTCGGTTATGTGTAATGACCTCTGTTCCTCCAGTTCATCCATCATCAAGATAACAGTATTACAATTCGTAATCACATCATCCATGTTCGAAATATTACCTTTCCAACATTTAAGAGCTTTTCTAAGCAATTTGAATTTATGCGAGATCACTTTGGCACTATTGCCATGACACTGGAGAGCCCAAATATTGTTTACTACCTCAAAAAAAACCTAGCCTGCGTACCTAGTAATTTTCAAATCAAAAACAACAGCTTTAAGGATTTTAGTATCAATTTTCACAACACATGGGATGTGGTCCGAAACTGGCCTAGAGAGAGGATGAACTTGCATGTTGGGGTGTGAGATAGTCCAATTAGGCGTGGTGAAAAATCAATCTAGCTGCTCGAGTAGGGGAACCGTCTGCATGTTGCTCCATGTGAAGGCACGGCCTTTTATTGGCAATTCAACCAAGCCTAGATGATTGATTATTTCGTTGAAAGTAAAAATGACATTCATATTAGCCCCATCTTTGTTTCTGTTCTCAATATATCTATAGAAGTTAAAAATCTCCTAGGATCAACCAATGTTCATGTGCAGGTATGTCAAGGTGCGTAAGCCAGCTCACAAATTTAGATCTGTGAGGTTCAGTGCACGGTCTATAGACATTAACCAAAGTTCAAGCAAAGGCATCAGAGGCGGAGACAAAATCAACGACCACCCCAAAAGATTCTTGCAAACGAATGGTGCCAGAGAAAACTTTACTATTCCATAGGACCAAAACACCACCCGAAGCACCATCAGATGGAACACACACAAAGTGATCAAAACGTCTCGGAGCAAACTTGCGAATAGAGGAGTTATCAAAAAAAGATCTCTTGGTTTCTTGCAAGCAAACAACAGATGTCCTACTCTCCTCTAGTTTGTTACGAAGTACAGGGGACTTATACTCAGCATTCACACCACGTATGTTCCAGTTGAACACACTCTAGAACTTATTGTTACTAGTTGGACAAGTCTGCATCTCAAATAAAAACCAAACTTAAGGATGTTCACGACGAAGGATTTCTTCTGTGAGATCTGTAGGATCAACTTGACATTGTTCCACGCCAATCTTCTGCATCATCTAAATTTGCATCACTTCTGGTGTGGGAGCGAAAGGTACCGAGGAGGGTTTCCTTCGAGATGGTTGATTAGGTAATGCCATTTCAATATAACCATCTTTATCACTTCTTAAACCTCTACGTAAACCTTTAGTTGAGACCGGTGTTGCTGCTTGGACAGTATTAGCAGGTTTAACAGTTTTAGTATGCTTAGGATACACAGATGTATCAGGAGCCTCATAAGCATAAGGTGTAAAAGATTGTGCCTCCATCTGCACCTCGAGGTCCTGCAGATCCTCAGATACATCCTCTTGGGCCTCCATCTGTATCTCAGGACCCCGCTGGTCCTCAAACATTCTCAGAATTCTGAACATTTAGCGAACCAGCAGTCTCCAACAGCTGCCACAATAACTGACGAGCAGAAGACAGTGGTGTCACAACCTGCATACCGTCTTGAGCAATGTGAATGCCGTTAGGTGCTGTGATAGGCCAGTCATCTAAAGCTAGGCTCCATGTCCTCTTGATGCCCATAGAAGGAACGGAAAGTCCAATCACAAAAATCTCATGAAAAACGATCGCAGACTAAACACCGGCACAAACCGCAAAAACCAAGTCTGTTAGAGAAGTGAAATCTCCCCAATTAGCAGAACTATCAGCCGTTGGGGCAGGAAGAATAGAACGTGTGTACACTTGTTTCATCAACCAACCCAGGAAGGAAAGGAAACATGGTAACAAACTCTGACTTGCTCCACTAGCACGATCAAAATAAGCGAGGAGAGTTGTGGCAGACGAAACGGCCGATGAGGAAACACAGATGCAAATAGGCGAGTGTCGTGGAATTGACCACGGCAGATGCTACAAGGTAGCTTACGTAGAGGAAAGGGCAAGGAGGCGTAGGAGAATCCGGGAGCGAGATTGGCACACGATGTACCCAGGTTCACGTTCCCTCGGTGGAGGATCGCTACGTCCTGCTGTCAATCCAGTATATGATCATAGATTGGTTTACATGGAGCCGCCGGAGGTGGAGGGGGAGACTAGATCTAATCTTATGTGGGAGAAAACGTGCCCCGTGGGGGTGCCCCTGGTGGCTTTATATATGCAGCCAGTTAGGGTTTACAAGTCCTAATGGGCTTTCTGTTGGAGTCGCCTTCTTGGGCCTCCAGTCGGCGAGTCGTTTGCGCCAGTCGTCGTGTTTCGCGAGTCGATCCGCCATGGTGACTCCGCTTCATGGGTATATCCCGATTGGTATTCCCCTATCAGTAGTCCCTGAGCGCGTCATGGATTCAACGCAGGCTTGAGGCAGGGCGCGGACAGTCTTGGCGATGGATTGTGGCGAATCGGCGACGAGCTCCTGAACAGAGGAAAGAACCGTTAAGCGGGAGGTGGTCGGCGTGATCTAGTCGGTGAGAACCAGTCGGCGAGAGCCAGTCGGTGAGGGCCAGTTGGTGAAAGGCGCAGGGAGTCGGTGAAGCCGCCAATTGCGGCGAGTCCCCGACCGTGGAGCCTGCCGAGTCCCCGAGTACGACGAGTGGCGAGGTCGGGCGACCGGCGAGTGCCGTTGTCTGGAGCGCACCAAGTTCCCGAGCGCGGCGAGTGGTGAGGTCGGGCGACCGGCGAGTGGTGCTATATGTAGTGCGCCGAGTCCCCGAGCGTGGCGAGTGGCGAGGTCGGGCGACCGGCGAGTGCCGCTCTCTGGAGCGCACCGAGTCCCCGAGTGCGCCGAGTCCCCGAGCGCGACAAGCTGTAGCGCGCCAAGTCCCCCGAGTGCAGCGATTGGCGAGGTCGGGCGACCGGCGACTGGCGCTGTCTGTAGCGCACCGATTCCCCGAGCGCGGCGAGTCGCGAGGTCGGGCGACCGGCGACTAGTGTTGTCTGTAGCGCGCCAAGTCCCCTGAGTGTAGCGATTGGCGAGGTCGGGTGACCGGCGACTGGCGCTGTCTCTAGCGCGCCAAGTCCCCCGAGTGCAGCGAGTGGCGAGGTCGGGCGACTGGCGACTGTCGCTGTCTGTAGCGCGCCGAGTCCCCGAGTGCGGCGAGTGGCGAGGTCGGGCGACCGGCGACTAGCGCTGTCTATAGCGCGCCGAGTCCCCGAGCGCGGCGAGTGGCGAGGTCGGGCGACCGGCGACTGGCGCTGTCTGTAGCGTGCCAAGTCCCCGAATGCAGCGAGTGGCGAGGTCGGGCGACCGGTGAGTGGCGCTGTCAGGAGCGCGCCGAGTCCCGAACGCGGCGAGTGGCGAGAAAGACACCAGACCATTTTGATGAGAAGGAGAAAAAGGCACAACTAAAGTAAGGTGTATTTATGAAATATATTGAATATTTATAAAGAGTGCGATTCGTAAATGTTGAAATAAAATACATGTTGTTAAATGGATCAGTTAGCAATATGAAAGGTTTATGCGTGTATTTTTATGAGTAGGCAGACCTCCAGCATCAAACACTTGCCGGGTAACAGGGACGCGATGCCAGGCTGTTGAACCCGGAGACAAGGTCGGCCTTTTGGTACTCAGCCTCACTACTTCGACGGACGCGAATAAACAGCAGACAAAACTAAAACCGATCCCATGTATGGTTTTGTAATTGAACGAAAAGATGAATATGTTTTGGACTCGTAGCATGTATGAGTGTAAAGAAACTTAGCTATTAAATGCGGATAGAGTCGACGCGGCAGAGGAGTCCCCGAGCACGGCAAATATGCGGCGGGTGAGTAATCGAGTGTGGCGAATCGACTAGGGTGGCAAGTCCGCGACAGGTGAGGCGAGTCGACTCCTCGAAGGTGGAGAGTCCGCGCGTGGCGATTCTCTGACCACGGAGAGTCCGCAGGAGAGTTCGCGACGGTGACCTCACGACGGGTGAGTCCCTGCTGTGATTTAATAGTCGATGAGTTGACAGCACAACTGTTGCCGATTTTTGTGGTTTCGCGGACTGCCTATTGTGACTTGGTCCTCCGCGTACTCGTAAAGACAAGATGATTAGTAGACATGGTAGAATATAATAAATTGAATACGATTGAGCGAGAGAAATTGTAGCGATCGAAATCCGATTGTTGGCCGCTTGAGAGCTCCGCTCTAACGCTGCGGCCAGATCAAGACGCCCTTCTCCGATCTCAAATTGGAACCGTGATTGTTACAGATTACAAAAGCATACAAATAATACATGTGTGCCGGATTAGATCCAAATAAAGTAAACCCAAAGACTGATCCGCGAATTTAATAATGAAAGAGAGAGATTCACCTGGTGGCTTCCAGGTTTCGATCTGATTACTTCTGTCGGCCAGAGCTACTCCTTTTTCTCCGGACATTGATCGTTGGATGTTGCTCCGATTCCCTGATGCATCCGGCTATGTTGGCGTGTAAAACAGGTCATGGAGCTGTCATTGCTTCAACACTAGCAGAGAATATTTTTGTCCAAACCTTGTGGGACCATGGAGCGATTAAGTGCAAATAAATAATCGATTGAAGAATATAATCAAATGAGAGACATGATTGAATTAGGAACTTAGCTGATTTATCGTGCGTCCGCATAGATGCCTTCTCGACGATCAGCCGTGGCAGCCGCACCGTATGTGAGATTGGATCTAGCTAATCTCCAATCTCGTTGATGGAGAATTTGAGGGATCCCACACGGATCGTGGTTCTAGTCGTCGCTTGTCCCACGGTGGGCGCCAACTGTCGTGGAATTGACCACGACAGATGCTACAGGGTAGCTTACGTAGAGAAAAGGGCAGGGATACGTAGGAGAATCTGGGAGCGAGATTGGCACATGATGTATCCAGGTTCACGTCCTCTCGGTGGAGAATCGCTACGTCCTGCTGTCAATCCAGTATATGATCATAGATTGGTTTACATAGAGCCGCCGGAGGCGGAGGGGGAGACTAGATCTAATCTTATGTGGGAGAAAACGTGCCCCGTGGGGGTGCCTCTGGTAGCTTTATATATGCAGCCAGTTAGGGTTTACAAGTCCTAATGGGCTTTCTGTTGGAGTCGCCTTCTTGGGCCTCCGGTCGGCGAGTCGTTTGCGTCAGTTGCCGTGTTTGGCGAGTCGACCCGCCATGGCGACTCCGCTTCATGGGTATACCCTGATTGGTATTCCCCCATCAGCGAGGCCTCTTGAGCTGGTAAAGATATATCAGGCAGAATCTTCAAAAAAAGTAAGTCGGAGGGAGACGAATCATTGACCGATAGAACCCCATTAGTACCAGGACAGATTATTCCTTTTTAACCCATATCTTACGGCTAGGTAAACAATCAGGCATTGAATCAAACCATTTTATTGTCCAAGCGATCTTCTCTTTTTTTTAACCCAGATCTTACGGTTAACACAATTCTCAAAGGAATGACCAAAATCCTTGCAACGTTTGCACTGAATCTTTGGGCAAGCCACCGTTTTGTGTCCAGCCTTATGGCAGAAAGAGCAGACCAGTTTCAGAGGACATTTCTTGAGCTTGTGCCCACGACCAGAGCAGCCTATGCATTTGATTTGATTCGTGCATTCACGTCTGAAGTGGCCCAACTCAAGGCACCGAAAGCAGCAACCCCTTAGTTCGGGTAAAGAATCATCCGGGAGCATAGAGAGAGTGCCAGTATGATGTGTCAACGTCGACCTGGGCAGAGCACTATCTGGAGGGCAGTTAGAAGTATCATGCGCCTTGGATGTGCACTTGAGACGGCGGCCCAATATGAATAAGGAGAGTACCTTAGGTGGGAGACCAAAAAAGTTTAACGCTACCTTCACGTCATCTTCAGAGTAATTAGCCTGACGCAAATCCAGTGCACTTTCCAACCAAAAGGATCAAGGAGTTTGAAATTTGGACGACATGATTGCCAAAAATTCCTCCCCGCAAATTTCGGAGTATAGTTACTCACATTCCTCTCCTGGGAGATTGTGACTTTGAACTGTCCAAAAAATATCGTCTGCTGCAACTAAGGAACCGGCGTCGTCGCCGGCGCAGGCAACGCCGGCGAAGGTTGAAACGACCCAAACGAGAGATCCTTATGGGGGCTAGGATAAAGAAAATCTCCCCGAGAAACATCAAAATGATCTCGCTGTTGCCTGAACTCCAGCATCCTTGACACAACGTCAGACTTACAATTAGCAGTAGCAGAGTTCTTCAAGATATCCATATTTGTTCGAACTGCCATAGACTTCCTAGGACCAGGAGAAGCATCTGTAAACAAATCAAACCAGCAAGAAGAAGAAAAGCCCACTGACTTGCTAAGATCACCACGATACAAGGTGAAATGACAAACAAAGTCTGGCCAAATCCTGTCTTTCAAATGATAGATGAAATGTCCCACGACACTAGAGGCCACCGAGAATCTGAACCTACGATCACTCAGCTTGAAAACACAGAAGACTCCGGGATTACCACCAATACAACACTGAAGAGCCAAAGACACTGAATCTTCCTAGAGGGGGAAGGAAGCGTAGGAGAAGGAGACCATCAAGAAGAATTACTTTGCCGATTGAGAGGGAGAGCAATGGACAAAAGATCCAAACCTTCGACGAACCTGTTCCGCGAGCGCAAGACCCGGGGAGAAATCCTAGTGAAGGAGTGCCTCCATGAGGCCTATAGGAGCACACCATGGCCACCGGCGATGTGGGTAGGTGGGAGGGTGGAGAGGGAGAGGGAGAGAGAGGGAGCCATGGATGTAGATGACATACTAATAATCGTGTGTTCTTTTCATAAACCACAAGGATCCACTAGAGTTCATTGCATGTGTGTTCTTTTCATAAACTACATGGATCCACTAGAGTAATTGCATGTGTGTTCTTTTCATAAAGCACATGGATCCACTAGTGTCACTGAATGTGTGTTCTTTTTCTAAACCACATATGGATCCACTAGAGTCATTGCATGTGTGCTCTTCTCCTAAAACACCACTAGAATCATTACATGTGTGTTCTTTTCATAAACCACATGGATCCACTAGAGTTCAATGCATGTGTGTTCTTTTAAGAAACCACATGGATCCACTAGAGTTCATTGCACTTGTGTTCTTTTCATAAACCACATGGATCCACCAGTGTCATTGGATGTGTGTTCTTTTCATAAACCACAACTACAGTCATTGCATGTGTGTTCTTTTCATAAACCACTTGGATCCACCATTGTCATTGCATGTGTGTTCTTTTCATAAACCACCACTAGAGTCATTGCATGTATGTTCGTTTCATAAACCACATGGATCCACAACTGTCATTGCATGTCTGTTATTTTCATAAACCACATGGATCCACTAGAGTTCATTGCATGTGTGTTCTTTTCATAAACCACATGGATCCACTAGAGTTCATTGCATGTGTGTTCTTTTCATAAACCACATGGATCCACTAGAGTAATTGCATGTGTATTCTTTTAATAAACCACATGGATCCACCAGTGTCACAGAATGTGTGTTCTTTTTCTAAACCACATATGGATCCACTAGAGTCATTGCATGTGTGCTCTTCTCCTCAACCACCACTAGAATCATTGCATGTGTGTTCTTTTCATAAAACACATGGATCCACTAGAGTTCAATGCATGTGTGTTCTTTTAATAAACCACATGGATCCACTAGAGTTCATTGCATCTGTGTTCTTTTCATAAACCACATGGATCCACCAGTGTCATTGGATGTATGTTCTTTTCATAAATGACATGGATCCACCAGTGTCATTGAATGTGTGTTCTTTTCATAAACCACCACTAGAGTTATTGCATGTGTGTTCTTTTCATAATCCACAACTAGAGTCATTGCACGTGTGTTCTTTTCATAAACCACATGGATCCACCAGTGTCATTGCATGTGTGTTATTTTCAAAAACCACAACCAGAGTTATTGCATGTGTGTCCTTTTCATAAACCACATGGATCCACCAGTGTCATTGTATGTGTGTTCTTTTCATAAACTACATGGATCCAACAGTGTCATTGAATGTGTGTTCTTATCATAAACCACCACTAGTGTCATTGCATGTGTGTTCTTTTCATAAACCACCACTAGAGTCATTGCATGTGTGTTCTTTTGATAAACCCCATGGATCCACTAGAGTTGATTGCATTTGTGTTCTTTTCATAAACAATAACTAGAGTCATTGCATTTGTGTTCTTTTCATAAACCACATGGATCCACCAGTGTCATTGCGTGTGTGTTTTTTCATAAACCACAGCTAGAGTCATTGCATGTGTGTTCTTTTCATAAACCACATCGATCCACCAGAGTCATTGCATGTGTGTTCTTTTCATAAACCACATGGATCCACCAGTGTCATTGCATGTGTGTTCTTTTCATAAACCACAGCTAGAGTCATTGCATGTCTGTTCTTTTCATAAACCACATGGATCCACCAATTTCATTAAATGTGTGTTGTTTTCACAAACCACATATGGATCCACGAGTGTCATTGCATGCGTGTTCTTTTCCTAAACCACATATGGATCCACCAGAGTCATTGCATGTGTTTCCTTTTCATAAACCACATGGATCCACTAGTGTCATTGCATGTGTGTTGTTTTCATGAACCACAACTAGATTCATTGCATGTATATTCTTTTCATAAACCACATGGATCCACTAGAGTCATTGCATGTGTGTTCTTTTCACAAACCACATATGGATCCACTAGAGTCATTGCATGTGTCTTATTATCCTAAACCAGCACTAGAGTCATTGCATGTCTGTTCTTTTCAAAAAATAACATTGATCCACCAGAGTCATTGCATGTGTATTCCTTTTATAAACCACATATGGAGCCACCAGTGTCATTGCATGTGTGTTCTTTTCATAAACCATAGCTAGAGTCATTGCATGTCTGTTCTTTTCATAAACCACATGGATCCACCAGTGTCATTGAATGTGTGTTATTTTCACAAACCACATATGGATCCACCAGTGTCATTGCATGTTGTGTTCTTTTCATAAACCACATATGGATCCACCAGAGTCATTGCATGTGTTTCCTTTTCATAAACCACGTGGATCCACTAGTGTCATTGCATGTGTCTTCTTTTCATGAACCACAACTAGAGTCATTGCATGTCTGTTCTTTTCATAAACCACATGGATCCACTAGAGTCATTGCATGTGTGTTCTTTTCACAAACCACATATGGATCCACTAGAGTCATTGCATGTGTGTTATTATCCTAAACCAGCACTAGAGTCATTGCATGTGTGTTATTTTCCTAAACCACATATAGATCCACTAGAGTAACTGCATGTTTGCTCTTTTCATAAACCACATGGATCCACCAGTGTCATTGCATGTGTGTTCTTTTCATGAACCACAGCTAGAGTTATTGCATGTCTGTTCTTTTCATAAACCACGTTTATCCACTAGAGTCATTGCATGCGTGTTTTTTTCCTAAACCACATATGGATCCACCAAAGTCATTGCATCTGTGTTCTTTTCATAAACCACAACTAGAGTCATTGCATGTGTTCCTCTTTTCATAAACCACATTGATCCACTAGAGCCATTGCATGTGTGTTCTTTTCATAAGCCACATGGATCCACTAGAGTTCAATGCATGTGTGTTCTTTGTTGGAGATATGCCCAAGAGGCAATAATAAAGTGGTTATTATTATATCTTTATGTTTATGATAAATGTTTACATCCCATGCTATAATTGTATTATTAGGAATCACTAATACATGTGTGTTTGGTAAACATAAAAGAGTCCCTAGTAAGCCTCTTGTTAAACTAGCTTGTTGATTAATGGATGATCATGGTTTCCTGATCATGGATAATGGATGTCGTTAATAACAAGGTTATATCATTAGGAGAATGATGTGATGGACACACACCCATAGTAAGCATAGCATAAGATCAAGTCATTAAGTTCGTATTGCTGTAAGCTTTTAAATGCATAGTAACCTAATCCTTCGACCATGAGGTTATGTTAATCACCATCACCGGATGGGTACTTTGATGACATCAAACACCGCTTCGTAACTGGGTGGTCATAAAGGTGTCATTGGGTATTCTGAAAGTATGTGTTGAAGCGCATAGACCAAGATTGGGATTTGTCCATCCATATGACGGATAGATATGCTCTGGGCCCTCTTGGTGGAATGTCATCTAATTAGCTTGCAAGCATGTGACTGGGTCACAAGGGATGACATATCACGGAATGAGTAAAGAGTACTTATCAGTAACGGGGTAGAACTAGGTATGGAGATACCGACGATCAAACCTCGGATAAGTATAATATCGCGAGACAAAGGGAATTAGTTTCATATGTAAATGGTTCAATCGATCGCGAAGTCATCGTTGAGTATGTGGGAGCCATATGGATCTCCAGGTCCCGCTGATGGTTATTGATAGGAGATGTGTCTCTATCATGTCTACATATTCACGGACCGTAGGGTGACACACTTAAGGTTCGAAGTTGTTTTAAGTAGATATGGAATGTGCGTTGGAGACCGAATGTTGTTCGGAGTCTCGGATTGGATTCGGGACATCACGAGGAGATCCGGAATGGTCCGGAGAATAAGATTCATATATAGGGGATCATTTTCTAAGTTAGGAAATGTTCCAGAGTGTTTGTATGAGGATTCTAGAAGGTTTCGGAATGTTCCTGAAGGTTCTAGAAGATATCTTGGAGTTTGCTTGAAAATCAAGATGGGGATCAAGGAGTCCTGGTGGGTCAAGACACGGATTCGTGGGGGAGGAGGACTCCTCCCCCCTCCCCAAATTCGTTGGCCATAGAGGAGGGGAGTCCTACAAGGACTCCCCCTCCCCAGGCGCGCCTCCTCCCCTTAAATAGAAGGGCAGGGGCGCCCCCTCCACTCAAGCTCTCATAACGTCCAATCTCTGCCGCCTCTCTCCTCCACCATCTTCTGCACATGCATAGGCGAAGCCCTGCAGAATTCTCTACTCCACCACCACCACCACGCCGTCGTGCTGGTGGGATTCCGTGGAGAGGATCTACTACCTCCGCTGCTCGCTGGAACGGGGAGAGGAAGGTCTTCTTCGACTCCGCACGTGTGACCGACTGCAGAAGCGCTGCCGAATCATGGCGCCGGAAGGATCGTCAACTTGACCAAGGGCGGAAGCGCTGCTGGAACGCGACACCGGAAGGATCGTCTACTTGACCGAAGGAGGAAGCGCTGCTGGAACACGACGCCGGAAGGATCGTCCACACGATCTTGAGATCGGCAAGTGATCGACTACATCAACCACGAGATCTAATCTCGTTAACGGTTTCGGATCTACGAGGGTTAGTTCCATCTATCTCGTTGCTCATGTCTAATAGATTAGATCTTGGCTTTTATCTAGATTAGATCTAGGTTTTGTTCGTTCTTGCGGTAGAATTTTTTTGTTTTCCATGCTACGAACCCATCATTCTTTTCATAAGCCACATGGATCCACTAGAGTTCAATGCATGTGTGTTTTCTTCATAAGCCACATGGATCCACTAGAGTTCAGTGCATGTGTGTTCTTTTCATAAACCACATGGATCCACCAGTGTCATTGCATGTGTGTTATATTCATAAACCACAGCTATAGTTATTGCATGTGTGTCCTTTTCATAAACCACATGGATCCACCAGTGTCATTGTATATGTGTTCTCATAAACCACGTGGATCCACCAGTGTCATTGAATGTGTGTTCTTATCATAAACCAACATTAGAGTCATTGCATGTGTGTTCTTTTCATAAACCACCACTAGAGTCATTGCATGTGTGTTCTTTTGATAAACCCCATGGATCCACTTGAGTTGATTGCATTTGTGTTCTTTTCATAAACCATAACTAAAGTCATTGCATTTGTGTTCTTTTCATAAACCACATGGATCCACCAGTGTCATAGCATGCGTGTTCTTTTCATAAACCACAGCTAGAGTCATTGCATGTGTGTTCTTTTCATAAACCACATCGATCCACCAAAGTCATTGCATGTGTGTTCTTTTCATAAACCACATGGATCCACCAGTGTCATTGCATGTGTGTTCTTTTCATAAACCACAGCTAGAGTCATTGAATGTCTGTTCTTTTCATAAACCACATGGATCCACAAGTTTCATTAAATGTGTGTTGTTTTCAAAAATCACATATGGATCCACCAGTGTCATTGCATGTGTGTTCTTTTCCTAACGCACATATGGATCCACCAGAGTCATTGCAAGTGTTTCCTTTTCATAAACCATGTGGATCCACTAGTGTCATTGCATGTGTGTTCTTTTCATGAACCACAACTAGAGTCATTGCATCTCTATTCTTTTCATAAACCACATGGATCCACTAGAGTCATTGCATGTGTGTTCTTTTCACAAACCACATATGGATCCACTAGTGTCATTGCATGTGTGTTCTTTGAATACAGCATATGGATCCACCAGTGTCATAGAATGTGTGTCATAAACCACCACTAGAGTCATTGCATGTGTGTTCTTTTCATAAACCACCACTGCAGTCATTGCATGTGTGTTCTTTTTCATAAACCACATGGATCCACTAGAGTTGATTGCATTTGTGTTCTTTTCATAAACTACATTGATCCACCAGTGTCATTGCATGTATGTTCTTTTCATAAACCAGAGCTAGAGTCATTGCATGAGTGTTCTTTTCATAAACCACATTGATCCACAAGAGTCATTGCATGTGTGTTCTTTTCATAAACCACATGGATCCACCAGTGTCATTGCATGTGTGTTCTCTTCATAAACCATAGCTAGAGTCATTGCATGTCTGTTCTTTTCATAAACCACATGGATCCACCAGTGTCATTGAATGTGTGTTGTTTTCACAAAGCACATATGGATCTACCAGTGTCATTGCATGTGCGTTCTTTTCATGAACCACAGCTAGAGTCATTGCATGTCTATTCTTTTCATAAACCACATTTATCCACTAGAGTCATTGCATGTGTGTTCTTTTCCTAAACCACAGCTAGAGTCATTGCATGTGTTCCTCTTTTCATAAACCACATTGATCCACTAGAGTCATTGCATGTGTGTTCTTTTCATAAGCCACATGGATCCACTAGAGTTCAATGAATGTGTGTTCTTTTCGCAAACCACATGGATCCACTATAGTTCATTGCATCTATGTTCTTTTCTTAAACCACATAGATCCACCAGTGTCATTGCATGCGTGTTCTTTTCATAAACCACAACTAGAGGCATTGCATGTGTGTTCTTTTCATAAACCACATGGATCCATAAGTGTCATTGCATGTGTGTTCATTTCATAAACCACATGGATCCACCAGTGTCATTGAATGTGTGTTATTTTCATAAACCACAACTAGAGTCATTGCATGTGTGTTCTTTTCATAAACCACATTGATCCACAAGAGTCATTGCATGTGTGTTCTTTTCATAAACCACATGGATCCACCAGTGTCATTGCATGTGTGTTCTCTTCATAAACCATAGCTAGAGTCATTGCATATCTGTTCTTTTCATAAACCACATGGATCCACCAGTGTCATTGAATGTGTGTTGTTTTCACAAAGCACATATGGATCTACCAGTGTCATTGCATGTGTGTTATTTTCCTAAACCACATATGGATCCACCAGAGTCATTGCATGTGTTTCCTTTTCATAAATCACGTGGATCCACTAGTGCCATTGCATGTGTGTTCTTTTCATGAACCACAACTAGAGTCATTGCATGTCTGTTCTTTTCATAAACCACATGGATCCACTAGAGTCATTGCATGTGTGTTCTTTTCACAAACCACATATGGATCCACTAGAGTCATTGCATGTGTGTTATTATCCTAAACCAGCACTAGAGTCATTGCATGTGTGTTCTTTTCCTAAACCACATATAGATCCACTAGAGTAACTGCATGTGTGCTCTTTTCATAAGCCACATGGATCCAACAGTGTCATTGCATGTGTGTTCTTTTCATGAACCACATCTAGATTCATTGCATGTTTATTCTTTTGATAAACCACATCTATCGACTAGAGTCATTACATCCGTGTTCTTTTTCTAAACCACATATGGATCCACCAGAGTCCTTGCATCTATGTTCTTTTCATAAACCACAGCTAGAGTCATTGCATGTGTTCCTCTTTTCATAAACCACATTGATCCACTAGTCATTGCATGTGTGTTCTTTTCATAAGCCACATGGATCCACTAGAGTTCAATGCATGGGTGTTCTTTTCATAAGCCACATGGATCCACTAGAGTTCAATGCATGCGTGTTCTTTTCATAAGCCACATGGATCCACTAGAGTTCAGTGCATGTCTGTTCTCTTCATAAACTACATGGATCCACCAGTGTCATTGGATGGGTGTTATTTTCATAAACCACAGCTAGAGTTATTGCATGTGTACTTTTCATAAACCACATGGATCCACCAGTGTCATTGTATGTGTGTTCTTTTCATAAACCACATGGATCCACCAGTGTCATTGAATGCGTGTTCTTATCATAAACCACCACTTGAGTCATTGCATGTGTGTTCTATTCATAAACCACCACTAGAGTCATTGCATGTGTGTTCTTTTGATAAACCCCATGGATCCACTAGAGTTGATTGCATTTGTGTTCTTTTCATAAACCACATGGATCCACTAGTGTTATTGCATGTGTGTTCTTTTCATAAACCACAGCTAGATTCATTGCATGTGTGTTCTTTTCATAAACCATATCGATCCACCAGAGTCATTGCATGTGTGTTCTTTTCACAAACCACATGTGGATCCACTAGTGTCATTGCATGTGTTTTCTTTTCATACAGCATATGGATCCACCAGTGTCATAGAATGTGTGTTCTTTTCATAAACCAACACTAGAGTCATTGCATGTGTGTTCTTTTCATAAACCACCACAACAGTCATTGCATGTGTGTTCTTTTCATAAACCACATGGATCCACTAGAGTTGATTGCATTTGTGTTCTTTTCATAAACTACATTGATCCACCTGTGTCATTGCATGTATGTTCTTTTCATAAACCAGAGCTAGAGTCATTGCATGTGTGTTCTTTTCATAAACCACATTGATCCACAAGAGTCATTGCATGTGTGTTCTTTTCATAAACCACATGGATCCACCAGTGTCATTGCATGTGTGTTCTCTTCATAAACCATAGCTAGAGTCATTACATGTCTGTTCTTTTCATCAACCACATGGATCCACCAGTGTCATTGAATGTGTGTTGTTTTCACAAAGCACATATGGATCTACCAGTGTCATTGCATGTGTGTTCTTTTCATGAACCACAGCTAGAGTCATTGCATGTCTATTCTTTTCATAAACCACATTTATCCACTAGAGTCATTGCATGTGTGTTCTTTTCCTAAACCACAGCTAGAGTCATTGCATGTGTTCCTCTTTTCACAAACCACATTGATCCACTAGAGTCATTGCATGTGTGTTCTTTTCATAAGCCACATGGATCCACTAGAGTTCAATGAATGTGTGTTCTTTTCGTAAACCACATGGATCCACTATAGTTCATTGCATCTATGTTCTTTTCTTAAACCACATGGATCCACCAGTGTCATTGCATGCGTGTTCTTTTCATAAACTACAGCTAGAGTCATTGCATGTGTGTTCTTTTCATAAACCACATGGATCCATAAGTTTCATTGCATGTGTGTTCATTTCATAAACCACATGGATCCACCAGTGTCATTGAATGTGTGTTATTTTCATAAACCACCACTAGAGTCATTGCATGTGTGTTCTTTTCATAAACCACATTGATCCACTAGAGTCATTGCATGTGTGTTCTTTTCATAAACCACATGGATCCACCAGTGTCATTGCATGTGTGTTCTCTTCATAAACCATAGCTAGAGTCATTGCATGTCTGTTCTTTTCATAAACCACATGGATCCACCAGTGTCATTGAATGTGTGTTGTTTTCACAAAGCACATATGGATCTACCAGTGTCATTGCATGTGTGTTCTTTTCCTAAACCACATATGGATCCACCAGAGTCATTGCATGTGTTTCCTTTTCATAAATCACGTGGATCCACTAGTGTCATTGCATGTGTGTTCTTTTCATGAACCACAACTAGAGTCATTGCATGTCTATTCTTTTCATAAACCACATGGATCAACTAGAGTCATTGCATGTGTGTTCTTTTCACAAACCACATATGGATCCACTAGAGTCATTGCATGTGTGTTATTATCCTAAACCAGCACTAGACACATTGCATGTGTGTTCTTTTCCTAAACCACATATAGATCCACTAGAGTAACTGCATGTGTGCTCTTTTCATAAGCCACATGGATCCAACAGTGTCATTGCATGTGTGTTCTTTTCATGAACCACAGCTAGAGACATTGCATGTCTGTTCTTTTGATAAACCACATCTATCGACTAGAGTCATTGCATGTCTGTTCTTTTTCTAAACCACATATGGATCCACCAGAGTCATTGCATCTGTGGTCTTTTCATAAACCACAGCTAGAGTCATTGCATGTGTTCCTCTTTTCATAAACCACATTGATCCACTAGAGTCATTGCATGTGTGTTCTTTTCATAAGCCACATGGATCCACTAGAGTTCAATGCATGTGTGTTCTTTTCATAAGCCACATGGATCCACTAGAGTTCAATGCATGCGTGTTCTTTTCATAAGCCACATGGATCCACTAGAGTTCACTGCATGTCTGTTCTTTTCATAAACCACATGGATCCACGAGTGTCATTGCATGTGTGTTATTTTCATAAACCACAGCTAGAGTTATTGCATGTGTGTACTTTTCATAAACCACATGGATCCACCAGTGTCATTGTATGTGTGTTCTTTTCATAAACCACATGGATCCACCAGTGTCATTGAATGCGTGTTCTTATCATAAACCACCACTTAAGTCATTGCATGTGTGTTCTATTCATAAACCACCACTAGAGTCATTGCATGTGTGTTCTTTTGATAAACCCCA